>CM023834.1:4710000-5910000 GCA_013266295.2 Branchiostoma floridae x Branchiostoma japonicum | reverse complement strand
GGCCTGTTGAAAGCTTGGCCAGGCCTATCTGTGTTTGACAAACCTCTGTGGGACTAACTGTCAAAACAGAAGTACCGGCAACAGCAGCGCGGACAATCTGGTTTCTTATCGTATTGACTTTAGATGGTCGCAGATTTCAGATCTCATAGGAATAAGATGCTGAAACTTTTTAGAAAAAATATACCCCCTTCCTCGCTCATTTTTTTACCACAAGGTAGAATATAGTCCGTTGTAGAACTGTTGACTACACTGCTGCATAAAGGAAAACGAGGAACAAAAGAAACAAGCAAATAGTCGAAGTCTGGTCGGCTGAGAGGTACAGTTGAAGACACAGAAATGATCAATATCAAATACCATATACTATCTGATTCTGACGCACATAAATTAGGTATTAATATTCCACAGCTCCACTGCTCCATTCTTGTTTCTTTTCCCTAATTTTTATATATTACTCATTTATTCTCTCTGGCAGAACTTTCCCTTAAAAACTTCACTGCCATCGAATCTCAATTTATCCACTTAATATGTTTAGTCATTGATTTTATTCTCTCTTTTCAGATAAAGATCTGGTTCCAAAATCGCCGCACAAAGTGGAAGAGAAAGTTCACCAACGATCTCGAACTGATGGCTCACCAGCACTACGCCTCCATGGGCCTGTACAACACTCCACATCCATGGTACTTCACTCAGAGATATCATCATCCGGGGTATTACAACTTCCCGTCGTACCCCGCGCCGTCGCAGTACCCAAGATACCCCGCGGCGTTGGTCGCCCACCTCCCCCCTGCGGCGGCACAGAACCTACATGCTGCCAACATGAAATTACAAGGGAAACCGTTATGACTTTACAAATGATTACAGTGTTCTCCTTCTCATCGTTCTTGTATCATACTAAAACCCCGAAACCCCGATAGGACCGTGACTTCAATATGTTTTAATATTCAGTGTTCAAATTCTTCAAACGCAAACTCGAAAACGAGGATAAGAATATTGTGGTGTGTGGTCTTGTTATCTTTTAGGGGCCAAAACTGTTATCGCTATAAAGATACTTCCATGCAATCGGTGCGTTTTATGGTCAAAACACAGGCATAGCGGCCATTCCAGAATGCGACAGTTGTGTAGTTATCAAACAACTCAATCGTTATGTAGATAGCGTTACACTTTTTTCTGCAGGCAATTCGTACATCATTATTGCATTGAATTTTCCTATCTTCAGTTTTTAAGATGAATAAATGGATCATGATAATAATGATGTTGTTATCTATGGCATATAAAATCCCTTGATATTGAAAAATGTCTGAAATACAGGAGAGTTATTGATATCGCCGTAACATATGTATCTTTTGCAGTATTATATTTGTATCTGAATGTTGTTGAAAAGACACAATTTGTATCTTCAATAAGTACAAATATTGCAAAAATATTCATCGTAAGGTAATAAATTTGACAAGTGATTGCAGGCGACTTGAGGTGAAATTTAACCAAATGGATGTACGGTATGTTCATATGATACACCTAGCGGAACTGAGCTCTTCCAAACACGAGCAATTAAAACGATATTCACTGCATGTCTCCCGGCTACATGGGGTGTTATTGTTGTCTGATAATGGCTTTGAAAAATTGTCATAATTTTGTCGTTGCCGAAGGGGATATGATACAATGACTACTCAATCCACAACGACAATACTTCGGCTGTCCCAAACGCTTGCCAAATTATAGGTTTCATAACTGAGTACATATTTGAGCAATTTGTCGATGACCACACTTATCTATAGTGATCTTGTATGTTTGAGCGCCAATGCCTAGAAGATGCATCGAAGATGAACAATCACTATCAATGCATTGCCTCTTAATTTGCTTGACGCTGACGTTGGAAATGAATGGGATACGACTCTTATTTCTTGCTGCAGGGCACATATTTGAGTGATATGTCTTCGCAATAAACGTTGCAATTACAAGTTCGCGTTCCGAGCCCCGAGGGCGGATTGATACGACTCCCCGAGATGATGATGTTACATGTGATATTTTACTTTTCCAAATAAGTCTTAGTCCTATCTGTGGAGAGATCTGCGCGACACCACTTCCTCGGGACAAGAGATCTTAATTGTGCGGAGCAAACATGTGTAAGAACGATCCAATCGCGAGGCTTGCCCGTGCTGCATGATCCATCATACCTGTCGCCCTGAGTAGAATATCTGGTGATTTTGGACAACTGTTTGACCTGGGCCACCTACTTCCACGCCTGTAGAATACTGATCAATGGAAACTTACCGACTTTTCTCTCAACTTCATTTAAAGCTGCATTATGTAACATTAGGATGATACAAGAAGTCAATTTGCTTTACAAATTAATTGAATCAACACTACTCCATTGCAAATAAGTGCCATTCAGGAAGTGGAGGTGCCAAAATATGACGTCCTACGAGTGTGATTAAAAGTTGGAAACACATCTGTCAGCCATGTTTGTTTACATTGTGGTATTTTGTGGTGGTACCACAAATTGAGTGCGCCTCCTGTGGGCTATTTTAGCGCCAACCATAAATGTCAGAAATGGGAGATAATTGCACAAACATTTACAACAAGAAATGGAATACCTCACCTTGCTTGCTTGCTTGCTTGCTTGCTTGCTTGCTTGCTTGCTTGCAAGTACGGGGCCCATGTAACGTCTGGAAAATGCATACCGTTTTACTGTACTCAGGTATTTTATTTAGCATTGTTATAGCTAGCTCTTCACAGTGCATATACATGCATCATCTATCCTCTTATTTCTAGTCCCTCGATAAGCATCAGCCACAGTAGATCGACAAAACGATTCTGCAGATGCTAAGTTTTTATACATGTATTTCGCAGTCGGGATGTTTCATACATGTATGTTTATCTTCCATCTCAGTTGGAATCCGTTTTCACACAATCTGTAGCAAACAATTATCTCAAAGCCACAAAATGAAAACCGTTTGATCACTCTTTTTTCCTTGTGATCTTCAAAAAAACCGAGAAACTAAACAACAAAGAATACCATGGACATTTCATACTTCAATTGACCACTGAGTTTATCAATGAGAACCCCGTCCAAAGACCGTTACATAAAAGAGCAGAAACAAATTTGCTAAAAGGCTGCCAATTTTGTCGAACCAGCGTGAGTTAAATCTTGACTAATTTCTCTCGGTTCGGTAGAAGCTCCCGCTGCGTAGAACGTCCTGTTTCCGCGCCTCTTTGATTCTTTGATGACGACAGTGCGTTACCTATGCTTCATTGATGTCAATATTACTGCAGACTTCCCATGGAGAGGGCCATAAAGACGTTGGTGGGAATATCAGAGAGGGTGTTTTTGGTTGCTAAGATGTGTTGCTTCAGGGTCACTTTGTGTCAATTTAAGCAGATAATGAATGCGTCACGTTTGATCTAGGTTCTGCCCAAAGCTAGAAACGGAGATATATATGTGCATGCAGTTGTTGTTTTTCACACACTTAAACATATAGCAACTGTTGTTAAGTTTTTTGGTTCGGTGTAGTTGAGCTATCATTCTGATATCGGTCTTGCTACTTTGAGATGATTTATGGAAACATTGATGAAAATAATGTGAAGTTTCATGGTGCAATCGGTATATCGCAAATAATATTTTGTATGTGTCAAGTCACCAAGAATGACTACTGTTAAATATATTGTCCGCAAATTTCAACAAACAAAAAAAACGAAAGAACAAATTCTTTTTTTTATTATTCAAAACACAATCGTGCACTCCAGTCCAACATTTTAGACCATGCTTCCATTAGTTTAAATTGAATGCAAGAAAAACGGCATATCAACCTGAATAGACACGGCTATATTCCGTATAAGACGCTTATTTGGTTCTAAACTTTGGTTCCATAATGGCCGGCTTTCCCCCCATTCCGAGCTGCCAGCCGTGATTTTGGGATGACAAACGGCGGGTCCGGGCGATCATGTCCCCGTTCTGCCCCCAGAGCCGCTTCAATAGATTCCTATTTACGGGTTAGGCCCATTTGCCGGCCACTAATTCAACCTCTACTCCTCTCCGACAATCCTTTTTCATTTGCGCAAAGCGGATTGTCGGCGAAGCGACGTCCTCCCCCGCTGCTTCAGTGATGGAATATCGACGTAGTAACTGTGCCTGGTAATTGAAATAGCGTGGTTTCCGCTGACTCCTTCCCCGAGAGCGCATCAACGCTGCACCGACACACTCACCCCCTCCAACCTCGAGTCAAATCGTCCCATTTGCAAAAAACCGAGTGTTTAATGGCCCTAATAACGCTCTATGCTTGGTGAAGCTGCTCCAAAGATAACGACCGACAAGCAGACCTAAGGGTCAGTCATGGCTATTTTTCTTTCACCTTTCTACAGTCACCGCTCCGCCATTGACCTCTAGAAGTATCAATCAACTGCACATTATCCCTTAACAGCACAACTATCCCCGAGCGGAAAAAGCGACTACGTCTAAATCTCAACAGTTTGCACTTTTGCGAGGAGGATTAGAACTATTGCGTGGTGCCCCGAACACCCCTGCCTGACGGATGGTGCTTCGGTAGAGATTTTTACATGCTGTGTGCTGAATTTCTTTTCACCGAGCAAACTTCCCAATTTCCGCTTATCTTCTGCTTTCTGGAAATCTGCTTTAACGCAGTGACAGCTTGTTCTCTGCGAAGTAAAATAAATGTCGCGGATTAAGATCAAGAAGCGATTGAAAAATTGGGGACATCAATTTGGGCTGTTAATTGTGATGGGCGAGAGTGGGTATAGTGATGGACCGATACAGCATGGTATTCATTTGCTTTTATTAGTGCTTTATAACCCTGGATGTTATTTGATCCCCGATGTGACTACATGAATATGTCGTGGTAAGTGCGCTTGTGTTGCACTGATAAAACAGGCGGGACATTTTTCACGCGAAACGACAGCGCTTGCAAGTGGCATTCGGCGCTTTTTCGTCAACTTCGATTAAGACCAACGTCATAACTCAAAACAAAACAAAACACGGTGTACTTAAACATGATGGTGTCAGCTATATACCGCGATACTAACAAAACTTCGACATAAGTTTCATGTATAAAAGAAGCAAATGTAACGATATACTATATACTGATATGTGATAATCTCTGCACTGTAAATATAGGGCAGTACATAAGAAACTGTCGAAGTGTTAGTAATTCTGCCAAAGACTGTACAAGTATATACTATAGTCATATCCTTTACTACATATTATCTTGTAAAGTAGTTAAATTTTCTGGAATTGTGCTTGGATAGATCTTGTCTTAAAGGAATTTCGTTGTTGTACAATTTTTGTGCAACAAATTCATCTATGTAAAGAATTCAACGACATCTAAATAAGAGCATTGAAGATGTATTGTTGTTGACGTCCTGAAAAATAATGTAGATAGCGTCTGGTCTGATTGTGGTGTTGATTTCAGTGTCGGTTACACCGGTGCACCTGGCGCTCGCCATTGGTCGAAATTCAAACCGATTTGACGTGGAAATGAAACTGACAGTTGGGGGCAACGCACGCATAAAAACGGCAATCTGATTAGAACATCGTCTGAAAATCTTCATCATGAGGCCCCAGCAATGGCGAGATACGGGGTGCGCAGTTATACATTAAGCCGATTTTCACAATGCCCCGTGAGATCTTTGTAAGGCCGTCCAATGAAATGTGTGATGGAGAAATCGATGCTCTTTACCCCGGTTGCCACGGCAACGGTGAAATCTGAGGTGAAACTGACAGCGCGCACAATGGGTGGCGGATGGGAGAAATATACACGGGCTTGGATTACCGGCCGTCGCGAGATGGGAAAATCATTACATTCTATTAACCGGGAACAAGCGATTGGCGAATTGCGACCATTTATAACGTAATCAGGGATCGCTCGGCGGAGCTGGCCGCTCATAACGACTCCGGAATCCCATTTTTAACGTAATTAGCCCCTGTATCCCTGTCAATTTGGTCCTCTCGTCGTCCGTCACATTCCATTTAAAGTAATACTCTCTGTCCGCCTGTCCGGGAATTTATAGTGATTGATTTCCGGGAACCTAGCCCGGTCGCAGACACAGTAAATAAGAAGTGAAAGGTTATATAATAGCCAAGCCTAGTTGAAGCCGACAGAAGCAGGGGCTTTATAACTGGTACTGATTGAACCCAGGCCTGCCTGGCTCCGCGGATGTCGTTTTCTTTTTGCCCCATCAATGAAAACAAATTGTTCATTATGGTTGTGGGTTTTTCGGCGGGCCCTAATCCCTTATCAGCCTGTGCTGGCAGAGCCGGTGTAGTGAGATGTGTCATCGAGCGGCGACGGTTTCAATCCAAACTTATTCTGGCGATCCGCTTTGGGAAAATTGATTAGTAGAATGAACAGTTTGATGGATCGGCGTTTACGGCTGAACCACACCTATGATCTGGCCTCCGGGAATTTAAACCACAGCGAGAAAATTCCCTATAAACGGTCTCCGATGGCCGGTTTTATTGTCATAGCAAAAACATATTGATATCCAGTTCATATTGACTAGATATACAGTCTGAAATTATGGTTAAATTTAATGTTTCGTTATAGGCATCGCCTAAGTACGATGTAACGATCGTATTGTGATGTTATGAGTATCAAATCGCTTGGTTTTATTGTGGCATATTGCAAATAAAATGTGATGATGTTTTGGCATTTTTCCTGTAAAAGAATTTGTCAAAAGTTGACCACAAAGATTTGGTGAAGTTGTTTTATTTTTGCCAGTACGATATTCGAACTAATTATGCTACATGTAGATAAAAAAAAAAACTAGGTTACCCCAGATGCCAGTATCATATTGATTCGGAAAGCCAAAATGGCGACCACAGGTTTTAGATCAATTAACAAAATTACAAAGGCAGCATTTATAAAATACATATTTCCCATAATTGCGTTGTAAAAGTTGTTGATACCGTTTGAAGAAAGTTATAAATCGTTGTCATCACACCTGAAGGTATCTCAGTTCTCAGTCTATAACGTTACATCTTGAAAATTCCCTCCCCTGGTACACACATGTGTCCCGCTAAAATACCTCCGGTATCAGCATTGCGAACTCACCGGCCGTCTCGTTCCCACACTCCCCTACTCTATCCCTCCCTCGTACACATGCTGCCAATTACCGACCAATTACCGACAGATAGAAGCACCGGACCTCGCCAAGGCGCACTTCGGCACCGGAACCTCCCGAACTCCGACGAACAGCGTCGCCGGTCTGCCTTCGGAAACTCACGACGGTTTCCGACACAACTTCTCAAAACGGGCGCTTGAACTCTTGACCTGTCTTCAAATCTGTTTTTAATTACTCGTCTTAGCCCCCCCCCCCCTAAAAGTTGCTAAATACCTTTAGAAGCAATATGCCCCCCTCCCTACCTCCCGTTTTTTAATAGTAACCAAATGTAGTATAGATTTACGATTGCCACATTTGTAATGTCAAAACCGGCTGGGTCACTAAATATTTCCCATGGTTTTGTGTCAGTTGCCTGTGAAACCAATTAGTAAATTACAAGTTATAGTCTCCTTTCAAGAAACTGCCCCCCTCCTCCGAACAAGATTCACCACCTTCTACCAAAAGATCAGACTAAACGTAAGCCACCTTCATAATTTCTTTCAGTAGCTTTAAATTTATACACATAAAAACGTTTAGTATAAATAACATTGTAGATTCAGATTGTTGATTAACTAAGTGAGAGAGATTTCGAAATACATATGTGTAGTTTTATTTTATTTGTAAATCTTAGATCAAACTTTGTGTTGTTTAAAGGATCGCAAAAAAAGTACGTGTAAAATGAAAAGTCGTGATACGTATTGAAAGATTACTACTATTTGCATGCATGTTAGAACACTGTCGAGTTAGTATGTGAAAACACAACCTCGGTCCGCAACAAGCTATTTTCTATATAGAGAGAAAAAGAGCCTAATCATTTATAGATCTTTTAAAATTAAAATACTATACTTTTATATTATAAAATCATGATTGATAAAGCATTTGCTACAAAATTTGAAAGACACAAAATATATTATAAACTGACATCTTGGGCGGTATCTAGGGGTTGTTTGCAGTTGATAAACAAGTGATTAGAAGCTCATAATCAACTCATTAGCGTATTGGTGGGAAACTCGCAAGAAAAACATACCCCCCGTAAACACGTCGGAACTCAGTCAAAAGGGAAGCCATGGGGTTGTTTATTTATTGACGACGATAGGCAAATCTAGCGGGCACATTAACGGCCACTTGACGACACGAGGGGCTGTTTGTTTAGACTTGGGTCAGTCTGCGGGAACTGGTGTATACACCCCACCACTGGGAACACTCCGGCGTTCAATATAAGGATAATCCTTAGATCTGTTTGTCTATGCCTCAAAAGCCATTGAAAGTTCAATCTTATTACAACACTGTCGGGTTATGTAATAGGGTTATGTGTTAGCGATATGTATATTTAAGTTGTATGATCCGTAACGTAAATAGATACAGTTTGTACTAGATTTTTTCTAGAAGTCTATGTAAATATATTGAAAGTTTCAAACATTACACTTTACATCAGTTTAATTATACGGACTGCCATTTCTTATTCGTATACTCAAGGACATTATATAGGACATCTGTATATAATGTAGGACATCTGTATATTATATAGGACATCTGTATATAATGTCCTTGCTATACTGATAGCAAAAACCGATATAACTGCAATGAATTTTAAAACTATTGAAAACTATGCATATTTCTTGTAACGTCCGTCGCTAGGTGATGAAATGATCATTGTTTGGATATTGCTCGTGCCAAATGCAAATACAATGTTTTGTCTACATATTATCTCTAGATTTAGATTTAGAAAGACTACGCAATACATTTTCAATATGTTACAGTTCAAGTATTTTATGGATAGAAATGTAAACCCTTCGCTTGGAGCAAACCATGATTACATCAGATTCCCTCACACAAGTACATATGTGAATCATATGTGCCTGTTGTTCAACTTGCGGTAGGACAAGAATTGGAGTGGCCTTTAGCGATAACCTCTGTCACTGAGCACTTTCTACTGTTGGCAGGAGACAAATACTTCCTGTAGACGCCCCTAGGCCCTCCCCAATTTTCACAAGAGTAAGTGGCCCAATTCTGTTGTATTGATAACCGCCACTTTTGAAGCCCTCCCCCTACTCAAATCCTAACTCTTATACCTGCCACCATCACAGAGTTTCTCGTATAAAAACATTTTTCACTAAAGAGTTATTTTTATCTAATACTCCCGTTTTTCTTCGTCTCCTACGCTTGTTAAATTCTGTCATCCAAACGTTGCCTGGCAATGCATTCCTTCTCGAAAACAGAGAGCCTGAGAAATCAAACATCGAAGCAAGTTATAACTCAACAAGTCAACACTTGTCAGGCGGCCGGTGCTTATGAAGGGAAACTGAGTCGTCCCAGGCGGAACGAGTTTTGGTAAGTCACCAGACTGAAGTTGACGGCCGCGATTATTTCCCGGGACCCTCTCGTTGACGGACGTCCTTCCGAAAGCCGACAACACTCATCAAAACCGGGCCGAAAACCGTCACAACTTCTCCTAAATATGTCAGCCAGCAAATTATAACCACATGGTCTTTCCGTGGGTAAATATAGACGTTATGAGAGGATTTAGAGTCTGGCATGTGTGGTTTGAAGTGTTGGTTATTGTAGAGTTGTCCGGACCGCGTGTTTCATATTGGGCCTTGTATCGCCTCGGGCGACAGGGAACAGCCAAACTGTTATGCACTTCGCAATTGCAGCCGTCTCTTGCCTCCGACTATCCCACGATATCGGGTACCCCAATTAACGGCCTGTGTCTTAATAAAGGAAGTTCCTTGGCCGCTGCTATGGAGCGTATGTGGCGGTATGGTAGCCGTCAGGACGGCAAACTGTCGGCAGACGTCAACTTGGGTGTAAGGCCGTGTGTTCTCTTATGTCAAAACATTGTCGGGTGAAGTCTGGTGTCTGATTTTAAAAACTCGCGCGGGGACAACCTGTGAACGGGACAAGGTTGGAGCAAACAGCCTAGTCGATTTATTCCATAATTAGCTCTGTCAGCGAAGCAGAGGTGTCGAAAATATTGAAGAGGGCGAACCGTTCTCAGAGCTCTCGGGTGTTGTTTCGGAGATAAGATCTCTATCAAAAAACGGTCCCGACATAGGAACCATGCTGGGGGAAGATCCGTCGGGTCTTGAAGTACTTACCGACCCGACAGTTTGATATGCACGGCCCGGTCTGCCGTCAATCCTGCCCGGTGTCCCTGTCACGGCACCTCCGACTCAATTTCGCCAGGCAGATTCCGCGAATACCGGTGGAGTTGGAAAACTTAGCGAGTTATGCTCTCTCCGCATTTCTTACGATGTTCTCTGCTGTTTGCTCCACCGGCTGAACTTTTCCGACGTCTACCGGAGACAAACTTCCCGCCTGGGCCCTCCCACTGCTCGCCAGAAGAACAACAAACATTGGACAAGTGATACTGTCGGGAAGTCAATCATGTGGCGATTCCCGATGGGAATTTTCGACTTAATCGTTTGAGCCCCTGACAGGGAATTTACGGAAACCCCGCTACTAAAAATCGTCAGGTAAGTCGCCATCTTGATTATCACCTCACGCATGCGTGGAGGGTTCTTTGGCCTTTCTTTCTAAAGAAGTGTGGTCTGAAAATGATGAGCGCCGCTCCCATGATCGTAACAATCTTGCGGTAAAAAGTCAATTAAGACTTCAAAGCTATCGGGCGTATTGAGATAGCTGGCTGCGAAGTCGTTATAGTCTTACATTGCGGCATGTTCTTTACAAATTCTCGCAACCGCTCAAAATTGCCTAATGTTCCTTAACATGTTTCGCACTTTATTTGCCAAAAATGGGTCGAGGTGGACAATGGAAAACTGGTGGTCCTTTTTGAAGAGTCCGCAGTGCGTCTAGTCCTTTCATATGGTAAACTTATGGTTTCCAGCGGTGTTATGAGATGATCTACCCCCGAAGGGATCTGGTCTGAATTTTGTATAATTGGAAGCGACGATTAAGACTTTGCGGGAAGAGTCTTTTGACATTAATCTATGTGTAGGAGGGGGGTCGGCACCATTTGTGTTGGGAAGCTCCTATTCATCATGTGTCATCGAATATGACGGGAGCCACTCTCTGATTGGTCGACGGCACGCGCCCCTCCCTATATAGCCTCTCTCACAAAGTGTCTGTTTTCGGATGGATGGCAAATTATCGGCTGCTGGCTTCCCAAAGTTTAACATCGCTGGTTTTCCCTGGCCGGAACTGGCAACCTGTTTCCTACAATCACTGTCAGAGTGAGGGGAAACACGGAGCTAAGTGATTCAAGCGCTCCGAACTCAGCGGAGTTGCTTGTAGACTGCGAACTTTGAGGACTGGGAGGTTGTAGGTAGGAGTAACAGTGAGTGACATCTTGGATTGGCGAGTGCGTCCTCGGTCCCTTCAGTCCAGGGTCGAAGTTCCTCAGTAGAGAAGCGAGTAGAAGGATCGGAAGATGGCAAACAGTAGCGCGGCTGAGAACGGAGCCCCGGCTAGCCCGGCCAGTCCGCCGCCGCCACACAGCCCTGTCCAGGCCGAGGACAGCCCCAGCCCTGACGGCCCCAGAACAACCAACTTTTCCATCGCCAACATCCTCCGGCCAGAGTTCGGCGCTCGCAAGAGAGACAGTAAAAGTTGTGACTCTTCTCCCGTGTCCAGCCCGGGCAAACCCGCCCCGGCGGACCTGTCTCCCTCCCTCCCGGCCAGCCCGGGTGGCGTCCCGCAGGAGAACACGACGACGGCCGAAGGACTCCGGCTCGAAGACGACTCCGCCAAGCCCGTTACCGCAGACGATAAGGACGGTAAGCCGGTGCCCCAGCCCATGATCTGGCCCGCGTGGGTCTACTGTACCCGCTACTCGGACCGCCCATCTTCTGGTAAGTTACAGAGTACAACCTCTGACTCTCCTAACATATGTGCTAATCTGTTATCTACATGTTAGTACTTTTTCCTTAGCTGGGACGTACAGACAGATTAAGACCTGTCCCGTTTAGGTGTCAGACGCATTCTTTATACCGTATATGTTGCCGTATCCTACACAAACCCACAGCGCCGTGAAGCCGAAATGACAGACCTGAAAAGTCTCGCGGCTCTTTCATGAGCAAGAGACAAAGTTGTTAGAGCGTGCCCACAACCTAAACCCGTGTCCACACTCTAAACCCAACATTTTCATATCTCTTAAAATCTCTCCCTCATACCCCTGCAAACTGGGCCAATAATTCCTACCCGATATCTCGGTTACAGAAACGTTTCTATTATGCAGTGCTGTTGCTATCTTGGCTCAAAAATCTATATCATTATTATAACAGCCCGCTTCTGGGGTTCTGTGAATACTGCATCACTACAACAGACAAAGGGTCGGGAGAGAGGAGAGCCATCCCGTAGCCGGGTATATCTCCGTACCTGACACACACTCGCCCGCAAAGCTCATGATATACGACATGCCCTGATTGTTAGTCCCGTCTTTTGTACGGAACGAGAGGAAATTACCTGGTAGGCTCGTCCCTCCTCGTACTGATAACATCCCCGCATTTCAGCCGTAATAGGTGGTTGTTAAGTAATAAACGCGGAGAGGGGAATTTTTTATTAGGAAATGATAGGGTGGAAATGGAGCTTTTATAACGTGAGTGCTTGTCTGGGAGCTTTAGGGGTTGGGTATTATAACCAGTCTCTGTCTTGTGTTATCTCACTGATGGGTTTTGGATGAATAGGACGTCAGAAAGGCAAATATCAGGAAATTATGAATGCTCAGAAATCCACATAAGACTTTGTGTACATTTCTGAGAACACCACTGTGCACTAGGAGAGCATGTATGGTATACAAGAGGTTTGTAAATAAACAGTCAGGCAGTGGAGCTACTAGTATCCCAAAATCTTAGGGTTTTGCCATGAGGTGGCCAATGTCTTCCTGTATCTAAAGTTTTCCTTCAAACGAAAATCAAAACAAACAGGCAAATGGTTTTCTCAGGAAGAAGTTCACTCTATCAATTTGGATGAAGCGATTTCTGCAAACCTGGTCTGACAGTCTGTCAAAGGTAACCATTTCTCTTCAATAATCTCTGTCCCGATTGACTGGTTTCGCGAGGAACTTGGGCCGTTTTGTGCCAGGTTTAGTTAGCCGGCGAAATCGTTACAAATGGTCGAGGAAATCTCGCTGTATAACTGTGCTCAGTACGAATTATACCACTCCTCGCAACCACTGTATATTCCCACGCAGAAGTCTCGTCGTTTTGCTAAACCCTACCAATTATATAACCCTGCCTGGAGCTCTGATAAACACTCAGAAATACAATATGGCCATGAGTGAGATTTGTGGTATTAGGCTTGGCGTTCCCTCCCAGCCCTTGGCTTTGTTTTATACGATGATTAAGGATTGACCAGCGGCTAAATCCGATATTAAAACCCGATTAGATTTTACATGTAAAAGGCCCCAACAGATGTCCACTTGGTCGGCTGACAGTTGGAGAGTTCCCCAGGCACGACAAGTCACTTCTTATATTGGGGCTTCGGGTTGAACCTTACAGCCGTGGCACTGTAGCAGCTTCATTCTTCTTTACCGAGCTGTTTTAATAAAACAATTGCCGTAAAACTCATATTAGAAACAAAGGTCCATATAGCAACAGATGCAAGACTACAGGACAGTTTTGCGAATGAAGTTTTTTCAAATAATATAAAAAAATGAGCAAACAAAACTTTTAACAAGAAGTATAGATTGTTTAGTCATAACAGAAATTCTCTTTCTCCTTTATTTCTTTCGTTCGGACCTAACGTTGGAAATATTACCAACAGAATACAGTTATAGTGTTCTTGTTCAATAAACCTGTCTGCTACTACAGGATGCGGCACTGTACTGTTTCAATACGTGTTCTGCTGAGAATTTGGGGACGCCAAAAATGTTTAAAATGCCTGATTTTGTTTAGTAACTACCATATAAAGAAACCGTAGGAAAATCGTGGTTAACCACTCGGAAATATAGCTATTTACTTAGGCAACACGCAAGCTTCTATGTGCGTTTTTAGTTTTAGCCCAACACTTCACGTGTTAGTATACGCTTGCGTTTTGTTGTTAGTGTTACGAAAACATTAAAAACATTTTATCAGTGATCCTTTTGCACGATATAAGACAAACTATTCCTAAAAGATCAGACGATGGAAAAAGTTTAGTTCCTACCAGATCACGTCTTGTGTATTTCGCCCGACAAAAACCGCCTGCAAACCTTTCAAACCAAATGTTTATAATTGCATCTGTCGATCGCATGACCAATATCAAACGGCCTTTTTATCTAGACCACCAACTTGGAGAAAAATTTCCCAAAGAACACATATTCCCCTGAACATTTAACCTTTCTTTCTGCCCTCGATACTTCATATATAATCCTTTTATGCAATTATGAAATAAAAAAAGGCGGCAAAGATAGAATTTCATAAACGCAACGTTTTGCCGCCGGACATATCATGAACCATTGCCGTTATAATACGCACTAATAACGCCTCGATACATCCTGTTCAATTTGAATAAAATTGAAATAATATGGCAATAAAGAGATATGATGAGCCTCGAGGGAACCGCACCGGGAACCAGGGGAACTGTTCTCGGTCGGTGTTACTAGATCGTGCGGACGGCACCTACTGGTGAGCGGGCCGCCAGAGGGACCGGGCGGCCAGGGCTCGCCGTCTGCCCGGTTAGCTGGGTTTTGTTCTTCGTTCAGTGAGCTTACAATAGGTGATCTAGCGGCGGCAAAAAGATAACCACGTGTATACAACGATAGCGAGGTATCCCGCCGAGATCAGTCGGAATTTCTGATATTTGTTCCTTCCTTTGGCAAGATTTTCCATTTATGTCCCTTTTTTTAATTTCCGATCGTAGACAGGTACACACAAGTACCACTAAATTGTTAAAACATCAGAGATAGAATTGTTATTAGAGAGCTTCGTAAATAAACTAGAAAACACCTTAAACCACTTGAGTGCTCGCGTGTGTATGTGTATGCGTGTGTGTGTCTCTGTATGTGTGTGTGTCTGTGTATGTGTGTGTCTATGTGTGTCGTGTTTGTGCGTCCGTCCGTGTGTGTGTATGTGTGTGTGTGTGCGCGCGTGTGTGTGTGTGTGTCTGTTTATGTGTGTGTGCGTGCGTGTGTGTTTGTGTGTGTGTGTGTGTGTGTGTCTGTGTGTCAGTGTGTGTGTGTGTGTGTGTGTGTGTGTGTGTGTGTTTTGTGTGTGTGCGTATGTATGCGTGCGTGTTTGTTTTACTATAGACAATAAATAAAATCTTACACCACAAGATAGATTTATAGTATCTTACGAAAACAATAAAAAGAGCGGAATTTTACCCACGTTTCTGCATAGGGACAACGTTGGGTGACTATTCCTTCCCTCTCTAGTTATTCTATTAGAATAGAACAGTCTTACCATATGTACAGACATTACTGAAAGCCTGTAGTCACTATATGATATGGCATGGAATAATGAATATAGTTCACACAAGCAAGCCCGGTTGATATACTTTATGCAGTAGGGTACTCGGCGAAAGGAAGGCCAAACTACTAGTATATAAACATACATGTACAGCAATGTGTGTAAAGAAATGATTATTTTCCACCTAGTTTACTTTGTCCTAGAGTACATAATGATGTTGTGGATGTAGTTTTTATTTCAAGCCTCATCAGTTCATATCCACGCACTAGTGTAAACTGTGTGTCTAACTTAAGACATGACCAAGCAATGTTTACAGCTTCTAAAAACAACGTTTATCCACACATATCATCGTTTAAAGAGGCGTGCTTAACGCGACTACCTGTACCCACCAGAAACGAAAACTAACATGTCGCACGTCTTATTCCGTTGTTTAGCTTTCCCACGAGTGTTCTCCGCGTTTCTTTGTTTCTTTACGGAGAATAAAACAACAAATGTTCCGTCTAGACGTTCGGGCTAGCGTTCCCAACACGCCAGTACCCTGGGAGACACGTACGTGTGAGATATAGGGCACATGGTGAACCTAGCACTAGATCTGCTAAGGAGGTTGTCAGCTTCCTCCACGGTCGTCTTCAAGTAAATTGTGGCTTTCCTGAAACTGACAGCGTTTCCTGTGTTCATTTCATGGGTGTAGCTATTTGTTTAGAAAGTGTAAGGTACGTGCAAACGTGCTGTTTTAAGATCTATACGGGAATGTTCACTTTTTCTTAGCGCTGGCAACTAACACAGTGTTTTTAATACCGCTGTAGCACTGCGTCCGTGGTCGAGTCTGCTTATAGCGATCTATGTTCAATAGAATCTTGAAAAAATTGGCATTTTAGTTCAATTTTAATGAAAAGAATCCAAGCTACTAGGGCAGAGGTGTTCGTATTTCCTTTGGTAAAGCCATGCTGAACTATTTAGATAAATATTTACGGTGGCAAGCGCCAAACACTTACTACAGACGCCGGCCTTCTTGAGCAGTTATTATCATATAGTCCCAAACACCTTCGTTGTTTTGTAATCATCGTGTTCATTTTTAGTACGATTATCTATCAATTTACCGTGAGATTATCCCCCATGCTTACTGTATACTCTGTATTTCCGATCGGTTGCTGACATATTTTCATGGTTCTGCCGAAGTAAGTCGGATCAAACGGTGTTTATTTGAATAGAAAGCTGAGAAATCGCATGGCCTATCCACAAAAGCAACACACGGGTAGTACACCAGGGAGGATACTTAGACATTACTGTATTTTCCTTTCTTAGTTACCCATGGTTACCCATATCGCTTTGTGTGGTTGTATTTTAGTTTGATGAAGTCATTCAGTATCAAATTGTAAATGTCATATTTTTCTACCTTGTAAGTAAGTAGAATGGAACGGTTAAATTGGCTTACTACTTGTGTGTTCGTAGCATCACAACTGCATTGAGACCTGTATGATTTTGGAACGCATTTCATAGTCATTCGTGCCGTTATTTTACCGTTATATGCCACAAGACAGTTTCTCGTTAATTGGTTGTCACTGTTTTAAATAATGGGTCCACACTACATATAGGTGGTGATCTTTGTTTTCTTTCATAATACCACGTAATGCTCCTGTGGTCTAAATATTATGGTCCCAAATCAAAGCACTGCCCCCAACCTTCAACCGTGGACTCTCCGTACAGTTAGTGTGTCTCATTTCAACATGGTCGATCAAGACAGCGTTTTTCTGAACAATTCCGGGTAACTTTGGGAATTTTTTGCCCATTGGTTTCTGAAGAACAGATGAAGTTTGGAATGATAGAGTTTATTACTACACCAATTAGAAATGAATTATTACCATGTCCGTAGAGATTTTTCAACGGCGCGAATGTTTGACAAAAATATAACACTCGGTAACCATTCCATAGCGTAGGGGCAAACTTTACTAAATAATAGAACAAGGTAGAACACTTGACATGCGGAAGGAAATAAACATCTATTCTAATTACTAGACCGCATGTTTTTCTTTCTTAAGCGTCCTGACATTCTTATAGCGGTTTTATGAAGCTGATTTTGGCATCCTGTCGTCGGAAAGAGGCCGGCGGTAGTCTGCGGGGGTCCATCCCCGCACAGATGTTAGCGGTACATTAAATTTTGGCATAAAACATGTCAGTTCCATGTATGACTAATAAGAACTAATTTGAGATGATTACGGTGGGGAGAACACCCACCAGATGCCGCCGACACCGCAGCGGGTTTATAAGATCAACCCTTAAAGGAAAATTAAAACCGGGACAAGATTAGAAGCGATGTCAAGTGCTCTTCCTGACCTCTTGGAGCTGGTTTATGTTCCTTAAAGTGCCAAGAATGTGCCGCGGGCTTCTTCTACATATAGATGTCGTCTACATTTCAGTCCATGTCTTAGTTCGTATAGTAGGGCAAGTCGTGAGAAAGCATTTTTCTTGTGTCAGCATTATGACAACAGCTGCGTCCATTTTTAAGATTTCAAAACGCTGCAAGACGTTCACTTCTTATCTCCACCATACATAATAAATATCTCACCTACTTTAATCTTAAATTATAGTTTCATAGTGTTTATTACCGTTGCGTAGGAATAAAATGTAATATGAAATCCGCAGCGTTTTGCCCAAGGCTACAGTTGAAGAACGCACTGTCGTTGTCTTAAATCTAAATCACCTCGCATCAGTCAAATAGACTTCAATTTTCTCACGCGTTTCTTTCAATATGATATTTTCAAGTACAAATATTATCTCATTTTCCCCTCAAAGCTCTTCTTCATTTTGTTTTATCTCATCAAGTAACTCGAATCAGTTTCCACAGACGGAGTTCTGTCTTTCCATTCCAAACAATATCAACTACAGTACTACTATAATCTAGTTGTGAGAACAGGACGACTTTATCACCCTCCATCCCCTCCGGCTGGGATCATACACCATACACGTTTCCTCTGATAGAAATCAACTTGTGTGGAGTGGGGGAAATTCCCACTCGATGAAGATCTCTTTTTTTCTGGAATAATCCCCAGTCAATGCCTTCGATCAACAGAGTCTTATAAAAACTCGATATCAACATTTAGTAAGAAACAGAAGCAGAAACTTACTGTGTCTATGCACTATGTACACTGAGGAACACTAGCCCCTAGTCTTGTATATATTTTAAGTAAACTTAAAATTTGTAGCAGGAAATGATTTTTCGATTTTGAGTGTCTTAATATCAACTTAGAATTTACGCAAGGACAGATACTGTTAAACTTCTGTAGTCTTTTGTCTAAAGCAAGGAGATTTTTTCAGATATAAGGCTAGACAAAATATGTTAAGACAGTAATCGGTGATTTCATATCATTTTTTGCGATGGTGTGAATTTTACTTGCTTTCGAACCAGGCGCTGTAATAGTGTCAAGTTCGGGAAGATATATATATATATTTATATAAGATATAGGATATTATAGATAGCATGCAGCCGCGGGGGATTCTAGCTACATACGCTTAAAATATAAAAAAAGGAAAGTCAATTTCTTTGCCCTGTATGTGTTACTATTTTACATGTATATGGTAGATATTTGAAGACAATTGACACAGCAATAAGGGTGAATATCGATATGTGTGATTTGATGCTTCAATGTCAATGCGTGTGTCTTTATCTCGTTACCTTATCTAGAACCTGCTTCTTATTTTGTTCTGATTGGGAGGACATTTTGTCGTAGTTCTGACAATAAAGATGTTTCGGTTGTGTTAAGGCTCGTCAGTGGATTGAACATATCTCCATTCTTTTCCGATGCTCTGTTCGCACCGCAGGCCCCCGAACGCGGAAAGCCCGGCCGAAAGATCCGAAGAAAGCCGAAGAGAAGCGACCGAGGACGGCGTTCACTTCGGAACAGCTCCAGCGTCTGAAAAAGGAATTCCAGGAGAACCGCTACCTCACCGAGCAGCGCAGACAAGACCTGGCCAGAGAGCTCAAGCTAAACGAGTCACAGATCAAGATATGGTTTCAAAATAAGCGTGCGAAAATCAAGAAGGCGGCGGGGGTACGCAACGGACTAGCGCTGCATCTCATGGCCCAGGGGCTGTATAATCATTCCACGATGCCGACAATGGGGGACGAGCATGGCCTGGACATGCATGACTAGACTGGGAAGCAAACCTCGGCGGCGAATTGAGCCGTGAAATTGTGGACAGCCGGACATCAAAACCATGCAGAATACGGACAGGCGTGTGTCTGGTCATATCGACAGACTTGTGGACTGAATCTCAGCGTTCTGTTTTCTGCTGTAAACCCAAAAGCAGCACGTAGCGTTAGGTTGTTTAGGTTGAAATCTGCCAAACGAACTGTGTCTTAATTTATTGTGAGGGATATTTTTGGATGACAGAAAAGGATAGATTCTTTGTGAAGAGAAAAAAAGAAGAATGACTGGACGGAACAAAAGAAGGAATCCTTTGATCAGTCTACCTTGCGTTATTTACATATCCACAGCGACTGGAGAATGATATTATTTTTGTCAGTCAGTCTCTGATATTTGTGATTTTGACAGTGATTCTTGTGTTTCCCTGTCCGTATGTCTCTATAGAATGAAATGTTGTAAATACCGAACAATTGCGCGTCGTTGCCACGTGCGAGCAAGTTGCAATATCTCTTTTTCTTCTTCTTTATCTTTTTTGTTGTTATCGATATTCGATGGAATTATGTTTTCGCCGTAAGAGTTGGCAGTGCGTGTACCCGTACGTTGTTTGTTTCCTTGTGTGAAATGGACACTTTTCTTCATTCCATCCAAATATACGGTAAACCTTGTATATGTATATTTCAAATTATCTGAGAGAAGTTGTTGAAAAAAGTTGTCGTTGTGTGAAAAGTGTAAAATAGTTTATTAAATATTTCCACCGATGTGTAACACTGGTATTGTGATGTTTTTATTGTATATTATCATAAATATATTAAGTTTAAAGGTTGCGTTCTGGCTTCTAGGTACAGAAGTAGTTTTAGAGGCCAATGTCAGGAGACAGTTCAACAAACTACTAAGTAGTAAATGGTTTGCTTACATATAGTTCCAATCGTCCTCAGTGTTTGTAATACACTGATTTGAGCAAACGCTTTGACAAATATTTGGTCGCATACATATACATGCGTACGGCTGTAGAACTAGAAGCAAGACATGCTTTTTCTAGATTGTATAATGAATCTTTGAGACATTGCATTTTAAACCTGAAAATTTTAGCATCATTCCTTCGTTTTGAAAACTGATTTCAAATCAATTACTCTATTTTGAGTCCTGCTCAAAAGTTTCCATGCCGAGGCGAACAACAATTGGCAGTAAGAAAGCGACAGATTCAATTCCACCGTCTCAAATGGAGAAGAAAAGCCCTGAATGCCCATTCCGTCCCGCGCACCGGGTCGCCATGAATAAACAGTCGGGGGCGCGGCTGAGAAAAGACCGGGGGACCCCGGCAGACATACCGTCCAGCCGTGCACGCCGGCGTACGGCAATGATAAATACGGTGTTAAGAAGTGGTTCCTGTTCCATGAACACTTAGAATGCGTGCAGGACCGATTACACCGCAGTAACACTGTTCAAATAAACCGACAAATCGTGAAGAGGAAGTGTAGAATATGCACGGGGGTAGATGTTATACGGGATTTAATGCCGGGAATCGAACCCGTGTGCGTGGGTATCCCCCGTGGTGTTTAGCAGCCGATTATGGAACAATTTTACGTCTCAGAGGAGCTTTTCAGTCCATCCACAGGTAGGCTCAAGCAGAGAGTTAAATTCAATTAAAGCAATAGCCGGGATCATGGCAAAGTGAGGCGATAAGGGAAGCCAAACTGCGCTGTTCTTGTTCACAGATTGACCCAATCCGTTAGGAAGAATTCGTTATTTCAGAAACATGAAATCTCGTGCTAAATATGCAGGTCCTAGGCGCTGATTGTGTGCTACTGATGTGACCCCATGCCCACTCCTCCGACCCGATTCAATAATAAATCCATTCTGTATATAAAGGGTCATCAATTTTGGCCACAATGGTGTAACTCTACAATAGAAACTAACACAATCTCTTTTTATTCCATTGCATTCTGTTTAAAAGTATTAATTGCGTAAAAAATTAGGATAATAAAGACAAAAACTGTTTTTAGACTTATAGAATCAAATCCGTAGACGTATGTTTTTGAGAGTTAAACACAAACTGTTCTATCAATAACTTAAAAGTCTGTTTTACCATGTGTTTTTTTTTTCAACATTGCGGACTAGGACTCTAGGTATGTCAATTTTCCCATTACTCGTTAGCCAATCAGGAGAGCTGTCACGGAAAGTGTAGATTTCATCTTTATTGTACGAGTGCCTCCCGAAATTACCCTTCTCAACACCGCTACATTCTCGGTCGGTCCTGTTTGTACACTGAGACGATGCTTCTCTTCCTGCTGGCCGACGGGGTGTCGACAAGCCTGTAGTTCCGCGGAGCCGTCCCGGCAGGCGGCGGCGGCTTTGTAGCCTTTCTCCCGGCCCGGTGATGCGTTCCATGCGGTTTCACCCTCGGCGAGCCCAAGTGTTCTTCCAGGAACATATTAAATGTTCCAGGAATTAGCTTTGGCTGGCGAAAAAAAGGTACCAATAAGAAAAGAAAGCCTGTTAAAAACGCCTAGCTCTAAAACACGTCAAAAATAAGCCCAAGACTAAACCTCTGCTTGGAGAGTAGGTTTCACCCTCTGCGTTCGGCTCGGTGAGCTCAAGTGTTCTTCCAGGAACCTTTTTGAACCTCCTTGCAGGAACATAATGTTCCAGAAATTAGGTTCACATATTTTAATCTCCAAGCATATCTTTTGGTGGCTGCAAGACAGTATTAAATTGGAAAGGCAGTATCATTGGCAGGGCAGTATCTAATACGGCTGTTAAAAAAAAGGTGCCAAAAAAGAAAGCCCTTAAAAACGCCTAAAAACACGTCAAAAATAAGCCGAAGCCTGAACCTCTGCTTGGAGAGTACATATATTTGTATCCCATTGAAAGGTTACATTTGTACAGTGATACAGATCTTCATGCCAAAAGAATCGAGCGATGGAGAATGATATAGAAAAGGAGAATGTGGAATACATGGACTTGCAGAAATCGAAACGTTCGTATTTAGAAATAGTAAAAATAATTCCCGTAAGACGATGAAAAAATAACATCTCATTTTGCTCTTTTTTTCTATGGACCCATAAAACTAAGGCACTATCTTCTTTAATCATTTGCACATCGTATGGGGAGGGAGATGATTAGCCGTGGTTTCTTCGTCCTACGAGTCTACGACTATAACATAGGGTAGTGCTTTATACTGACAAAGAAGTGAATGGAAAACAGATCATAGCTTAGGAAATGTTTGTTGTGTATTGTAAACTTTGAAATGTTTCAGCCATTACCATTATACACATATGTCATATACACAACATATAGCATACACAGCTACACATCACACTATCAAATACATAATGATGTCCATTTTGGACTATAAAAACGTTATTACAACTTACTTTTAGACTAGTTCAATGACTAGAGATTTCGGTCGAAATACTCGCCAATACCATAATCAGAAGTCACGCGCAGAAGAGTATTGAAATCAAATGACCTAGGGCAAACTGGAACGGTCCCAAAATGTTGCCAGCGACAAAATATGAGGCTTAATTGACTATGAGGGAAAATGACATTTTCGTTAGTTGAGGATTCTCAATGTTCTTTATGTTCATTTTATTGTTTACTATTATTTCATCATTTCCAATGTACTTGAAATCAGCCCTCGGGCATGAATTTGCAATAAAGTTATTATTATTATTATTACTATTTTTCTATTCAACTCAATGACACGTGTGAAAATATTCCACAAACGTTTGAAGAATTGCTTACTCTGGATCAGGGGTGATTTTGCACAATATTTTCGAAAAATATATATTTCTTTGTCATCGTTGAGGTCAACAATTATGTAGTATATGCTGTTTCGTTGAGTTGTAAAATGGGCACACATTGAGATAGGTTTAAGTATAATTCATTTTAATTCTAAATTGAACATTATTCTCTACATAAACAATCGCCTTTGTCCACGGTGCCTAAGTGCATATTTAAGTTGCTCCGTGAACTTCTATAGTTTAAAGTCATTGAGATTCATATCCAAGCGTCTGCATTCCAGAATTTTACTTTTTTCGTCACTGACGCGTATTCTTCTCAGACTCTCAATGTCATGTTTTTTTTTGTTTCAATGCTAGTAGAACGCTTAATATAACATGATCTAGTGATGAACTTAGTCTTTTTAGCATCCTTCAATTGCGTAATCATTTTTAAAGATCATTCTCCTCATCTGTGGATCTGAAGCGTTGACATGACTTGTTTGGACGCAAAATGTGGTGAAAATCCACTCCAACTGTCGGTTTCTGTCTCCATGCCCATATATTAATCCCCCCAACCATATGTGTGATATCATGACGACCATGTCCCATGGCCTCTGGCGCGGAGGGCCGTTTGACTTGTGCGCTATTGCCGCGACCTGAGGACAATTGTTTGATCCCAGAACCGACACCGTAACACCGCCTGGCTTGGACTTAATTACAAACCGGCTTACGTACACGCTTCCTAATTATTTTTCTGATTAGAACACATGTATTTGGCATCTACGCCAAGTGAATTCGTTGGCACTTCGTTTACTTTTCTTGATAACACTTCATGAGCACAAACAATGACATGATGATATTTATATGTATTTATGGCTTTATTGGACATTATTTACTGCACTGCTTAGACTGGCGTCGGCTTTTTAACACAAAAATCGTCTAGCTGACTTCTTGCGACCATTATATTTGGAAAATCAGTGTATACGTCCATATTGAACGACTACCGCAAAGTCCTAACCAATGTCTTGGCTTGTATGCCCGTATAAGATATAATATTCTAGGATGCATGAGGTGTTTAGCATTTATAAAATCATATCGGAACTGGCGAATGAGGTACAACTGAATATTTTCAGACCGCTTACAAATTTGATAAGATCTAAACCTCCCCAATCCCTGACTTTCCGCCTAGCAGATGTTCTCAGTCGGCTGCCCTTACTTTCCGATCAAACCCTCATTGAAGTCCTTTTAACCTTAATTACCAAACTGCCCTAGGACAGTTGCGCAGAAAGGTTCTCTTTGTGTTGGTCTCCTCTGAAATTGATTCGCGTGGAGGCCACCCAAATCACCCGGGGGGCTCCAGACCCACATGCAACAAGTTATCACATCAATGACCAGGGCTTTCCTGTGTCCATTTCATCGAAATTGATCGAGAAATTGACTTGGTTTGAAAGAAGACTATTCGTCAACGCTGGAAGACAACAGGTGCAGGCGACAGCGTGTTCCTCCGAGAATCCGTGCGGCGTAAAAGATGAATGGAGTCCCCGCGCCGCCGAGACTTTATCCAACATATTTCACAGCTTGCTTGCGAAATTAAAAGCTCTGAGATGAACAAGCGAAGCGGAAAAGCAACGGTGGTGATTTCCTGCCGCCCACTGCTGACCCCTAATTGCGAAAATATTACCAAAGTTATTAGATTATTGTAGATTAATTACGTTCCGATCGGAATGATATGTTCTCTCATTAAGGGTGTATTAAAATGCACAGCAGCCGGGACCCCGTTCCGCTCCTGTCCGCGGGCGATGGCGGAGTTTGGTCCGCCGGAGAGACAACTCCTCATGGCGGTGGAAGTCGATAAATATATGGGGTACAACTTGGATGGTTGGCTTCTGTTGCGCGGTGCAGAATAATGGTTAGATTCTGGTAATA
This sequence comes from Branchiostoma floridae x Branchiostoma japonicum, assembly GCA_013266295.2. NCBI lineage: Eukaryota > Metazoa > Chordata > Leptocardii > Amphioxiformes > Branchiostomatidae > Branchiostoma > Branchiostoma floridae x Branchiostoma japonicum. The sequence goes on along the minus strand of CM023834.1, from coordinate 5,884,746 downwards.
AAGACTTTCACCACGCTTGAAGTCATCTTTATTTCTAAAAGATTTTCGAATGTGACTCTCGAACAAAACAAGTTGTAGTTAAACCACCATGGAAACGGAAATTTATCAAAGATAAGAAAATTCGCCAGTGACCTGCTATAATTTTAAATTTTGCTTGTAAGAACCTTCTTCAAGATCATAAAATATCTGTTTTGCTTTTGTTGTATGTTATTCCCAACTTCAGGAAAAAAATTGTAAAATTTGGGCTGGGAAAGGACAAGTACTTTTTAGATGTAAATGTTGCAGTTTAAACTTGGATTTTACTTGTAACCAGATAATTGTATTGATAATGATATGATTACACAGATGTATATCATGAATAAGCCAAGATAAACCTGAGATTAAATACCTTAATCAGAGAATAATTGAAAACATTCAATCAAACCTGCTATGCGTACTGTTTCAACCAAACGTATGCGTATTTTCAACTTGTAAAAAAAGAAAAAAAAAGAAACGAACAAGCATTCGATGCACCGTTCGATCGAACATTCGCATTTGATCGACGTTCTTTCCGGGAATTCGATACATTATTAGTGGAGTCAATTTCCGTGTAAGTTTCACGGGGCGCGCCGCAAGACAACAAAGGCTGGGTAATTATGTAGATTAGTTGGCGCGTGTCCTTTTCATGTCATTACTTGCGATGAAAACGCCTGCTGATCTGTGACTGGGGTGGCGCGATGTGACATTTATTGCATACAAATTAAGAGAAGGGCCATTAAAACGCCAACGCTGTGAATAGAATGTATCGAACCAATCAATGCGCTTATTGTCTGTGCCGGGGAGAAAGAAATGGCTATATAACGCTCAAGTCACAATTCCCGATCCGGGGCCCGGCCGGGCAGTTTGCGGGAACGAAAAATATGATATAAAAGACAACAAAACACAAAAAAGTTGGGAAAATTAACCATGAGCACTCTTTGTGTGTATTCTTGATCTATACTGAAGAATACTGTTTATTTGAAAATGTAGCCTCAGTAGAACAGAGAGGAAGCAAAGCATTGGACTGGCGGTGCGAACGTGCAACAAACACATGTACATTACATCGGGATTTTAAAAAGGCACAATTTAAGAGCAAATTTCTCGTACACTGTAAACAGACTGATTTTCTTCTTACTTATATAGATTAAACGATTTTTCATTGTTTTCTTCGTCGGTATTATCGATGTTATAGAAGAAATACATTTATTGTGTACAGCTATTGTGAAATTGGAAAGTCTGAAACGTAACAGCACAAACGTCTAAGAGCAAAACGAATTCAAACTCATTCACAATACAAACACAGGAAAACCACAAACATTGCGCCGTTTGGTTAGCCATTGTCTCAGTCAACTTCCTTCATAATTTCGTCGATTTTGCTTATTTACAACTAAGTTTATACCAGAAAAATTTAACGACGATAAAGAAATCGATACACAGACACTGCGCGGATTTTTCTTTACAACTTTTGGAATTGATGAAAATTACATATGAAAGTTTAACTAAGTTTCCGGGAGAGACTTAGCGCGCGCGGCGAGGCACGACGAGGGAAGATGGATCCCGCCGCCCAACCCGGGCCGCGCGCGATGAACTCAATTCATTTCATTACATTTACCCGCTGCTCATTGGCGAGGAACCCTACTCCCTATTAACTTCATTAATTGGCTGTTAATTTCCAAAACATGACGCCGTTGCGAGAGTTGCAGTAAATCACCCCAAGGTCAAAATCACAGCAGAAATGGAACGACTGTCATTAGGACCTGTCAATCAAGTCAGCTGAGCGTGTGAGAGAAGCGGCGGGAAACTGGAGACGAAACTTTGGGGTTAGTTTTGAAATAATAACCTGGGATTTGTAAGTAAATTAAAGTAAGATCAGCCAAGATTCGAGTTTTGCAACTTAAGGAAGAAAATACTTACAAGATGTAACATTTAAGACCAAGTCTTTCTACAATGGAAGTTGGGGTGAGTTTTGAAATAATAACCTCGGATTTGTACGTAAATTAAAGTAAGCTACGCCAAGATTCAAGTTTTGTAACTTAAGGAAGGAAATACTTACAAGATGTAACATTTAAGACCTAGTCTCCCTACACCGGAAGTTCCTAGGATTTCAAATTATGAAAAAAAAACGCATGACGAAAATATGGGCTTGCTAAAATGAACAGTAACTTGCTGTATTTGAATGTTAGCCTGGGTCTCATCCTAGTTAGTTTATTGGGGCTCCTTTACACGTTGTAAAGGAGCGAGTATGGGAGCCCCGGTAAACTAACTAGGATGAGACCCAGCCTATCAGAATCTGATTTTATGCTTAAATATGTGCCTTAGAAATTTATAAATGTTAAAGCTTTGGTTTGTTGCATTATTCTCACTTGGTCACCCTACTTTAAATACATTCAGTGAATATCACAGAAAAGTTACTAAGAATATGAGTGTACTTTTTCTTGAATATCTGACTTCATTTAACGCTGTGTTTCCTTCCAACAGACGATAAATCACACTAAATGACATTAACACCCTCCTTTTGAAATTGAGTACGACTGTTAATTTCATCAGCGGATATGACGATACTAAACTGTGTGGCTACACCATCCCGGGGTCCTGACCGTTGGGCTCTAGACTGGGGGAACATGAAACCCAACACGGTTAGAGAACTCCTACAGGACGGACTGTTTGCGCTCAGGGAACCCTGGATAGATTTCCTAGAACCCCACTGACATATATAAAAAGAAAACGGTGAAATCAAAGAAAATGTCGCACCTCGGATAAGGATATTTACACTTCCGAAACGTCAGAGTGACACAGAGTTATAACATACGCCTAAAGATTTGTACAGGCCGGCTAGTAAGAATTCATGAATAGAATTTAATGACATAACCTAACCAAAACGGAAATGAAGAAACTAAATTATACTATAAAAATCTAAAAATCCATACCTATAGTTGTAATATAAAAGATTTTATATTAAGATCGACAATTTGAAAAGAGAAAGCATTCTCTCTCTCTCTCTCTCTCTCTCTCTCTCTCTCTCTCTCTCGATTCGGCTATAAAAATCCTCATTGTTTTTATTCCATTCACATACATGATCATACATTTTCTGAGGATTGGGCAAAAGTAATAACATCTATGCCGTCTCCTCACACATACAAAACTACCCTGCGTCCCCATTGTTGACCATGACATTGACCAAAGGGCCGTATTAAAGAAAGAGGCAAGTTCAAGATCAAGTATGCGCTGTGCCGATCCAGTGCGTCCCCGGGACACGGCCTCCCGCACACGGAGCGGCGGGTCTTCTCACGGGACGGCCGGGGCAACTGAGCGGAACAACCAACATCTGTTCGGGAACGGTCCGCCCAGGGGAACGGAGGGATGGGACTGTCTCTAGACTAAAAACGTGGGTTCAAAAACAGTGAAATTTAGCCAAATAGGTAGCCTCTACCAGGCACCGCGGACCGAGGGTGGCATATTGGACCCTCTCTGGCCGGCTAACTCCCCTGGTATACTATTCCCTTTATTTTGGCCAATTTCTACTTTTTTTATCAGCGATGCGCGGTGCCTACCAAGTAGGTAGAATAATTGGTCGGGGAGTTTAGCCACCGGACTCTACGGTGACCCTGCTGCTACTCATTTCAAAGTGCATAAAAGTCGTCTAAATCTTAATATCATTTTCAGATTTGTGTATTTGATAGGAAAGAATATTCGAAGTGACCGAAAATATGTAATTTGCTGATGAACCTCGATACCAACAGTTATTGGGGTTTCTTTTAAAAAAGCAACGGTCAATATAATATCATACCCAGTAAGATGTGGGTTTCAAGACTATTTGTCTTTTTGATTTAAAAAAAAAAGAAAAATGAAAGCATCACCCAGAAGTCTGATACAATATAAACGCAAATTAAGCAGTTTGTCCCAGCCATAAAAACAGTTGACAGAAATTAATTTACTTGACATTGATATAGTGACCTATAGGGTGTTGTAAACGTATTATCTGGGATAGGACTGGAGTTTAACAATATCACAAAGTTGGAGAAAGATCCACGCCCCACGCGGCCTATTGTGTTTTGTCCAATGACAATATCCCCTCTTTTAATCTTCTTTGTTCTCCGGACAGTTTTAATGAACACATACCAGTGCTGCATCCATACGGCTGGGACTCCTATCCATTAAAAGCTCATCATATAGACCGAGACAAAAGATATACACACATCCGGAAAATTTGTATTAGCAATACAGAGGGCGCCCGGCAGGTGTTCCAAAAGGGGGAGGGGGGCACATGTCATGGAAGCGCTGCATATGATGTATGACTTCTGCTCGACGAGGAAAACATATGGCAGAGCATTACCATCATACTGAAGAGCCATTAAAGGAAATTAAGTTAATTAACACCGCCGCCCCCTCCCCCGTGGCCGTGGTATGATTAAGAGGTACGCTTGACATTGTCTTTGCTTGGAGACGCTTCATCCGGGTATGTCATCACTGGTCAATATCCCGGATGTTTGAACATTAGGGGTGGGTAGGAGTGTCTTACTTACTTTTTCAGATGTTCTGTTCATTTTGCGAGTGTTCTATAAGCTTAGGACACTATGATAACTGACATATTAGAAAATTAAATTCAACACTGGTTGCTGGAAAAATACCAGAAATTGTCAAATAGGTTGAATAATTGGTCGGAGGAGTTAGCCGTTCTTAGAGCTTCTTTTTGCAACTAACAGCGGGCAAATCTGTACTCCAATGGCCAATTTCTACTATTTTTCCAGTCTCCCAAGAGGTCTGATAGAAACCAAATAACAAGACAAACACATGTATAAAGACTCATCATTCATTGCTTCTCTTTTGGACTTTTTGCGATGCCTTTCAAGGTCGTTCAAAGTCGGAAGGTCATTCGCTACCATGGCAACAACATGGACAATGTCAAATACGTTTGTCTCCCATGAGAACGACTTGATCGCCAATAGTGCAGAAACAGGCCAGTTTCTTGCTAATTGAAACAATCGGTCACCATAAAAACATCTCTTCTGCTACGGGACACCTGCGCAGTTGATGAAGTGGAAGCCATTTTGAAATGGGACGAAGCTCCCCGAGGGATCACGACAAAACACGATGGTGACGTCACGGATGGACAGCGTCATCAGTGGTTTTATCATTTGTCACCATAAAACCTCAACATACTGCAAGCTGGCAACCACCTGTCAAGACTGTTGTTGGCCTTTGTGCCATTCAAAAAATGGTCACCTCAACTTTGATATAAGACATAACAATAGATCATGAAGTGATTTGATAAGTCCATGTTCTTTACCAAGCAATAACTGACATAATTTTCCAATAATTAATTCAGAATGAAGTTGTGAATTCTGTACAATCCCAACATAAGTATGATTTTTTTTGGTAACTTCGTTCAATCTGTTTTATATTATTTCGTTATTACCAACCGACCTATTTGATGAGCGTGAACTTCATGATTTTCAGACTGAACATTCAAACAATAGCCTCATTGTAATACCATAGGTATAAACTAACTTCAAAAGCTAAACCATCACAATATGCGGTAACCTCCCAGTAACTCTATACCCCCCTCCCCCTTCAGCGACCTTTTGTTCAGACAGTCTCGGCGCTTTCAGCCTCCCGACGCCGCGGATCCTACGGGGTCGAGGGCGGTGTGTGTCTGGGCCAGGGTGGGGGTGTCGGCGGTCAGCTGTTCGCCTTCCCCGCGCCACGACCCCGTGAGTTTTTACCCCCTAAAAAATCTGGTTCCCATTTACTCTAGGTCTGTACGACCGTGGGAAAGTCCTCCGAGTTCTGACATCTTGATCCTTGCCTTCTGTTAGGTAGCCTTGAGTTCTTGATTAAAACATACTGGGGGGAAACACTCCCCCACTTTGACGAACACTGTTCGGGCTGTTCACACAAATGAAGTACAGCTTTTCGTGTCAGCCTCGACCATGAAAACCTCCTCACGACTTCATTAACAGCTTTCCGAGCGTCTAGAGAGAACACTGCCGGTATTCCCAACTTCTGGGGGTGTTTTCTGAGGTTCACTGGCTATAAAGTTCACGGCGGGGATGTATGTAAGGGTGGTTTTCCTGACGCCGCCTGTCTGGGTGATAAGTGGCCGGGGAGGGTGCTGACCGGCCCCGAAGTCTCGCTGTCCCCCTTTGCTTGCCGTTGATCGGTCACGGTCCTAATGTGGACCATGTGGAAGAATTGGTGGCAAAGAGCATCACCATTTTGCAATCCACAGGATCAAGAACCTCAAACATTGCAAGGTTCACAGAGTGGCTCAGCAAGGTGGTAGGACAGGTGGTTTTAGATTTCAGATTTTAGGGACGCACCAGAAAGCACACAGCTACAGGTAAAATATACATATTGGTGTGGCACATCGATTACATTTATATTAATTATATAAACCTTGGATTTATAAAAGGAAAAGTACAGTTGTCATTCAAAAGCTAAATTTTTACTACTAGTAATTTCTAAACAGGACATAGCCTCTACCAGACTTCAGAGGCGACTGGAAAGAGTAGAAATTGGCCAAATAGCCCGAGATAACATGACAGGGGAGTTGGTCTGCTAAAGGAGTGCAGTTTGCCGCTCAGAGGTTAAACAGGAATATGCAATGAGTAGTTATAAAGGCTCAAGTTGATTGGGTGAGTGGTAGCACAACACCATCCAAAGTCCAAACCGGCGTACGCGTTTCTGGTGCGCGGAGAGTCCCATTTCTCAAAAGCGCCACCTTACTTGCGGTTCATTTCTGAACCGCCCCTCCATAAGAACTTAGTAGGCAGTGCAAAATTCTTATGATTAGAAAAGTTCAGCCTTGTTACTCCCCCTATTTATAAACCTGGCAATTGGTCGATTGGCACAAAACTTGATAGTTGATTGATATTTTGATTTTTAAACTATGAAAACATCTTTAATTTTCGACCGCCAGTTTAGAAGAAGAAGAGGACACGTCATCTATACCTCAGATTGGTGACAATTACAGGTCATTGCAATTGAAAGTTAGATTGAAGGAAAGATTTTACGCTGGGAATTTTTCAGTTTCAGATTGTGTAATCATTCCATTTATGAACCATTTTAAAGACATGTTGAACATAACCTGCACTTTGCTATCGGTAGTGCATTTTTGTAAAGGTCAACCTTCCAATATTGTTCTGTCTCCGGTGATACGTCAAGAAATGTGAATTACTACATGCAAGTATATCCCTATTGGATGCTCTCCTCTAATGTGTTAATCAATGTGGGATTGAATGGACACGAACTCATCGCTTATATACAATGTAGTTTAACCTACTATTAACCCCTCTACCAGCCTTTAAATACTTGCGAAGCTGTTGGAATGTCGTTAGTAGAGTCCTGATCTTTCCTATCAGCCCCGTGATTACACGTCTGCAGGACTAATCCTGTCCAATCCTCCGTCTGGCTCCGGGACACGCCCTGTTGACACATGTCAATCATCGCCGTCTAATTGCTTGTTTTTCCTACTGAAAAATAGATGTAAACAGAACATCCCTGTTATCAAAGTATACGACCTTTATTTTGAAATGAACAACGATTATGAAACGAACAAAGAAGAATACAGTTTGTCAATACTAGGTTGCAAAAGGACAACAAAATGTAGGTTGAAAATTTAAAAAAAAGGAAATTTATCGCCGTCTAATTGCTTGTTTTTCCTACTGAAAAATAGATATAAAGAGAACACCACCACTATCAACGTATAGTATACGACCTTTTAATGACACGAACAAAGAAGACTAAATTTGCCAATACTAGGTAGTAATATAAACGAAAACAAAATTGAAGTTGAAACAGTCCCTCGCATGGAACAAGATATGTCTAAAGGCTAGACTATTAACGGACAATTCACCCTAATCTTCAGAAGCCCTTTAGACACTTATATCAGATTATAACGTTATCTGCATAATCCCTTCAAGTCAAATCTTGAACCAGGCAAGGCTAGAGGAAGAAGATGTCTTTGAGACGTAACAATAATTTCTCAGTATAACAGGGGCTATAGTCTGTAGGTTCAAGTGGACGCGTTTTGATTTATGTTTCAGTAACAAAGTTGTCAGAGCTAGAAATATGGCCTAGACGTCCGGTCTAACCTCAAGTATGGCCTGAAAGATAAGATAGAGGTCCCGCTGGAGGCGCACACCGTGTCGGGGACGTGATCGCGGCACCAGTTTCCCACGATCGGGCCTGAGACCAACCTCTCATCGTAACTCGTTAGCGACCGATTGGCGAGGGCTCGGCGGATTCCGCGGATGTTCCGGCCCGATAGAGACGTGCTGATCGCCCCGCTAACAAGGAGAGATGACGAGTTAGACAGCTGGGCCTCAACACTTGGGCTTAGCCAGATATGGAGCACGGCTACTGCAGTGATAAGGGTTTCCCGCACATTGAATAGTGCCAAGTACTGTGTGTATATATTCTTGGAAGTTTTAAAGCACAACTACAAGAACTGAAGACGAAGGACTTTACCTATTCGACTGTAGTATTGACAATGAAAGACTGTTGTTGACCACATGTTGATAAGACTATATGTACATATAAATATTCCTGTCTTCACTCTGAAAATACTCTCCAAGCAGAGGTTTAGGATTCAGCTTATTTTTGACGTGATATTAGGCGTTTTATTTTGTACTGGCAAGAATACTGTCTTGCCAATGTGATACTGTCTCGCAGCTACCAAAGATCTGCTTGGAAATTATCTGAAAACGTTAAACACGTTCCTACACATTTCCATGATATTTCTCTCTTTATGTACGTTTTGGGTTCATGATTGAGATAACAAGACCCCTCCCCTGTCGGTTTAGCCATCAATGCTTTATAAGCTCCCCTCTTCACGAGTAAGCAAAGTTAGCAAACCCTGATAGAATTCATGCAAATTCCTTGCACAATCAATGAGAAAAATTTATATTTCGCCAGTCGTAAATGTTAACATCATTTAGCGAAGGTATGAGGTCGTGGAACTCTAGTTATGTGCTGTTACTAAATGTAGTAATATACGATGTGCTGTATAGTCTCTGCGTGCCGCCTGGTTCTCTTTCACTTTTATCAGCAAAACGGATCTGCTGTCGCTAGTAAAGACGACGGAGTATCACTCTGGCAATTAAGATATTTTCCTCCTCCCTGTGACCCTGTCTTGAACTTGACCCTGAGATGTGAAGACTCGTAGAGCTGGGGAATTTTTATGGCGTCCACGAGACATCTTCACTTTCTACTCATCTCACGCAACTGTCTAGGATGGCTGAATTTCGGTACATACACTAGACCAGCACGTCGGCAGGACGTACTGCGCCTGCGCGACACCTGTAATGTGTTGTGCATAGCACTTCGGCAGAACGTCACGTTTAAGGTCGTATTCGCGTATTTAAGGATGGCTTCCCGTCTATAGTTTTCAAATGTTGTGTCGCAAAAGATATCGTCTGCAACGGGCAAAATTCTGATGCAACGTTGAAAAATCCGGGATTCGCGCAGGCGCAATACGTCATACCAACGACTTTTAGTGTGTTTCTTTGGGGAGGACCGTCGACGTCATTTCCTTGGTAAAATCATCACTTCTCGAGTTATCTCAAGTCCACAAACCCACCCACAGATGTCAGCGAAAATATAACTTTCAAGGTTCAGTAGTAAGAATAGAAAATCTGCCATTTCTTTTGTCATACGAACAATTACACGAATAGCTACAATCGGATTTACATGAAGAAAATACAGAAGCATGTTATTACAGTACAAGTCTTCCTCTGAGTGTTGTCAGGGTCTGATCCATGTCAATCATCAGGCCACGCCCCCCGCCGGATCCACCCCGAGCTTGTTTATCTCCCTGTCTGACTGCGGATGCGGGAAGTACATTGCTGAGATGACAGTTGGACTTTGATGTCCCTGAGTACTTCTTAATAGGCGGACAGACGATGTTTGGGACCTGATCTAGGCTACATGGGATTAAGGAGATCCTAAAACGCATGATATGCCACTTAGCAAAACTAGACCTGATACTGGTCCTCATTATGATATCATGGAACTGATGATAAGAATGTTGGTCCAAGAATAAGGACAGGGAAATTGTAGCTCTTTTCAGAAATCGAGTACTAGTAATTTCCGACTGAATAACTGTGGGTGCTTAGGAAATTTTAATGACCAGTTACTAGCTATGGCTGTCTTGCTGTTTTTTATTTGTTTGTTTGTTTGTTTGTTTGTTTGTTTTTGCTGTACTTCTTTAAATGATAATCTTTTTTATAGATTACGTTATTCCTGTACCCTTTTAACTTTCTCTTTTCCATCCTAACCTCCTAGCCCCTCTCCAACTTTGTTTTTTTCTTTTCTGGCGAAAAAAAAAGATACCAACTAACAAAGCCTAAAAAAACGCATAAGAACACGTCAAAAATAACCCGAAGCCTAAACCTCTGCTTGGAGAGTAAACTTGAATCGTCCCAGTTCTAGTTCAGGGTCCTGCGGTTCTTACCGTACCCAGTCGCACCCGGCACGGTAAAGCGTGTGTTCGCCACCGTGGCTGTCGTTGACCACCGCCCATTAAGCATCAGTAAACTTTCCTGACTTTGATGTCTCCGTAATGATGTAAACTTGGGGAAACCGATGCCGAACTCAAGAACGTACGGCCCCACAGGCCAAGGTCTGCCGTTGAGTGACACCGCCATGGCGTTGTGTACGTTTCGTTATTACATTCGCCAAGACGTTAAAGATGTTGTTGGTAGCGTTCGTATAATGGCGTTTCAGTGTTTGTGGTTGAACATGATCACTCAAGAAGCTATGGATGGATTGTTATGAAATTTGAGCTCTTGTCCTATCTAAGTAATGATTAGATATTGGGCCACCCAGCGGCTTTCTTTGATACTGCAGCAGAGAGTACGTACCAAATATTGTGCTCTAAACATGAACTATGGTCAAATTGTTCGGGTGTTAGATAGCCCTTGTGTTCTGGGGGACATGAGGCCCCTGGCAGGTTTCTTGGGAACTTCAGGGGCCTTTTTTGTTGCAGAGTTTGAAACCTACACCACTTCTTCACGTGAAATTATGACCCTCACATGTCCAGAACACGAGGTATCAAAACCGGAAGTTCTGCTGCTGTACCAAGGAGAGCCGCCAGGGGGTCCAAAATCTAATAATTTCTTTTACAAAATTTTCTTTTCATGAAAATCCATCTAGAGCTTCTCCAGTTATTGTTGATTTGCTACATACATCCAGACAAGCAAACGATACCAAAAACATTGCCTAGGCGAAGGTATATAGACAACTGCAGTTTACACAAATACTGATAGAGAGAGTGTTTGACACATGGGCTATCTTGATCTGTTCGGCCATGATAGGATGTCTGTGACAAAAGTGTTGCTTAGACAAAACCATTATATTGTTGTCTTTGATCTCCTAAATAGTTTTGCACATCGGGGAATTATTTGCATATTCAGCAGAGTTCAAAACTTGATCTGCCAAGAAAAAAAGCTTTATATCATGTTTGTATGTATGTAGCTTGTTAGTCTAGACTATGTGAAGGTAAACATTATTTAACTTTCTAGCTTTATCTGCACTTCCCAACCAGATCAAAAGGGGGCACTGCCGCATCGTCTCTCTATGGCAGTGCCATACAATTCGTTCGAGAAGTCATCGACAAATAAAATAGGACAACACGATGTACATTTTCCGGTGGCTGTGGTGTAGTCTGGCATCAGATCGGATTGTGTTTTTTTAAGCCTTTTACTGCATTTCTAAACTTATGGAGCGATAGTGTATGTGTACATGAGACAGCATTGACAGAAATTCTGACTGATCCCAAAAAAGAAAGCTTCGATTCATGTCACTTTTTTTTACTCAAAAATGTATTGCCAGGAGCATTTTATCAGACAATTTACATGTACAACATACACGTTGATTGGTTGAAACATTCTGATCACGAGGTACAGTCTGATAGTCGAAAGTAGCCCAGCCGGTTACACCACTTATCCGACAAGTCATAACCCTAGTTATATAAGGCAACACCCTGGCCAGACTTTCATACTGCCGAGCCACGATCGACATCTACAGGTGAGTCCCGTTCTTACTATCGAAATTTTACCACCAGATAAAAATGTTCTTACTATCGGATCTTTATGACTAAACAAAATGTTCTTACTGTCAAAACTTTATGAATTCAGTCTCATTTGTCTGGAATGGGGATTCATTTGCTTTGCAAGTTGTGCATCATTGTTATATTGGTCTAGAAAGCTAGTTCGAATTCGTGGCAGTTTTGAGTTGATCGTCGACCCATGAAATGTTAGTATGAATTCAGATATTTTGAGACTGAATATATACAAGTCGTGACAACTGTGTCGTGTGTCTTATACTAGACACATATATATATAGCTGTGACTTATCCATTTTTCTGGTACAATGTAAATCCTGTCAAATTTAAAATGTTTCTTGGTTCTTACCCTTTGCTGTTTGGGTTTAATTCCGTTGGATTATATAGCCTTTTATAATGCTCTGGTTGGCTGTTACAACTTTCCACAGCTTTCTAGACATTTCGTCCATTATCTGACAAAATACAAGAAAAAAAGCTCAAGCACGATTTGAAGTTTATACTCTTTTTCGACGATAACTTGTCGGCGATTCGCTTGGCCTAGAGTTGTCTCTGCAAACTTTTCTAAATTGTCTGAAAAGTTGTCTGACATCATACGCAATACTTGCATTGTCTAAGGCTTGTCTTACATAATTGCTGAAAAATCGTGGCTGCTATGTTAATTTCATTTCCCTCTTTTGCACCCAGTTGATTATCATTTTAAAGATAATCTGTTGTAACATTTGCGTTTACAGAATTCTGTACAGTTTTTCGCATCCAAAGACCCAGACAACAACACGATGGTGAAGATCAACGGTCACGACGCTCTGACCAATGGCAACCACGAGGAGATTTTCAAAGGAGACGGGATCAGTGCCTATGCTCGTCCAGATCTGCACCAAGTATGTTTTTTTTTCCTGATAATATTTTTCTTATGCCAGTTTATATGGAGCCTTAAGGGTAAATTTGGGTGGGGTCCGAGGCAACACCTATTTTGAATCTAGAACATTTAGTAGTTGTCTGTTTCTAATTAAAAAAAAAAAAACATCACGAGAATGTAGATCGATAGCAATCGAAACATGTACCTGTATTGTTTTGGGTGGCTGAGATGTGGGTTTGTGTCCCTGTCTGACCTTATTGCTTCGTACGTTGAATAGAAGGTGATTTTTGACAGATGATTGATAGGAAGGTCAGGCCCGAAGGTGACCCAGCACGTGCCGGGTGGGAGTAAGTGGGGTATATGGAGAAATTCAGTAACTGGTGTAATACCCGATTGAATTACATCATATAATCCCGTCCACAGTCACAATACATTCAGGAAAACCTGGAACACTTCACATGGGTCTGTGAACTTGAATGTCACCAAAACTTATAATTCCGAAGTCTGAAGTCTCCAAATTCTTGCTGATTATATGTGATTGTACATAACGCGCCATTACTGTTGTTTCTAGGGTCTGTTGGACGACAAAGTGCGGACAGACTTCTACAAGAACACCATCCTCAAGAACAAGGATCTGTTTGAGGGAAAAGTTGTCTTAGACATCGGGTGTGGTCTGGGTATGATGTCATTGTTCGCCGCCCGGGCAGGCGCAAGGAAAGTCATCGGGGTAAGAGAGGAAAATATTTCTTTTGATTATGATACATAAAATGAGGTGGAAATCAAACTTAAACATCAGAATTGGTGCTGAATGTTTACTCACAAACGTTTAGACATTTATCCATTCCCAATTTTGTTTGTTTGTTTATTTGTTTGTTTGTTTTTCAATATGGTTATGCCTGGTAGAAATTACATCAGAATTTACGTCCCCTGCCTTTCGTAGGTAGAGCAGAGTGCCGTGGCGGATCAAGCCATGGAAATCGTGAAAGAGAACGGGCTTCAGGACGGTGAGTGTGCATTCTGTTGTACATAGTGACGGAGTGAATACGTTTAAAGTTTACTAGGAATATATATATATAGTTATCTGCAACATTATGCAGAGTATACACACAGATATAGCTTAGTGTATTAGAGGCAGAAAAAAGTCAAGTCAGCTTATACAAGACAAGGCAGTGCATGTCCTGAATTGAATATGCCTTCGTCAGTGCGTAGTGAACTCTGCTACTTCTTGACTCTAGGTGGCATTGTGGCAATAATGCAGCCTCCAAGTGATTGAGTTTGCCCCCTCCCTCTGGTTGTGTTAAAAGAACCTTAGCGACACGATGAAGCTACTGATAGTATATTTGATTTTTAACATTTCAGTGACATTTTCTAAAAATATATTTTTCATCCAGTGATCACCATAGTGAAATGCAAGGTTCATGAGATAGAGCTGGCAGGAGTGGAGAAGGTGGACATCATCATCAGTGAGATCATGGGAGTCGGACTGATCCACGAAGTCGGCATACGGTCACTCATCACTGCAAGGGACAGGTTCCTGGTGAGTTTGTTTGTTTGTTTGTTGGTTGGTTGGTTGGCTAGTTTGTTTGCTTGTTTGTTTTTGTCATTTTCAATTTTATAAAAAAATTAGCAATGTGTTGTCCACGGATTGCCACACTATTGTGACCAAAATATTTTTTATTCCAAACAACTCAAAATTATTAAAATTATTATTTAAAAACCCACTTGGTGACTTGGTATGGACTCTATGTTATCGATGTTTACTGATATATCCTCATTTCTATTGTAGAAACCAGGAGGTCTGCTTCTGCCGGACAAGAACAACCTGTACATCTGCGGTGTGGAGGCCGCCAAGCTGCATGACAGACACATTGGATGTATGTAGTGATGCTTATTGCGAATTGTCTTGTATTGTCTTTAACAGCCATTGGCTCAAAGTGCAATCTAACACAGAATGTATTTCGTCTTCGACAAGTAAGTTGTCACAGAAAAATTGAAAGTATTGAGATTTCTCGTCTTTCATTTAACCCAGACTGTGTCGGTTTTGACGATAACGCAATGAAATTATGTATGGTTCCAGATTGGAACAACGTCTATGGATTTGATTTTTCCGAGATGGGCAAGCACGCCAAGTCCTACGCTTGGCACGTGCCTCTGAAGGAAAACCAGCTCGTCACTGAGCCAGCACTGCTCAAGGTGAGTCATTGCGTTCCCGGAAATTTTAATATTCCATTCCCGGAAACTTTTATCATTGCAAAATTCTCGGAAATTGTCAGCATTGTATTCCCTGGAAAAATGTTCTTTATTTCTGTGACGAGATGTCCGAAAAAATGTCATCGCTGCATTCCTGGAAATTGTCATAATTACATTCCTAATGTCGTCATTTATTGCTGTGAAAAAACATACAAAAACGAGATCAACCCACGCTTACATGTTATTTTAACGGTATTTTTTTCTCAGGAATATGATTGGTCCACCTGTGCTGAGGGTGACGTCTTCTTCTCCACGCCCTTCACTCTCAAGTGCAAGAAGAACGACAAGATTCACTCCCTCGCCATCTACTTTGATATCCACTTCAACAACTCGGACGTACTTTCCACAGGTACGTTGTACAAGCTTTTGTAGTTCATCTGTGTGGGTAGTACATGGCATTATGGAAAAGGGTTTAGATTCATTCTAATACGAGAAATAAACACAAGTTCTGTCGTCTTGAGGATAACTGATGCCCTGTTCGTTGTTTGACCATAACACGTGACCTTATGGACGTGTGACGTGACACCACCTTTGACCAATCACACTTCCGTAAGGTCAAGTGTTCTGAGTAGTCGGGTTCTTGTTGATCTTTGGGACTGGTAGATTTTGTTTTCTTGGTCAACTTTTTTGTATAATTGAACAAAGCTGACTCGTTGATTAAAACCTTTCCTTGAAGGTTGTGGTTACTGATCTAACTCAAGCATATTTGATTTCACTAATTTGACCAGGTCCAGAGGCCAAGTCCACTCACTGGGGACAGCTCGCCTTCCATCTGGACGAAGCTCTAGACGTTACAGAGGGGGACGAGATTCAAGGCGCTTTATCCGTCAAACCGTACGGGGTAAGGACACGGCTTACTTTCCTCTTTGATCGTTTGTTGTTGCCTTTACGAAAAATAAGCTGCACACACATTTTCACGGCTAGTGCACACACAACGGAAGACATATTCATTCTTATAACACCGGTACCACGCCCTCATCCAGTAAAGATAGCTTTCACATAATAAACTTAACTGCATAACAATTCTACAAAGTACACAAGTAATATCTACTTCAATATAACCAGGAACATACTATTAGACTTATCTACCTTACAAAAGACTATGTAGTATGGGATGATGATAATTATTGATATTAGCTGAGTGTCCAGAAAATCTAAGGCCAATCTCAAACAACAGACAGATATCTTTTCTGAATTTGACGTTGAAACGCATTACCAGTTATCTCATGTGATGATAGTATATTTGAATGCTTTTGGATTGAAGCAAAATTGCATGACTTATACATCCTATACACTCTATTGCTGTATAACTAGTGGGAGGATAATGTTAGTAATCAGTATTTTCGTATATTCGTTCTGTGTCTACCAACAGGAGAGGGACTTGGAGTTCCAGTTAGAGGTCGTCTACAAGGAGACGTCTACCACCAAGACGTACTACCACTACTGCCCAGTATCTCCCAATGGATCACATATCATGTACACTACTGACTAGAAACTCTGTTAGCCAATGAAACGGCAGAGTCAGTTCGATACATGTACACAAACATGTGAAGACATATGATTTGTAAGGTGGTGGTGGTCATTGTTGATGCAAGAAATCCCATCATAGCTGAACACCAATCAGTTTTGTCTATTTTGAAAATAACCTCTGTTACAGGGTCACACTGTAGCATAGCTTAGCATTGTTCTCTTGATAAATCGTTACTTTCTTGTCAGGAAGGCTATGCTGTATTAAATATACATGTGCCCTATGGGTATGCATATACGAGTACATGTATGCAAAGTATCAGTTCCAACCAATGATGCCTACGTCTTCAGCAAATTTCAGAGTTACAGGCACATGACAACATCACCTGTAAAATTAGACAAATGCATCATTTTGAGATCTGTTTTAGGATCAAATGTTTCTTTCGTTCAAGTCGACATTTCAGTGACATTATACTTTTCATCTACTGTTTATATATTAGTTGATTGACTTGTGGTGCGTCGCATATCATAAATAAAAATCATCATTCTAGGATTTGTACCTTTCATTCTTGTCCGGTAGGTTTTGCATCTAATCTCCAAGCAGATCATACGGTGGCAAGACAGCGCCCATTAGCCACCGAAAGGACACTACTCTGGCCAATGGATACTGTCTTGCTACCGTATGATCTGCTTGGAGATTATTTGCATCGTAGTTTCTTCTCCATCGTCTACGACAATATTTGGAGAGACGGTACACTCCAAACATATGAATAAACAATCACTACCAGGGGTATAAATGTGACCTTCATGTGATGTTGGCGGAGTAATTTCAAGAAAAGTGAAATGATGTGACTTCAGATAAAAACATGTGAAAAGGAGAATTTTGGGAAAATGTAAATCGTGAAATGGGGCTACTGATCATGAACAGACACCCCGGACGCTAAACGTTGCTATTTTGGCATCTGTATTTGTCCTGGCCCTATTTGCTCACAACTGTGGCACTTAGTCTGTATGGGACAATTAACGCCCCCTTTTCTGTCAATCAAAAATCATTCCGCTCCAGTTTTCAGATAATTGCGCAATTAAATAACATTTTAAGAGTGTGTTGAGGCAGGCATGGAATGAGACGCCGTAGGACTCCCAGTCTAGACGAGACAGCATTACATAACTTGTCAATGTGAACTTGCCATGTTAAGCTGGAGTCAAGCCAAACGCCAAGGTACTTAACTAGAGACAACTTCCAAAATGGTGCCAGAAAGGGTAACTGACAACTGTAGTCACATTATATTACATTATTTTCAGTTTCTCCATGAAATTCAAATGTTATTATAAGTAATATCACAGACCACACCGACGCATATCTAAGCTCTCTTTATTGGCACCGAAGGTATCCCACAGCGAAACCCTATCAAATCCTCCCCAACAAACTTCTGATAATATTGCACCACAGTTTCATCACTTCCAAAAATAGATAAATATATGCTAATTTATGCAGAACCCCCACACATGGCTGTACCCATCCCTTATATGGTATGTACAATGAGAAGTGCCTAGCAGCGGTAGTAAGTATTCCGTACCCTGAGGATATTGCACATTCTATAGCAAACCATGAAAATATTCCAGTCCAACACACTGTACAGCCTGCATAGTTCGGGATTTGTTAAAGCATTGATATGTACCTTACAGCTGTACACATGTTTCTCGCTTTTGAAATTTGCGTCACTTCATCTTTTCATGGGCTCTGAAACCATCGTCAGAAATACAGGTAGGTATGTCAGATAAGTATACCAGGTGTTACATTTCTATCATAACATAACTAAGGAGTTTAGAATCCTTGAACATTTTTCAAATTCCGTGCAAAATATTCTCTGGTTAACGTTCCTTCTCAAGAATATATCTTTAGAATCCTCATATAACTAACTACTTCAGACATAAGAAAAATACAATCTCCTCAAACCCTGCACAGCAAGAATTCTACGCAGCTTCTGGAGGCAGCCAAAGTAAAACGACCATTCCCACAATGCACTACCGAATTGCCCTTTGACCTTACAACGTCCCCAGCATGCATTGCGCTGTGGATAGTGAGTTGAAACAAAGCCCGGACTGTTTCCGCGAATAATAAAACAAATACACTATCATGGCAAAATTCCCTCGGGGGATATTCTTTTACTTCCCTCACCAGTTTAATTGCAAATATAAGTTGGTTTTGACAAGGTACTATCACATAGTATGGCTATATCTTCCACTGTACATTGCTGACGAAGTTAACTCTAAACTAGTTTCCCTGCAAAGTCAGAAAATGTATGATGATGTCTACGCCATTCTCCACGAAAAATAAGTTTATAAGTACTGCATATTGGTGGGAGTGTACATGAGTTGTTGAATCAAGTCCCATGTACTCTGGAAACAATGTCACTGGCCTAGTAAACCCTCTCACGCAGCTGTCTCTGCCCGTATCCTCTTCGCCGCTGGCAGTTTCAGTTTTCCACTGTCCTTTCTTTTACCCTCTTCTTTTTTATCGCTAGTGTTGTCGTCGCTGTCTGTTTCCGCGGGGTCCGGAGCTGACGTGGTTTCCTCTGTTTGTTTCTTCAGCAGGTGTTTCCGCTCGAAGCTCTTGTTGAGGGCCGGGTTGTCCGGGTGCACCTGTTTCAGGTGTTCCAGGTGCTCCTCTGGACTCATGGTGGCGTGGCCGCACTCCTCACACACGTAGATCTGGGGATAAAGGAGGCGGAAAACGTTGTCTTGTTATATATTTGTAGTTTTTGTAGGGCGATTTTGTATAGGTTGAGAAAAATACTGGATTTCAGATTGAGAGAGACGGAACAGGCAACAAGAAAAGCGAAGAACAGATTAATGGATGGATGGATGGATGGATGGATGGATGGATGGATGGATGGATGGATGGATGGATGGATATGCAATGTGACGAGACGTGTTAGCTTTACTAAAGGACGTCCACACTCGACCACGACTTGGGGAAGACTGACTTTAGGTGCACGTGGGTCCCTGTCCATGTCCTACCCCCTAAAGATGTTTAGATATACAGTCGCCTACCAAGTGTCGAAGCAGACATACCTTCTCCCTCCGCTCCTTGTAGCCGTAGCTGAGGGTGAAGCCGTGCACCTTCTTGTAGTGAGACTCCAGGGAACACCGCTGAGTGAAGCCCTTCCCACACTCCTCGCACTTGTACGGCCGGATCCCTGTAATGTGTAATAGGACAAGACAGGTAGCTTAAAAACGCCGCCTGGCGAGTCTTGGGGTGACTGAATCCACCAGTCATCAGATATGAACACTAGTGTCTGTTGTGAAAGGCGTGCAAGAGGCTTCAAATGTAAGCATACACATTAGTACACACAGGCTCTCTCACACTCAGAAACACACACACAGACAGACAGACGCACACGCACACACACACACACATACACAAACACAGACACTTCCACTCGTACAAAAAAATCAAACCAAAAAAGATGTATGTCAGTCATCTGAAAAGAAGTCGTCTGTGTTCGTACCTGTGTGTGTGCGCACGTGACGTTTCAAGTCGAACGTGTCGTTGAACCCCTTGGGGCAGTGGTCGCACTTGTACCGCTTGGTGGCGCTGTGGCACTTCATGTGTCTGTTGAGCATGCGCTGTACGGCGAAGTCCTTTCCGCAGAGCGAGCAGACGAAGGGACGCGCTTCGTTGAGTGGTTTGGCGGGGCTGGACCGTTCCTGTTTGACGGTAGGCTGTGTTCCGGTAATCTTGGCAACGGGTTTGCTGGTCTTCCTGTTCTCTGTCTTGGCCGGGGAGATTTTCTTAGAGCCCTGCAAAAGACGAAGCTCTTTGAGTGTACTGTGACATGAACTGAATATCAAAGCAAATGGATGACTCCTGTTGTATTTCAAGTTTTTATTCATTTATTTATTAATCATGAGGGTCGCCCCTTCAGATGATAAACAACTGATTTCCAAGGGGGCCAAGTATTTCGGGTGATCAGCTTTCTTTACTGCTGTCAACCACATCGCTCAAAGGATGTACACAACCAAAAGAAACATGTGGCGGGCCAGGCCCTCCAAAAATCTGACATAACCTTACATCTCTTTTGAGCAAGCATTTGAGATAAACGTTAACCAAACGAAATTTGAGATTTCTGCAGTTCCTACCTCTGCCGGTAGGGCGGCGCTCTCGGACGCGCAGCTGGAGCTCTCTGGTGGGACGGTTTGCTGCGCATGCGCTGTTTTGCTGCCAGAGGCGGACTGGAACTCAAACGTAGCGACTGCTCCAGGGGGCGGGGATAACTGAACTGTGGAAGGAAGAAAATGAAAGTGAATTTTATGTTTTAAAGGGGCATTATGTAACATTTTTGCACAAAAAATTGAAATATTTTAATTGAGAAAATATGTCATTTACTTCCACCTTTCAACATATTTGTGCAATTATCTCACATTTCTGGCATTTATGGTTGGTGCTAGAACAGCCCACACGAAGCGCACTCATTTTGTGGCACCACCACAAAATACCAGAATGTAAACAAACATAGCTAACATCTGTGTTTCCAGCTTTTAAACACGCTCGTATGGTGTAATATTTTGGCAACTCCGCTTCCTCAATGACACTTATTTGTAATGGAGTAGGGTTGATTCAACTTACTTTGTAAATCAATGGCCGGAAAGTTTTCACTTTATCGTCCTAATGTTACATAATTCAGCTTTAAACAAGACTTCTGGATCTGGATAAATACTAGGCAACACCCCTTTATTTGGGGTCAATCGCCCGGGAAGTGGTACTGTACAGTTATTTCCGGTTCTTCAAATGTCGGAACTGGTATTTGGTTGGTTGTATATGGAACAGAGTTCCAATCCAAAACAGTTCTTGGGAAGTAATTGTTAGCCTCTACCAGGCTTCGGGAGGGGGCTGCAAAGAGTAGAAATGGGCCAAATAGACAGATAACACGCAAGGGGAGTTGGTCCGCTAGAGAGTACATTTTTCGGGCTCACGGTAAGTTTAGAGATAGAGATGCAATGGTTCGATGGAATACAGTGCGTCACCTTGCGTGATGCTCAAGAAGTGCAAGTGTGGACTCACGATGTGTTTCGCTTCAGAAGACATGACAAAATCAAAGAGTCAAGAAAAGACACATATTTTTTGTATCCAGGTATATTCAACTACCAAAACGTTAATATTCTGACAAAACGATCAGTTTGCCAAAATTCCCGTTACTATAGAAACTGTAGTTTCCAAATAAACCCATAAATTTGTAGCGGCTGGTGCCTGAGTGGTTAACCCGTAAACGACACAGGAAACTGTAACTGTTTTCTGTGGGGAAAACAAAAGATGGGCGTTCCTGTGCATAAGACCGTTGTCTAGCGCGGTGGCCCAGTGAAAAGGCATAAATCTGTGAAGAACCAGTCTTACAAGCAATCTGGATTCCAGCCGAGAAGATTACTAACAACCCTAGAGCGACGTTACTAACGTTTATTGTTGTCCTTGTTGTTGATTTGTGTATTCTTTTAAAAATGATTCAAATCAAACACAAGTTTTAAACTCTTGTGAAAGAGTTTTCTGTCTGCGTTGCAGAAATGTTCATGTTTTTTATCGCCTGGCTCACACACCCCTGCGTGTGGCGCAATGGACCGTTCCACCCGGACCGTTGAGGAGCCTTGGGCGATCCTTGGGCGGGAACTTCAGACTAAAAGACAAGCGGCAGACTACAGGGGAGCGTCCACAAAGTTAAACTGTTTCCTGACCTTTTCCTGATCATTTCCTGACACTACAAAACAAAACATACTAAATCCCTTTAAAAATAAAAAGTACTTTATTTTCCACGAAAAAGTATCTAAAAATTAAATTGAGCGCAAATAGAAAACTTCACTAGTTAACAGAAAACTTCATTTTCACGTCAAATATTGTGATTTGTCCTTTTTCTGTCTTGGCCAAGTATTTCCACCTTATTCTCGCTGTGCCCTTCCATCTCCTCGACTCTAACAAGTCGGCATCTTTACCAATACCTTTCTCCAGGAGAACTGGGTTAAAGTTTAAACCGTGTCTGTAGTACGGACTGTAGGACCATAGCCATGCCCTACAGGTATGGACGCTCCGCTGTATAAAAGAAAATTACCCGGCCCGTCTCCTTTCTTTTGTGTTCAAAACGCAATCAACCTTTCCAAGAAGGTTCCTCTCCCTAGCTTCAAAAAGTCCAATGACGATTTTTCCTCTCAACCTATTTTTGTATTCTGTGAAACACACTATTGAAGCATTCACATTTGAGACTTTTTATGGTATCTGAGGACAGTGGTAAGCTGTTATTTACATTTTACCACTGATTATTGCCACCCCCGCCAAGATGTTGTGATTGGTAGGTTCCTGCCGGACCGCTTTCAGGGATCCAGGGGCACCGTTTGTTCCCGATCCACGCCCACCTGCCCCGCAGAAATCCCGCCAAAATCTCCGCGTGTTGTCTACTGTAAACCTCGGGAACAACAGGCGGATTTTGTACGGCAATGCGACTTACGAGCCGGTTGTAACGGAGGCTTGGGGAAGTGTTTTTGTAGGGATGAAATCCAACGGGCGCAGCGAAGAGAGTCGAAGTTTAGTGTCTGTAAGGTGCGCCCATTTGAATGGCATTTCCCCCTCAGGGCATGGGCGACACAGTGACATGGTTGGCGACACACCAAGACTTTTGCCAAACATCATCACAAACAATCCGAAAACTTCATTTTCATCAAACTCCAGCTCTTTTGCGGTACAGGAGAAAAACAAGCTGTTACAGGAAAAAGACTAAATTCTTGTGTTTCGATAAAGAAGCTTTTTCGTCACGACGCAAGCGATTCGGGTATTTTATTAGCAAGGAGGCTTGGCAAGTTGTCCCTTATAGAACGTAGAGACTTCGATACCGGACAGTTTGGACGCTGTAAGATCTGTATCCGTTGTGTCTAAGAGACAGGTAGCCGCTTTTCTGTGATGTTTAGGTCCCGTTCCCCGTGTCTGAACCGGCGATGCGCCTGTCTTGTCTAATCCGTGAGTGTTTGTTGCCAACACGGGGTGAATTCCTGTGCGCAGTTTGTAGCGGTACCGGTACGACTGGTCTAAGAGTAGCCATTTTGGGCACTGAGAGTGGTGCAGGGAGCTTTCCGAACTATCCACCATTTTCTAACCGTTTAAACTCGGAGCATGTAACGTTAGTCCTTTCAAGGGCCACGTGCTTGTTTGCGCACGCAAAAGTTGTCTTGCACCCAAACCAAATGGAAACATTAATATCGCCTTGTTGCGACTCTAAATATAAATGCTAACCATGGAAAGGGTTAACAAATTCCAAATAAAATTCATAGCGTTTGATTTCTACTGCAGGATAGACTATTTATTGATATATGTCAAATTTCTGAGGACACACCAGATCGGTAAGCTCTACACTCCATGCAAACTTGTGTAGAACTAGTTGCTTGCATAACAGTTAGCGTAACAAATCTTTCCTATGTACCAGCATAATCCCCTGGATGTACCCTGCTACGATCTGATAAGCCCATCAAATCCGCTGTCAGAGATTTATGAAAAAAGTCCACAGTTAGTAATGCCTTGGACGTGTTCAAGTTGCCAAGTAGCGCCTTTTTTACTCACCTGAAAAGTAGCTTGTGTCCGGGTAGACCGGCGGCGGGCCCTCCCGACCTGAGCTCCGACATTTCACGAGGAACGACTTCGGCATTTCCCGCTACTTCACTTCCTGCTGAGAAAACGGCAAAACCTTTACACCAGCGCAACAAGAGTTACATAAAAACTTTCCTGACAAAGTTTTGAATCAGTTGCTCTAAGAATTGTTCAAACTTGGGGCTAGAGATGCGGTTGGTTGACAATCATTGACTTTCGTAGGGGAGGGCGCTTCGAGGTTCCCGCTATCCACCCACCATATCCGGACGGGTGGATTTCTCACATTTTTGTATAAAACCGTACATTCCACGCTTGTCACGCCAGACAACGGTACCTCATACACCCCGGCACACCTGTGGCGGACTTAGAGGTACAAATCTCCCTTCAAAACCGTGCCTTTCTGTGACATTTTGTAGCCAAAGTGTTCTTACCTGTAAGTTGTGGCGGATAGAATGGACGGACCGTCAGACCGCTTGTGCACTTTGCCGCCGGCTGCTGTGGGTAAACCGTAACAACGCTCGCACGATGCTTCTCGAACGTACGATTCTAGCGACTAAAGGGGGGATATTGCAAAATAAAATTCTGAAATCTTCTCTAAGTTCGCCAAAGGCTCAATATTGTAAAGTATATATCAAGAAGTCAATTGCCGTTCCTTTTGTAGATAAGAGAAGGGCAAAAATACAAATATTGGTGAAAATTACAAGATTTTTAGTAGACTTCAATATAAAATATCCCCCGTGAATGGTACATTCCTCGAACCGGAGCTATCTGTATAACAATGGGAGGAAGCCATATTTGCATGCAACCTGTATAACGGTATGTGGGCTACCAGACCGGTTTGGGCAGTACCAGTCTTGTCTACAATGGGGGTGTTTCAATGATACATATTTACAAAATGCCACCTCCATGCCCTGAACTTGTGCTCAAATCAAATGTATCTTGAATATAAAATTATTTTCATTTTTTCATCTATAAAATGTCCTCCTTAATGATCAGTAAGTATTGGTAATTGTGAAAACAAATTATGTACACCCCTATTGATAATACAATGCCCAGGTGACTCGGGGATAATTTCATCGTCCCCTGCGGAAACACCAAACAAGGCAGACAATTATCCACAGCAGCTTTGCGCGTGTGTCAAACACACGATCGAGCGTTCTGCTGCACACAAGTTGGTTTGTTGACATTCGGCACAAAACTTGTTGTCTTACCCTGGCACCTACAGACACCTGTGTAGACAACGGTACATGAATTAATACAAAACCTGCTTAGCGGCGATTGGATGAAAAGTTAATTACATTAGCCTGTGTCATCTGATACCCAAAACAGAAAGGTCGTTTCGGAGAAAGAGATTACTACTGGAATATTTACTGATCAATGTATCAACGATTGATGATGTATCAACTTATTATCATACAACAAACTTTCAAGATAAACATTTCTAAAAGTTTCGTGTTTCAAAAATTTCACAACGTTGCTCAAAAATTCGATGTTTTGACCCACTCTGCATAGAGTTGTGTAAACCAGTAGCCTTCCCAATTTTACATGAGTTGAGTCGTCATGCATGAAGGAAACAGACTTTGGGGTCAACAGGTTACTTGTCTTGTCACGGACCTCATTCATTGAAACGACTTGTAATATTCAACAAAGTCGCTAAGTGCCGTGGTTGAATTGTCACTCTCTCAAAGAAAACCAACCAACCAATTAACTGACCTGACCTTTTACCTCACTTCTGGTTTTGTTGCAGAAATTAAAAAGTTCGTACGGAACTGTGTAAGATGCACCTTAACTGTTCAAGTATTTCAAGATGTTAGTACATGTAGTGCACCATTTACGAGTATAGTTGTGACACCAGTCTTGCTTTACCTCGGTACTTACCGTACCCATGGCCTTGTAACTAGACGTTCTTTTTGTGGTGAAATAACTTGATGTAAAATAACTAGATCACAGAAGGACTCGTCTCTTTTTAGTGACTTAATGGTCGCCATAGAAAAGAACAAAAATTGTGCATATGATTTGTGGAACTGGAAAGACGTCATTAAAACGTATACATGAATACTGTATCTAGGCTACCATGAGGACGGTTTTGTTATTCTTAGTCGAGTTTTGTTGTCTGCCACAAATCCTTCCTACATTTCTCCATCCCTGTTCTGTTTTATTAAAGCTTGTGCTGGCAATTTTTGTTCTATTTCATATCAAGTCTTCAGGATATAAACCTTAACAGTTAAATGGGATAAGAAGTCACACAATTGCAATTCTTATGTTTCATTGGCCATAGAACTTTTATTCACACTCCATACCAAGCTTCATTATTTTTTTACATTGCACACAAGAAGTTCAATTGAAATACAACTTATAATTAATACAAAAGCATAATAATAGCACACTGAGTTTGCAACACAATAGATTTGAGGAGAATGCAATACCTCGATAAGCAGTTAAACCCTTCTCGTATATGATAACCATAGATTTTGCAAAAACAACAGATATAACCTTCATATGGTTTTACATAAAAGTCATTCTAAGCGGCTCACATCATTATTCTTTATGACATAACAGCAGTTTCTAACGACAGCACAGCAGCATCTTTCTTATCGTTTTCATGTTTTAAAGTCAATATATAAACATATTTTCTTAATTCTCTATATTAGTATACAAAACGGTTTTGCGGTCAGTTTTGGAGGGAGCCTTGTACATGTAATTGGTATGTTTGGACGGTCACAAAACCTTACACGTATCTTATTACTAATATTAGCATCGTTTGGTCACCAATGGACGGTGTATTTGCTTTAACGGACGGGTTGAATATTACAAATCTACCCTGAAGACATATCAACTGTGTACTGTATTGGACGGTGAACACAGTGAATAAATAGTCAAACTTTCTCATTGATATCATCTGCACAAAAACAGGACACTATGACGTCCTTATATGCTTTTAGAGTGCTTGAAATAATCCAAGGACATCAATAAATTCAAAATACAATGTACTAGAAAAACAAACCTATAATACTAGTAAGCCTGTACAAAGAATCAACAACGTGAAATGGATCTCAATCATCATTTTCAGAAACTGCAGTGCCATTCTACTTGCTAGGGGGGCGTCTCAATGTTGCACAGGCTCTCCTGTAGCTTGACGAATCTCGGATCGCGGAGGTGGTTTTCGTAGAGGGTCTTCTTGGTTTTCGCCAGAAGCCGCCTCTGTTTGTCATGGGTCTCCTTCCAAGATAAGGTCAGTATCCTGGGAAACGAAAGTAAAAGCGTTAAGTTTCAGTTCTAACGTGGCTCGCTTGTAGTTGCTGATACATTGTAGTAGCAGTCATTCATTGAATGAAAATGAATAAATTTTTAAAGCTCTAAGTAAGCTCTAACCATTTCTAAAATTGTTGTGCATTGTTTGAAAGACTTAAGTCATAAAATGAACCTTATTTACGAACAGATGGGGCCACTGAGTTATTCACTTGCTCTTTCCCAAGATACTTTGCGAGTAGACCCCCAGGCCGAAAATACCAGACTTAATTACACACAGTTAAGAGAATTATGTTCAATTATCAGACTTATGGCCCAAGGTGAGTATACTTATACTAGCCAATGAAAACCCCCGTTTTATGACCTTATGACCCTAACCTTCCACCATTTTGAACATCTAAAGAAAGCCTATTAGATCCATCCCTGCTTGAGTATTACAAACTGAAAAGAACCAATCATGTGCGCGGTATGTGGTCTTTGTTAATGTCCATTGCATTAGGAACAAACCCCGAGTAAATCTCTAAGCTAAGACACACGCAACTGAAAAAAATCCCTACAATCTTCCCGTGAAAGGAAAGGAAAGCACTCACAATAGATTTGTTACAAAATTATAGAAGACTGTTTGGGGAAACAGGATCAAGAGTAATTGCTAATTAGATCCATTGTAAAATTAAGGAGGTCATTTGAGAAAAAAATGGGATAAGGTTCTTTGCTCACCTCTGGTCCTTGTCTTCCATGGCTTTAGTCAGCAGGTGGACGGGCAGGGACAGGGCGAGTTTCTCGATGATTTGTTCCTTGGTTCTGACCAGCGACGGCTGCGGCTCTGCGTCTGATTGTGCGATCACAGGGTGGGATCCGAAACCGCGGCGTTCTGTTATAACGAAAGAAAATATTATAAGATTTAGAACAATTTATAATGTATTTCTCCAGTATGGTTTATGGTACTCTTTGAGCTAATCTTCTAAGAGTTCATACATGGCAATAATACTCAACATGGAGGTATATAAAGGGTTCGGAATCTTGCATCTACTAGACAAGAGGATACTGTGTACTAGTGCGAACAGTTTACAAAACATCGCCCACCATTCCCTGCTAGCACGGCTTTTGTGTTTTTAATTTGTACCCTTTGGCTGTTTTGGTATCAAATGTCTCCGCCTTACATCTACTGTTTCCTATATTTATCAACATGTTTTTATACAGAGTTTAGAGTATTTTCTATGATATGAAACTTTTAAAAAGTTTTGACGATCAAGTCTTACCTCCAAGTGATACTGGAGGTTGAGATCTCATCAGGTTGGGCGACGAGAAACTCTTCTGACTGACGAAAGCCGACCGGCTAAGGCGAGGGAGGCGCTCGGGAGGACTCGCTGCCGACTCCGAAGGCTCCACTGCTGCGGCCCGATCCTCTCTCCTCACAATCCTGGGCATTCGGCATCCTCCGAGAGTGCCATAAGGCGGCATATTGTCCCGAGAACTCGCTCCGTCGGTTAAAGACGACTTCCTTCTGGAGAGGGGTATTCTCTGTGAAGCCTCTCTGACCCCTTCTTCTCTTGCTATCGCTGTTCCTCTCACTTCCATGCTTTGCTGCTCGGTTACATCGTACGAGCTGCTGAGGATTGTTTCAAGTTCAATGTCGTTCTCACGAGGGGCAGCGTTGTCTTCAACGTTACAGCAGAGCAGCTTCTTGATCAAGAAGGTGCTCGGGTCGGAATCATCGAGCTCCACGTACCGTTCCTCCGGCTGTAGTGGCTGTTCTGTGGACGGATTCTGGCCAACGTCTTCTTGAGAACAATATTTCTGAACAAAGCTATCGTGGACGGAATCTTCTGCAGTTTCTTGCCTCGCATTGTCGTGTTGGGAAAGTGTGGGAAAATGATTGGCATTGGCGTCTTCTGCTAGTCTGTGCGCAAGTGTGTGTTCTGCCACGGCTTCTTGCGTCAGCGGCCTCGTTTCAATCGCTGGCGATTCGGAGAGACCCATCTCATTCCCTTCGTGTGCGTGTGAGTATCTCAGTCGTCGTCGATGGCACGCCGGCACTCTGTGCCCGTTCACCGGCGTCTGTGGCCTCTGCAGCCGCGGCAGCTCTGACAACAGCCCCGGGGAGGCGTCCGTATCCTCCGTCCCCTCCCCGTCACTCTCCATCCCGTGGTACGCTCTCCTCTTGTACTTGATCTCTAGGTCCTTGTTGAAGAGCTGTTTCAGCAGGAACTGCCTCTGGTGGAGGAAGATGTCCACCTCCACTTTCCTCCTCCCCCTCTCCAGCCCCTGGATGTACTGCTGCAGGCGCCGGTCGTGCGAGGGGTTGTTCTCCAAGATGGCGCGGCTCACATCTCGAGACGAAGGCGCCACTTCTGGTACCTTGTTGTTCTCATCGGTGTCGTCATTGGCTTGGTTCTCTTTAGGGGCAGCATTGCGAACGATTCTTCTGCCATATCTCTTCTTTCCTCGCCACTGCTTTCGCCCCTTGCTGAAGCTATCCTCCGTGCTGTCTGTGATGACAGAACCGTCGGTTGTGCGGTCGGTGACGGTCGTCTGCTTTTGCTCCGACGCGTCGCCCGGCTTAACGGTGAAAATGTCGCTACCGGTCATTGTACCATTTGTCTGTAATCCTCACTCTCAGATAAAAATCAGTCTAATCCCTCTGCGTGAGGTGAAACCTATAGTCAGACGTGCCTGGCTGTCGATGTCTCGAAGCGAAGGTATGGACGGATGTAAAGTCGTTTCTGACTATTTCTTAAGTCACCACATCACTTAACTCTCTCTGGACGGGACGGATCTTCTCAGTTCTGGAAAGACAAAGGGGAAAAGTTTGTTGTTAGAATACACAGTGACAAATTTGGTGAAGCTTGTTTTAATGTCTAAAATAGACTATAGAAACCAACTGTCTGAAGGCGAATTCATGTCAATGCTTACAGAGTAACGCATTCCTGCGAGCAATTAAAAAGGTTGGAGCCGTACAAATTGTTAGAATTGAACAATCTTCAAAAAGGACTGGTGCGCATACGACGAAAAGAATAGATCTTATTGGCATAAAAATACCATACAACACTAACACGGACATCCACCCACGTAACAACATGCAGTACTAGTGGGTGTGGTAAGGACTGAGTCTTGCTAGCTTCTTTAACTTAGAACAAAAAAGGTTTGTATCACAACGTTCGTATCACGTGCTGGCTTCTTTTAAGTTAACTTACAACAAAGAAGGTTTGTATCTCAACGTTTGTATCAACATGACACTCAACGAAAAGCAGAGAAATCTTAAGAAACGTACCTAACGACCGCACCTTCTCACTGCCGCACCTGTTCTGACGTCTTCATGTGTCGGGTGTTCAATAGGCTGTGACGTAGACTGTCCCTGCAGAAGTGAGCCACGCCTCCTAGACCTTCAGGGCAGATTCTAGTCAGCAGCCGCCTCTCAAACCTGCCGTCAGTCACATACACATCGTTATCAGATGGGACGAGAACAACAACAAGCATGGCTGTTTTTGTTAGTTGAGAAATACTTGTTGTTGCTCTTGTTCTTTTTCCAGGTATTTGTATTATATAGGGTCGAAGAAATAGCTGTAACTGTTTACCCCTCTAGGTATACTTTGCACCAATGTGAAGAAATCGGGTTTATCTGGGCCGCTAAATTGGGAGCTGCGTCATAGCTTTTACAAAAGAACCAATTGATGAAGAATTTCCTATGGGATCTGATTACCTATTCGTGCCGTACCAACAGAACAGCTATGGCTGTGGCGAAAGTAGATCTTTGTAAATGATAGTATTGACAGGACAGCAAAACAGCTGGAGACTTTCAAATATCTCCGTAGAAGATGACAACCATACATACTAATTAAAACACATAACTGTTTATAGGTACCAATTTGAGATCACAAAAAGCTACCACCTGGAGTCTGGAATGTCGTCTTTATGGTTTAGACCTTAAAATAGTTCAAGACGTGTGAAAGCTTACGTCTAAACTACCACTTTTCCTTAAGAAACCACATGGTGACCAGACATATATAATCAGCTGTGTCGCCGACATAATAAAAGTAACCTAAGAATGTTGTACAATTCTTTGTTAGAAAGTCATTTCTAATCCCCGAGAATGAGAGATTATACGTTGTTACTGAACCTTGCTATTGGGACATGCTTAGACCAAATCCTCAAGGCTATACCGTGCCTGTGTTAAGCCGGCCCGCCCCGGTCAATTGTCCCGCGGTGGAACAGATACCCGTGGTAGGGGGGAACCCCTCGGGCCCTGTGGCAGCAGAACCGTCAATTATGTGTTGTTTTGAATGTTGACTGTCTCATTTACGTGTTTTGGTGTCATTCTTTATGGTGAAGGGTCACGTTTTGAACTGGATTATGTGACAACACGGCACATCTTTGCACTCTCATGTACGTATGTATGGGAATTAATTTCCAAGGTGCCCCCTCTTCCTCAAAAATACAGATACATGTATTTAGAGGCATATGTATACAAGGAACAAGAACTGCATGGGTTGTTTCTGAAAAGAAGTTAACTTGTGACGACCATTTTACAGATACTTCTACAACTCGCCTGACCACCTGTTGATATAGATACCATCAGAGGAAGTGTTGAACATTTCCTTTGCCGCCGTTATCTGTGATACACGTCTATGGTGAATCTTGTTCAGAAATAGAAACAAGGAAGATCTAAAAGCGGTCTAGATGTGTACATTGCTAAGGATTACCTAGTATGCTTGAAAACGGAAAAGAAGAGGAATTCGATACTCTCCTGTTGATATCTTAGACCCTTGAGTAAGACGTTTTGTGTCTTGTTCAGAAATAGCAACAGAGCAGCTTTAAATTAAACGCTCTATATACTGCACATATTACTCCACGTGTTACTTTCGTTTACATGGAGAATCGCAACTGATGTTACCATGAATATCATTTCAATAAAGGTTTATGATGTCGATAAGGACGATGGGAACATTCATCACTAAACATTTCTTCTGTTTGCTTCTTTCTTTCTTTCTCAAGTTTACTCTATTACTCTATTTCTACATGTCACATTTCAAGCCATCTGACTACGTGACGCCCTACATGTAGTAACAATGGTTCCTACTTGTCTGATCAACATCATCCAAATAATCTTTTTCCCTCGTGTTTGTGAAATGAAACCTTCCCACAATGATAGCACGGGGCACATGACAACGTGACAACACCCGCACGTGGTAACTGTGCCAAAAATAAGTACATCTAAACTAGTACACACCAATTATATCGTTCTTAGGTGGCTTAGAGGGGGGATGTGTCAATGGGTAATTGATGGCTCAGTTAAATCAGGGTATTAGGAAGTCTGTATGTAATAAATGACTTAATAGGTGGCTGTATGAGGTCATCGACACGAGCTTCTTTGAAAACAAAATCTATCGGCTTATGTCCTTAGATTTTGGGGGCTAGAAATTCATCATTTCTACTATACATTCCTAAAACAGCTCATTTGACGTCAAACGGAATCATGAATTCAAAGTAACTTGATTGAAATAAAAATCGGAGCAAAGAATAAAAGGACAATCTACGGGTATGACTGTCCATCTGGCATTGCGAAGAAAGGGAAGGTGGATAAAAAGGATTAACTACATCCGGCAGTTTTATGTAGTCTTTCCGTAAATTGTGTATATGGGACAGTAGAATTTTTTACAGGAGAAAACAACGATGTACTTTAATGAGTAACTACCAAACTCAACTATTAACATGTTGGAAAGAATTAGTGAGACATACATACACCCCTTAGTAGTATGTCATCGACAGGAGACGCCCCATTATTCAGGCTCGGTCAGGCTCAGGGCTCGCTCAGGGCTCGCTCAGACTCGGTCAAAGGTCAGGGGTCACCGTGATTATGTTAAGGGTTAGTCAGGCTCGGTCAAAGGTCAGAGGTTACCGTGACTATGTTAAGGATATGCAGATTGGTGCAAATGTAGGCGGGTGTATGCAAATTGTAGCCAATGAGCTTAATTACAGGTTAGATAAAGGTCAGTGTGCATGTTTGAACCCGGTAACCCGGGAAACCTGTTGTCAAGGCAACGATTTTTGAAGGATGATACCACGCCTACCGATATTGTTACGTTCACAAAAAGCTATTCAACATGACAGCGGGACCATCACGAAGTGGAGGGCGTGTCAAACTAGGACTCATATATAAAAAAGGATAAAGGTCAGCGTCACCCTGTTGTGTTACGTCTCGACAGCGCGCGGAAGTTGGGTGTCTATTGTGTGTGCGTGCGTGGTGCCTATTCAGCTCACACGCACAGGGATAAAAGGTCAACGCGCGAAAGTTGGATGTCTATTGTGTTCGCGGTGCTCATACTGCACACAGAGATAAAAGGTCAGCGTCAACCCGGCCGTGTCGCATGAGCTGAAAACGCGGGAAAAGGTTAGCCTCGTCCTAAATTTTTGTCTTAGATGGATGCGGTGAAAACACAGACGACAGACGTCTTCCGTTGCTTACTTCACCACAAAGCACCTGACGTGTTTTCAGAACACAGGCGATGTCCAAACTTGGTTGCATATACAAAACTATTACGTTTGCTAGATAAGATTTCGGCGGAAGAGGAATGGGAAAATATTATCTACAGTTTCATGTCCAATGCACCCAACACAGAGGACGGACTTAAACGTGTGCTGGAAACCGTACTGCAAGAGAAACGATTAAACTGGGGTCGACTCGTTACTGCGATGTCTTTTGCAGTAGACGTGTGTGTCAAATCACAGGATCTACACGAAACGGACATCGACACCCTCTCTACCGATTTAGCAACGTTGATTTGCAGTTACGCGGGAAACTGGCTGGTTCGTCGCGGCGGATGGAGCGAATGGATTGAGTTTCCACGACGAAACACGTATCTGTCCTTTGTCCAGTTTCTTTGCCGACTTCTGGATGCACGTGTTTGCGTCATCGTGTGACAGTTGACATGCGTTCAGACACGAAGGACTTCCTACATTTACAGTTAACAGAACGACGTTAAGAGTTGAACAGAACAACGAAGTGGCCACGACCACATAGTGTGACCATCTGTCGTTCTAGAGAGAACCTCTGGGAAAGGGTGCTGTCACCAGCTCTCACGTACCCGCATCAATAGCACATCTGTCGTTTTTGTTACGTTCACAATCGTGTGTTCTACATAACAAAGCAATGGTCAGGACCGCATGGCGAGACCATCTGTCGTTCTAGAAAGAAAACTGTGGGAAAGTTTGCTATCGTCAGCACGTATTTGTCAACGTCAGTAGGAGTGGTTAATGTCGCCGTCTGATTGGCTGTATGGAAACGTAGATGACGTGTTCTGCGGATTGAGAGAAGTTGATTGGTAACCAGGTGGCGTGTTTCATGAGGATTGGACGATTCCCAATACAATGGGGAAAAAAGGCGCCAAAATTTACTATATAAACGCTAGACATCAAGCTCTGAACCCAGAACGCGCCGGACAACCAGACCGAAAGGATCATCCCGCCAACGTTCGTCTAATAGAGCAGCACCACCGACTACTTTCTTCATACTATCGGTAAGTCGACAACCGTCTCTGTCTTTAGTATTATGAACGGGTGAAAGAGTAAAAGCGTAAGAAAACCTTATTTGTAACATAGTACATCGTACAAGACTTTATTTTTGCTGTACAGATCATGTCTAGGTGGTTGATTTACTTTTGTGTACAGTGTTTTGTTCAACGTTACAAAATTTGTTTTGTACTTCTGTTGCATTTGTATCGAACAAAAACGTCTTTAACAAAGTCAAAACCGTACATCACCCTTAGTTTTCGTAAAACGGTATCACGTCCGTTTTGTGTGTACAAACGAACCGTTTTGTCAGTCAATAACAGTTACGTACAAGGAAAATTGTTCGCCGGCTTTTGCCCTCTGCTCGTCCAGATCCGAGAATTCTTTTGTGTGCTGTATTAAAAGACAGTGGGGAAGCGCGTGCAGTTTGAATAGATAACCTGCTTCCTTTGTGGACCGGAGACTTTGGTTGACTCGAGGTTCTTTGTTGAATACCCGATCTTAACAAAAGCGTACCCGCTTCCGTACGGTACTATTGTTATTCAAGAAAGTGTAGGGATCTATATAGTTAGTTGCACAGTGTATAACATAGTACATGTATGTTGTTGTTACAGACTCCGAAGATACCATCAATAAACCAAGCATGGCGTTCTCTTGCGAAACGTGCGGTAAAGTCTTCACCCACAAACAATCACTTAATCGCCACAAGAAGACGCATGAGTCGACCGCACGCATGCACGAGTGTGATTGCTGCGACAAACAGTTTGCAAGACGCGATAAAATGCTGCAGCATCGACGCCTGCACGACAAGGCCTCGGCAGCGGGCTTACAGAATTTGTTTGCGGGTAAGGATGCGAAACGTTTTTGTACTTCTGTTGCGTTCGTATCGAAAAACGTCTTCGACAAAGTGAAAACCGTACATCATCCTTAGTTTTCGTGAAATGATATCACGTCCGTTTTTGTGTGTTTGCTAGAAACGAACCGTCTTGTCAGTCAATACCAGTTACGTACAAGGAAAATAGTTCGCCTGCTTTTGCTCGTTCAGATCTGAGAAGTCTTTTGTGTACCGTATTGAAAGACAGCGGGGTAGCGCGCAATGTTTGAATAGATAACCCGCTTCCTTTGTGGACCGGGGACTGGAAGTTCTTTGTTAGGCACCCTATCTTACAAAAGGGTACCAGCTTCCGTACGGTACTATTGTTATTCAAGAAAGTGTAGAGGTCTATATAGTTGTAATGTGTGTGTAACAGAGTGCGTATGTTTTATGTTGTTGTTACAGAGTCCGAAGATACCGTCAATAAACCAAGCATGGCGTTCTCTTGCGAAACGTGCGGTAAAGTCTTCACCCACAAACAATCACTTAATCGCCACAAGAAGACGCACGAGTCGACCGCAAACATGCACGAGTGTGATTTTTGCGGAAAACGGTTTGCAAGACGCGACAACATGTTGCAACACCGACGTCTGCACGACAACCCCAGACCAGCACCGACGTTCTGGTGCCCACCGTGCAAAGTGGCGTTCGATACGGTGCAGGACCTGCAAGCACACAGGGAAGTTGCCCATCCCGTGCCGTCCACCTCCCGCGAACAGAAGAGGAATGCCTCGGCAGCCGGCGCCGGCCCCTCCGCGAAGCGCCGTAACGTTCAACCCGGTGCGTTTCCGTATCGGGAAGACCCCGAGGATGTCTCGGAGGATCTGATTCCACAAGACGACGACGTGGTCACCAGGAATCTTTACAAACAGAAATGGTCCACCATCCGAACGCAGTTCAGAAGGGGCCACATCATACAAGACACATACAATTTTAGGTTGGACTCTGAAGACACTAACGACTTGGCCGACAACGTGTGGGCCATCTTCCGGGACCAACAGACGGTCTTTAAAATAACCGTGTCGTTCGGGTTCTTCCTACGTGACGGGGAAACGGGGGCTCTACGTTACTTTTACCCGTCCGACAATAACAACAGGTTTGTGGAAGAGCCTGTTCTGGTGGAGAACGAGGCCGGCGTTCGTCTGTTTCTAGATAAGCTGAACGACGCAGACGTCATGGAGCGGGCACGACAGCAGCGACCCAATAGTAAGACGGTCTTGCATAAGATGACAAACATCACGTTCTATGTACACAAGATCAAAGACCACCCCATCGGTGCCCCCGGAACAGTGCCGGACTATATCGCGAAGAGTAAATCGATCATCGGTCTGCTAGGCGATAAACACGGTCCGTATACAGACAAGCTCTGTTTCTTCAGATGCTTGGCACTCCACCGCACCACCACCCGCACCATGTTGGAGACGACAACGAAGGAGCTCTTCAAGAAGTACCTGACATCGGCGGGCAAGACGGCCAAACAATTCAGGGGGGTGTCCCTTAAACATTTGGAAGACCTGGAAACACTGTTTCAGGTGGACATTTACGTCTATGCGCTCCAACCTAATGACGACGATGACGCCACCGACGACGACTTCTTCGCAGAACTGGTCAGGCGCCCCCTGTCCACACACAACAACATCATGTACCTGAATCTCTGGGGGGAGCATTTCAGTTACATTCAAGATTTTAAGGCTTACGCCAAGTCCTTCGCGTGTCCACAGTGCGGGAAGAGGTGGCGGCACCGTGGTCACTGCGAAGTGCACATCCGTACGTGCGACGGCAAGGTAGCCAAAGAATATCCAGGGGGCGCCTATCGTCTCAACCAAACCATCTTTGAAAAACTACAGGACGAAGGGATTGTCGTGGCGGAAGAAGACCGGTTCTACCCCTATCGAGCATGCTTCGACATCGAGTGCCTTCTGAAACCTCTAGAGAAGAACAACATGACCCCCAAACTCCAGTGGGAAACCGTCCACGAGCTCCTGAGTGTTAGCGTGGCCAGCAATGTGCCCGGATACACGGAGCCGATATGCTTCGTGTCTGAGGGCGAGCCGGCACAAGTGGCAGAAATGTTGCTGAGCCACCTAAAACAAATCAGCGAAGCGTCCTACAGCCTTCTCTCGGAAAAGTTCTCGTGGGTCTTCGACGAAATGTACGCCATCCGACAAGAAGACCTCGACAAGGAGTCTGAAGAAGAAGATGGGACGGAAGAGGAGCAGGGGGCCGTCGATCAATTCAAGGAGCGGGAAAAGCGACGGAAAAAGCATTACATGACAAAGTTGATGGAAGAGTTTGAAAAGTATCTGAGACAGCTGGTGGTCCTCAGCTTCAACGGCGGCAAGTACGATCTGAACGCTCTCCCCCTGCTGCTGAGGTCCACCAGCAAACTCAGACCCATCAAGAAGAACAACAACTTCATGTCCATCGAAACGGACGACATGAAGTTCCTTGATCTAATCAACTATGTCGCTCCCGGCTTCTCGTACTCCACCCTCCTGAAAGCCTACGAGTGCGAAGAAACCAAGGGTTTCTTTCCGTAAGTGTTGTGCGTTTTTTCCTTTGTTGGTATGTTGTTGTTGTTACTGTTTGATTCATGGTTGATGTGACCATGTACCAAGCCTTGTTACACCGAACGATGGCGTCTTCTTTGTCCCCTCTATGTGACAGGTACGAGTGGATGGACAGTCTCGACAAGCTGGACGAGCCCCGCCTGCCGGGTCCCGACGCGTTCCACAGCAAGCTGAGGGACTCGGACATCGCGGCGGAGGATTACCAGTACTGTCAACAAGTGTGGCAAGAGGAGAGCATGAGCACCATGAGGGACTTTCTGATATGGTAAGTGTACACGTGACAGTACGTCTTTTTGTGGTCTTTATCGATGTGTAGAACATCGTCGTCAACAGAAGATTAATCTTTATTTTTTCTTTGTTTCTGTAGGTACAACAATAAGGATGTCGGCCCCATGGTTGATGCCGTCCAGAAGATGTTCGATTTCTACAAAAATCTAGGAATCGACATGTTCAAGGACGGCATCAGCGTGCCGGGGCTGACGCTGAAGTTCCTGTTCATGAACCTGCCATCAACCACGTACTTTACGTTGGTAGACAACGAGGACGTGTACAGGTTGCTTAAAGACAACATAGTGGGGGGTCCCAGTATCATTTTCCATAGGTACCACGAAAGGGGCAAGACCTACATCAGGGCCGACGAGATGAAAGAGATGGGCAGAGAACCTAAACTCTGTCAGAAAGTCGTCGGGTTTGACGCCAACGCGTTGTACCTGTGGGCCCTGATGCAGGACATGCCGGCCGGTCATTACATTCGGCGTCGGGCAGACACGGGGTTCAAACCGGAGCATTCCGCCCCTGTCTGTGGACGCATGGCCACGGAGTGGTTAGATTGGGTGGCCCAAGAGCGAGACCTCGTCATTCGGCACAAATTCAATAGCACCGAAAAACGCATCGGTCCACGCCGAGTTCCCGTGGACGGTTTCTGTTCGGCAACCGGGGAAATCTTTCAGTTTCACGGTTGTTATTGGCACGGCCACGCCTGCACCCTGACCAAAGGCTGCGTCTACAACGAAAGACGCGGCAAATCTATGGTCACGTTGCGGGCGGAAACGGCCGAAACGACCGAATACCTACGGGAGTGTGGGTACGCGGTCGTCGAAATGTGGGAGTGCGAGTGGCAGACCATGATCAGAGCCGACGCTCGATTGGCGTGGTTTTTGGCCCGCCGCAAGACTCCCACCGAACACCTTCCCGACATGACCGAGGAGCGCGTCCTCCAGGCTGTTCGATCAGGTGCATTGTTTGGCGCTGTGGAATGCGACATCGAGGTCCCCGCGGATCTCAAGTCGCATTTTTCCGAAATGCCCCCCATCTTTAAGAACGTCGACATTGCTATCGACGACATTGGCGACTACATGAAAGCGTACGCCGAAGAACACAACATCATGTCGAAACCGAGACGGTCGCTGATCGGCAGCATGTTCGGTCAGAAGATCCTCTTGGCGACGCCCTTGCTCAATTGGTATCTAAATCACGGTTTGAAAGTCACCCGTATTTACCAGGTGATGGAGTACAGTCCAAAACCGAGTTTCGAATCTTTTGGCGACGCCGTCAGCGATGCAAGGCGCAAAGGCGACGAGGACAAATCCAAGAAGATCATCGCCGATACCATGAAGTTGATTGGCAATTCGGGTTACGGTAAGACGGTCACTAACAAAGAGAAACAGACCGACGTCGAGTATTGCGAAGACGTCGTGACCGCAACCCGAAAGATCAACACCTCTCGGTTTCGACATTTGGTTGTGGTCAATGACGAGGATTTCTTCGAAATTGAATCGGCAAAGCGCAAGATCAAATTTGACCTGCCCCTACAGATTGGCTTTTTCGTGTATCAGTATGCGAAATTGCGCATGCTCGAGTTTTATTACGATTTCATGCTCGAGTTCGTGGACGTCTCCGATTTCCAATATTGTGAGATGGACACGGACTCGGCCTACATCGCCTTATCGGCAAACAGCCTGGACGACGTGATAAAACCTCACATGCGGGAGAGGTACAACCGACAGAAGTCCGACTGGTTTCCCCGGACAGACACCCCCCAAAACGCGGCCTACGACAAACGCACTCCCGGCCTGTTCAAAGAAGAATGGTCCGGGAATGGAATTGTCGGGCTGTGTTCCAAAACCTATTATTGTTTTGGCGGCGACGACAATTCGAACGACAAATTCAGTTGCAAGGGGGTGAACAAAAGATGCAACGACATCGATCACCACAAATATCTCCGGGTGCTGGAGACCAAGAGAAGTGGTCAAGGCATCAACAAAGGGTTTCGCATGCGCGATAACGAAATGCA
The DNA here is from genome assembly GCA_013266295.2 of Branchiostoma floridae x Branchiostoma japonicum. Lineage (NCBI taxonomy): Eukaryota > Metazoa > Chordata > Leptocardii > Amphioxiformes > Branchiostomatidae > Branchiostoma > Branchiostoma floridae x Branchiostoma japonicum. Next base: position 5,843,978 of record CM023834.1, on the reverse strand, counting down.
CACGTATGTGCAAACCCGAGATGCCTTTTCCTACTTCTACCCGAAAAGGAAGGTAAAGAATGACGGGGTCACCACTCTTCCCCTTGACATCTAAACCCGGTCGTCTTTAAGCAATCTGTATGCGTCGCCGTTGTCACCCTCCAGGATGTCGATATTTATTTATTTGTATATGATCTCATATAGTTGTACAGTATACTTTGTCAAACCGATGTCGTGTATTTGAAGTCTTTGTAAAACTGTTGTCGTGTATCTAAATACTTTGTGAATGAAACCGATATGGTGTATTTCAATACTTTGTGAAACGGATATCGTGTATTTCTAGACTTATGATCTGTACATATTCTTTAAAATCTGTATATACATCAAATGTGTGTGTATTTCAAAGAGGAACGAGTAATACTTTACCCTACTGTTATTGGGAATAAAAAAACATGACATGACGTGGCAGGAAACCATTTGTCGTGAGTTTCAATGTGTGTGTGTGTGTGTGTGTGTGTGTGCGCGCGCATAAATGTTGTAGTTGGAAGGACAAAACGTCATTTGCAAGTATGGATGCTCGTGTTAAACATCCGTTCCGCATGACTCTTTCTGGATGTTCTGGGAGTGGAAAGTCGTACTTTGCTCAAAAACTATTGACGACGGGGAGTAACTGGATTGACCCCGGACCCTTCGAACACGTGGTGTGGTGTTATTCAGAGTATCAGGACGCACTTCATCGCGAACTGACCGCGAAACTTGGGTCAAAGGTTCAGTTCGTAGAAGGCCTTCCCAACAGTTGGAACGACGTCACAAAGCCAGGATGTCGCAACGTCATTATAATTGATGACCTAATGATTGAATCCGCTAAAGATAGCGATCAAAGGGTTACAAAATTATTTACTCGAGCCAGCCGTCATCGCGACATGTCGGTGATTTTCCTCGTTCAAAATCTGTTCTACCAAGGACTGAGGACCATCAGTCTGAATTCCAGTTACATCGTCCTGTTCAAGTCGCCAAGAGATCAAAGTGTGATCACCACGTTAGCTCGTCAAATGTACCCCGGACACAGTAGATTCCTTCGAGAATGTTACGAAGACGCCGTGAACAAGACGACGTATGGACACCTCTTCTTGGATCTCCATCCCGAATCGCCTCAAGACCTGCGCGTGAGAACCAACATGCTGACGCCACGACCCTACGTGTACCTACGCAAGTGATAAAACGCGCTGTTACCGACACCGACTTCTCATTTTGCCTCGAGATGTCGAAACGACTACACCGTCACGCCGACTGTCTCCGGGTGCTGAGTAAGGCCAACCCTAAATTACGAAAAGCCATTCTGTCCTCTGCACCTAACGATCTCTTGAAATCGATTTGTGACTGTACGCACAACATCTTAGAGGGGAACATTCGCCTCACGCCCGCACAAAAGAAGGGTCTGGTTCGATACAAATCTACTCTACGACAACTCGGAGATAAGAAGATTCCTCTGTCCAAGAAAAGACGAACGTTGATCCAAAAGGGAGGCTTCCTGTCTGTCTTGCTCAACCCCATCGTCTCGGCCATAAGTTCTCTGTTCGGGGGAGGGAAGTAACGTCGCCATGGAACACGGTAGGAAGATGGCGTTGGTACCTCAAGAATTGCTTTCTACGATTCAAGCCAAACAGCAAGAGCAGGTGTCTCCCCTCGTCAATACCGCCGTGGGTCTCGACGAGGAGATGAAGTCGGTTCTGGAACGACCCGACCTCCAGGACGACGAGAAAGCGACCTTGTACCAGCAACTCTTGCAACGTTATTTGACCTACAGGGATAAGCGTCGCACGGAACCCGTCACGGTCAGATTGTTGTCGTCACCTAGTCCTACTGCAACCGCCACAGACACCAACGACAAGACCTCGACGTCTCCCAGTACCCCATCCACCAGTGGTAAAGAAGAACAGAACATACTGGACGCGTTTCCCAAGACCATGAAATCTCGTGCACGGCAGATACTTAGCGTCATCAAACACAAGGGAGGTGATGCCATCGGTTATGACGACAAGGGACAACTACTCGTCAACAAAAAAGTGGTACCGGGTTCGAACGTGACCGACTTGATTAGAGATGCACTACAAATGAGACGCGGTTTCAACCCCATCGGGTGGCGATCTTTTGCCAAAGGACTGGCACGCATCAACGCGCCCGAGGCCGCTATCCGACACCCAACCCGACTGTCCGTGATTCAACGTCACAAGAGTCATGCTGCCCAAGGTGAAGTCCTTTCGGACGGAGACGATGATGATGATGACGACATCCCAACACCCACTCCTCCACGACGCTACGTTTCTAAACGAGTTCCAGCAAGCAAGGCAAAAGTTCTCATCGCAAACCCTGCATCGTCTATCAAACAGACTTTCAAGGAAAGTTCGTGGAAGTGATATCGTTGACAAAATAAAGTTCCCTGTGATTTCGGACACAGGTTGAGATACTACATATGCGAGTCTCGTTGTCTTTGCGTGTGTGTGTATGCGTGTGAATGCATTCAATGAATGATTGTAGAATAAGAACGTAGACGGAGTCAGCGACCGATGTACGGTTTCATAAGATTTATTCGTCACAACCTTCTACAGTGATAAACAGTTATCGTCATTAGTTCGTACTAAGACTACGAGATTAGCACAGTAACATACATGTCAATCGTCTAAAGCTTACTACCTTAAGTTCGATCAAAGTCTTCTAACGCCCTAGCTATCTGTTGCACGACGTAGTCGAAGTCGACCACGGGCACATCGATATCAAAATGTCGTTCTATAAACTGTGCTACGGATACATCGTTTAATTCTAGATCATCGCTAAACATATCGACTATGTTACTCAACGACATGTTGCGACATCTGTGTAAGAGGTAAAACAGACAGTGCTGTCCACAAGTCGTCGAAAATCTAGCTTGTATCTGACGCTCGTTTCCAATCCAGGGAAGACGAGTATTTCTACGCAAAAATCTTTCGATAGGTCGAGGATAAACACTGGGTGCACGCCCATAAGAGTCAAAGAATTCGCCTCGGCCTTCCTCGTCAAAGTAGATGGCCAACCAATGCTGACCGGGCTTATCACTAGGGTCCGTGTTCACGACGTAAGCACTCGGGTAGTCCGGTACACGTGTCGGTAGTCGATCCGAAGCAAAGACTCCGCGCACGAAAGGGTCCGTCTTCTTGTCGCTTCGCAAGACGGTGTACATCTGCCTCGTGTCCATCTCTTTAGTTGCTGTAGTCGAAGCTGACGTTCCTCTGCCTGTTTATTTCCAACAGGTTGTCAAACTCTGCAAAGACTATGGCGACCACCGTTTGCTCCAGAGCCTTGGCAAAGTGTAGCTCTAGCCTGAGGTTTCCCTGCTTGATCACGTTGAAGTGGTCTCCTCCCAAACCACACAGGTCCGGGCTGAGGTCGTAACAGAAGATGGTGTAACCCTTGTCGAAATCGTCTCTGGCGATCAGGTTACCGCAGTCCTGGCCCAGCTTTCCCGTCGGTCCAAACAAGTTCATGTAAGATCTGACGAACTGCCCCTGGTCGAAGTTGGGTGTCAGCGCTTTGTGAGGAACCTCCCGTCCGTCGACACAGAGACTGACGTGGTTCAGGTCGAAGTGTTGGAAGTTGTAGGGGTTGGTACCGTACGAACCCTGAAAGGCAGCATTGTCCACCAGGGCAATGACGACGCGTTTGGGGACCTGACCCAAGAACAGGTTGTCGTTAGACACGGTGTGGTTTCCCTGCGAGATGGTGAAGGGTTTCACTTGAATCCTTCTGAGAGGGTACTTGGCCGTCTCCTTGTTGAGTCGACTTTCGATGGACAGTTGATAAGTCGGTAGTAGGTTGACCTTCCTGAGAAACACGGCAGCCTCGGTGATGACGACTTTGTACTGCGCTCCGTGTGCCATCAGACTGAACTGATGTTTCGATCGATGCAGTTTGATTTTAACGTCGACTTTGCTGAGCAGATAGCGGTCTTGAAAGAACAGGTCGACGTGTAGAGGACCCACGAGGTCCACCTCGCGACTCTCACGGGTCATGTTGGCACGCTTGAGCAATCCCTCGTTCACCTCTACCCCTGCATCTGTTGGGTAAGGATCGACCAGGTTAAGTCGTCCTGGCGTGTCTTGATAGAACAGGGAAGAGGTCAGTTGTGACTGTTTTGCTTCAGAACCATAGTTCAGCAGGGTTTCCAGGTAGGCTCGATAGGGATAACAGTTTGTTGCGTCGGTTATCAGTTTTCCTCCAAGAGAGACGTCCACTTGTTGGAACAACGAATGCAGCCACAAGTTGACGGGTCCCACTTTGGCGTCTCCTGGAAGGTCGGCGCCGTTGGTGCGAACGATCTTGGCTCTCACGTACAGCTGAGTCTGACTTAGGTCCGTAAATTCTTCTCCCGCTCCCGGAATGTCAAATTCTATCGGGGAAGACTCGGCAAGACTGGCCACCGGATGATACTCTACCCATCTACCGTCCACTATGCTGGTCTGAGTGGGCGGCACTTCGAAAAGATCCAGTTCTGACTTTGTGCAGTCACACGACAGGGGATGAACGTGGGCCATGGCGTTTTTTTCTTTCTTCTTAGTCAAAGATATCGCGATGGGTACGTGTGCGTCGAGCAGTGCCTCTCTTGCGACTGACGGATCGACGCTGTGCTGTCCGTTTAAGTACCTTTTGTGACCGCCCGTTGATCTTCGCCCTTTTTGCTGGCGGTCTGGAGCTCGCCCTACGTCCTCCACCTTTCTGATTTGGTCCCGACATCAAACGTTGACCCAGTTCTTTACCTCTTCGCTTGGCAGAGCGTCTGACGTCTTGACCGTTCATGATGTCCTGTGCAAAATCGATACCGCTCCTCAAAGCCTGTCTTCCCACACTTTTGGCCCCTCGTTTAAGGAGAGGGACGGCAGATCTGAGCAAGCCTCGAAAAATGCCTCCCAGTCCGTACCCACGCTGCATGGACCGTCCGTAGTACACCGGCAATTGTCCTCCCCGCTGTTTCGACATCTTAGGAAAAGTACGAAGAGCGTCTCTGTCTGAAGTGAAGTGTTACGATCACTCGCCCTTGCTCAAATGCCACTGGGTTGCCGAGATCGGTTCTTATATCTACTTCGATACATTCGAAGCGTTTCCTGGCCAGCGGTATGTAGTGAGGTGTCATGATGGGGTGATCGACGATGTCCCCGTCCTGTCCCTCGATCTTGATGATTCGTAACAGAGGGACCTTCACACCACCCACCAGACGATGTTGCACGACATCCCCGTATACGTACAGGGAGTGAAAGCCCAAGTTAGGGTCGGGTGAGCGTGGTGCCTGTACCCAACTACCGTATATGACATCTTTCTTTCCCCAACCTAGTTTTTCTGCCAACGGTCCCACCAGATAAGTCGTGGTAGTCGTCGCATTTGTCGTCATGGGAGGGAGGACCATGGTCACTCTTTTCGTGATGCTGTTATAAGCAAACATGTCGTGCTGTTTGAAGACGTCGGGGTAGCGTGTCGAGGCAGCTTCGTTCAGGGTTTTTACAAGGTGCAAGACATTCTCGTAGTATCCTATAGGGATTTTGACGATCTCGTATTCCCTGTTACCTCCATGCTCCTTTTCGTCCACCACGTAAGTCAACAGCGTGTTTTCGCCTTCCCGAACGTTCACCCAACTGTGCGGGTATTGTATTTCGACGAGTCCCACCTCCCACTCGCCCGAAAGTTCTATGGGGTGAGCCAGTTTGGTCCGGTAGTTTGTGACCGTGTTTTCTGGAAAGATATCCATACTACCGTCGCTGGGGAGAGTGACGTAAAACGAGTTGGCCATGACGAAGCGCCTCTCTGGAATGTCCGACGTGTCGGTCGTGCGTCGGTATTTATCATATCGGAACCATGTCCTCTTCTCTCACCCAACTGTTAAACTTGCTGGGGTATCCTTTCCATTTGACGAAATGTTCCGTCTTCTTACCGCGTCGTCTCGTGTCTAGAATGTTCTCTACCTGATAGACGTCGTCGTCGTTCTTGATCACTTTCTGCAACTCTTCTTCGTAAAACGTCCCCTGTAACTTCTCTCCGTGATAATCTTGCACGCGATAAACGGGAGGATGACGGGTGATTCGTTCGTAGACGGTAAAGATCTCTGTGGTCCAGTTGGGTGTATAACCCTTTTCCATGCGCAGTTTAGATTTGCTAATTCGAACCAAATCTCCTACTTTGAATTTAAATGATCGAGATGGTCTTCTCCTTTTCCGTGGTTTCGATGTGTTACCCTCTCCGTACAGGGTATGCCACACGAGTCCTTCGTTCTTCTCGGTGACGTCTACTGGAGCCCTTTTGATGCTGCGGTGGTGTGAATGGTTGTAGGCCTCCAAAAGATCGTCCAACACATCGATGTATCGGCATGTGTTATTTGCAGTGAAAAATTTCCACATGCGAGTTTTCAGAGTACGGTTGAACCTTTCTACGACGCTTGCCTTTGTCTCCGCGTTGAACGTTGTGAAGAATTCGACGTCCTCTTTCTTTAGGAGGGTCTGGAAGTGTCGATTCAGAAATTCCGTACCTTGATCCGTCTGCAACCGCGAAGGTTTTCTACCATCATCCAAGATGGACTGAAAGGCTTGAACCAGCGTTAAACCTTTCTTGTCCTTGATGGGAACGGCCCAGGCAAACTTTGATAACACGTCGATACATGTCAGTATGTAACGATAGCCGTCGTTTTGCTTAGCCAATGAGGACAAATCTGCAAGGTCTGCCTGCCACTGGTGATCCACGCCACCAACTATCACACGGTTTCTCTGAAATCGGCGCCTAATCGGTTTGTGCAAGGTGTAGGTGTCCTGAGAACGTAACCACTCATCCACTTGACGTTTCTTGATCCCGTGTCGTTTCACAGCTCGATGGAGTTGGACAGCACTTCCAAATCCTGCAGGGTTTCGCGGGTCATAGTAGATGTCTCGGAAGATTCCGTCGATAGATTTTGATTTGGCATCGTCTCTTCCTCTTTTTTCCTTGCGAACTTTTTTCCTATGATTGGTGGACACCATCCAACCCCCTTAAAGAAGACGAAAAGTCGACCCCCAACACACATACAAGCGCAATGAAGTCGCTCCACTGCCCTCCGCAGCACTTCCCTCAGTGGATACACGTTTGACAGACACCCCATAGGTAATGTTTCTCGTAGCCGTGTCACTTTCAAACTGACGATCTGCGCGGTGCAGAGGTGCTTTTTATACGCGAGCGTTCGACGTCTCCGATGTCTCCGGCACTCATCTCACAGCAGTGTTTACAGAGCCGGTGTACAAACCAGCCGGGTATTCGACGTCTACACCAAAGACACTGTTCGTCCTTTTTAGCGCGAAGATAGTCGGGTTTTACAGATAACACACAACGTTCACATTTGTCAGCGTGTGTATCACACAATACCCGACATTGTGTGATGCATCGATTACAAAACTTCTCTACACAGTTACACGGTTCCGCAACCTTCTTACTCGCCATGGCTGTCCTACCAACTAACCTACCTATGTGTTTGCACATACTCTTTTATACCCATTCACACAACCCGTTGCGTATTCGTGCATGCAATCCGACCCATTCATCATTTCAAACACTGAGGCGGACACGTTCTTTTCACTTCAAATCCTTTTCCTGTGTACATGGCACAGGTACCTTTATTACATATCGGTGACAAATGTAACACTAGAACTGGATTCCCTTGAGCACTTCCGAGTCCAGTGGAGACTTCCCGTTGACCACGGCGCTCATGATCCAATCTACGGCCTTCTTCTTTCCCTCCACCGCCTGCCATTGCTGCAGAGTCAAGCTGATCCCTTTCTCCGTACGGAGTAGGTCGTGGTTGTTGCCGGTGGTGTCACTGGTACCGTTGTAGGAGGACCTGCGCTCATACTGCCACAACCCCACCGACGGTTGGCCGTCGATCAGCTCCACTACCGCGTATCGCAGATTTCCCAGGTTGAACATGTGTTGTTTCTCGGTAGTTGTCGGAGGTAGAGCCGAAAAGGTTATGTCGTTGATGGCCTCGTAGATCCGTAGGTCCTTCAGCGTAGTCCACTGCGCTGGGGTGAGGCTCAGCCCTTTCTTCCCAGGCCTCAGGGTGGTTGGATCCCATGCCCTCGAGTAGAATTGTCGAACAGAAATCAATGGCCGGTCCTTGAACACCCCGACCGTTATGAACACGTTGTCGTGTAACGACAGCCGTACCTCTTTCGAGTTTTCCCCCAAAGACGTGTGAAACCCGCCGGTGAAGAGGTCGCTGTCGTTGGTGTTCTGACATGGAGGCGGTCCTTCACTACTCCCGTTACCGAAGGTGCTGGTGTCGCACGGGCCGGTCACAGATGTAGTCGGCTGTGTTTCTCCGCCGGCTGCCGGCGACTGGTCCTCCCCACCCTGCAGCAGCTGTAGCAGTTCCTCCAGCTCTAACGCGTCGTTGAGACAGGGCTCTCCGGGAGAGGGCTGCGGTTCCCCCATCACCAGCTGTCTTCTTGCCTTGCCGCCAACCTTCTTCAGCGAAAACTTGCGCTTCTGCTGCTGTTTCTGCTGCTTCTGCTGAGGTGCCATGGTTCTAGGTCTGGATCTTCGTTCGCTGTCAACGGACTTGGACGAAAGGTTGGTCTCCGCAAGCTGGAATGGTTTCTCGCCAGTTTCTGTTGTCAATTTATACACTTTTCTGACCACCACCCACAGAACCCCCACCAATCGCTGCGAAGTATGTGGCAAAGTACATACAAACCAATCATCTACGCCAGATCCGCCAATCACGTCACCTACGTCAGGTTTCCCAGGTAACCGGGTTCAAACGTGCACACTGACCTTTATCTAACCTGTAATTTAGCTCATTGGCTACAATTTGCATACACCCGCCTACATTTGCACCAATCTGCATATCCTTAACATAGTCACGGTAACCTCTGACCTTTGACCGAGCCTGACCGAGCCTGACTAACCCTTAACATAATCACGGTGACCCCTGACCTTTGACCGAGCCTGACCGAGCCTGAATAATGGGGCGTCTCCTGTCGATGATATACTACTCCCCTTCTGTGATGCGTAATTCTGTCTATCTGTCGAACAGGAATGAGTCTAACAGAGCTTAGTGCGCTGTATTCATTGATTCAACCGGGAAGTCAAAACACAGCAAACACACGAAAAAACAACACTTCATAGCAATCTGCCCTCGCGCTATGGGTAAAATGAGTAAAATAAAAGTAATGTGAATGTTATGAAAATAAAATGTAAAATAAAAAACGAAAACGAAACAAATGAAGAAATATTTGTAACTGTTACTGATGCAATGGTAAATGGAATGACTTACAAAACGGTAATACTTGTCGGAGCCTTCTAGATTTCGCAGGTAGAGAGTCTGACAGAACACCGTCCGAACAGCACAGACCATCTGGTGTACTGGCGCCAACATAGAAAGGTGCTGACTCCACAGTGTGCAGCGAAATGTACTAGTCTGAGTGATTGATTATGATTGATAGCTGTTCAAAGTTCTGTGATTCAATAGTCTTAAATTTCAGCAAACCCTTTTCTTAACTTCATCCAACTGTACGCCTCACACTATTCGTAAAACACCAAATAGATCTAGAATACTGTACGACTAAGCTTACCGGGAATATTTCAAGGCAGAAACAGTATGAATATCCATGGGTGTGGTCTTTTATGTGAAACTTTCTTTTTGGTGCCTTAGTGACTCTTAGAGATTGTAGATAAGATATTGAGTCATCCCGTAGACAATGCGTTGTGCGGCGGACCGTGTCTCAAAAATATCTACATCAATCTTTGTAGGATCCTTGCAAGTGTCCTTGAGAATGTTGCAATGATGGCGTCTCTAAAACGATGGCTCACGATTATACAACGACTGATTTTCGTGCACAGAATTAAAACAGTTCTTCATTTACGTCATGGACATTGAAATGTTTTGCAAAAGAAGCGGTGACTGATGGTTGCATACTTTACTGGTTGTAAACAACTTGTATGATAGAATGGAAGAGATGGACAAGTGTTTGTATCAAGGACATACGTCGAATACCAGTAGTGTCACCATGACATTGTGTCCTCACTTGATCCGTGGGAATTAAAGTTCACGTCCTTGAATGAACTCTCTTTCTACCCCGCCACCCTTTCTATATCGTACATCAATTTACCTGATAACTTTTCTCATCTCTTTATCTTACACAAAATATCGCATACACTCCCAAACCCACCTCACAACGTGACCAAGTCATCACGTGTGACACAGTAACTTTTTATTGTTATGTCACTTCTTTGTCGTAACCGTGTTTCACACCTAATGTGACCTTCACGACCTTAAATGAAAGGTTATTAACCCACAAATGACATGACAGGAGGGACTGTGACAACGTGACCGGTCTTACACGGGGACATACGGTGACAGAGTATCCGATAATGAGGACCTAACGCAAGCATCAATCAAATTTAGAACCTTCACTCGTCGTTTGAAAGCGATAAAAACAGCCGTGGGGGACAACTTCTGTGTGTTTGAGGTCAGAAAAGTTCAGACAGACAGAAACGACACCAGCAGAGATAGTCGACTTCACCCAGTACTCATTCTGCTTTGCAGCCAGTTCCAGTCCCACGAAAAAAATGACAGAACTAAGAGAGAGAGAGAGAAAGAGAAGACAGGGAGACGGGGACAGACGCACACACAGACGGGCAGACACACACTCAAAGAGACGCACGGACACACACACACACACACATAAACAGAGAGAGAGAAGAGGGGCAAGCCAGAAACAAAACTTCACTCCCTTGCGTGAAGAGAAAAACACAAAACAGAAAACCCTATCCCTCAACCACGCAACCACGTAAGAAAACAGTTGAAAACAACATAAAAATCCTTTCTTATTTGAAACAAAAATTGGCCAAAGCTAGGCACACACAAAGGAGGTTCAAACAGAGTTGATTGAACTGGGGTTAGATGGGCTGTAAGTGATGATTGGCTCACGTGCTTACTTCTGACAGAGAGGCATTTTTATGGACATATCGCGTGTCTTAATGATAGCATGTCTGGCCTGCTATTATAATACCTTACAACTGATACTGATCTAATGACCCTTCATGTAAAGGTTATTGACCGGTGCTGGGTCTGCCATAGGTCACATCACAGTAGGTGTTACTTTACTATGACCAGCATATCTCAAGGAAAAAATCAAAAGCAAGACATTTCCTGGGTTTCTCCCAAATGTTTAAAAATTTCTTTGGCTGGGATGTCAAACTATGATATGAAATATAATTTTTAGGTGTGCCGATTATTAGTATCGTGGAAAAGGAGCTGGACACATAAAATAGATAAATGTCATTTTATGTAGTTTTAGGAGGACATGTCTGTGCCGATTTTTAGCTTCCATTCAAAAATGAAAGGAAAATTGGTTATTGCAATTGCAAAATATGATAATTTAGTCTAATTTTTCTACACATTTATGTTAATTTCTTATTCAAATACACGACTTATATACTTTCAATTTTGTACATACGGGTCAAATAAAACACACAAAAGTTGTACATCATTAAGAATTCTAAAAACGTGCATGGCGTCTCACGTGGCTCTTAGTACGTAAAAGAGTCCATTAAACTAGGTTTAACCATAAGATCTTGTAAAATAAAGATTGATTGTCTTGTTGCCTGCAGGTCCTAAGTGTCCAAACCTCCCTAAAAATAGGTTATTAAAAACGTGCCCGCGCCTCACGTGGGTTTTAGTACGTAAAAAGGTTAGTGAACTGGAGCTGACCATATCAGCTCGTAAAATAAAGATTGATCGTCTTATTGCCCGAAGGTCCTAAGTGGGCAAACCTCCTTTTGCTGACACAAGCTGTCCCCCGTGTTTGTAAATGGAATAGTCCGAGCTCCCGAGAGCATTGGAAGAAGCGCTTCTAGCGACCGACCCATAAACTACAGTGTAATATTCCCAGAAGCGCTCCTATCGGCCAGTCCGCAACTGCAGCGCACACCCACCAATCACCATTCGCATCACGATTTACCAGTTTAGGACAATCCAATCTGCCCATAGATCTGTGTCATGACAACATTCGTTATTATGCAGTCACTAATTTCACACCTTTTTTATCATTCAAAGTACTAAACTTCTGAGACACTTGAGAGTCAATTCGATAATCAGTGTGAAGTGTGATGCCGATAATTGACCAGTTGTTGTCTGATGTTATTCTGTTGTGTGCTGTACACATCCTTTCAACTAGAATCCGGAGCCCTTTTCTACCTGAATGGGGAAACCTAAACTACTAGTATATCCATGCCATATGTGACACCCGGCTCTCAAAAATATGTTCACTATGGAAAACGCTTATTCGTGAATTTCTTGTTTGTCAGCAGTTTCTGATCGCAATTAAAGCTGCCAAATAATGGGGAGCCTTCAAGGCACCTTCCTGTCTCTTTCTTAACAAACAAGACAAGAAAAAGACTAGGTTTGAAAAACAGAATGTCTTCTTCCACATAATATGGAATTTTTCAAAGTGATTTTGGTTAGTAAAGACGTATCGTGTACATAATAGACATTCGCATCGAAAGGTCATCGTTGTGGTTGTATACAGCAGAGAAAACATTGTGTAGCCGGAGGTCACAAAGCAATTGCCTGGCACAAAACAGCGATTCAAAGAACAATCTCAATGACTTAAGTTCCAGCTCACATGTGTGTATGGAGCGAAGTAATCCGCTAGCTCACGTTCGCCGTTTGTTTCAAGCTGCTTGCGACAAAGTTATGTAGACATACATTGTGAAGTTGGGTGGATTTATGTTACGTTTGTGTTAGATCACACCAGATAAGATGGTAATCCATTTGTCCCTCGTGGGATTTACATGTACGTATAGAGAATTAATGCTTGGAATGTAGAGAATAGACGCTTAAATACGGCCGGGAAAAGATATATTTTTCTATTTAACACTGTGATGAGATATGTTCAACGGTTATAATGCTCGATCTACCTCAGTATAGAATTATCTATGAAGCTAGCCTGTGAGATTTGATCATTGTATCTTCCCAAGGGATTTAGAATCCAGATTCCACTTACAATTCTTCATTTCAAGAAGGTTGCAACGTGTATAACTTTATAGTGAATGCCTGACATTTCTGAACGCATTGTATGTATACTAACTTGCAAGGGGATGTGGAAGTGCATCTTTAAACGTTGAAGGAATTAACTCCAGACAAAATCTAACATCAGAAAGTCAAAAGGACCCAATAATTAGCAGTGTTGTAAACTGTGAAATCACTGGAAGACAATGAGAAGCCATACATACGGTAACACAGCTGTCCACGCAAGACTTCTCAGATGCCGGCTGGCTTTATGTGGGACGTCTTCGTCTTCAAGTCGGAAGTTTTATCCAAGAACCGAAGAAAAGACGCCACTTGCGCTGGGAACCAAACGTACTGTTTTACCGAACAAAAAACTCACGCAGAGAGAACAATTACTGACGTCACTACAGCAGCAGGAAAACGGTGGAAAATACAGGTTTGGTGAGGTTAGCGGTCCCAGAGGTATTCACCACGCCAGGTTCCATGTGAGATATGTGCAACGTGAGCGGGATGCACCTTATCTCTGACTCTGTATGCAAATCAGCTGGTGGGCGGAGCTATGGCATAATGGTGGGACAACCTGTCTCACCTCAGAGGCCAGTAACCTCTACAGCAGACTCCAAAACAGGGATGTTCAGCATTATCCTTTTCTTAAAGATGTCGTACTTTTTTCTGGTCGCTGCTGTGCTCTGATTGCCTCCATTTTACCACCATTTCCCACCACGGACAAAAACTGCAACAACCATATAGCCTGCTAACAGCACAGAAACCGCATCATTATAACCCCACCACCGGAGCCTGATAAAGAGGCTAGAAAACAAACAGTTCTAACATGGACCACTTGAAACTTTTAATAGTCGTTTTCCAACTTTTAAAGGCTGGAAACTTCAGTTCCTCTCTGCTTGAACTATTATATATGTATATGTTTGTAAATGTCGTTTGAATGTATATCCACTCTTGTATCTTAATTGCTGTCATGACCCTGTAGATATAAAGATATGTCACTCTAGATTTCAAGAAAGTTCAAAATTATAGTGTCTTGTCAAATTTTTAAAGAGATTGTGTGATTAACATTAAATGTACTGAACGAATACATGGCTATAGGATATTATAATTAAGTAGGAAAGGGTAACTATTATATGAAGGTGTACGTGTGAGACGTGTGGTTGTGTTTAGCCTTGTGTTTTGGGTCTATCAAGCGATCAGACACCGTTTCAAACGTAGCCCCGGGATACGGATGCGCAAGGTCAGCTGGGAGGCCTACGTGTTTGGGTTCGCATAGGTGCACACTGCAGACGTCGTCTGACCATGGTCGCCATGGCAACGGCACAACAGACACGGGAGGCACCTGGTGAACTTGTGACCGGGGTTTAACAGGAGGAACGCGACACATCACATTAAGTCATGCATATGCTAGATTAAGCTTTACATAATCGCATTAGGACTGACGACCTTTCAGCTGACTTTATGTGGCTACCTGAACGTAAATTCAAGAAGCTTAAATAGAAGTCATAATTTTTCTTTTTTCATACAGAAAGGAAGGAAGGAAGGAAGGAAGGAAGGAAAGAAGGAAGGAAGGAAGGAAAGAAGGAAGGAAGGAAGGAAGAAAGAAAGAAAGGAAGGAAGAAAGGAAGAAAGGAAGAAAGGAAGAAAGGAAGAAAGGAAGAAAGGAAGAAAGGAAGAAAGGAAGAAAGGAAGAAAGGAAGAAAGGAAGAAAGGAAGAAAGGAAGAAAGGAAGAAAGGAAGAAAGGAAGAAAGGAAGAAAGGAAGAAAGGAAGAAAGAAAGAAAGGAATGGTCTGTTCAAAATCCTTTTGTTACTTGCCTGGAATTAGCACAGCTGCACCCTTAGTACGAGTGACTTGTTTTCGCGATAGTCAGCCGGGCAAAAAATTTTCGACGCGCGCCACTTAAAGGGGGGCAAAACTAATTTTTTTTTAGTCCACTGCAGTATAATAAATATACCACAAAGTACAATTCTTATTTGTTTTACATTAGTCCATGACAGATAAGCGTTGTTACACCATTTCAAACTCGCACCTTTAATCTAATTAATCGGTGAGGTCTCACGTCCTTTGACCCTTGTGACGTCAGGCCGCAGGATACTTAGTGCTGTGAGATGCGTGGATCCTGCGGCCTGACGTCATAAGGGTCAAAGGACGTGAGACATCACCGATTAATTAGATTAAAGGTGCGAGTTTGAAATGGTGTAACAACGCTTATCTGTCATGGACTAATGTAAAACAAATAAGAATTGTACTTTGTGGTATATTTATTATACTGCAGTGGACTAAAAAAAATTTAGTTTTGCCCCCCTTATTTGTTAGCAAAATGTCTATAGCTACAGTGTATAATCACTCAATCTAAGGTTTGTTGTTATTGTGTTATTGTGATGCCGAGGAATGCTGCAGGATGCTGGATGTGTAGTTGTGAGTGATTTGTTTTTCAGGTAGGCATTCAGGTGAGAGATTGTCTACGTGCGTCCTTAATTTCTTAAGAGCAATGGCGTCTTTGTCTTCCTACATTGCGGATGTGCACTTTTCCCGACATGTCAACCACCTTCAGTTACCTTCATTTGGGCTGTTCCATTTTCAGTGTGTATGTATGTTTCCAACACGTCTGTGTGTATAGTTACGTGTATTGCTATGGCCCCGCTGGCAAAAAATAAAAAGACTGGAACTGGATAATACAATTAGATATAACATGATATAAAAAGTAACAATCTGAAATATATAGCAAAAATAACGTTCATTTCGTTTAAACCGTGTATTTACAAAATTCAAAAAGGTCTACTAACAATTGTTTATTTTGATTTAGATAGGAAAATCTTAGATTAATAGAACCAGTTTCCAATCTACCTTCTAAATCCGTGCCTACATGTAAATGCAGTTGAGCTTTCTCTCAGTTTGGCAATTTTTATAATGGAGTCGTCCACATTTTTTAATACATCAGTAAGAAACATAAAGGCTCTTAAACAGATGCGCCCCAGAAGTTGTCCAACTCGTCTTGAGTGTGCGTTACCATGGAGACTGCACGTACGCGTGGCACGATGATCACGTAGGTAACCTTAGAGGAAGGACAGGTGGTCGGTTTGAAATACTCAACATACCTGACACTTCTGTATTTCAAGGAACAGTGCTAAATTTCCAAGCAGATGTTGGAAGGGTTGGGCGTAAGAATATCTCAGCTGCAGACCTGTTTCCGCCGGAGTTTTGTGTGCTGAAGGCCGAAAGTAGCCAACTTGTACAGACAACCAAAGCATCACACGAAATCCAAGATTTTTACACCTCGAAGTACTTAGAGTTGTTGTGCATTTCTTGTGTTATTCGTTATATTGATTCTGTCAATTTCTCGCTGATTCTTAGCCATGGCGACTCAGGAAGCCGCTTTTACGAATTTGTATGTATATACTGGCTTCTATATACAGCATATTAAAAGATACTTCTTGAGTCGCCACGGCTAGCTGATTCTCTGCATATTCCACTGTCACACACATGCAGTACTTGGTTTCCCGAGTTACTCCACTGTACCATTTATTTCCTCCCATTCATTTCATCACACAGTTAAATTTAAAAAATTCACTGCCAACCACGCCCCGACGTACTGCCGAATTTCAGACAACCTTGGGGAAAGGTTCAGAGTGTGTGACAGGGGATTAAACAAACACTGGGCTCCCCCGACGACCATGAAGGTCTATAGAATAAGAGCATAGACAAGTTTGGAGGGTCGACAGGATATAGCAGGGTTCAGTAAATGTAAATTAGCCGCACGGGTGGCAGTATATTGTTGGCCGCCGAATGTCAACATCTCGAGGCTTTCCACTGAATCCCTTAAATTGCATTAATAACAGCATCTGTGACAGTATAGTCAAACAGGTGTAACAAATAACAGTCAGGGGACACTTCCCGGTTGTGAAAAACAACCTTGAGTAAAAGTTGACCTTGACTGTACTATTGGGGACCTTTTCGGAGTCCGGTCGTGCCACTACTGATAATGTTGACCTTCAGTTACCTTTCAACGCAGATGCCCGTGACAACTCCAGACGTGTCGTGGTACGGGAGTGTGCGGTACGATCAACATACTCTCATCATTCCAGAACACACACACACACACACACGTACACACACACACTCACAAACAAACAAACAAACATACACATACATGTACACACACCCTCACACACAAATACATTCGTCCTACATTGGCCAATTTCAACAGAGAAGAGATTTTTTTGGGGGGGAGCGGAAGCTTAAGTTTTCGTTATTGTTTTTTGGTGCAGTTTGCTCTTATAAATTAGAACACGAAACCCAAATTTCTTGGTGCATGACTGAAGCGCCTCTGAAGTCTACCGTCCAAGTTTACCATCAACAGAGAAACATCCGCCTGACGTCACGACTGTGGACATGGGATGCACGGAATGCAAAACTAGCCTCCTTCGCAGACTTCCTGGAGTGGTGGCGTTTAATTTTGGGGGGAGGGGGCGCTGAGAAGCGATTTTTTACACGGACTAAGGTTCTCTAATGCGCCAGAGGGAGTTATGTCGCAGAAGCGGTGGAAATAGCATCGTTTTATAACATAAGCCAATCTGTACGTTATGTAAACAGTGCAACCTAAATAAACAAAAGTACAACGTTTGATGTGCCGGGGACGGTTTAACACACACATTAAGGTGTCGCCTCATAAGCGGTGGAAATAGCATCGTTTCATATATAACATAAACCGATGTGTACGTTATATAAAGTGTGTTATATAAAGTGACCTAAATAAACAAAATTACAGTTGATATGCCGATACAGTTTAACACATTGATTAAGTTGTCGGCTCACATACGTTGATTGTAAATAGGTGATATGAAAATCAGTCTGTCGTGTGTGACGTCAAACGCCTGAGGGGAGGTCGGTAACAAAAGCGCCATCAAACGCAATACCGCCGCTCGCCACAGGAGGGCGCTGGGGTTAATCGTCACTGATCCTGATATAATTATATAATTATATATTACAGGCACTTCATTTAGACAACACAAAGGAAAAGCAGTTTGGTAGAATCATAAGCTTATATAAGCTTGGTAGAATAATAAGCTTATATAAGCTTGGTAGAATAATAAGCTTATATAAGCTTGGTAGAATATAAGCTTATGATTCTACCAAGCTGCTTTTTTGTGTTGTCGAAATGAAGTGACTTTCAGCTGCCCATCATCAGAGTAAAGTGAAGGACGTTTAAGTGACGGGTTTAAGTATACATCTCCAAGCAGATGTTGAGATGGAAAGTTCTGACGTTTGACGGAGCCCCGTTTTTTTTATTACACTGTCCTCAAGCCAGAAAACTCAAGGCAGACAAAAATGCTACAGATTTCTCTCCAAACATCTGCTTGGAGATAACGATCCATGAGAATTGCGGGAGGAGGGGTGAAGTTGCTGTGCAACAATGTGCCTTTCCTCTAATGTTGATATCGTTAGTACATTCATGACTTTCTAGAAGAATGAGAGGTGTCTTAGATACACCTCTGAGTTAGTTGTCTTCTGCAACTTATCACACCAAATCACGTCTCAGAAATGGCGTCATATGAATTGATAGATTGCAACAATGAAATTTAAATCAATGCATTGCAACGATGAAATTGCACTCGTTGTTTATTGCTACCAATGCAAGGTTGTACAGGATATTAGGTAATACACCGGCATATATTGTCGTAAAACTGACAAGAAAGTGCCTCAAGGCATACAACACTGGCATCAGTCAATAAAAAGAATTGTTATGTTGTGCAATATAACTCCATAGGAGCAGAGTCTGAAAAATTGTGACATAACTGATGAACGAATGAACAAACTAACGATGGATAGATGGATGGATGGATGGATGGATGGATGGATGGATGGATGGATGGATGGATGATCGAATGGATGGATGGATGAAACGGCTAACAAATGAATCAGTGGTTTGATGATGAAGACCATGAAAACAGGAGGGGTAACAAGAGTTGAAATTTTGATAGCCTTGCTCGCAGGCGATGTCGTGAGGCTCACTTCTTGGAGTGCGCGGCGATGTGCTTGAGGATGCGGGCCTTTTCGGTGCCTGCCGGGAACGGTTCGCGGCAGTACGGGCAGGTGGAGCGGTTCTTCTTGGCGGAGGTGCCGCGGACTGGACGCTTCCGGGGGATCCGCTGGGGCTTGGGCTCCTGGAGGGGGGGGGGATGAATGAATGAATGAATGAATGAACGAACGAACGAATGAATGAAAGACGAGGGACGAAATGTGACAGAAAAGATACAACAAAGGGCTGGGGGAACAGAAACGAAGAGATCAAGGAATCCCAAAGAACGAGGGAAGGAAAGGGCTGGAATGGGCAGGAAAAGGATGCGAGAAAGAAGGAAGGTGTGATGGAAGAAAGAAAGTTATATTGGAGAAGTAGGTAGAGAAAGTTTAAATTAAATTCGATTTTTTTCGAGGATCTACCTTCTGGAGTACCTGAGCAATCTGCCTGGTGGCGCTGCAGCACGGTGGAAACTTGCTCTCCAAAGATGCCCGCCTTTTCACCGGGACAGCCCGGAGTCTGCAGCCAGCCGAGACTTTGCCATCAGTGTAGCTGGCAGATGAAGCCGTTCCGGAGGCTGAGAAAATGTTCACCTCGGTACTCGCTTTGGGAGCTGAGCCACCCTGTTCCGCGGTGGTTGTCCTCGCTCCCATCATCCTGTGGGCTACACCTGGCACCAGGGAAGGGGGTGACCGAAGTGAGGAATCCTGGTCTTTGGGGTGAGGCTTCCCTTCCTCCTTCGGTAACACCTGCCATGTACAACATACAACATACAAGCTTGTTTCCTAATGTCCACCGGACTTCTTTAGTCGGTAGAAAATTAGCAGATTAGGTGAATAGTAGAACTATAGCCGCGTGAATAATTTACCAAACGAGCTAGCCCTTTACCTTTAGATGAGTGGTGGTGACAGTGGTGGTAGGGGGAGTATCGGACGACGCGTTGAAGGCTGCGGGAGTTGCGCAGCTAGCGCCCGAGGTCTCACTCAGCCCAGCGGCGGTCTCTGCGACCAGCAGCTTGGCCTCTAACTCGGCTATCTGCTAGATGGCGGCAGAAGGAATGTACATATATAGTCTGGTTGCTCAAGACGGACACACGTTCAGTTTAGATACCTCTAGCTCTAAAGTTATGTGTATGCGTACTTTTTGTTTGTCTGTTTGTTTATTTGTGTGTATGTGTGAGTGTGTGTGTGTGTGTGTGTGTGTGTGTGTGTGCGCGTGTGTGTGTGTGCGTGTGTGTGTGTTTGTGTGTGTGCCTGTCTGTGTGTGGGGCGTTTTTTTTCTAACATTATACCAACCTTTTGCTTTTCCATTTCCTTGCGATCCTTGTCTTGTGCTGCACGATCGGTCTCCTTCGCTTGGCGGCGCTGCTGCTCCACAGTCTCCATCAACGCGTCTCTCTCGCCCTTCACGCTCGCCAAGTCCACACGTGCGGCCGACAACTGCTGGCTGAGTTTCTTACGGTCCTCATTTTCTTCCTAGTGGCAAAATATTGACAGTAATATTCGCAGAAGGAAAACATATTGTTTTTGCTCTATTTCTTCTTCTTCTTCTCCTCCTTTTTCTTTTTCTTCTTCTCCAAACACATATAAGGTCTATGGCCTGGGTCAGACGTCTGTCACCATGGTAACTGGTGTTGTAGCAGACACCCTGTGGTGTTGTGTAGCAGGTCAGAGCTGGAGGGGCTGGTCACCATTTACTAGTACTAGTATATGGATGTGTTTGATGTTTGCGTGAGGATAAACAGATTTCGAGCTTTGCAAATGCGTTATCAATTACTTCTAGTTTCCTTCATCTTTCCATCCTCATTTATAAATCGGCCATTACAAAGAACCGGGGTGTGCATTGCTAACCACTAGGACCCTGTAGTTTCCCCGTACCTGCAGCAGAGCGGCAAGTGTCTTCTCCCTGCAGAGAGCAGACTGCAATTCTCGCCCCTTCTCCTTCGCGTCCTCCTTTAAGAATATCATGTCCGTCATCACTTCGTCGTTCTTTTCCCGAACCGTCTCAGCTTTCTTCCTCAACTCGGCATTTTCCGCCTTTAGCTCGTCACCTTTCGTGACAAGATCGGTATTTTCCGTCCGCACTCGAGCCAACTCGGATTCGAGCTCGGAGACTTTTGTCTTCAGCTCGGCAGTTTCCGTGCGGAGTCGGGTTGTCTCGGAGGCCTGGGAGGCAATCTCCGTATTCAGGTTCAGGACCTGAGCTTCGGCCTTTTCCGCCTCGGTCTTTAGGACCTATTCGATGAAGACAAAGAGACCTTGTTGTTGCTCAAGCTATGATAACAGAAACTAGACAACAGTAGGAGAGCGCAGTACGTTTCAGATCGCCAAGATAGCCTTCATAGTTCCGGTACCGGTGCCTTCACTGCCATCTGTCTATACAGTAGAATGCTTCTAATCTAAAGAGACTAAAGCTTGGAAGGAGGTGACTTGGTTGATTGCCTTATGTTGTAATCGTAAAGAACCTTTAAAAAATCCGGATCCAGATCTTCCCAGATCCAGATGTGATTGATCACTTACCTCATCCAGTTGGTTCTATTAAAAAAATCCAAGGACCTAGAATACAATCGTTTTGGCCTAACCTTCATTTCTAGTAGTTGGGACTTCATCTTCAGCGGGCGGTCGTCTGAGAGCACCGGGAGCTTAAGCTGTTTCCCCCGCTTGCCCTTCAAGAGAGACTCCGGTAACGCACTGGACAGGTCGGTTCTGCAAAAGGGACATTGTTCTCAAGGAATTTATGGTGAGAACCTAACTTTTGTTCCCATACGCCTGTAACAAGACTTCAGCCGATTATTCTCGAGATGGATTGTTAATTATTTCAAACACGTGACTACATCAAAGGTCCCTGTAAGGCTGTACCGTCCCCCGTCTTCGTTTTTGATTGGCTAAAATATCGGCCCAAACCCCAAAGTTGTAGTCATCGATTGGTTACTAATAACGGCCAGTCCCAAAGTTCTAGTCATTTATATTTTTGCGTGGCCACTTATGTTTGGTCCATTCTTTTGTAGATTGCTAACAAAGGCGCGATGTAAACACGACCTATGCAATATACAATCAAGCAAATGAAACGTATAAGCAGGTATCACCTGTTGCCTTTGGTGTCCTCGATGGAGGTGTATCCCATGGTGCAAAGCGTGAACATGACGTCATCTACATACTTCTCCAGATCGTGACGTTTGTCTCTCAGACGGTCCAACTCAGACGACAGTCTGAAATGTCGAGCAAGACATAAAAGCTCGTCAAATTTCAGGAAGAGCAACTGTCCTGACAAGGATCATCCCTGGGCAAAGCAATGATATTTCAATGCATTTACAGGCATTTGTTTGGCTGGTAACGGCCTAGTACCGGTTGCTTGGTTGGCAAGATTTACTCCAAAACGTTATGAACACAAGAAATGAAAGTAAGAATTGGCATTCATGCTTAAAAATGTAATTTTATCTTATGACTGCATGATTGTTAGTAAATGCAAGTAAAGTCGGGTAATGTTTACTTTGTAAACAGTACCGGACTTGATAATGGTAGTAAATAAAAGTCAACTGGCGTTTATTACCATTGTTATGTCCGAAATTACCGGACTTGACTTCTATTTACTACCATGGTAAATAAAGTCCAGTACTGTTTACAAAGTAAACATATACCCGACTTTACTGGTATATAATAACATTGCTAAATCCAACTTTTCGTGCAGCTGTATATATGCCCCCATCGTTGCTGGATAGTAGTTGCAGCTTGGTATGATATACTACTTACTTCTGAGCAGCCTTCTGCTGCTGCTGCTTGGCGCTGGTCAGGGTCTTGACCCGTTCCAAGAGAGTGTCTCTCTCGGCACGCAGGGCCTGATGGGTAGACATCAGCTCGATGTTTGATTGGCTGGTCTGGGCGGACACGTCACGGAAATGGTGAGGTGCTGTCAAAATTGTTACAGAAGAACGAAATAGAAAATTTCATTCGTTGTTCCCGGTAAACACTGAGATAAAGCATGTACAGCCTACATGTACAACACAACAGAATCTCACCGCATAGTTGGTAACACGAAAGAAAACTTTTAAGTCTTAGTTCATTTTGTGGCTCGTATGCACTTTATCTATTCCGTTCTTTTTCACAACACCATAGCATGATAGCACCCACGTCTAAGTAAGTTGCAAGAACTTGAACATTACTTTTCTTTTGGCATTTTGCATTAGCATGCTTTGATTTTCTAACACAACACAGCGGATAAACTAACGCGACTGAATTTCAGGCAAGAAAATCAGAGTCGTTTTCGAAAAGCTACATTTGTTAGAGCACGTTCTTCTCACCTGTATTGGTGGATACGCTCTTATTTGGCGAGGGCACTTCACCACGTGACTTGTCGAGACGCATGTGCAGAGACCTGATGTGATCATTCACCATTTTCACGCGCTTATCGTGAGATGCGATCTCTTCTTTCGCCTGCTGCAGTTTTTCCTGTCATCAAAATAGATTATTACATTTGCAACCCTCCTCTAGCTCTATAACAAGAGTGGATACAATTCAGTCTCTGCTCGTAGCTCGTCTTAAACTTCCCTGACAATTAAGAAGTTGTAATTCTATCAGTAGAGACAGTGGTTTTACCTGTATAAATGTACTGATTCACACAACAAATTTGAAAAGAGTCTAAAATAAGGGAAAATGAGACAACTTAAAATTTTTTTTTTAAGAATGAACAAAAAAATCTAAGAAACCTGCAGAGCCTTGAACCGTTGTTCAGCAGTCTTCCACACCATTTCTAAGCCGTCCACACATAGGGTTCCATCACAAGCCTTGGCTAGGTACAAGCTCGGGGGTGGGTAGAGGGTGGCTTGTGCGCAAGCGCGTGAAGAGCCCTGCCCGGTCCATGGAGAGGCGAAGAAAGCGTCGATATTGACCTTGAGCAAAGCCTTCTGGGATACCGTCAGAACAGGGTTAAGAACCTAGTTTGGATTTTTAAAAATCATGTGACTGATTGACAGTGGATGGAAGTGTTGAGATTTTCGGAATTCTTGCTACAGTACCTCAAAAGTAAAAACTTAACTTAAAAACCCACCTCTCTATTGGCTCGGATATGATTGCCTATAACTTTATAATATAGAAGTATTGTCCATCGCTTTATTCTGTGCAAAACATCATCAAAATTCGGGATAGCGTTACAAGGCAGATATTCCACTAGCTCTTATGTCGTATAACGCATACATTAGTTTGAAAGATCTCACCTGTTGTAAGATAGTGTCACGCAGAGTCAGAGGACCGAAAGCCATGACATCCCTTTTCCCTTCCAACTTCTTCTTCCCTTTACTTTTGCCACTCTCTCGCCGCCGGATAGTTTTCTCCATGTTGGGAGGCACACCAAACCTCCGATAGACGTTGAGCTCTTCGACTTCTTCGTGTCCCGCCAAAGCCTTTACTTCGCCACTGCAGTCCTGGAAAAAACTCTTGTACGGCACAACCCACAACTTCTCTTCGGCAGAAGTCGCGTCGGACTCGGCAACCGTCGTGTTGCACACGGGTGTTTCCGCCCCAGTGACGAGCAGATCCAAGCCGCCAATCAGAGTCGAGGACGAGGTGCGAACCTTGTCGGGCTTCTCCAACAGTAACAGCGAGGTTGAAGACCGCCTTCGCCCCTTTCTGAACCCGGTACCTTGCGATTCCGCGTTTTCTACCAACCCTGTACTGAACAACTCGGCAAAGGTGTCCGAAAAGTCGAGATCAAGGTCACCCGCGTCAGATCGTTGCCATGGTATCGGGCTGACACGCCCTGTCTCGGCGCCGTCGGCGTCGACAACGACGAAGCTGTCGGCGTCCTGGCCGCTGACGCTGGTCTCGATGATGGTGAAGTCGTCATGGCCGGCGTCACGGCAGTGTACGGTCAGCTGGTCAGGGTACTCACTGAGATCGAAAAAGATACCCGGTCAGAATTAGTTACCGCCCTGTTGTATCCAGAACCATGTCTATCTAGTTCTATGTCTGGATGGGTTAGGGTTAGGATCAGGCACGGTTCTGGATAGTCTCCGCGTAACCAAGAACGTAGATTTGCATCAGCCACGGTTCTGGATACATGTGGACTGTCCAGAACAGCGCCTGAGCATGGTTCTGGATAAAGCATGGCTCTGGATACAACACGCCCTCATCGTGGTTAAATTTGAGGTAAAAAGCATTACCTGGCAAGAACTGCATAACCAAACTATTCTTTCCCCAGCAAATCTTCATCTTTGAACTAATTCTTGTATCGTAACACAGCAATTTGTTGTAACCATTGAAGGTCACTCGTTCATTTATCCATTTATGATAACCATGCTTGACCTAACACATACCTGATCCTGAAGGCAGTCGACCTTCCCACCACACCTTTTTTGCGGGAGACATACAGGAAGCTATACTCCTGCGAGCCGCTAGAGGGCAGGGCCATGTCCCTCGCCAAGAAGTACACACTCCGAACTAAAGGGAACTTCTCTCGTTTGGGCTGTTTGGGAGCCCACTCGAAGGCTATGTATTCATGGAAGGCTTTCCAGCCCACCCTACGCACAAAACAATATCAACAACTCAGTCAACTGTGATTTACTGGCTATACAAAGTATTGAGCAGGCAAAGACACAGTGCTACAGCAAAATAATTCTATTTCATTTTTGTACTGACCCAGTTTAAGGAAAATAAACATATTCAGGTATTTCATGATCAGAAAGGTCTCAAGATTCCGTCGTCTTAACTGTACTGAAAGATACAACACGCGCTAATATGCGCTTATATATAATTATCGAGATGCCTGATACATGTTTACATGTTACTCGAGGCAAGGCTGCATAAAACCTTTAAAAAATTTTCGGCTGTAACGGCCAGTGTATAATTTTCATCCTATCAACCTATGGCAGATGACCACATGTTAGTCGTCATTTTTAGACAGTTGGAAGGCTTAAATTTCTGCCATAGACAGAAGTAGTTTGACCTACTTGAAGAGTCCGACCCAATCCCGTTTACTAGGCGTGTAAGCATGGTCCAGCGTGTACACAAGGAATATACTCTCATCGGGACGGTAGCTCTTCTGGATCTCGTCAAACACCACCAAATCTCGCGTTGTTTCAGCCCTCGCCATTGCCAGTGATCAAACTTTAGACTGCGGTATCCAAAAAGGAAAGAAAGCAACATCGTCCATTTTAATGCATGCTGTGCACACTTCGCTCTATATACTTTGGCAATTAAAACTTTCTGAAACGTAATATTATCAAACAACGTCACAATGGGCCTTTTCTTACACGCAGTGTCTTAATCATGACCTCAACTGACCTCTGTAGCGTTCTGGAACAGATGTTCGACGATATCAACAATCATACTAACACAAACTAATCATACTAACAAGATAGTGTCAGGGACACAACATAACGCTGAAGATCTTGTGTTATGACTTAGCGAAAAGCTGAATTTTTCCTTTGCTAGCTAGTGCCTCTACCTATGGCATTTTCCTCGATCGTTACACGCGTTACCCCTAGATCATATTATCATTTTTCGACGTCTGTATCCTTGTTCTTGCGAACGCAGCAAAATATCCATCGTTTATTAACTGTCGCTATGCAAGTCCATATTCACTGCTGACTATTCCCTCATGTTTTTTAAACCTCAGTAACAAAGACAGGCAATCTTTAACGAACGTCAACCGCGTACATTGAATGTAACCACCTTTTCCCGGCCCTCTTAAGAAATAATTTCCCACCTGCTTGATGCTACTGTTCCCCTAAAACTATATGAAAATGTTACCGTTTACCTGGGAGTCGGATAGCGCGAAATCTTGCAGAAATCACGGAGCAACTTACACTTCGACCTTCTTTGCAGTTGCACGAATCGGGCGGTTTGAACAAGTCTACAGACGTCATAGTGATCATCAAAGGTGGGGGCAACTTGCACAGAGCTGGGAAATTTCCATCATGACCCCGTGCCACAATGGCGGGACCCTTAGAAGTACCGAATTGTGACGTCATGGCCATTGTGACGTCATAGAAGACGTTCTAAGAGCTACAAATAGCCTGTTAGGTATGACTCCGGGTTAGTCTGCGACGCATTGACAGCTACATGTACTTGTACTTGACTGGAGTTAGAAACTTTATATAAAAAGTTTTCGTTTTATTTTTTATAAACGGTTTTGTGAAAATTAGAAACATAATGCCTGGTTAGAATTGGACCACATTACATAGATATGACATGACCATTACTATTTCGTGTAGAGTGGAATGAATAAACGATTTCATACGTATTATTAAGGGAGGGTTTCGTGAAAAAGCTGACTATATGAAATTATTCTTGGCTGGACACCCATGTTCCTTGCTATTGGACAGTCCGCATTCATAATAAAACTGTGCTCTACCATTCTTTTATGTTCTACTAAACCGTCTGGGTAAATGGAGTTCAGCACTAGTTCTATGTAGATGGTATTCAGCACCAAGGACAGACCTGTTTACCAGACTGTGGGCGGTATCCAGTACCAAGGATAAGTGTGTTTACGTGTGTGGATGGAGTTCAGCACCAGTGACAGGTGTTTACCTGTGGACGGTGTTCAGTACCAAGTACAGGTGTTTTTTCCTGTGTGTGGTGCTCAGCACCAGGGACAGGTGTGTTTACCTGTGTGGATTGAGTTCAGCACCAGGGACATTTGTGTTTACCCGTGTGTGGATAGCACGTCGGCAGAACGTACTGCGCCGGCGCGAAACCCGTAATGTATTGTGCATAGCACTTCGGCAGAACGTCTCATATAAGGTTGTATTAGAGCATATAAGGGTGACATCCCGTCTGTAGTTTTCAAATGTTGTGTAGAAAAAGATATGGTCTGCAACAGGCAAAATTCTGATGCAACGTTGGCCAAAAATCAAGGTTTTGCGCAGGCGCAGTACGTTCTGCCGACTTGCTTGTGGGATGGAGTTCAGCACCAAGGACAGGTATGTTTACCCGTGTGTAGATGGAGTTCAGCACCAAGGACAGGTCTGTTTGCTTGTGTGCGGATGGTGTTCAGCACCAAGGACAAGTGTGTTTACCTGTGTGTGGATGGTGTTCAGCACCAAGGACAGGTGTGTTTACCTGTGTGTGGATGGTGTTCAGCACCAAGGACAAGTGTTTACCTGTGTGGATGGTGTTCAGCACCAAGGACAGGTGTGTTTACTAGTCTGTCCAGGTGGTGCCCAGCAACTTTTGTTGAAACCTAGGTTATTCTGTACCAGGGGCAGGTATGTTCTTATCTTTTCTTAGAGCAACTTGCCTACACACTGTCAAAAACATATTTCAAAGACCCCCCGAGTTTCCTACCATCCAAGCCATTTTTCAAAATGGTCATGTTCACAGGAGTAACCCTAAGCATGCTAGAAGTCGTCCAGTCACAAACCACACATAACTGTCAAACTTCCTGGCATTACCTTTATTTGAAACTGTGGATGGACCACCGTTTCACTCCTTCAAAGTAAATCCTGTCATAGATCGTGTCAAAAAAATCCTCCCTGGCATCTGCATGCCAGGGTACCAAAACACTAGTAATATTGATGAAATAGGGCATCATGTGTGGTAACTGTAAATTACAGCACCCTAACATTCACTTTTCCCAAGAAATCAAGTTGCAGTGCTCATTGTTCAGTAGTTACAATCCAGAGAGCATCAATATACATGCTAATACCCTGCACCAAATACATCACCTGGATTTTGATGTCAAACATTTTCACGTCTATACTTAAGAACAGATACTTGAAAGGGACACATGCTGTCAAATCACGTAATTTGACTACACCATATACATGTATTTACAAGTTGGGCATTAATTTGGAAATTCTACTGTCCCGTGTTAATTGTGGCTTATCATTGTCTGCATGTAGGGACACTGCTGTGATGTCCTGAAGTACTTGTAGTATAACCCTGTACCTCTGGCTCTGCCGTCACTTTCAGGATTAGTTCCTCTGGAGTAGCCATGGGGGTGGGCTGTCGTCAGTTTTGCTGTAATCTCAAGATCCCTACCTTCCTGCACTCTCGAAATCCTTGCCTCGTTTAAAACACCCTACTTGGGGTGGAATATTTTCGAGACAACATTCTACACTTAGGATATATGTTACCTACTTTACTTGCAGTCCTTTGTGCATGTGTTAAATCTGTCAGTGCATTTCTATTGGGGTTGGGTACAGGAGTAAGATATGTAAGTTTACCTTTCTGCTACTACTGGGCATCCACTCTTTCACCACTATTCCAAAATGCTATGTATGACAGTGGTTTCATTTGTAAGGTCACACCAATTTAATTTATTGGTTCTTGGATTCACTCGTATCATTTTTTTTCTCATTTGCCCAAAAAACATGCACACGTACCATTCAGGTTCCTGAATCTATCCCAAAATTCTTATATTTGGGCACCAACAGATGAAGAAAGTCAATGTCTTCCTATTTGTTACAGTTTTTGCATTCATCAATGCATTGTTTGAATTATACACCAGCCTAGCACATATACATTGACTTTGTGGCTCCTATTGTAGAATTTGTGGCCATCACATGATGCCTAGGCCTGGGGTTTTTTTTTTTTACTTTTCATTGATACTCTGCAAAATCTGAGAACCAATAAATCAAATTGGGTAGCCTAAAGCCTTGGGATACACTGGAGGAATTCCCTGTGCTGTGTTTACTTCTGCATCCCCTAGCTTACATAGGTATGTTGCTACCATCGGTTACCTGGAATCATGTTTTTATGGGTAAAGAATAGCTAAAAACACTTGATACACAAATTTATTTTGTTACTTTTGTTAGCCCCACCTTATTACCTGTATCATAATTTCAAAATAGTTCAATCCTACAGGCCAGTTTAGACATATATTTTCGGAATTACATCAAGTTTCATCAGCTGGCTTCCAACTTCCAAGTGCTATAAGAAATTGGCATATTACCCAACAAAACGTTTCTTGCAAATGTGTGGCTTACAGTAATATTTGATCTTTTTTTTATTGACGTGTTTGTTAGACAAACAACCGAGACTGTGGATGAAATTAAGTTGAACTAAACAGGTTTGGGGACTAGACCTGTTCCTGGGTACAGTAGATTCCAGTAAACCTGACCATGACAGCAACATATCCATGAATACTTAGCCTGCTACACTTGTCGAGACTCAACAAGTGATGTAGACTCTCGGGCGGGGGAGGTGCAAGTAGCCCGAGCCCTGCAAGCAGCCCTGCCAAACCTGAAAATACTCAAGACAGAGGTTAATCTCAAGTTCTAAAAGGTATAAATGAGGAAAAGACAATCCTGGAACGCTCTGATTTCTTCATTGTCATATAAATCCTCTTTTTAATGGTGAAACAAACAAGCTATTACAAACAAAACTGTGAAACTATCTTCTTTTCTTTCTGGGATCACAAAATATTAGTTTTTTTCTTCAGTTTTTTTTATGTCAAACCCTTGGATACAAGGGCTTGGCTCACAATATATCATTAGTTAAGTTTAAAAAGGTTACTACAAAATTTACAAGACCAAGAGAAACTTCTACAATCCACAAGAACAAAGGAGGTTGAAGTTCACATGGATACCTTTGATACCGATACCTACGCTTAATTTTAACCATTTGGGATCTGTATGTCCATTACTGCTCCACATGTCTCTCCAAGTAGAATGTGTGTGTGCGCCTTCACGCACCATTTGGAAAGAAAAGAGGTACACTTTTAAATCTCTGGGCGTGTACAAAGTAAGTTGCTGAGAACTGGTAACAAACCAATGAATCAGTCCACTTTTCTTTTGGAACTGGCACTTTAAACGTGGGGAATTCAGATTTGTAAAGTTTTATACAACAAAGTGCTTCACATCTTTTTTTTCTTCTTTTATATCTCAGGCCATACCAGTTTTCAGCAATGAGCTATAATGGTAACTATTAATGCTTAAGTAAAGCATTATGTACAGCAACTTTTTTTTCTGTATCTGACACTATTTCTGGATAACAAAAATGACTCAAAAGCATACAGATATAGCAGAGCACTTAAGTTATGTACAGCACTTCTGTTATGTACAAAGTCTGACCATACTGGTAAAATGTGCACAGTTTTCATCGTTTCCTGCTTTCAGTATTTCCTAAGTTAGCACAATTCACACATTTTCAAAACCTCGGGAAATGATGTATCTAGTCTTATTGCATTACAACACCAGAAAATCTTGCTTGAAGTTGAATGCACAAAGCAAACTTGTAATCAAAGCATATAAATGAATAGTTATGGAAATGTGTGAAGTGTGAAAGAAGCTAATACCTCCTTACCAAGTAATCAGGTGGGCTGAAATTGACAAAGTAGCGCCTGTGGCGGTACTCCGGTAGACTCGACGCTGGAACAACAGCTCTCATCTGGAACACCATTGCTACAAGGGAATAGAGCATAAAGCGTAAAACCAGACAAAATACAAATGCACTTTAAGTACTATTGCTGACAACTTGTGCCTAACCATGCATTTTGAAATGGTCCCTCAATCTGATACATTTCTCATCTAGTTGATTGACAGCTGTTTCCATGGTAACTTTGTACTGGCTACAATACAAGTCACTCAGATGGTTAATTTACTGTGCCACAAGTCTTGCGTTCAAGTTCAGCTATTTCTCATGTGGTTCAAACTGTTATTTTGCTGCGTTCAAAGTTGTTTCTGCAACCAGGATGACGCCTTTCCACAGATATCCAGCAGTTTCCCTTGGGAACGACACAGTTACCGTTTTTAACCGTTTTTGTACCACACTGTTACCATGACAACCCAGGGTTCAGTCACTGTCGCTCTCCACCGACGGCCATGTGCGCACACTTGCTGCAGAACTCCAGGGAAACTTGGTCCTTGTTGACGTGAAGGCAAACCCCGCCGCTGTTGTCTGTGTGCCGCTTCTTCTTCCCTTTCGAGTAGTCGTGGTCCTTCTCGCCTGCTTTCCTCTTGCGGTTGGAGGGAAAGGAGGTGGTGAGAGACACACCTTCAGTGGTATCAATGTTCTTCAACAGGTTGGAAAGCGTGCTCTGATTGGCCAGCACACTTTTGAGGTACTCCACCTCCTCCTCCAATGATGTGATGGTTGTCTCCATCTTACTGTTCTCATTCTTCAGGGAGGTGTTCTCCTTCTCAAGCTTGTCAAGTTTCCCCTCAAGGTCTTGGAGGTAGTTCTTCTTCCTCAGTCTGTTTTGACGAGCTGCCTCGGCGTTTCTCTTCCGCAACTCCACTTCCGGATCCTTCTGGCGTTTCTTTGTTGGCGCGGGTTGTGCTGTAGATGTTGACCGTTTTGTGAGATTCTTGATGGTTTCAGGCGGTAGCACCGGCAACTGCACTTTCAGTATCATGTGAGGCTCTCCGTTGTTGTTCAGCTTTTTCTGCGACATGTCCACGTTTTCTACCCTCCTTTCCTCACCTCCAAAGAGACCGCGAATCTCGTCTTCTTCCTCCTCCTCGTCGGTCTTGGTAAGATGTAAGTTGTCGAAGTTGAAGTCTGAGGACTGTAGCTCGGCAAAGAGCTGGTCTGCGTCGCTGGCGTAGTCTTCTGTGCTACTGGCGGGACTTGCCATGCTCTGGTCAGACTCGTGAGACGGCGACGTGCCGAAGTTCTGCTCTCCCTCCAGCCCGAGGCCGAAGGAGTCGAACGAATCCAGGCTGTCTAGCAAGGGTAGAAAATTGTCGTCGAATAAATCAGCCATTGTGATGGACAGATACAGAAAACAAGAATAGGAACTCAGTGGGTCTACAGATGGCGGTTAGTCAGACCGAGACAAAGACTTTTCCTTGCCCTGAATTTGTGCCAAACAGTCCTGCTTTTTCTCGTCAAATTTGGAGTATTTTAACACTTAGAATGAACCAACATGCATTCAAGAGGTCCAGAACAAAGTACTGAATATTCTTTCAGGGCATTAACCAGCAAAAACCTACCAGAATGTCCAGAAAGTCACAGAAAAACCGCTCAGGATAAACCCACACTATCTGTCTCAAACGACACTGCGACGTTTCTAGGCAAAGATGGCGACGATCGTCGTTTGATTATTGGTGATTGGTCGATACTGATCACGTGTTCAAAATCCGAGTTTTTCATTGGGTGATTAAAATAGCTTATGACGTGTGCGAGCACGCCCGCGAAACGTAGGGCCAACGTTGTTTCACCGGTTTACAGACAACCATATAGACATCCGCCAAAGCAAGAAATAATTCCTTTGTCAATGACATTATTCCAACTAAATAAAAACAGGATTCTCTAAACTTTTATGATGTTTTCCATTATCACTTTATCATATCGTTACATTAATACACATTTAGATAGATTATACTGTCGGAAATTAGAACTGTGGTTGTAGACAAAATATGGGATTGTAATGCGACTAAACATCGCAGGGTGATACCATTCACTCTAAAAGGAGAGCACTATAAAAAGTGATCATTTTCCATCTGTATTTCTACAAACATGATAAAACACATTTTTTTCTCATTGAAATGTAGTAGTATATATATTGTTTTGATAGGAGTTTATTGTCATGATTATATTTGTAGTTCGAGGTAAGTCGATTTCTATCTTACACCCCCACTTTTTGGTGTTGCCCTTGTCCATTTCAGGAAAATAAAGAAATAAAGTCCAGAAAGACTGCACGAAAAGTTAAAATATAACTAGATTGTATTCTTTGTCTCCTATGTGGCATGCCACAATTTTAATCTTTATGATCATTACAGAAACGCGGATTTTGGTAAACTTTAGTTGCCGTGCCGCATGCGCCATGACCCTAACGTCAGGGGGTCAGGATACGGAAGTGGCAGTGCGGAGTTTCGTGAATAACAATAAGACAAAATATTGCACCCAGAAAATGTCGTCTTCAGACACGGAGACGTCTTCCGTTGCCGAAGTCTTCTCCTCTCCAGCTGGCGGAAGCCACTGGGACCCATGCTTCTGCAAAGACTGGGAGAAAGAGCGACCGACACAACAGTGCATCCTCAGAAT
This sequence comes from Branchiostoma floridae x Branchiostoma japonicum, assembly GCA_013266295.2. Taxonomy (NCBI): domain Eukaryota; kingdom Metazoa; phylum Chordata; class Leptocardii; order Amphioxiformes; family Branchiostomatidae; genus Branchiostoma; species Branchiostoma floridae x Branchiostoma japonicum. The sequence goes on along the minus strand of CM023834.1, from coordinate 5,809,990 downwards.
AAAAAGGCGAGTCATAACTAATCTCCTCCAAGCAGATGTTGGGGTGGAAGATTTCTGCTAAATCAGTGCATCAGTCCTCAAATTATATCAAATTGGGCGCGATTTTGATATTCTTGTGTAGAAAATACCGTTCAAAGACTAGGATAACATCCTAGATATTCTGGCATACTACTAGGACATACATGTAACAGTATGTACCAGTTGAATTTCTAGTAGAGTGGTGTGTAAGCTATACCCAGAAACACTAGATCATAAATTTCCCATGATACATAAACCTGCTATGAAATAAACTACATGTGCATGCAAGTTTTCTTGGGGCTTTCCTCCAAGTTCCGTAGTATAGAAAGAGCCCACAGATGCAATCAGTCCTGTAATGATAACTGTGATACATTTAATAACTTTAGGGACATCATGAGCATCTATAAGGAACCTCCACCCGGTATGTTTGTTGTACCTGACTCAGAAGATGTCACAAAGGTAAGTGTGTTTGTTAAATTCTCTGTCTTTATCTTTCTTGTCCATGCATATTTTCAGCCAGGATGTGGCAATGTGTTCATTTCATGTATTTTGTCCACTGAATCCATTCCATGACACAAGAACAATTGGCCAGATACCTGGTACATGTATGACTATGAGGTTAGGAGCACTACCAAATGACAACATCATTAGCAAACTATTCTTTAGAAGAAATTACAAAGAAAATTTCTAATTTTGTTTACCTATGACTTAGTATGAGGTGAAAAAGTATGTATTGTACAGTGATCAGTTTCCCATGCTACTACAACTAGCATGAATCACAGATGCATGTAATGACTGAAGAAACTTAATTTGACAGTGTGTTCAATCAAAGTAATCTCAACAATGTTCAGTATGTTACTGTCAACCTCGATTACCGTAATGTTTTACCTTATTTCTGCCGCAGGCCCATCCATCTAGTTTTGATTGGTACAAGTTTGGCAATGAGAGAGTTAGAACAGACAATTGACCACTGCATACTTTGCCTTGCAGATCCATGCACTGATCACGGGCCCCTTTGACACCCCCTATGAGGGTGGTTTCTTCCATTTCCTGATCCGGTTTCCGCCAGACTACCCCATCCGACCCCCCAGGGTCAAGCTGATGACGACAGACGGGGAGCAAGTGCGCTTCAACCCCAACCTCTACAAGAACGGGAAAGTCTGCCTCAGTATTCTAGGGTGAGATGTCATGTTGAATGTGTTCAGTTCAGTTCAGAATGTCTAGTTCCTCAAACAAAAGACTGATACTGACTGTCCATCACAATTAGCAGTTCAACCAATGATAGCATGCCAATTTGTGGTTCAACCAATGAGAGAGTGGTTGCATGTCCTTTAGTTTGTTTATTGTTTTCAGTACATGGACTGGTCCAGCCTGGAGCCCCGCCCAGTCTCTCTCCAGCGTTCTCATCTCCATCCAGTCTCTGATGAACGAGAAACCTTACCACAATGAGCCAGGCTTTGAACAGGTCAGTACACTTACCACAAACAGACAGGCTTTGAATTTTTCAGGGGGGGGGGGGTGCCAGTGGCAATGTGTTTATGCCATGCAGAGTTCTGTACCTGACTCCTACACTATGAAAAATTCTGGTGAGAACCCTGACAGTAAGGGGAATGTTTGGCAATGAATTTGAATGCAATGCTTTTAGCAGTAAATTGAAATACATGTATAAGGCTTCAAGTTGATAAAATTTTTCCGCCAAGTGTCCTTCCAACATAACCAGTGTTCTTTTTACACTAACAGGAGAGAAATGTAGGAGATGCCCAGAGGTATAACGAGTGCATCAGACATGAGACCATCAGAGTAGCAGTATGTGGTATGACTGAGGGACGATGCTGTCATCTCCCAGATCAGCTCAGGTCTGGTTCAAATTCTATCCAAGTCAACAGACTTAATATTCACCAGTCATTTCATCAGGCATGTGTGGCAATTGTGGTACAGCCTTTACAATCCAACTATACTGTTTTCATGTTGATCTTCCAGTTCAGCATTTAAGTTCAGAGAATAAACAAAAATTGGTTTAACATGAATATGGTACTCACGTGTGAAAATACAAGTACCAATTTATTTTGAAAACTTTTGAATGCATGAAAACATTATGAGTGTTTGAGTGAATTTTGGAAGGTGTTTAAGGTATTTAATGTAGTTTTGATTCTGTTTTCCAGGGGGGTGATGGAAAAGTCATTCCCGGAGTTTTATGACTACTACACCTCCACCTGCAGGGACAGACTCCATCTGGACGGATCCAACATGCAGGTTGGTGACAGACAGTAGCATGTTGGTGGGGTTGAATCTGAATTGGTCAAAGACAGCCCTATGTTCTGTTGTAGGGTTTAGGGTTTAGGGGACAGAGACAGCCCTATGTTCTGAACGTTGTAGGGTTTAGCGTTTAGGGGTCTTAAATCATTGTCACCACTCCCATCTGTCGACAATGCGGGCCACCACTGCTTTCTACTCTCTTATGTACAGTCCTTGCCTTCTTGCTCCCTCCCAAGTGAAACCCATCTCTTCTAGGTCTATTGTGACTGTTTTTTTTCATGTCATTTGTTGACCTCCCCTCCTTCTTTTTCCTGGTGGTATCCAGTTTAATCTAACCAAATTGGTCAACTCATTTAACCTAAGTTTAGGGCATTGTGTGTTGACTGGCAGTTTGTCTCTATTCAACAATGTTGTAGGAAAGTTCAAGACCAAATGCAAAGAAAAAGTCAAGTCTCTAATGTTTTATGCAGTCCAGGGAGTTTATTTCATGAACCTGTAAACATGAATTCTTGAGCATTTCTGTGGGAAATTGAAATCTTATCCAAATGCTACAATAATGACTTGTTTTGTTGTACAGGATCCATTTGGAGAAAAGAGAAGTATGTTCCAGTACTCCCAACTCCTAGAAAGACTGGAGGTCATCAGGAGAAGAATAGGTGAAGGGTCAGAGGACATAACTTCTGACCTAGACAGTGACAACAGTGACCTGGACTCTCAGGAGGTGTCGGAAGCTCAGGAAAATCTTAGTCCGGGCACGAGCAGTAGTGGGTAGACCATTATCTCAACAAAGAAAAGAATCATATATATTAGCATTTAGTTCGTCCCTATTTAATGTGTTAAGAAACACTCTTGTCAGAAGAGCAAATACTATATACTAGTAAGTTTAGTCTTAAACACACTTGAATGAGTCAGAAAGACACACATAACTCCTGCATTGGTTGAGGGACTTCAAACCATTTTGGTCTCCTGTTTGTGTGTTTTTTTCTCAAGCAATCCCCTGAGCATGGCTATAATTATGAAGGATTATAAGCCATTAGGGTAGAGAGCAGTGATGTAACACTTAGTCACTGTTGACATGGACAAACTGGTAAAGATACTGGATTTGAAAGATGAGTTAACTTGAAACACAGTAGCTTTCAGTCATACTAATGTACATGTATGTGTAACTGAGTTTCAAAAGTCATTTATCTGGCAGTTATACCATACAAATGTAATACAGCTGCAGACCGGATTTGCTGCAGAGAGGTGTATGAGGTTGAATGTGTTGAAATGGTTTGAATCCTAGGACATATTTTTGAGGTCTAAGGTATAGTGGAATTCTTTATTTCCTTATTAAACTTCTCCATTACAAAATGGAAGGGGAGATAAAACAGGTGATTGCTCACCTCTGCTAGTTGTTTCAATGATCAGCCCAAAATTTGGTGAGTTTACTTGATAAAGAAAGTTAATTAAACTGTGTACAGTGTAAACCACATGCAACAACAAACTTTCATACTAATTTTGGACTTTGTTACACACTACTTTCTGTGGTATACATATAGATGCTGCTGTACAAACAACTTCTAAACATCATGGGCAGAGAATCAGGACAAACATTGATGAAGTGTCATGTCCCAGGCTAAGTTCTGACAGAGTTACAGCTGTACATGTAATGTAATGTAAAGCTGTGTTTGGTGCTTTGAGCATGTTATACAATCATTCAAATGTCAATGCATGACAGGAAAATGAGGGAAGAAAATGTGCACATGTTTTGAAATTTCTGAGCTTGATGTAATTTTTCACTGGTCATATAAAATAAGCTGGTTCCTGGTTTGAGTTGTGAATGTACAGTGTGATGCATTGTGTGTAATATGTCAAAGTTGAAAAGCTTCATCTTTGACCTTGCCTCGCACATGTGCAGTTCAAACTGTGAGCTGGCTTATTATATACTCACAATGTACAGTTATTCATTGTTTTATGAATGCCTAAAATAAGTACAGTATATGCCGCCCAATATTCCAGTGAATTTTTTTTTTTTTTGCAAGCACAAGTGAGTCAGCTAAGTAAGAACAGCCAGGATGGAACTCAATACATAGTTGAACATGATCAGGATCTCTGACCACTGCACTAGTCATGTCCCTATATATAAACGTTATGCACTTGTCATGATATCAATACAACAATATAATTATGGTAAATTTAATTTTATGAGGGGATTGTTTAAGTTAACTTAATTTGTTTAACCCTTAGGATCTAAAAACTGCTTGAACCTGGGATAGACTATGTAGACATTTGTCCATATGTTATAAGAAAAGTATTTATCAACATTATTTATTGCAAATATTGTTAAACCCATTTCTTCTGAGCTCACACACACTCACTACAGTATAATCTGGGTCTGGCAACAATAGACTGTAACAGGATGAAAATAAGAAAACAAGTACAAGTATGTAACAGAAAGTAAAGATAACTTCCCAGCAAGAGGTGTTAACATGCAAATGTGTAACCAATTTTCATCAATCGCAAGAGTCCTTAAAAGTTCAATAAACTCAGAGTTTAACAGTTTGGCAACTGCTCATCACTTGTAATGTTTTGGCGGTATAACATAGCCTCTACCAGACTTTGGGAAGTGGCTCGGTGAGTGGAAAGAGTAGAAATTTGCCAAATAGACGGATAACAACATGCCACAGGAGTTCAGGTCCACTAAAGAGTACAGCAAGGACACAGAGGCTAGGTATAATACCAAACAGGTAGAATATTGTGAAAGAGTTGCGTTTTTAAAAGGCTGATTGGTCCTTATACATTTGTAGTATCCCCTAAACAACATCTCCCAATTCTCCAATTTACAAGCTGGTTTTTAAATATAGGCCAACATTGTTTATGTTTCAACTCATGATCATGTGGTGAAAACAAAAAGTTGCGTCACGTCTCGGGAAATCTCGCGAGATGTTACGTCATCGTATTTTTGGCTGCGTTCGCCCGTCAGGGAGATCAGCTGTAAACACAAGGAAGAGTCGAGGAAACAAACTCCACTTTTTCCACGGAAAATCCCCGCCAGGACCAATGACTACCCCAAATTTCACAATAATATAGTCGTAGGGGAATCCTAGCGGCGATTGGTGTGGAGAACAGAGCGATTTGACGGTGGGAAGACGCGGTTTTTTGGTAAGTTGAGCAGGAAATTTTCAGCTTACAAAATTTTTTTCAAGATGGTGGCCGATATAGGTTGAAGCCAGAACCAAGGACCGAGCTGCTTGTGAAAATATTCTGTCTTTCCTTTTGAAATATAGGCGTACTTTTAGCTTTTTGGTGTTGTTGACAGTTTTACATTTCAGAATATAGGTTTAGCAGTAATAGTTTTCTAGTATTTTTGTCGACAAAATGTCCGTGTACTCAGGAAAATATACAAAACAAAACAAAACGGTCGCGTTCCTTTATGTGTTCACATGCGACAATAATTTGAAATATCTCAAAATAAATATTAACCAACACTTTTGTTCGTTTTTACTATACTTATTAGTCCTAGAAAGGTTGTCACATTGATTCTATGGTTGTTAGTCACTCTACTTGCAGTTTCCTGCAAATTATTTGGGGACTCGTGACGCAACTTTCCACAACAAACATTAAATACATGTCAGTTACATCATGTACAAGCAAACATGCTTGGTACAGATGTAGATTTGATTGAATAGGTGAATCATAATATTTAAAGTATGATTATGAGTCAAAGATGAAATCATTAGTAATATGCTTATTACTGTTAGACATTGTAGAGTTTGCATGAATTTTGACATTTTGGGATTTTGTTGTTTTTTTGTGTGAAAAGGTAAGGAAATATGTTAACTTATAGATATAATGACTCAGATCTACATCATCTACATAACTCCCAGGGCTTCAGTCAGCAGTATCTGATGTTGTTTTTTGGCAGTCCCCCATATCTTTTAGTCTAACATCAGGAAAGGTTGGTTTTGCTTGGTTATTTTGGTCACAAGTTTTTATCTGTCAGCATAAATTATAGAGTCAGTATAAAGGGAGGGGCTCTTGTAAGTTGTGGGGTGATTTAAAGTCAACTTTTTTTTTCCCTTTACCAAGACATAATGATTAAACCTTTGTTGATCTTCCTGTGTTGCTGCTTTTCTCCTGTATTGGAAGTTCCGCACCACACCGTTGATTTGTTAGCACTTTCCTCGGTTTCCTGTGTGTATTTCTGCAGACCATGTCATTAGCCAAATTATGCAAATTGAATCTGATTACATCTTCAAGTCTCGACATCGGCGACAGTTGTTTACGTCACTTTCACATAGATATCCATTGGCTAACACGGGCTGGAATACACAGTTCTAACAAAGACTTGCATTTCTATTGTCTTTGACACTTTTGTGAAAGTTTTTAAAAAATGAAACTCCATTGTACAGTATATGCTAGTACATGTATTACTGTACATGCCCAAGTTGAAATATGCAAGCACAAAACTTACATTCAATGTACCTGTATATGCTACTTTGTCTCTTCTTCTTCATACTGATATGTCACAATGATACAAATATATGTATTCATGGTATTGGAATATGTATTCTATATACAATGTAATTGATCTTAGTAGCTAAGCTGCCTGGATTTATGTGATCCCTGAACAGTGTCTGCGTATGATTGATTGATTGAACAGTATATATTTAGATTAACTAAACCAAAGACTTCAGGCAACACAACAAAATACTGTAAAATTGAGTTGTTAGTGTGTGCATCAGTGTATTATGACTATGCGTAATGATAGTATGAGTTTAGCAGACCAATTGGTAAGACTTTTTTGGTTATTGTTGAAGCATTTTTTGTCAGACCAGGTTATTTGTAAATATTCTTTCAGCTGCAGTTTTCTTATTGGGATAACAATCTTTGTTAAATCAGCTATCTTTACAGTATCTGTCTGTACATGTTGGCAAGCAGTTGCATGGCACTGCTGCCAACTGTGACACTAACATATTAGGACTATGACATCATCTAGCCTGACACATTTAGAAAACCTTCTGAGTTGGGGAACAACAGACACTAAACCTGATAGTGAGTTAGGAGATTTGTGACTTCTTCTTTGCCTGTGTGTTGAATTCAAACCAAGTGATTTCAAAAGATAAAGTCAGAAAGACCAAGTTTGTTACTAAAATAACAATGAGTGGTGTAACAGCTGGCAACTGGCTTGGTTTGCAGCCATTTATATATGGGGCCATGTTATGTAATAGAGCTGGAAACCGTGATGTATTTTGAATAATTTTTTGCCTGGTAATAAATAGTGGTATACTGTAATGTAAGTACTTTAGATAATTATTTGGAATATCCATTCTTTTGAAATATATGGCCATGTGCAGACTGCCATACTGTATGTACACTGTACATGGCATATATGTCAGTACAAAAATAGATTATTAGATAAAGGCTATTTATAGGCTGTTCATATATGATGAGCATAGACATACTGAACTAATCCAAGTATAGTTTGCTTCTAGAACTAGTAGAAGTTTTACTGTTAGTAACTTAGTGTTAGAAAATCAGCCTAGAATTTTTAGTGCCAGCACAGACAAGAGTGCCAACAAATTATGGCATCTCTGGAACTTGTGTCTGTATATGATAACAGCCAGAGTGTAAAATTCATGTACTTTGGATCTGCTTAACTCCTAAACTTGTTTGCGACCCTCACATTTTGTTACATTGAGCTCAAGTAGACTAATTGTAGATTTAGAAACATGTATGCAGAATCAAGGAGGACCTTGGTAGAATGTACATATTCAAAATGAGACCTGTTTCATTTGAACAATTTAAAATTACAGGAAAATTTTACAAGTTGTATAAAAAAAACATCTGTCTTTCTGGAGCCCTGTACAAAGTCAAAAGCTGTCAATGAATGTTCTAAGGTTAAAAGTCGTCCTGCAGGGTTTGTATTGTAAACAAGTGATGTCACACTGACCTTTGAACTATTGACCTCATGAGTCATATGTCACATGAAGATTGCACAATAGTCTGCCATTTGTATGACATGCGTTTGATTTATATGAAGAAAGGAATCTGATTCATTGTCTAGAACGGTGAGATATGCAACACTTTTATATTGAAATTTTGGTAAAGATCTAATAAGTACAAATGTAAATGACAATATTGCCCAGACAATGGGATAGACAAAACTTAGCAACTTATTTTGTGGCATTTTAGGTTAATCTTTAATGATTTATTTAGAGATTTGTCTGAATTTTCTATGTTTACAACAGTCCCTACATAAGACATGCCTTTTGTCAAAGAAATTCAAATTAGACTCTCAACGTCTGTTGGTCCACTTTACAAAACATGTAGATGTGCATGCATTTTTAGAATATACAAAGTTTGAAAAATGAAACAAATTCAACACATTAATTGTTAGTGTTTCCTACTTTTTTTGCCATTGCAGAGACAAGTGATAAAACATGGCGACTGCGGAGCCACTACCCGACGACGTGCCATCCTTTGAAGATCGGCCCAACCCGCCTAACAAGAGCATGAGCCACTCGGACTTCGCCCAAGTCCTGTTCCACAACGTCGCGGACAGCTACGTCCCCGGCGTGGACATCCCGTGTCGCTACACGCTGACCCCACTCATGACCCCTCGCAGCAGGGACTGGATCGGTCTCTTCAAGGTATCAAGCAGAAGTGCATGGCATTTTTTGTAAAACATTGGTATGAGACCTGCATGTAAAGCGTTATGTGTAATAATTGAATTTGAATTTAGTGTCATGATGAGGTCTGTGCAATTTGTGTCCTTTCTTCATACAAGTTTTGATTATGCATAGGAAATCTTTTTTTATTTTTACACTTAAATTACAGATTCATCACTTATATACAAATATGTTGAAACAGGAGCGTGATACATGTACTTGGAGAAGTAGTGATGGAATCTTGACCAAGTCTTTGTGTTTCCTAAATCCTCTAACATTTTAGATTGGTTGGAGCTCACCGCGAAACTACACCACCTTTGCTTGGTCGCCCTTGCCGGCAGAGACTGAAGAGGGGAAGGACAGAGAGAACTGTGTGGTTTTCAAAGGTAACACAAGGCTGTAGAATCCTAAATGTGTCAATAGCATCCTCTTAACTCATATAGACTCCTATATAGCTGATGCAAGTGTACAAAAAGAAACAAATCATAGTGCAAAAAGCTTTTGTTTTGTAGTAGGATTTTTTAAAACAAACTTTCTTTTTCTACATGCAATTGTTTCATATTGTTCTTCTATTTTGGTTTGATGAAAAGCCTCTGAATCAGCTACGTAATTTGTAACAACATGTTAACTTGGAAACTAGGAAAAGGATAATGAAATCCCTAAACAGTAGCTACAACATTAGTTCTGATGGTTGGGTTTGTGCTGGTATTTCACAGCCTACTACCTGCCCAGCGATGACGGAGAGTTCTACCAGTTCTGCTATGTCACCAGTAGTGGGGAGGTGCGAGGAGCCAGCACGCCATTCCAGGTACGCTCCACGGCCGGCTATATTAAAGCATCCAATGCAATTTCAGGGCAGCAAAGCAAAAAAAATTTCTGGATGAGGAAATATGTCTGATATTGACATTTACTACCATTTCTTAGAAAATTTTCGTCATCATTTCATACTTGAAGCATTTGAAATAGCCCCAAAACAAGCTACGTGAGGCATGTCTTTTTTTCATGCTATTATTATCATGTCTCCAGTTTAAGCCTCGGAGGAGTATAGACTATGTGGAGGTCCCCGATGAAAGCGGAGATATGCTGGTGATTAAGGAACGTACGACAGTCCTGGAGGAAAACCTGCAGAAGGCTCTGGCAGACAAGGAAGCTCTGCTGAACGACAAGGAGACCCTGGAAGAACAGGTGCGCAGCCTGCAGCGCAACGCCCAGGAGCTAGAGGGCACCATTGCGGAGGAATCTGAGAAGAGAGAGACTGTGGAGAAAGATTACAAGGTGATGATGTTGTTACTCTAGCTGTTAGAGGTTACATTTTTGTGCATTTTCTGAACCTTTTCTGTAACTATGTCAATGTAATCATTATCCTGTAGATTAAATTAATGTTAAGGGAACAGTTTGCCTTGTGGAAGTACTCTTTTTTTACATTCAAGCATTTTAGCTCTGTCAGGAACTCAATTTTGTTTCCAGCTGGGAAATCTGCTACAAGGACATGTTTAATAGTTTTACCTCCGGGAAGGAAATATCCTGTATATTGTCCACTGTAGGAGTTAAGCAGTGTGGGACTAATGGGCTATACCACACTCCTTTCAGGAGGGGGGGTTTAAACCTGTATTGTGTATAATAATTGTTATATCACCCATCTTCTAAGTTATGTAGTGTTACTGGTAACATTGCTGTTAATCTGATGTCTGAAATTGTCAGAAGTTGTTGTGAACATTATGGATTATATACCTCCTGGATGTTTGGAATCTCAGATTTCTTGTTTAAAATGAGGAAACTATGTTTCCATGAGGAAAGAAACTGAAGCCATCTATGAGTTATTTTTCTGACCCATCAGTATATTTCTGAAATTTTTCCTTTCTGTTTTTTTTTTAGGAATGTCAGGACAAGCTGGCATCGGTACAGCAGCTCAGTCAAGAACACAAGCAGTCTGCCGACAAGGCCACCAACGAGCTGGGACTGATGCGCGTCATGCTGGAAGACGTGAACCGTAAGCTCGTGGAGAAGGCTACGGAGATCGAGAAACTGCGTTCGGAGATCCGTGCGGTGAGGGTGGAGAGGGACCAGCTAAGTGTCAAGCTGAGGAATGAACAGGAAGAAAAGGAACTCTTCAAGGTATGCAAAATGGTTAACTTGAGTGCCTTATATAGTAGCCTGCATAGTCCAGTGGTTACTGACCCTGTCTCTTGACCAAAAAGTTGTGAGTTTGAATCCCAGCGGTGTCACTCACCCAACATGCATGCTACTGGAAAGGGTCACAGTCCTTAGGACGGGATGTTAAGCCATGGTTCACTGTTCATTGTACTTGTGAAAAAGTGAATTTTCTCAATGATCCTGACAGTAATAAACTGCATCTGTCTGCTTTGTCACAATCAATGGAAGAGTAACACAACTGTTTATTTGATCATGAACTAAACCTTTCGTTCCTTATATTTCAGAGCCACTTCACGGCATCAGAGCTGGAGAACAAGGAGCGTAGCCGTGAGATCCGTGAGCTGAAGAACCTGGTGAGAGAGAAGGAGTTCTCCATCGAGAAGTTCAAGTTGGAGGTCACCAAGCTGAACCAGAACATCAAGGAGGGCAACAAGAAACTCCAGCGTCAAGATTCCATCAGTCAGGCTGACAAGGTGAGCTGGACTTTTCTGTCTCTGTATTTGTGAAGTAAGTTTAAACTATAGCTTCCAGTTCCTAGTCTTCTCAATTTGGCTGGCCAGTTTTTCTATTACCCTATGGGTTCCAAGTCAATGCATGTGGAGTGATGTAGGATATTGAATTCTGAATGAAAACAAACCGCCTGTCTTTCAGGAACACATGAAAGGCCTGGAGGAGCGTCTGAGGAACACGGAGGACAAGCTCGCAGCGGCCGAACAGTCCAAACTCCTGCTGGCCGAGGAGCTGTCCACCGTGTCGGACGTACACCACAAGGTGCACTCTGACCTGGAGACGGCTGTCCAGCAGGTGGACACCTTGAAGATGCGACTGAAGAAGGCAGAGGAGTCCTTTGCTAAGAAGGAAAAAGATCTCCTCGATGAGATGAGTGTGCTGAGGGGAGGCCTGGATGAAATTCTGCAGGTAAATTTCTTAGTTGTTTAGTTTTGTCTGTCTTAAAGGAAGTTCATACTTTGATTCAAAAGTTTACCATAATTAAAGAGTTACTAGTATTGTAAATAAGATGCGTAAATACGATATTTTTGTCACATAGTTGATCCGTTTGTATTTATTTTGTCTTAGTAAAAAGTGAAACATGTGCTTCTACAAATGACATCACTGCAAATGGGTAAAAAAAGACCAGACATTTAAAATCAAATCCAACACTGTACAAGTTCTCTTTCCAAACATGAAATCGAATTTGCCTCTTTACCAAGTTCCTTCATAAATGTCTTGTGGTGTGCTCTTCCTTCTAGGACAAAGACAAAATCGAAGCGGAACTTAAGCAGTACAAGGAGGAAGTAGCCACCACGTCCGAGTCCACACAAACATCTGAAGCAAAACCCAAGGCTGTTAAGGAGGACCAAGCCCTGTTCTTTCTTGAGACTGCCCACCATAACCTTGAGGAGAGGTACAAGGACCTTCAGCAGGAGTATGAACAGCTACAGAGAGAGAAACTGGAGATAGAGAGAGAGAAGGTACATTATACCTAGTAGTCATCATGTTTTGTATTGACTTACTGTTAAACTGCAGTCTTGCAAAGCACAAGTCTTTGTGTTGGTACATTAAAGCTTTGTGGAGGACACTAGACTAGTTAGAATCTTACCCAATGATAAAGACTGTTGCTGCATATTGTTCAGTAATTTCTTTTAATAAATGGGGTGGAAAACATTCTGCATTTACTGGCAAAAGTTAGCCCCCTGGTTGGTGTCCTTGCAAGGTTTCTTACCTGACAAATCTCTGGTTATTTCTCAGGAATCCTTGACACAGTCAGAAGATGATCTGCAGCACCAGGTCGATGACCTGAAGGTCAGACTGGAGATGGGGGCAGAGGCATACAGAGAGAAGTACAGGGAGTGCCACAAACTGGAGAAATCCATCAAGAAACTGGGCGGAGGGAAGGTAAGGAACACGGCATCTTATCATTCGTCTTGAAGTTCCTCTTAGGTCAAATCAGTTAAGCTGCTTTATGTTCTTAGATTTAGCAAAAGATTATGCTAAATTGGACGATCAACATGAAAACTGTATGAAAAGAAGGTTTGTACCTTGGTACACACAGTTTCACAGTTAAACCTGCCTATAGTTACCACTCAAGGGAATATGCTTGAAATAATCACAGTAGACACCTGGCCACTGTAGACAGTTCTTTTGTCATATCTGGTGGAGGACAAGCTTTTAAGTGGGGTAAAACAAGGTCAAGAAACAACAGTTACTGTATAGCCACATCAATGGAGGTTAATGAGATACACAAGAAAACTGTTACTCAAGCATTTTGAAAACTGTCATCAAAATGTATCCATTTGCTTGAGTAACATTTTCCTTGTGCATTGGGATGATTTGCCAGGTGAAACGTGAGAAATCCAACTCTACTGAGCCAACCATAAAGGTGACAAAAGAGGAGTTTACAGAGGAAGTCACCAAAGAGACCAAGGAGGAAGAAACAACAGCCGAGCCCAAGCAGACAAGAGTGGAAGAAACAGTCAACCTCACCCAGTCAGAGCCAGAAGAGGCGGACAAGTCGTCGCCAGAGTTCGACATGACAGAACTGCAGACCCAGTTGACAGACTTGCACCACGAGCTCCAGAACCGCTACGTGAAAGTCCGCAAGTACAAGCAGCTGTACATGGTGGGTACGCCGCAGGGCCAGGCTGCTGAAGTTTTATCTGTTAAAGTTTAGTCTGTTCTTTTTAAAGCACTCAAACAGCAATAAATAGCCTGTACTGAATTATAATGTTGTGCACTAAATCGTGAAATTCCACCTGGTATGATCGTGTTTTTGACCAAAAGCAAAGCCATTGTGCAATAGATTGACCAGTCTGGCATACTTTCAGCTTGATGATAAACTACGGTCAAACCTGCCCAAGAAGACCACTCAGGGGACCGATAAAATCTGGTCTGGATTCTTAATGCTTGTGTTAATAGCAAAAATTATCAAAGGGTCCACCAAAAAATTGGTCACAATGGCCAGGCAGTCCTTATGTAGAGGTTTGACTGTATTTAGACTCCCCAAAGGAGGATTGAGGTAGACTGTGGCGTAACCTCTTAAGTCTTCTTCCTTGTCTTAAAACAGGAAGAGAGACAGCGTAACCTGGACCTGGTGCAGGAGCAGCAGGACAAGGTGACCTCGCTGGAGAAACAGCTGGAGGAGGAGCGGCGCCAGCGGCAGGAGGAGAAGGCGACGTACGACGCCAACATCCAGAGATGGTCGCAGAAGCTGGACCACCTGCGGGAGAGGATCCGGGTCCAGACGGACCACGTGGAGGACATGAAGGCCTACAGGAGAGTAAGTCTGGCAAAACTGCCACAGGGCTAAAATTACCCCGTAAATGCTCCTTTGTGCATGTGAAACTGGAGGGCTGCATGTAATTTTTGACTGCACTTGCACTAGTGCAAGTATCTTTACAGACTATTGCAACCACTAGAAATGTGCAGGAAAGATATGAAACGGTTGAAAAAACAGTTTCCCATTTGTTATATGGAAATTCATCCATCATATGGGCCTAGACAGCACTTACTGAGAAATGAACTTTCTGCTTATACAATGTAGTTAGAATCTGTGCTTACCTAACATTGTAGCTATGCGTTATGCAAGCGAAGGATTACCTACAAACCAGTCTGATCATAAACATTTTAAATTTTTTTTTAGTCCCTGGAGGATCGTGTTGAAGAGCTCCAAAGCCAAGTGGAGGAGTACAAACAGTACAAGGACGCCTGGGAAGATCCCATTCTGGACGGGGAGGAGACAGAGCCCCTGCTGCCTGCCTCGTCCCCCAGGCCTGAGGATGACGACCCCTCCGAGGACCTGCCACCCCCTCCAGACTTCCCCCCCTTGAGATTTCCCAACCCTTACCTGAGTCAGAGTGTGCAGGTCAGTAGCAAGATTCTGATATCTACATTTTAAGTTAGAAAGCACTCTCCCTCCCCAAAGACAAAATATTTTCTCCCATAACTGTATTCACATTGTAGGGCAGGTAAATATCCAGATTTGAAATCTTAAAATTGTAATTTAGAAAGTCATTTTCAACCTCAAAGCACCAGATTTATAAGCCCTATATTCAAATTTGTTGGTGGATGTTATAAAGTTTTATGTTATTTACTTCTATGATAAAGTGACTTTTTGTGTTAAACATAATTGACGATATAATTGTGATCTTTGATATAAATTTTATGGAGCCAATCTTTGTAAATGACCAACAAAATTCAGACTGATATGTTGTATAATGAAGATCCAATCCGATCCAATTTTAATTTTTTTTTACTTGTTGGTAACCGCGGTAAGTTGGATGATAGCTTCTATATTTCATGTGAACACCAGGCAATTTAAAGATCCTATCACCACTTCACCTCCAACTTTTAATGATCTCTGATGTTTTCACTGCGTATGTTCCACAGGAGCACCTGGAGTACCCCCACCCATCTCCAGTCTACCCTAAGACCTGTGCGGAGTACCCCCAGTACCCTGAGCCTGCCCCCCCACCCGCAGAGGCCGTCCCCATCCCTGTCTTCAACAGACAGTACAAGGGCACCCTGTGGACAGAGAAGGGCACCGACGGGGCAGAAGGATGGACACTGGTCAGTTCTAGCACAGTAGTTTAACTTGATTGTTTAACTGCATGTCAGCTTATATAACACACCTAGAATGGTATCCATTGCTATTATATCTGCTACCGGATCTCTTCTGTCTAGTTGCAAATAGAAGAAGCTTTGAAGGCATGCTGTGGTGGGTGGTCATATCACAGTAACAAACAACTTGTCACACTTGCGACATTCATTTCACGCAATGATAAGGCTCGTACCACATGTCGTAACAAGAAGTTCCATTTGTCAATTTCTTCCTGTTTGGATCTTTTGACATGCTAAATTGGAATTGTTGAAGGTCATTAACTCAAAAAAATTTGAGTATGATGGATCAGTAACAACAACATGTGAGACTGTATATGGCATTTCATCTTGGTCTAGAGGCTAGATGTGGCTAGTGCTAAAAGTACCCACATGACAAAAGTCTAATTATGAAATTGTTCCAAATACATTGTATCACACTCTGTATGACCTCTGCACTTCTGATCTTGAACAGGTGCAGAAGCCAGCTGCCCGGGACTACTCTGAGTTCAGCACCCCTCCCTCTTCCCCCGAACCCTCCATCGACCCCACTCCTCCCCTTACCCCCCTCCCCCCACCCCTCATGCCCACCCCCACGGCTGAAGCGAAGCTAGCGGCCATCAAAGCCGTCAACATGTCCTGCAGCTCCAGCAGCAACAGTTCAAATGGCTCATGTGAGGACCTGACCAATCAGGAGCCCAGCAGCTTTGACGACCTGGCCAATGGGAACACAGAGGCTGATCATGAGACAACAGCCAATGAGACTGAAGCTGCAGAGGTGGCTGCCCCAATCCAGCAGGTCAGTCCTCTAGCTTGTTATGACCCCCCCCCCAAAAAAAATAATAAACTTAATTTTAAGTCGATACAATGACAAACCTATCCTATAGCATACTGATATCTGTGAGGCGAAAATGCGATGTCGCTGACGCTGCTTGTTTTGTATCGTAGGCTGGTTCTAGCTATTTAGTGGTGGTACCAAGAAATACAGGGACTCTTCATGTAGCTTGTTTTTGGGCTATTTCAAATGCTTTCAGTATGAAATGATGACAAAAAATGTGCTAAGTAATGGCAGTAAATGTCAATATCAGACAGATTTCCTCATCCAGAATATTTTTTGCTTTGCTGCCCTGAAATTGCATTGGATGTATTTAACGTCATGTTGTACCCCATGGCAGGAGCCGGAGGACGGGTGTGAGGAGAGGTGGCTGTTTGAGCAGCGTCAGCAGCAGGAGGAGGGAGAGAACGCCGTGGCCAGGACACAGAGCTCCATTCCTGAGTCTGCCAGGTGGGACAGCTCATCAAGCTATCGTCTGTGTCTGTAGATGCTGACTGTTCTTGCCAGCGTCCGTCATTCTGTCATTTGGTAGAATTTTCCTGCTCGAATGATAACACAGATACAGATAGCTTGCAGATCTTTAAGTGCAGATCTTTAAGAAGTGTTGAAGACTCAAGCAGAATTTTTTCTCTTTTTCTCACATGTAGTGAGGAGGATGAACATGGACCCCGTACCCACATTGAGGACTACCCACAATGCCCTGTGTGTGAGGTGTACTTCCCCCCAGGATGTAACGAGGTAAACAAGTTTTTGCAGTCATTTTTGTCCTGAAGTCAGTGTGGCCTTACTGTGGAAAAACTGTGATGTTTTCTACAAATTTGACAAATTTCAATTTACAGATTATTATTTAATAGAAGTTTTTCACAAAGGGATATCTTTAATAGTCTTTGATTTTCAATAATGATATTATTTGTTTTCTTCCCATCAAAATCTGACATGTTTCCTTGTCCTTGTTTTCCGCAGGCCACCTATGATCTCCACGTACAGAGCCACTACGGCCGCATCTGCCCCATGTGCAACAACTTCTTCGACGACAACACGAGCGAAGCAGGGTTCATCGATCACGTCCAGTCCCATTTCGACCACGAGGGGTAAATCTCCAAAACAGAGCGGTCCTGAAAATGTCTCTCTTTTAAACCTCTGCAGTCGTTTCAAACAGTCTAATACTAGATGCCATGCTGGAAAATGTCCGTCTATATACAGTTTACTTGTCAAACACAAGTATATTGGAGAATACATAGTATTACATACATGTAGTATTGAAGAACAATACATTATATGCTTTGATTTGGTGACTCTTCTTAATTAATTCATAGGTGAGTTGTTATTACATCTAATAAAGAAGTCTCAAGAACATGTTTTTTTCCTGAGTGTGACTTTTACAACTTCTGTATTTTGTCATCAAATATTCTCATTCTTTTGTGTGAAGTACACTCACGCACCAATTATAACATACTTGGTAAAAGGACTCTAAATGTCACTACGAGTATTTCTTAGTTTCCAATGAATTTCTTGTACTTCTAAAGGGACTCAAGATGTGACACAATGACAAAATGTTGACCTGCATTGTTCACATTTAGAGTAGAAGTCTGTTTAATGATACAACTGGCAAGCAATACAGTATAGCGTTAGAAATGTGGACTTGTTGTTTTCACACTTTTTCTGACAATTTTTGGTTAAAAGACTGGTGGTACAAATGGTGGTAACTGATCACAATACAACCACAGTACAGTCTTTTGTATGCTACGGCAGATTTGTTTCTTATTTGTTGATCCCCATAATTATAGCGTCATAAATAACTTTGATGTAAATACTGTGTCATTAATTAATCTACCAATATGTCAGCATCCATGAATTATTGTATCACCGAAATAAGGAAGACATCACACGTGTTAGTGCTGTGCTTAAAAAAAGCATTTTTGATTATAAAGCAATGATTAGAATGGAATGACTTGTATGAAACGTGATTCCCTATTATATAAAACACCTTCATCCTAGTTTGAGAGAAATATACAAAACTGCTGGACAGCAGATTTATGTATCCCATAGTCATTAGCCCCGTACCTAACAACTGCTGTGTGTTGGTGGTGGTTAATTTGTCAATGATTTTGTGTATTCTGCGCATACTATGCAGTAGAAGTCTCCACATTCGTAAACAAATGCACTTTTTAAAGTTAATAACAATGTCTTTTTAGGCATTAAAAGTAAAAATGTAGCTTCTGCTTAGTTGAAGAGATGTATGCTAAAGCTTGTCTATCCTTAAACTATTAAATTTGTACACATTTGGCATAAAAACACGGTAAAAACTGACAAGCTGATAATAAGGTGAAAACTTATTAATGAGAAAAAGATTTGAAGGAAAGACGAACGGGTTTATTTTGTGGATGACAGAAGAAGAGGGAAAGTTTGAATCCAGATGATGAGACTGAACAGACTGTATATGAAAAATGAAAGCCGGTGAAAGTTACATTAAAGGTGTATCTTTGTCATCATGAACTATTTCAATACACCCATCTGTCCTTGTAAGATACATGTAATTCTTGTTAATAAATACCAAATATTGACAGCGTTGTTGGTCCTTGTTTGTGTGTTTTGTTTTACTAATGTCCAGAGGGTTAGGTCAGGAGGGTGAGGAGTACAAAAGTAGGTGTTCAAAGGTTTTGTGTGATAGCTTTATATGCTTTTAAACTGCAGTTTGGAAGGAAGCAAAAGATTCTTTGACTAAAGATTAACCTTCTCCCTGCTACCTATCCCTGTAACCAATACAAAATTGGTGCCAAAAGGCTACTTCAGCAGGGAGAAGGTTAACAAGGAACGGTCTGGGGAGGCAAATGATGACAGGCAGGCTTGACACCAAAAGTAAAAGCCCTTTACATAACTATACATCATGAAACTTTCTCAGTGGTTTTACATCACAGAAGGAATGAAAGTGGGGTTTTCATGGTGTTTCAAAATTGAAACAATTCTGTAGTGCAGCAGTCATACAAGGAAGTTAGTGTCATGAATTCACGGTGGAGAGGTCACTGCGAAAATAAAACCACTGCAAAAGTTTCACGATTTAAAGTATTTACATTCAAGCATGACGACCAGTTTTGCTTCTTTCATGTCAGTCTTGGAGTTTATTTTCCATCACAAATCATGCATCAAACAACATCAAATTACTCAACACAGTCAACAAGGAAAAAACTTACAAGAGACAACCACAGTAAAAAAAAACAATGGCAGATAACACAATCACAAGTCTTGGAGTAGCTCAATGCTGTTTCTTAACAACACAACAGTCTCACTTAAACATTTTTCTTACTGTGTTTGCTCATAACCTTGAAATCTTTTAATGTTTCATGACTGCTTCAGTTTTGTAATTAGAAGAGAGTGCGTAAGAAAAACGGCAACTTCAAAATGTCAACGTGTCGGTTACTTGTTTGCAAATTTTTTGATCTGCCACAACGCCCCATGTATGAGTCACAGTGCACTTTTAACAGGAAGGACAAAAAGAACACAGTAAATGAACAACAGACTGACTCAAGTATTCCTCACTAAATCTGCAACATCATCAGACTATATATTGATATAATAGCTGTGTGCGTAGTCAAACAAAATACCTAGCATGAACCCTGCACTATCTTAGGACTTAAAAAGTACTTCTGTCTACATCTACCCTGAGTTTTCCCACGTTTGTTATACTTGACCATTTTTTTCCACAATAAAACTGCCACAACCTACAATCAATTTCATATAATCAACTAGTAGTAAAATTGCTTGCTTAGAAAGAAATAGAAAAAATTGCATACTGCACTGTGCAATTTGGCCATTGCACCAAACTGCAAACCACAACTTTTGTTGCACCGGTTCAACTGCAGTTCAAAATTAATCAAATTTCTAATGGCACACTACAATCAAAAAATGTTTCAAGCTAGGGCAGTTTTATCACCTTCATGGTATTTCATTTAATTTCATTTCATATAAGGATTGTAAGCATTTGCTCTTTCTTGACCTTGATCATCGATAGAGTTCATACAGGTAGTACAAGCTTTGATGATAGTTTATTAGCATATCACAATTTAACTTCCCATGGCAGTAGAGAGACAAAACTTTGTATACTGTGATGTTATGACAATCACAAACGAAAATAAGGCTTGACTGTGTCCGAATGGAAACCATATTTAATTCAGGAAGCTCACAAGTAATGTACACAACATGGTAAACTCTTAAAACCTTGTTCCCTTCTCTAAAATCATCATTCACACCTTGCTACAGAGGCGCTGCACGGTTTGTCTAAACACAAAACCGGTACCTCTAAAACTTGTTGCTTGTAGCCACATACATGTACAACAGCTCTGTTCAACAGCTCAAATAGACCTTACACCACCATAAAATGATATGGAACACCAGGGTGCCTAAAACCAATGTACCCCTAAGTCCAATACATATACATGTAGGTTCAACGTACACAGGGAAACAACACATTTAAAGGTTGGTGTGATCTCATTTTCACTTCTGGCAACTCAAAATTTCATGCATTTTTTTTATAAATACACTTCAAGACCAGACAGATCTGCAGTTGGTAAAGATGTGTTTTCATCATTTATCTCTCGTGTTTGCTGTTCTCAACACACTTTGTTGTTGTTGGTTATTTGCTTGTTGTTTGTTGTTGTGCTAAAAACACCCTGTAGGCTCACTACAAACTGATGGCACGTCGTCCACTGTGTGCAATACCTGGTGCCTGTTTACATGTGTTCTGGATGATTCTTCAGGCAGGAGATGAAGTCTTGAACAGGCATTCCTTCATAGCAGATCTTGTGGATGGCCACAAACAGAGGAAACCTGCAGATGATAAAAGTATGTGTTAGACATAAAATCATATCTTTTTCATTTATTTTATTTAGATTTACCACATACATGTATGTGGAAGGATTGACATAACAGGTGACTATCACCTTTCAAGATGTCAAAGCTGAGACTGTAAGGTTTGAACCACTCACACCGGGAAGGACACCTGCTCTTTTTGTTTTGCGTGGTGGGATCTTTAACATTCTTGATGTGTGGCTCTCCTCAAACACGGGGCCTCTGGCTGTACGTCTTATCCAAGAGGACATCCCTGTAACTTTTCTTATACAAATACATGGAACTCACAGTCCCAACACCATCTCAAATGACTAGGCTAATACTTTTATAACAGGCCTATCCATTCACAGAAGGATATCAGTAACAATACAAGATGTCTACTTACTGATCTTCACATTTCTTCTCCTTAAGAAGATGGTACACCTCCTTAGCTGTGGGGGGTCCCTGGATCTTCTGTCCGTTCAACATCTCTTGTTCTAGCTCATCTATTGTCTGGAGAACATTGAAGAAAAATAAATTTTACCATCCTTCAACATCTGTTATGGTCCCTAACTCACCAATTTTCTGCATCTATCCTCCTTACTCTTTTGTTTGGAAAACAAATTTATGTTTTTGCAATGATCACATTTCAGATTCATTTCCTGCTTGCTTTGACACCAATATTATGTTCTCTGCACAATGAAAAATTCATTGGACATCGAAGTACAGACCTGGTACAAAGTACAGAACAAATCAAGGAACTGGACTAATTATATAAAGGGTAAGACGCCTCAAATAGCATCCGCTAGTTTTTTTATCAGAAAATGAGTCAGAAAGTAAGTGTAACAATATGTAAATGAGTTACTGAAGAAAGCCCCCTTTTACTTTTAGGGTGGGATTGTGAATTTCCTCACAGATGGCCTTTTTTAGTTTTACTTCCCGTTCAAACCTGCGGGACTCAGGGTCCATAAACGTACGGTTAGGTAGGATTGTCCCACCTTTCCACTTGTTACAAAAGCTTCAGCCACCCTGCGGTTTCTCCCTCCGTAACACGTTGTCACCAGGTCAGCAATTCCACAGCTCTCCAGGAACGTGGACGTCTGAGAACCCTGCAGACACAGGAGGTTTCTTCTTACTCATAAATATCTTTAATATGTACAAGGAGGTAACACACACGTACACAGAGCGGCAATGGACTTTTAGTATTTGAAGGCAGAGCCCATCCCTCTCCTTCCACCAAGTGCACCTTTTTACCTCCCCAACATAAGTCACAAACCCACTTAAACCTGGGTGAAGCGAGGAAAGTCGTGTTAAGTGCCATTCCCAAGGACACAACATCTAGCCAGGAGTGTCAGGAATCGAGCCCAGAGACAAGCAGGCTGGTAGGAAGGCAGATAGTTTAGGAGAAGCCACAAGAATGACTGCACCTTCTGGATCTGTTTCACATAACCTTAAAACAAGCATGCAAGTTCTGTGCTTGCACATGTAGCGGGTGAGTACAGGCTAGGTTAAAACCATTAGGTTGGAGCCAACATACACCCAGGCATACCCCTATATTTACAAAGTATTAGACAAAGTATGGTGAGTCCTTAAACATGCTCGAGGTGTTCCTCAACCTTAAAAGAAAACATTTTACACACTTGGGGATTCTTAGACCCTCCAGGCTGAAGTCTCTGTAACAGAGAAGAGACGGTTATGTAAATATTATGAAATTGCCTTTGTTTGCATATTTTGTGGTACGTGATGATGACTCAAGCTCTGTAAAATTTATATCTGTATCACATGACTGATAAACCACAATGGCATTACACAAGATCTCTTCTTGAGTTCTACTGCTAGTAAAGAACAAGCTGACTGCACAGTTTGAACTTTTGCACACCAACATTCCCAACTCAACCTTCATAAGGTATACATGTGAGAACTTCATAAACTTGTGTCATTTAGATCTGTACACTTGGAGAAGCCCACAGGGTGAAACTGGACATGACAGGCTGAATAAAAGCTTAAACAGGAACTATGCTGCTCCAAGTCTTGGTGAGTGATGACTGCAGTATGAAAGATGTCAGTTAGCTTGAGGAATGAATCCACTCTACTTTATAGTGTTCCAGAACCTTGCAATTCAGCCCTCCCCCTCCGCATATTAGTGTTCGTACCTGGTAGAAAGTTTCCGTGAACTTGACCATCTCCATGAGTCCCAGACGGATGACCGCTGCCTTGGTGTTGTCTCCCATGCCCAGACCGTCCACAAAACCTGCTCCTGTCGCCACGATGTTCTGAAACACAACAGATGTACATACTAGTATGTAAAACTGTGTCTTAATGTCAGCTAACAGTGTAATGCAAGGAAACATTTAAAACACTCCCCAGACTTTTGTAAGGTCTCTCACAAAAAAGAAGAAGATGAGCTGTAAGAGTGTGAGAGGATCAAACCTTAGTTACAGTCAGGTCTTACATAGCTTGTACAATGTACATGTACTTATTGTACAAAACTGGTGTTACGCCTAAAGGCGGTGTACCGGTTATGCGACACAAACAATCTAAGTCAGACTGAAACTCTTATATAGCTTGTGGCAATGCTGTGAGTAGGGAAGACATGATAGACCTGAATGTGATCCAAACTCAGCGCCTCAGGGATCCACAGAGCTTCACATTGGACTGTACCAAATTAACGGAGACGGGGGACATGACGTTCTTGTACCCACCTTGAGGGCCCCGCAGATCTCCACAGTGGTAGCGTCCTCCACGACCACCACCCTGAAGTAATCTGCCTGGACTAACTCCTTCAACATCAGACCGTTCGCCTCGTTCCTACAGCCTGGAAACAAACAAAGAAATGTTTCCCTGAATAACTTCAACAGGTTTAAATGACTGTATAACAATGTTCTTTATTCACATTTAAAAGGAGTTTTACAAGCCAAAGTTTTGGTGACTGACTGTCTGAAAATCCTATCCTCAGTGTCCTGCACTGGTCCTTGTACTCAGTTTATAAATGAATGTTGAGTTTCATTTGCTGCATTGACTGTTACCACCTACATGTATGCAGTATAAAAGAAATAATGGCAGTAGTTTCTGAACAGTTTTTAGTATGATCCATACTTCCTAAATTCCGAATGGTGCAGGTAAAATTTGTCTGGTGTAGGTAATTTTCAATGTTACCTGCACCAGTGCAGGTATGAAAAAAGGATTTCGAGCCCTGCCTCAGTGTCCCTACCTATTGTGGTTTCACAGAAGTGGCCGTTTGCGACCTCCTTAGCCAGGTTAGCTCCCATCAGGACGTTGACCTCCACACCCAGCTCCTTGTTGATCACGTTTGAGATGAGATCCACCCCCGCTTGACTCTCATCCAGGCCCTACAATACCGTGGGTGAAAATCAGTAAAAACACATAAACAAGGCCATTAGTGATGTAGACTTTGCCCCCTTTGCAACCCTTTCAGTCACACAGATTTTGATATACAGCAAAGAAAAAGTTCCACAGATACAAATAGCAGCACTGACGATGTATGGTAACACTGCATTTTCTGCAGATATTATTGTGAATAGGAAAAACACACAGAGACAAGTCAAAAACTAAACTTCACTCCCTTAGGATGCAATATTATACGTTTTATTATTGAATTCTATTACGTAAGACATTACCTTGATGAGAGACAGTGCAATGGCATCTGGTTTGATGTTCCCCTTCAGTTTCTGACACACACCCCTGACAAACTGGTGAGGCAGGACCCACACATGGATGTCTGCAGACATACACGCCTCTACCACGTCAGGGATTGCAACCTGTGGGGAAAAACATGGGATATAAAGAGCTTGAAGTGATTGTCACACATTTATGATCTTCCCACCGCTTTGCTCCCAACCAAGTCAAAACAAGCTTAGGTTGGTGCTGGGTTGGGAGTAGCCTGGAATCCATCCTAGGCTATTCTAGCTCCAGTTCACTCCTCTGCTCTCATCTAAACAGAAGGTAACTTTTCCGAGTTTGATTTTTCCGGTGTGGGGAGGACTTAAACTAATCAGGGCTCGAAATACTTTTTCCTGTCTTCTGCAATGTGATTTATGATACTTTGAAGCCTGTGAAATTCTTTTCAAACTGCAAGCTAAGAGTATTAGAAGCCTGGGTGTTCATATTCACTTTAAAATGTTAGAGAAGAGAAAATAAAGAGACTTGGCCGTACGTACGATGTTCTCGGGGAGTTTGTGCCCAGGCAGGTACTTGACGTTCTCGTGGTCTGTGTTGATGATTTCTGTCAGTTTCCTGCCGTCGATCATCTCCTCAAACACCCACATGTTCACCTGGGTCTCAAACTGGTCCAGCTGGGCTGCATTCTTGCCGATAATCTTCCCAATAGCTGAACCCCTAGGAATTGGGAAAGGACATCTCTATCAACCACTTACTAAAATTAATTTTCATTCACTTTGTCTTCACACTTGCAAAATTTTAAGGTCTGAGGAAAATGGAAATGGCTATTGACATTCAATTTACATCATGAATTACTAGTCAATCCACACTGTGAAAAAATAAAGAAAGATTAAAAGATTAAATGAAGTCTTTCCCACTAGGCAATTAACACCAAGCAACAATCTTCCTTCCCATCACACATTGTTGTCATGTAAATACACTGCTGAAAACAAGGAACATGCAACAATGGCTTCGTTTAGACAAGGAGGTTAGTTTCAGCCATACCGATTAGACTTTCGGGTGAAAAGTGTATCCAGACGGAACCAGTTTCTCCAGAAAATATGTCTCAAATTTAGGCCAGTCATTCAAATAAGCTTATCTCCCTGAAAAAATCTTAACACTAAGTATACTTTGAAACAATCAGACGAAAGCAATCAGACAAGCCAAATTGTTTTTTGTCTGGCTTAGTTCCCATCAAGGAGCTTCTACACATGTGTAGAAGCTCCTTGGTTCCCATACACAAGCAAATTTGACTGGACACTTCTTCTAAGTTCTTCCGTTAAAGTTTCAGTATCAGTACAAGGCAACCAGAGATGGCAGACTTCACCCCTTATCCATTATAACTGCTTTGCAGTTCCCTTTAACCACCAGTCTCACAGACAAAAATAGCAGCACTGAGGACGTATGGCATGGTGTGTATTGGGAATTACAGAAATACACACACACACACACACACACACACACACACATACATACACACACACACCAAAAAATATTACCTTGCCTTTGGTGTGAAGTAATAACTAGAAAACATGCAACCAAGAAATCTAACTCTAATGAAGGACATTATATATTGCTCTAATAAACCATCTCTCACCACTGCCCACATCCTACTATGCAAATCCTCCACTTCAGCATCTTCCAAGCAGCTATTCCCACAGGACTACAACAACAATCTTGTCTAACGCTGAATAAATATCAAGTGTTGTCTGCCTCTCCAGTAATGCAGGGCATTTCTGTTCTTCAAGGGTCGCTTGGAGATATTTCTGACCAGTTACCAGGTCTAAAATCATTATTCGTGTTACGCTGATTGGATAACTGCGTCTGGAACTGACTCAGTAAGGTCACATAAAACTACATTTGGTTCAGCCCCTCCCCCTTCCTTATAGGTTTAAAAGCGACGAGAATTCGAGCCCAGAAAGACGCGCAACATTTAAAATGCTTAGTGGCAAACTATTATGCAATGTGGCAAACTATTAGACCGCCCAAACACGAAAGGGTTGGAAGTAAGCTTCAAGTGCGCGTCCTAGCAAGGTCAAATTGATTTTAGAACTAGGTCATTTTTAGAACTAGGTCATAGCATTTATGCTGGAGTCCGTACGCGTGCTACTGACCAGCTTGTATATTTCACACCAAAGAAATACCAACGTTTTGTTTTGTTAAAGCTTAGTCTCGAGTGTTAAGGTGTTAAAATAAGTTACATCAGCCTGGGAAACAAAATAAGCCAAAGTTTGGAGCGCTGGACAAATTTGTCCGACCGCGCCCCCAACTTTGGCCTAGTTAGTTTCCCGAGCTACATGGCTTATCGTAGAAAATCTTACCAGTTTCCAGAGCCGATAATCGCTACTTTCTTCGGTGCAGACATCCTTAAAAGTCACTCAAGAAGGTTTTGTGTTCAACAGAAATCTTAAGACGAGCTAAGACTTGGCGAGGTTGATCTCGAAAAGGAATAGGACAGCTTATATTTAGAGAAACGAAAATTCCGCCACAACTGAAGCGCGGCTCCACAACCGGTAAGCCAAGGGGTTAAAGGTTACAAACACGTCACAGAGTGTGATTTGGATTATTCTATCTAGAATATATGGTTAAACCAGTATTTTATCGCATAATACATATACACTTTACTTAGAAAGATGCAGTATTACACAAAACTATTAAAATTTTATAAGATATCTCTTATAGGGTAGTATTTTGTTTGTTTTGTTCTTAAATATTGAAGTTTTAATTTGTTTAAAAAGTTCTACCCCAGTATCATAATGGTTGCATCCAAAGACATCACGATTTAGTCGTCCCATCATCCTCTCTGTTTTGCTTCCGCCTCCCAAAATAAAAAATACAATTTTCTCCGTGAAATTTTTGTTGATTCTTGTACATGGTGCCAGCGTGTGCCGCGGGAATCAAGCAATTTGTAAGCGCGTTCAAATGGTTCTCTGTGGAATCGTCAAATAGTAGAGAACTTGGATTTTAATTCGATAAATTGAAAGAAGCTCGTCGCCCCCCTCCCCACTTTCTCGGGCAACATGGCGACGAATGACGTGCCCCGGAGTGGATCGCCCGCGGCTAGTGAGCCCTCCGCGCCCGCCGCCGCTGACCAGCCGTCCGTCGACCTTTCCCAGTTCAACGAGGCCGAGAGACAACAGCTGCTGGCCGTCATGGCGCGGGCTAAGGAGCTCGAGCTGTCCGAGCAGGAAGGTTTGAAGCGACCGTTCGAGGGACAGCTAAGCAAATACACCAACGTGATGAAAGGGTGGCAGTACAGGTAGGCGGTGGCCAGTCGTGAAATTTCTTATATACACGAGTGGAATGTTGTATATACAGTCCTGTCAACATGATAAGTACAAGAATTTAGTATATTGTACGTTTTAGATGGATCTGACTAAGATGTTATGATATATTAGCTATGTAACGTTATACATATAACAATGAAATTACTTATAACGTTAACTTATTTTTTCTTAAGGCTTAAGTTAGTCTTATTTTCACACTATATACAGGATCATCCTCAGGTTAAGGTTGTATAAAGGTTAGGGTTGTCATGAGGCCTAGATGTTATTCAAAAGATTACGATACTTAGGTTTGAAAGTATTTGATTGGTTGCATTTATAAGTGGCTTCTGATTGGTTCCTAACAATTTCTTTTAATACTAAATAGTGCAAGAAAAAATCAAATTGACGGGAATCAAGAAGGAACAGCCTGTTAATCATACGTGCATAAAAATTCCTATTAACATGTCAATACTCATGTCAGTAGCCTTGGCAATCGGATTAGGTGAGGAACTGTTTTATCATCAAATGTCTGAAATGACAATTTCATTCATTCATCATGTTTATGACTCATTATATAAGTACTGTAACACGTCACATTCACACTGTACAGGATGGTATGGGAGGGGTTTGATTAGATTATAGCCTCTAACAGGCTTCAGGAAGCAGCTGTGAGTGGCAAATGTAAGGCTTTAGCGGACCAACTCCCCTGGCATATTATCTGCGTATTTGGCCAATCTCATTTCAGCCGCTTCCCGAATCCTGGTAGCTGAGGCTAATATTAAATGAGAATTTCCTCAAAAACGTTTTGTAGTTCAAAAGTGTTTCTAACATTAATACTTCATGCCATTTTATTTTCTTCTTCCTCTCTTTGCTGTCATTTTTCTTGTGCCAATTTTCTTTAATTTCCAACTGATGCAGTTCTTCCCCACCTCCTGTAATACCTCACATCCATACACAAAATAAAACACAGGTTAAAACACATACAATCCTTCATGGAACAGTGAAGTAAATCGCTTAGAGTTCAAAGTGCTTTTTCTATCTCCAGCAATGTTAACGTTGTAGACCCTAGTACAACATCAGCATTATGATATCATCATTATATACTTTTGCCTTCATGATCAATAAAAAGTGTATGGACATGTGCTACACAATTGTTTCAACTACGAACTTCAAATGCCTTTCCTCACCTAACATGAAATAATATCACTGCCAAAGTACATTTGTAAATACATGTACAGTACTTGCTAAATTGCAAGCTGTCCATACTTTTATCTGCAACCTTGAAATTTATTCTAGAAATTGCATGTTGCAGGTGGTAATTTTGAACCCTGTGTTATACAGTTTTATCTAATATGTCTTCATTACACAGTAATCATATACTATGCACTCCGAGCTATCGGTACTTTGGCAGCAGTGCGGAAATCGGTTTGTGCCCAGAGATGAATGATAATTACCTGAACTGAGGCTGTAGTATTGGAGTTCTCTGGCAGCCTGGCATGGGTTGTTATTACTCTATTTGACAAGGGCACAAATTGTTGAAACATGTTGGCTATCAGCCCAAATGACTATATTCTGGTACCTGATTCCCCCAGAGTGCTTTCTTTGTTATGATTGTTCTGAAACTGCAGGGTAAGGCACATGTTATGCCTTGGGCTGTGTAACTTGAGAACATCTCGATCTGATGTACCTGTACCTGAAGAAAATAAAACAACGTTTCTTACACTAAAGTTAAGTGAATTGTACCTGAAAGATGGCAATTTTGACAATATAACACTTGAAAAGTTGTAAATACTCTAATACTTAGCTTGTTTTTAGAAATTAAATACATATGTTTGCAAATCCTCATACAAAGACAACAACATACAAAGGCACGCACAGTGACAGTTAATGCATGTTATGTTACTAAAGTACTCCAGTCATAAGTGCAGATTTTATATAAGATTTTTATGCATTAGTACAAAATGTTTAAATTTTAATAGTTAGGGACTAGCACCGTAGCAAAATGATTTTGTTCTGCTATTAAGTAGTTTACATAAAGCAACTGTATTGGTGCCTAATAGTCTAATAATTTGCTACACAACTGTTACACAGAAAATCCCTAATTCTGAATGATGGTATCAGAACAATGTTCTGTGGTCTCAGGACAGGGTTCTGATGGTATGAATGTCCACCAATCCAACCTTCTTCTCTTTTTCTCTCTTGCTGTGTTGTCAAGGCAACCATATCAAGGCCAGCTGGCCAAATATACCAACCTCATAACTGGATGGCAATATAGGTAAGGTAAAAAAATGGTCTCAGTCTCTCCTAACTTTCACATTTACCAGTCTGACAACTTCTTCTGACAACATTGATGAACAGAAAGGTCTATAGTCTAGACATAGTTACGGAACACTTGTAGATTTGAAATACGTGTACCTGCATGTGAGTTTTCTTGCCAGAATATATTAGTTACAAGCCAGACATCATTTTGGTCTCTCTTTGAAAAGAAGGAAGAAAGTTAGACTCAATATAAGTGTTATAATTTAATCAGAAACTTGGAAGGTTCTAATTGTAGATTATTAGTTTATTTTTTCACTGTTTTCAAATATACTCTATCTTTTTCTCTCTGATGATGAGCATGTTTTAATGTCCATGTTTCTGTGCATATTGTACTGTCCTGTTGACTAGTATGAGTGTGTGAGCAGCTAAGCTTACTGTCTTTTCATTTTTCTGTCCTTCCAATGTCCTTTATGTGGCAATTTCTGTGAAGTAGTTAAAGTGGCATGCTTACTTAAACCTTTCTATTGCAATTGGGTATTTTGCTGTGAAATCAATTTATTCATTTTCATTTGGTTCAAAAGGAAGAAGAGCAACAAACAAATGGAGTAAATTTTGTTTTACATCATTTAGAAGGAAACAAAACATTATTCTTTTAACAGTGTGTATGGAGGCCACGTTGTATTGAATGAGCTTATCCAACATACATTGTTTTTATGTGCATGTACATGAATAATTTATATGTCTGTTTTATTTGTTGTTATTCTGCCATAGTGCAATGCCATCTAGTGGTCTTGTGTAGTACTGCAGCATGTCTTTCATTTGTTCGAACTTATCATATTTACTTTACCATTAGATCACACTCAATTCCCTGACTTGTTTTTCATGTGTCCCTGGATTCATAGAAAGACATTCTAGAACATGAATAGATATTAAACTTCAGATAGACCTAAGTTTCAGTTTTCAAACTTTATGTTTCTGTATATT
This sequence comes from Branchiostoma floridae x Branchiostoma japonicum, assembly GCA_013266295.2. Lineage (NCBI taxonomy): Eukaryota > Metazoa > Chordata > Leptocardii > Amphioxiformes > Branchiostomatidae > Branchiostoma > Branchiostoma floridae x Branchiostoma japonicum. The sequence goes on along the minus strand of CM023834.1, from coordinate 5,778,470 downwards.
GGCATTCGATACCCACACTAGAATAGATGTAATACTATACATGTATATTATGTTTTGGATGTTTTTTTGTATTTTCTTTTTGTTACATTTAATTTTTGGAGGGGGGGATTGAAGATGATGCTTCAAACATTTTCTAAACGAAAATGCAATTGAAATATGCTGGAGTCACGAGATGTCATTCGTTGAATCAAGATAGTTTGGCCCAGTCGCTGGGCAGTCTGGAGGTCTCAGGTGGCAGCTGGGCAGGAGAGTCTTTTGAGCAAGATTAACATTTATCTTTGGCCTGCGGTAATTCCTGTCCTCCTATATTGAATTCACAATGTTGATAAAGGCTACCAGAACACATGGTACATCCTGGATTTTAGGGAACAGTTCAAAACTTCAGTCTTTCACAGACATGAAATTCTGACAGCTTATATTCTTTTAATTTTTATTCTGGTATAAGCTAGCATAAGATAATAATCTTACATGTAGATGTTAGACTTATTGTGTATTACTTCATGATGACATCAGGCTTAACCTCTAACCCTTGAACTTTTGACCCTTGACCCACAGGTGGTTTGTTCTTGACCCAGACTCTGGAGTTCTTGACTATTATGTAAATGAGGAGAGTAAAAAGCAGAGGCCGCGAGGGTCGCTGCAGCTGGCGGGATCAGTGATGTCACCCAGCGATGAGGATTCGCACACGTTCAGTATCAACGCTGCTAACGGCGAGGTGTACAGGTTACGTGGTAAGGACAGCGTTTCTAGATGTGTTGCATGCTTGCTCATAGGTTGATTAGTTAAGCAGATTTTCAAACCTTGATATAGGCTGTTGATGTATGTATTTTTAAATCTATTTAGTATTTTAAAATGTATTTTAAATGTATTTTAAAATGTAGTTTTATGTTCAAAACATCTTTCTATAAAATCAAGTTTTTGTAAATACTAGATGGACATTTCTTGAGAAACTGTGGACCCAAGACAAGTCAGAGATTACTTCTCACTTCTGAAAATAAAGTATGTTCTAGAAGGCCAGAATTACATTTATTTTCCTATGTTGAAATTCATATTTAAGTCATTCCTTAGTCAGTGTAAGGTGTTTAGCATCTTGAAAAAGTCTTTCCTGTTATTTCCTGAAAAGCCCAATACATCAGAGCACTAAGTCAAGTGTTAACACTTCTGAAGTGAAAACTTGTCCAGAATGTCCTTATTTCTTATAGCTGTGTTATACATTCTTGTTCTTCTGATGGTATCACAAAGCTGTGGGCATTTGTGACTGAGTGGTTCAGCTTAGGCAAACACAGGAGTGATTATTGGCATTCTGGGCTAGACATTGAACCCTTGGGAAAGGCACTTTCCTCACTCCACCCACACGAACATGTAAATGGTACCAGACTTCGGTTGAGGAGGTAAAAGGTATGAGAGGGATGGGCTCTGCCTTCCAATACCGTGCCCAAGACAGTGGATTAACAGCTCACTGCCCCTACTGCCTCAAAAAGGTTATGCCTTTAGGCTTTACCTGTTATTTTATCACAAAGCCACTAATGGGATATGTGGGTGGAGGGTAGCTGTTAGGTTGTTGATTTCCTCCTACATAAGTGCTGGGTTGAGGCCAAGATTAACATGAAGGATCACACTTGCGTAAGGCAAATTTTAAGAATGATACAGCACTTTTTTATATCTCAAACTCATAAGTACTGTAGACTTGTAGAAATGATGAATTTTACAAAACATGTTCAAGGACTACATGTTTGTATTAAAGTGCCATTTATATACAGCAAGGAAGGGAAGGATTAATTTTTGGGTAAAACACAAAGGCCAATGAATGTTTTTGTGTACATTTAAATTAAAGCCCCAAACCACATAATTATGATTTTTTTTTTTTAGCAGATATTTAGAATACTCAGATCAAGCAAATAATACAGAAACAGATCTACAGCTGTGGAATATGGTTGGTACTAAATTTAAACGAAAAGAAAAACAAAAATCTGTAGTAAAATACACATAAATAAGGGTTATGCAAGGACAGAAATGGATTTGACCTTGATCCTTGTTTGTGTTGTAGTAGAAGCTCCTTGGTTGTTGGTATGAAGGGTTTGGGGATGGACCATGTCATTTGACAGGGGTGATATAATCTTTATTCACAAATTACAAGAGAAATATAGAGAGAATAATATTAGCATGGGCTGTGATGGAGAAGGAATTAAACGTAAAACAATTCTATGGAAATGTGTTTTATAGTTAGATTATGTTGATAAGAAAAAATTACCCCTCTGAAAAGTGGTGCAGCCGATGCCCTTATAAGGAGGTCATGATTGACAGTTGACTTGGTAGTCATGATCTTCCTTGTTGCCTGTGTCAGGAGAACTTGCTTCATAGGGGTATGTAGCAATGGCAAGCCCCACATTCACTCATGTGGAGACTGAAAGGTAGGTGAAATGGGGTTTACAGGCTTATTATGATGAATTCGGAGTTTTGTAATTTTAGTTCAGAAAACAATACTGTTTGTGGCTGAGATATGATAAAAATTTGTTCTTGTGTGATAACTGAATGTATTAGGACATCAGCACAGTAAGTTCAATTGTGTACGTATTGTACCAAAACATCAAACGTGTCATGTGTATTTTTCTGTAATCTGCAATCTATATCATATTTTAGCAGTCATCATCAAGTTGTTTGCGATATTTTAACATGGGATATTGAGAATTAGATTATCTTTCAAGCAATTTTCTCTAATTTAACGGCAACGAAGGACTATCCAAGGCTTAAGTAATTTGTGGTAATTTATATTTAGCATATATGACAATTGTAGGTTAATAGTTTCCTCTAGTGCTCCATTGTATGAATTGTTGGAAACGTATGTTAACCATAATCTGGATAATGATACTAGATTTTTGTAACTGGAAAAGTGGATATAATATTTTTACAGGAAAAATCTCCATGATACTGGAAGAATTTACCATGGCACCTGGAGCTAGCTAACATGGTCCATGGTCTCAACCGAAATCAAATCACAAATAAGATTTCATTTTTCATGCCTGACACAATGAGTTTAATCCAATCAGGTGGAACGGCCATCATCCCTGTTGGCATGGCAACCAGCTTTCCGCTCGCCCGATGTGTAATTTTGTATCAAGTTTTGATTGCCTGGGTTTTAAGCGAAAACGATTTTAAGCAAGTGGTATTACTGTAGCAACAGTACATTCCGTGCCCGCTTTAAATTGAATGATAAACCCGCAATCCGGTTGGATAATCCGATTAGTTGCCATGGTAACCACGGAGATGATAAATGATACGACCACCGCAGAAGTGTTTCACACCGTATAAAGGGCAGCAGATGTGAGTCGTGACGGAGGAATTTTTTATGTGAATCCGGTTCCAAAAGGAGGAAGTATTTGCTTTTACTGTGTGTTTGCCAGGCTCTTTGCTCAAATGACAAGATTATGTACAAGAAGTTTTGGTCAAACCTTTTAAATTTGCCATGAGGATATCTAGTAACAAATATTAGACTAGTGTTTTGTTTTTTAGCTTATGCTATTTTCAATAATTGTTTTGGGGAATCCGAAAGATGTGGTTGAAAACAGGTACATGTATATTCCCTGTTAGGAAATACAGTTTTCTGCTCCTAGAAAACAGCATCGTCATTTTCAAAAGAGATACAAAATGAGCAAATATGTTAAATATAATGGTTATAGAAAACTGTCACAAATGGGCACACATATATCATACACTGTTATTACAGAAATGACCTAGATTTGTTTCTTATCATAGTCCCACATCAGATTTAGGGCCTCCATAAGATATACTAAATCAAGCTTGTAGAATTATGATTACTAATAGCTATTTTGTAGATAATACAGGGCTCAAAATACTGGGTGCAAATGCGGCTTAATGCAGTTAAAATGAAAGCTGTGCTGATATTTCTGATGTTTACTTGCACTGGTCCATGTACTGGGTTTATATGTACATGTAGGTGTATGTGGATTTTTATTTGCTGCATCGACTGTTACCACCTATGAAGTATAAATGAATTTATGGCAATGGTTTCTGAATAGTTTTTAGTCCCGTTATGATCCATATTTTCTAAATTCTGAGTGGTGCAGGTAAAATTTTTCTGGTGTATGTAACATTCAGTGTTACATGTACATGCACCAGAGCAGGTATGCAGAAAAAAAAGATTTCAAGCCCTGATATGTAAATTCGTTAGCTATAGACCTGTGACACAAGATTCAAATGGAAACTAAAAATGTCTATTGTAAGTGGAGCCACTTTGTGTCTGCCTCAATAGGTCGCAGCTATATTTACCTCAGTTGCAGGGAGAACCCATAAGCCGCAAATCATAACGCTAAGTGTCGTGACTGATAATCAGCCGTTGTTCGTTCGCCTGGGTATGTGCAAATGTGCTCGCGTAACAGTCTGGTCCTTTCTGTACTAGACATCAACATCTATCTAGATCTGGCGTTGTATCTGTAAGTAGCACGATATTTTAGCGTGACAGTCTGTGCTTTGTTGTTTGTATATCCGAAAGGTATTCATTCTTGGTTTATGGGTAAAGAAGTTATGAAATGCCCAAAGGGTTTATGTTATAGCACCTTAGGCACTTCTGAGGAACTTAGAGGATATTGGAAGTGATGTTTTGGGACCTCCACCAAAATGTTCAATTTGTTTTCTAATAACAGAGGAGTTAGCCGGAGAACAGACCCTTTCCTGCTAAACACCATGTTTGTGCTTCATATATATTGTAACTTGCACATCTTTTTTTTTTAAAAAACAGGACCTAAGTATTCTAGATTTAGCAGCAAATTTGGCCTTCTGGCCTCATAACAAAGACTTCAGGTTGTTGATGTTTCAAAACTGTCCAGTTATACTTGTTAAGTTGTACTTGTGCTGACTGACTTTGCTTTGTTTTGTTTTGTTTTCCAGCATTTGATGCTAAAGAGCGACAACAGTGGGTGAATCGCCTGCGCTCAGTAGCTCAGTATCACACTGAAACATTGGCCCAGGTAGGTGGAACTTTAGTTTTTATTTCACCTGAGGGAGTGAAATAATGTGCTATTTTAATGTTGAATTGTTAGCTAGTTAAGAAAACAACCTTTGTTAATGCTGCCCACTAGTTAACCCTGATGACCTACTGTCTGGACAAAGACGTCAGAGTGGTTGTCGTGGTAACCATTGTGACATCATTCTCCTCATCATCCCTCTCTATGATTGATGGAGAATTGGAGATCTATTGTCTGACCCTGATGTTGGGAAGATGAAGTCTTTCATTCCTGGCCAATGAAAAGCCTTACATACATGTATGTGCCTAGTTCTTTGACTCATAATGTCCCTTTTGTAGTCTAATATGTACATAGTATATTCTTCTTTGGAGGAGTACATGTACATGTAATATAAAATGGAAGGTTGAATAACTTACGTATCCAAATATGACATCAAACATCATGAGCATTCTTTTAAAAAAAAGTGGCAAATTCTCCCATGGAAGATGAAGTTTTATTCATCCCAATGAAAATGTACACATTTGCCTAATACTTACTAAGTATCCCTTTTGTATTCTCAAACATGAATGTAACTATAGCTATAGCCTTTTACCATATGAGTCCACAATTATTATGATATGTGCAAAGATTAAGCTATGCTACTTATCATTAGCATTGCCAATATTTACTGAACCAGTTTCTTTTTCTTCTTTGAAGGAGTAGTATAAAATGGATGATTGAATATACGTACACATGTACTACTAACTTAGTATCCAATATCTGACAACAAACAACATGAGCATTCTTGTAAATTTGCATGTAAATTTCCCCTCTTTCTGCACCATCCCTCCCACTTGTACCCTTTCCTTTTATGCTGTCAGTGTTTTCCTCTCAATCCTTTTAACTGGGGAAAAGCCCTGGGGACGTTTAAGTACTGCAGGCACATCTTGATTTAGAATATTTGGAAGATCTTAGTGACTGCATACATCACTTAGTGTAAGAACTGTTTGATCATGTTATACAGTGTATATCATGGGACTTAGAGAATGTAATGCATACATACATCTTGATCTACTGGTATCAGTCATGAGAAATGTTTTGTCAACATGGCTTTTAGCTATTCCTTCCTGTCCTCGCTGTTGTAAATGTCTTCCCGTTAAGTGCTCTCTGATGTTATCAATCTAGGCTTTTGTACCTACATGTACAAAGTCATGTACTCCCACATACATGTACTACATTAATCAAGATCATCTAACGTGAACGAAAAATGTAATGGAACCCAACTTGAGATACATATACCACAGGGACAGTTCAGCAATAATCATGGAGAGAGTGGGGAAACAGAACAAAAATAAACAACATTTTGACAAGGGGATTTCTAACAAAACTGGTCTATTTCAATTTAACCAACAAGTGAGGTCGGGTCTACTTTTGTGTTGGAAGCTAAGTTAACTATTTCCATAATGTTATGTGCCAACATTGATGAATTTAGATTCACATGGCAGAAGAGAAAATTTACACTTAACGGTTATGAAACGAAAAAGTATGAATACACTGTGCTATAAGAAATTGCACCTCCATGATGACATTGATATATTCAAAGTTGTTGACAATTTCTTGTTTTATTCTTTATAATTTGTGAATTTCTCACAGTGACTGAGTCTGTGCATATTCCACTGTCACTTCCTGTGGGGAGATCATTTTGAGCTCCAATTCGACCTTCCTGTCAGTCTGTAGTCTTCCCGTCAGTCTGTGGTTACACCATTTCCCCCTCACTTCCTGTGACTCTGCTTCCTGTATTCAAATCACTACTGCCATACTAGCAAAGAAACCGACAGACACCCCCCAAAAACGAAACCTCCATACACAAAGGTAATGAACAAGCAGCGTTCATGCCCTTGGTACTGAAATGGCATCCAGTCAGATAAGGACCAAAATGGACTACTTAATGTTGGTACAACTGCCTTCTCTAATGTTTCTCAGTCAGGAGCGTACATGGAAACATTAGGCACAAGTCATTAATTTTCCTCATCACTAGAAAGTGCTTGTTGCCGCGCAATGCAAAATAGCATTGGGAATTGGAAAGAAGTATGCAGATGTTAAACAAAATTACTTATGATTAATGATGATGAGAACTTTGTTAGTTTTTATTGTGACCCCAAGGGATGGTATCCCAATCGTGCAGTATATACATGTAGCCTTGGAATATTTTATTGCACGAAATACACACCAAAAGACTGAGGACATGCAGGGCTCAAAATACTTTTTTCAAACATGCAAAATTACATGTTGGCAAATATGTCACATGCAATTTGAAAAATCTACATGCAAAACCATATATAGTTAGTAGTAAATAACAAAAGCTCTCAAACAGTGTAGTATTACAATTACATGACATTGTGTATAGTGACAAGAAAAACTTGTTTTCAGCTTAGTAGCATTTCTAAACAGTAGCAACTAACACTATTTCATTCTTTAGAGAGATCTCTGACTGCACTAGACTTTTGCTGTGTGTTAACATGATACACCGGTAATTTTCAAATATCAATACATGCAATATTGCAAGTTCAGAATTTTCTCGAATAAATCTTGAAAATCGCCTGCAAATTGCATGTTGCATGTGGGTATTTTGAGCCCTGACATGCATGTTAGATATGTGAATGGCGGAGGGGGTAGTGACCTCTAAAGGACATCTACAAAGCGTAGAGGTCAAGGTTAAAACTGACTTACAATAAAAATCTACAGAATCCTCCCTCTCCCCTCCCCTCTAGTTTGTTATACGGTTATATCTTACGACTTGAAAAGTAAATGTTGACTCAATAAATGCCAGACTAGATTAATCCTGTTCCTACCGGTCTAAGCTTCCAGGTTGCGCTGGAAAATTAGGGTTAATGACGGGTTAAAGCCGGAGCATTTGCATGTAAATTGAATCTTAGTCTGTGGGATGGAGATACGTGGTGACTGTGCACAACGTGACCAGCACTGACGTCAGTGAAGTTTACAGCGAATCTCTCTCATTTGTAACTAAGGCCACCTCAATACAAGCAGTTGTTTCTTTCTACAATGTAAACGTTATTTGGAAAAAACATAGTTTGGAGTAAGACATGCACACTACTGTAAAGGGTCACAGTAGACGGGACATTAAGTTGTGGTCCACTGTTCATTGTGCTCGTCGAAAAGAGCTAGGGGAATTTCCCCGGTACAGTGAACATGTAAATACTGTACATAGCATCTGTCTTCTCTGTCATGACCAGTAGGATATTATATTATTAGCTCTTCATTGAGCTAACATTGGACTGAGATCACTTTCCTTTCCTGTGATGATGTATTTCTTTGTCTCCTCAGAGTTTACCTCCACCCCATCCACGGTCCCATTCGATATCCAACTCCACCCCCAGCTCCACCAAGAGTGCGCCCACTACACCTGTCTCAACTGCCTCCAAACGTGCATTAAAGTAAGTACAAGCTCTTTAATTCAATTTGTATTAAATGATTAATATAATTAATAGCATAATTTTTTTATGATTATTATTGAAATAAAAGGTTCGCAGTCAGTTTGTTGCATGCATGTTTATTGAAATAGTTAATGTTCCAAAATTTCAGTGTACAGACTCACTGACTGTAAAGATGGGAATTGTATGAAAATACATATGATTGTTAAACATTTTTACATTGTACTAACATGATATGTCCTACCTTTAAAGTTAGGTAGAAGGTAATAATATGTAGTAGTTGAGTTAAGACTACCGTGAGGTTTACAAAATCAAATTTTTTCTATGACTTGTTGTTTGATATATTTGTGAAACCATGTATTATTTCAACTGATAACTGCTGGGCAATCTTAATTGTCAATTAGCAACATTTTTTTTACATCATTCATTCATTTTTTCACTGATATTCCAGCCGGACTCAGTCCCAGCCCCCCAACGCTGCTCCGGTCGTTCACACGACGCCTCACAAGAAGAATCCTCCTACAGCGCCGCCCGTCCACGAACCGCAGGCCTTCCAGAACGTGCGGGAGATCCTGCACCAGGCGGAGCAGCAGCAGGTCTCAGACAACATTTCTCCCGCAACGTTTTTGTTGAAACCACTTTCTTGATTTTCACCATGCTGCAAAATTAAAGGCACTCAAAGCAATTTCAGGGCAGTAAAACTGAATTTTCTGGTCATTTTTTAATGTAGTAAGTTGAATCAACCCTATTGAATCAGATATGCCATTTGCATACTGATATCTAGATCTGTGAGGCAAAAATGCAATGTAAGGCCACACCAATTTAATTTGTTGGTTCTCGGATTCGCCTCTTCATTTTTTTCTGATTTGCAAAAAAAAAAAAAAAATTCTGGCTCTGAATCAGCTCAAAAATGCTCACATTTTGTCCCCAACAGTTGAAGAAAGTCCTTTTCTTCCCAGTTGTTACAGTTTTTTCCATCTCTCAATGCAAAGGTTTGATTAAAAGTTCAAAATTCAATGTTTAAATTTTAACCCAGCCTTTTATGTTGACTTCATGGCTCCTATCGTAGCATTTGGGGCTATAATAGGATGCCCAGGCCTGTTTTTATTTTATTTTTTTTTCGCCCTGTCGCTTCATATTTTTTCTGAAAAAATCCGAGAACCAACAAATTAAATTGGTGTGGCCTAACTGGTTCTTGTTTTATATCAAAGGCTGGTTCTTCCTATTTATTGGTGGTACGAAGGGACTCCTCATGTAGCTTGTTTAATTTCTGAGCTATTTCAAATGCGTTAATTATATGAAATGATGATGAAAATGTGCTAAGAAATAGCTGTAAATATCAATATCAGGCAGATTTCCTCATCCAGAATATTTTTTGTTTTGCTGTCATGAAATTGCATTGTATGCCTTTAACTTAAGGTTTCCCAAACTTCAACAAACTCACAGTATGTCAAACATTTTCCTACAGGTTTCCTTATCGAGGGTGATTGAACGGTTGCCGACAGCGGCTCCGGGTGTTCGCAGTCTGGACCATGATCTGTTGTTACTGAAAGCGACGTCACAAACCACAATGCAATGTCTAGGGCAGTGTTTTGCTATCTTACAACACTCACACATGGCTGAGGCCAAGACACCATCCTTACCCAAAGGTTCGTCGATGTGATGATCATTTCATTGTTTAATCAAGCCATAAAAAGACTCATGTCTCTACAACTACAATGTGCATGTATATATTACATACATATACATGTACTATGCATGGTATGGTATCTACATGAATGACAGAAATAGAGAGATATATGCTCTTCTAAATGACATTGAAATGTACGGCTCTCAACATTTTGTCACTAAAAACTGTTGCTGACAATCATAATATGACACTGTTTTCCTACCTGTACAGAACAAGGGCTTTAAGTCCAAGTAATGTTTACATTTGCCTATAATGGTTTGCTTATAATTTGCTATTTGCAGGTGATATACAATGTCATGTCTATGTATAGGTTGTTGGTTTGAAAAATCTGGACCTTTGAATACTTCACTTTGTTTCTTTTACTTAACCCCCCCCCCCCCCAGGGAATGAAGTGTACTGTTTGTGTGTTCTGTAGACATCTATCTGTGTTTCTGCAATTCTCAATATCCTCAGTGCTGCTATTTTTGTTTGTGGGACTGGAATGGTTGCAGTGAAGAGGGAGTGGAAAGGGAGTGAAGGCTGCCATGTCTGATTGCTTTATTTCCTATGTTCACAGGTGCCACAATAGAATGGTTGGAGCCTAGGTCCCCTCCGAACGCCTCTCCCCCCCACCTCCAGAAAAAAGATCCCCAAATCTTCCTCCTTCCCGTCAAACATGTCGGCCAACCAGGACGTCTGCTACGGGTCGGGCATGCTGGAAGTTTACGACATTAACCACGACAACGAAGTCATGGACGACGCGGACCAGGATGAGGCCGAACTGGGCACCGTGGAGGAACACAAGAGCATCATTCTGCACCTTCTGTCCCAGCTCAAGCTGGGGATGGATCTCACAAGGGTTGGTAGTACAGGAATTCTTTACTATAAACCGCAGTGGCTTGTTTAGCCTCTACCAGGCTTCAGGAAGCGGCTGGAAAGAGTAGAAGTTGGCCAAATAGACAGATAACATGCCAGGGGACTTGGTCTGCTAAAGATACAGTTTGCTGCTTCCTGAAGCCTGGTAGAGGCTATGTTTTCAGGGTTTTAGTGATGACCTCTACACTGGAAATTCACTGTGAATGTATTTCTAGTAACAGTTACTGTACTACTAGAACAACTGTTTTAACTTAAAACTTAAAACACTGCAAAACCCTCCATAAACAGTATCTATATTTACCATTATACAAGATAGAAGAGGATGGCAAAACAGGACCTGGTGCAAATAGAAAAAAAGAAAGAAGGAAAGAAAAATAATTACTAGAAGAAAGGAAACAGCAAATAATCAATGACTGTTATCTCTTGTCATTTGTTTCCAGGTTGTGCTGCCAACGTTTATACTGGAGAAACGATCACTTCTGGAGATGTATGCAGACTTTATGGCCCATCCCGACCTGTTCCTGTGCATCCCGGAGGCTGAGAGCCCTGAGGACAGGATGATGGCCATGGTGGAGTACTACCTCACAGCCTTCCATGTCGGAAGGAAAGGTCGGTATCTGCATATATATGCTATCTCGTACAAGTATAAAGTGGAGTGGATTCAACCCTCAAGCTAACCGACATCTTGCACACTGTAGTCGTCCCTCAGGACAAAGGTATAAAAGTGAGAACTTCATGAACTTGTGTTATTTAGCCTCTAGTACACTTGAAGAAGCCCACAGGGCAAAACTGGTCTTCCTAAATGGGAACTACATGTATGTGGCTCCATATGTCTTACTGCGTGACGACTGTGGTGTGCAAGATGTTGGTTAGCTCGAGGAATGAATCCTCTCTACTTTATACTATCTCAATGAAGACATCCAGGTAAAGAGATACACAAGAACACAGTTATTTAAACAACTGGATAGACTAGTCTATAGGTTTTTAAAATCTGTACAATGCACAGTTGAAACTGTAAACAAGCTTATTGTGTTATGATGACATTCTTGTAGTAGTTGTCCATTTCTTGTATGGAAATAAATAAACCTTTCTTCTGCAGGTTCTCTTGCCAAAAAACCATACAATCCGATCATTGGAGAAGTGTTCCACTGTTCCTGGGACATTCCGATCACTCAGCCTTGCAATAGCCAATCAGAAACAGCCACATCAAGCAACAACCAATCAGAGACAAGCACCTCTTCCAGCAACCAATCAGAAGACAAGGCAGGGTACCATAGAGTGGTTTTCACTGCTGAACAGGTGGGGAATACAATGTCATGTATATTTTTTGCTGAACTTTCTGGAACTTTGTCTACCTTTCAATGTAACACAACAGCTTTGCATACAATGACAGCTATTTGTACTGTATGTAAAAGACTTGATTAAATCTATTCCTATGTTAAAATAGTCTACTAGTATATGAGGAAATTCAGGAAGCTGAGGATTGCATGATGGGACACCCTACCCCCAATACTTTGTGGAAGTCTGAAATCTCGAACAACTTCTTTTATCCGTCTTCCAGGTATCCCATCATCCACCAGTGTCAGCCTTCTATGCTGAATGCAAAGAGAAGAAGGTTTCCATGAACGCCCATATATGGACCAAGTCCAAGTTTATGGGGATGTCCATTGGTGTGGTGAACGTGGGAGAGGGTGTGGTCCATGACATAACTCACGGAGAGGAGTACACTTTCACTTTACCCAGTGCCTATGCCAGGTTTGTTTGGAGTTTTGCTTCTTCAAAATGATCCTTCTACAAGCAGGGCTCGAAATAAATTTTGCATATCTGCACTGGTACAGGTAACATTCAAAATTACCTGCACCAGACAAGTTTAACCTGCACTACAGTTTCTTTGCCTTTCAGTTCATAAGAAAATTGAAATGTTCCTAGTAGCACCATTTATAATTTCAAATTTCTCTGCTGTCTTCAATGATGCTACCTTGAAGAATGAGTGCAGGTTAGGTTCAGGTAGACATCAAAAATACCTGCACAGCTCCAATTTTACCAGTACTAACTGCATTTGCAGGTGATATTTCAAGCCCTGTACAAGTACATGTAATAAGAATAGACTACTTAAGAATATATTCAATAAAAAGATAGCTTACATGTACTTGAACGTATATTACACATGTACATAGTGCCTGTCCTTGTTATGTACAGATTTTCAGTCAAACTATAATGGAGATACATTACTCGTACATCTATGCTTTCCCTTATTCTACTTGTCCTGCCCCTGTAGGTCGATCCTGACAGTACCATGGGTGGAGCTGGGAGGAAAGATCAACGTCACGTGTGCCAAGACAGGCTGGCAGGCGGGGATCACATTCCACACCAAGCCTTTCTACGGCGGAAAACTACACCACATCTCCGGAGAAGTCAAACACCAGCCCACCAATAGGGTCATCTGTAAGATACAGGTACATGTATGTTGCAGTTTGTTGTGTCTCCTGTTTCCTGATTGGTCAAACTCACAAAAACTTATCCAACGAATAAGTTTATCTTTGAGTTATAGGTCAGTGGTGCAAGTTGTTGTGTGTCCTGTTTCATGATTAGTTATTATAATATTATAAATATATCATACTCGTTATGTTTGTTTATTTGTTTGATTTTTTAAACCAAAATGAGTGGCTAACGACAACTATTCCTTCTGATGTCAGGGATGCTGTGCATATATTACATCCATTCTAGATAGGCTTTTAGGTCTTGTTTCAGCATTTCCCATTGGCGCAAATCGGTAAGCTAAACACAATCCCACTGGTCGGCCATATGGGTCAAATTCTGTGGACCGTGGGTGCGAGTTTGAACCCAGGGTCGGTTCAGCTCGGACATGTTGTGTGGGATTGCAGTCATTTCACACGGTGACGTTAAGCTAACGGCATCGTGTATGAGGAGCTTCATGCATTAGCCTCAAGCACCAAATGTCTGCACATAAAAGAACCCAAAACAACTTATCGAGAAGAGTAGGGTTGACCCGGTGTGCTTGGCTATAAATGTGAGCTGTAGCAAAGCCGCATTGCACTAGTAGCTACTTGAAAAAGCGCCATGCTTCAGCTCAGGCAAGGTTGACTGCTTTACCTTTACCTTTTTCACATTTCAACATTTGCATAATGTTTCAGGGAGAATGGAACGGGTCCATAGAGTTCACCTACTGCAACGGCTACAGGGGCAACGACACCAAGGTCATTGACACAGCCAAGCTTTCCAAGATCCGCAAGAAGGTTCGGCCAATCAACATGCAGGGCGACTTTGAGTCCAGGTTAGGTTTTCCTGATCAGTCTAAGAATTACCAGAACATTATCTTAACCAAACCGGAACGTACTGCGCCTGTGCAAAACCTGGATTTTTTCACAGTTTTCGTTGGATGATTGGTCAACATTGCATCAGAATTTTTAATGTTGAAGACAATATCTTTTCCGACACAACATTTGAAAACTATAGACGTGATGTCATCCTTAAATAGGCGAGATCTAAAGAAGAGATCTCCTTTTTTTCATGAATTTACAAGTTTCTTCATACAATATGACTATCTTCAAGTCTTCTTGTTTACTAACTTGTCTTCCAACGTTTCATGTACAGAAAACTGTGGCAGAACGTTACCGCTGCCCTGAAATCCAACGACATCGAGCAGGCCACCGAGCACAAACGGTTCCTGGAAGAGCGCCAGCGAACAGAGGAACGACTGCGCGAGGAACACAGAATAGCCTGGCGCACCAAGCTCTTCCACAGGAAGGGGGAGGGCTGGGTCAACAACAACCTTCTGGAGGCTTCTCAGTGATGTTTTCTGGCTTTACACAAAGACGATTCCCCTTTTATCAGCATTAAAGGCTTACTTGTTGGCAGGTTATGTGATTTAGCTTTGAATTTTAGACCTGGAATCTGTGACTTACAGAATTACAGGCTGTACCCAGAGAACACCTCAACTTCAGATATGGTGCCATCTTTTTTTCAGGGCCAGCTTTTCACTTTAAAATCATAGGACAGCCGAAAACAATCTCCAAGCAGATGTAAGGAGGGAGAGGTCACACTGGCCCTTTTTTCAGAGAGCAAGCCAGTTGGAAACAGAGCTGTCAGAAAACCATTGTGACCTCCTCACTCGACCACTGTCAAGACCAAAATCAAATGCTATAAAAATTTGTCCCGGCATGATTTAACCAGTAATAAGATCAATTTTCAGAATGAATGCATAAACTGACAGCCAACATATGAAAATCAATGGCCTCAAAGAACCAAATGTAGAAGTATGTGTACAGAAATAGTCTAGCTATTAGAATGTTGTACACCTTTGATTCTTCTTGTCTATTAGCAGTACAGTATGTGACAGTTATATGTCATGATTTGGACCACGTCGTGCTTAGCAAAGTTTACAGTGTACATTGTATGTCTCAGGCAATGACCACTCTGAGTGATTATTAAGACAAAAAGCTGACGTTTTAGAATTTGATCTGTCCAAACATGTAGAACGTACCAGTACTAAATAGGGGTGGGAAATGCCATGTAGCATTTACCGTCACAGTGATCTTAAAGTTTGTACAAGTGCAATTTAGTACACCAAGACAATGTGTTTGTGACTTAATGTATGTTGGCAATATTATCTTCAATTTGTAAAAAAAAAAATAGATAAAAAAGACACATCATTTGGGCAAACTTAACTGTCGGGGGGCAACTTTTTCTGTAAAAAGCTGTGAAAACAAACATTAAAACTGCAATAGAACATTTTTAAGTGATAATCATGTGCCTTTAAAGACTAACAGAAGGAGTCATTATGCTTGATTAATTAAAAGGCTTTATTAGCAATTAATTGACATTGAATGTACAGAATAAGTCGATGTTAGCACGTTTTTTGTAATTTCAACTGATGAATGTAATTATGTCTATTGTACATGTACACTAGTTCATCTTTTAATAAAATATTACTATATGTTGATGCTGGAAATGATTCCTATATTGTATGATCTATAGTAGGTTTATGTTGTTCGTGCTTGTGATGTAACAGATAAATATTAACATTTGTTGAAGAAGTGCTACCATGTGGCTATGTGCTTACAAAATGTATGGTGCCATAGTAGTGCTCCAACTCAAATTCATGACACTTTGTCAGTACAAGTTGATATTTTAACTACCAACAAGGGCATCCCACATCCAATTTATCACTTAACATACACTTATTAATAAGTGTAATTTTCTTTACCAAGATGACAAAGCTGATGGTTTGTAAATAACTGTAGAATCTGTTCCTTCACTCGGTATTATATTAAACATGAATTACATACTCTTGCTTGTCTGTGACATTTCCTTTTAGTAGTTTGCATGTTTAATGGGAAGTGTGATATTCTTTTTTCGGACCTTTCTGCAACCGTTGGCCTAATTTCCTGTCAGTGTCTCCGATGTGCCTAACGTACAAATAAGTATGGGAACACAAGCAAAAACACAGACACCGAAAACAAAACCTCAGAACACAGAGCAATAATAAGCCACAGTGATTCTGTATCTGTATAGCCGGTATACATGTAACCGCCCCTCAGCGTAACACACCAGCTTCGCAGGCGCGGCGGCAGCTGGCTATATTAACACCGAACGACTTGTTACACCTAGCCTTTGGACTTCTAACTCTAAACCTTGTTTAAAGCTATCTAGTGATGATGCTCCTACTGTACTTGGTGGCAGTGAGTTCCACTCTACGATAGTTCTTGGGAAAAAACAGTTTTTGAACACCTCAATCCTTGGTTGATTGATAACTCTGGTACTTGAAGGCATGACAATTTCACTGTATTGCCTAGCGGTGAATCTTCGTGTGTTGTTTCAAACCATTCAGTCGGGCGAATTTCTTGCCACACGCGTCACATTCGTAAGGTTTCTCACCGGTGTGTTTCCGCAGGTGTTCCGCCAAGGAGCCACTCTGCGTGAACTGCTTGTGGCATTCGGGACAGGTATATGGTCTCTCACCAGTGTGAGTCCGCGCGTGTTCTTTCAAGCTATCGAGTAGACTAAACCGTTTCGGACACTGGTCGCAGATGTAGGGTTTCTCCCCGGTATGGGTGCGAACGTGTCTCTTTAAATCGCTCATGTGTGCGAACGTCTTTTTACACTGTTCACAGGTAAAAGGTCTCTCACCAGTGTGGGTCAAAGCGTGCTGTTGTAAGTGCCCCAGCCGGGTGAAAGACTTCTCACACACCCCACACTTGAATGGTTTCTCCCCAGAGTGAATGCGCATGTGGTCCTTCAGCCGGCTCAGCTGAGTAAACCGCTTTCTGCACTCTTCACACTGGTACGGCTTTTCACCGGTGTGAGTCCGCAAGTGAGCTTTTAACGTGCTCATCACGCTAAACCGCTTGCCACAGTCACCACACTGGTACGGTTTCTCTCCGGTGTGTGTCCTCATGTGTCTGGTCAGGTCGATTTGCCAGGTAAACGACTTGTCGCACACGCTGCAGGTAAATGGTGTCTCACCTGTGTGAGCTCTCTGGTGCTGTTTTAAGTCTCCTAGGCGAGAAAATTGCTTGGTGCACGAGTTACAGCTATATGGTTTCTCACCGGTGTGTATTCGCATATGCTCCGCTAGGGCGCCTGCCACACTGAACCGCTTTGGACACTCCGTGCACTTGTGTGGTTTCTCACCGGTGTGAGTGAGGGCGTGTCGTTTCAAGTCGCTCTGCTGGCAGAAGTTCATGTCGCATTGTGTGCACTGGTACGGCCTCTCCCCGGTGTGAACACGCAGGTGGTTCTTCAAGTCGCAGGAACGAGCAAAGCGTCGTCTGCACTGACCACACAGGTATGGTCTCTCACCGGTGTGAGTCAGCAGGTGTTGCTTTAGGTGGTGCTTCAGGAGGAACCGCTTGTCGCAGTCCTCGCACCTGTAGCGCCGCTCACATGCCCGGCTGGCTGTATGCACCTGCAGGCTGCTGGCGTCAGGAAAGATGGCGGCGCACATTTGGCAGCTCAACTCTGACGGTGACCCCGCTTCGTCCTTATCCCCAAGGTCAAGGGCATCAGCAGGTATTTCTGCGACACCGGCAGATGTTGAAGCGGCCTCCATCTTTGAACACTAAACGAAAAAAGAAGAGGTAGAGATGGTTCACATAAACATTAGCCAGGTGGCTGGTGCTACATACAACCACTCAAACAGTACCCATGACTGTATCAAGTAGGTAAAGCTGCCAGATGACGATATCCATATAGCAATGATTTCTGTGGACCAACACCAAGTACTCATTCGAGCAGTTCGCTGGATCCCTTAAGGCCTCTGAACTGAAAGACATTTACGACATATTTGCCCATTTTCGGCATGTTGGCCGCCGTCAGAGGGCAACATAATTTCTTTTTTTTTCGAAATCAGGCGAAAATCAATGCGTGCGCTGATGTCATCCATAAAAATTACTTGCTGTGGCCTTAGTATGTGACCTTGGTTCTCAGCAGGGTGCATTCCGCAAGATGACTGTACTGTTGTCAAATAAATAAACTTTACACAATGAAGGTTTGTTCCGCAAGTCAGCCTTTACGCGTGCTAAGCCTCCAACAATGTGTGTAGTTCTACGTTACAGCTTGGTTACAGGGAGTAAATGTGCCACCTGGGATGGGAGGGGGGTAGTAAAAGATACAACAAGTAAAACAGCCATCTTGAGCTAAAGTATGATACCTTTTCCGTATAGATAGCGTTAGTACAATATGGCTGGCCAGGCCTCAATACATAATGTTTGTATTTTCATGACCAGGGGACATGTTGATGTTGTACTAACATATTACACACCATACAACGGCAGGCGGTTTAGAACATGGACATTTTAGAGTCTTTGATCAACTTAAAGCAAGATGAAACGAAAGCCCGTGCACGTGTCATATGACACATACACAATCCCGTTGACAAAATTACCTGTTACGTCAGAGTCGCAATGTCTCACCCATATTCCTAACCAAGACCTTCAATGGATCAGGAGTTGGTGCATGGCAGCTATAGACATTGTCGTCCAGACTAAATAAGACCTTGCCGTTGAGTAGAATCTACTTTGTATGTTATTTAACATCACGAGACACATTTTTAACGTCATATGATAAACTCATGACAAGGACGCTAGCGTTCATACAGGCTGCTAGCGGTGTTAGTGCAATGCACCTGGCACGGACGTTTGTTTTTTTTACTAGTAAACCCAGATGGAGTCACGCATGCACTTGCTTCACTCATTTAAATACATATTAGGAGAGTTTTAATGTTATGTTTTAATGTTATGTTATGTTATGTTATGTTATGTTATTTTTTCAACCGCGAACTTAAAAAAAACACCGCAAAAACCTCATTTCCTTTCCTAACGCGAGATTTAGCCCCCGCGAACATAAATGAATTTAGTATCCTGTCGTTCATACACACGTCCCAATGACAGAATTACCTGTTACGTCAGTGGCGAAATTTCTGGTCCGTCTACCCGGAACCTGCCGTGGTTCCTCATGGCAAACCCAGACCTTGTCAATCAATCAACCATGCGAGGGCTTCAGGAGCTGGTGCATGGCGGCTGTAACATTGTTGTGGAGTAGAATACTAAATACAAGATCAAAAATAATTATATGAAACTTACCCCAGGATTCACTGGACAGTATCCAGATCTAGCCCCTAGAACAGCAGAGAAATGTTGGGGTCCTTAGTCCTTACACTTCTACACCGGATGTACCACCAAGATGCACCAACATTACTGAACAACGTACTTTCTCAGCCGAGAAACTCGCCTATCAACGTCCCAACACGTGCGGCCCTAGAACCAGGCAAGTCATCATTCTCAGTCTGTGACAACATAACCTTTTCTTTGTCCCTGCTACAGTTAAGTTGTGGTACTGCCTCCCACAGTACTCTCCAAGCAGAGGTTTGGGTTTTGGGCTCATTTTTGGCGTGTTTTTAGGCTTTTTTATCGGGCTTTCTTTTTTCACTGAAATTTTGTTTCTTCCCAATTTGAAATTTTGTTTCTGGGTTGGGTAGAAACAAAATTTCAGTGAAAAAAGAAAGCCCGATAAAAAAAAGCCTAAAAACACGCCAAAAATAAGTCAAAAACCCAAACCTCTGCTTGGAGAGTATCACACAGAGCATTGTGAATACCAGGGACTTACAGAATTTCAAACGTAAAGTCAACGCCCACCTCAGCGTCAGTAGTCGTCAGCGTCCCAGAGGCTGTACAGCGAACGTTATTCAGCGCAGCTGCTATAATAAGCTGAGGTCTAACAGCATAGATTTAAGAAGATACAGACTAAATACAGACTTTGCCGTTTAGTAGAATGCTAAATACAACAGCCAGACAAGTGCACATACCGCGAGTTACACCTGGCACATGCCTTTGTCTCCAAAGCCTTCCGTTGCCATGACAGCTAATCTCCCACACGAGAGAAACAGCGGAAACCCAGATTCTACAAACGAAATGGGGCTGGTTAGGCCATACACTGAGAAAACCAACATCCAGCATTACACACCAGGCTCTAACATGGAATCCGCAGGGAAAAGGAAGAGAGGACGGCCCAGAATCAGTTAGAGAAGGGGCACAGAGGAGGAGATGAGGAGAATAGCGAACAGCTGGGATGATCTGAGAAGGACAGCCCAGACTGAGAGGCGGGTGAAGTGGAAAGCCATCGTCGGTGGCCTAAGCTCTGGCTAGAGCGAAGGGCCTAAGTAAGTAAGTAAGAATGCTAAATACAACAGCCAGACAAGTGCACATACCGCGAGTTGCACCTGACACATGCCTTTGTCTCCAAAGCCTTCCGTTGCCATGACAACTAATCTCCCACACGAGAGACGCTCCACTGAAGGGCCGTGACCGTCACACGATGTCACCAGCATCAGGTGAGGCGTAACCATTTGTAGATATGGATGTTGATTGTTTATCTACAATGGACACCTTTGTTAAGCCCCTTTCACACATACAAGACCTTACGAACACCAGCCGACGATTTAAGGTTGGCTTAAGTTCGGGAGCAGTCTGGCCGGATGTAGACCACGTCTACCTTTCTGTACAAATCGAAACGAATTTGAGTTAAATATGAGTCAAATTTGACCCCCGAACGCTGCTGACGACCTACTCCCGAACACCAGCCAACCACCGGCCAAACATGGCCGAACCTCCCGTCCACACTCGAATGTTTAAAACTTTTTGAAACATTCGGCTTGCGCAGCCGAACACCAGCCGACTCAGCCGACCTTGCTGCCGACCTACTCCTAACCATTGTTGGGGGGAGTTTGACAGTGTTCGGGAGGCCATATTCGGCTATGTGTGACAGGGGCTTTAGAAATGAACAGATATCGGGACCATACCTTTGCGGTGGAGACCTGTCTGTTCCAGAAAGCACCGTCTTGGTGTCACGTCCTACATGTAGTCTCACCTGTAGGTTCTTTGATATCACCGTTGTGCTCACAGTGCTGTTTTTCCCCGTAATTTCTGTTGTGTTCTGGTGGCTGTTGTTTTCTCAGTCCCCGTTTACAGCCTCATAAAAGCATGTAGGACCCGGATGTCACCAGGCCGCCCAAACCACGACAGACTGGATACCAGGCTATCTCGGGCAGTGTTTGTTTGCGTCAACGTTGTCGTCGCCCAAAATATCATTAGGAGCACGGTGACATCCGGGTCCTACATGCTTTTATACCACGAAAGACTGATATACCAGGCTATGCCCGGGATAAAACCCAGCAACATCCGCCTCGTAATGCGTGATCTTTCCTCCACACTGACACGAACGATCGCCTCATTTGCACACATACTAAAAGCCGTACAGAAGACAACAGGTTGAAGAAATTTTGTAAACCTCCTCCGTGGTTTTCCAAAGAATGATATACAGTGTAGTTTATTTTTTCAGAAGACAGGATCCCTTACTTGGCTTGCTCGACCTCCGGCTTAATGTAATCCAAAATACCACCAAAATATAGCGTTTTGTGGGGAGGTAATCTAGCCATTCTGTCCTTTTATATTTTTCTTCGATTGGGTTAATGGCTCTGAGTTATACTAGAGTATATGCCAACACCCTTTTAGAAACGCTTTGCCGCTTGTACATAAGCGACCCCTACCATAACGGATGCGCGCTACACGCAATGGTAGCCGAAAAAAAGTAGTTGGTTTTGTTGTTTTATGGTCATCCAAACGCCTCGCAACTCTTACCAAAGTGTCCGTGAATGTTAAATCTCGGAAAAGCATCACTTTTCGTTATTCCGAGTCAGGGATCAATTTCATATATATATTCCCAAATAATTAGGAATAATGTTAGATATTAAATTGGTACTAATTATTTGTATTAATGTGTACTCCATGTTCAACTTACTACATAAAACAATGACCAGAAAATTTACTTTCAAAATCCAGTTTTACTGCCCTGAAATCGCTTTGAGTGCCTTTAAAACGCTTTTTATCTGCAATAACTTCCTTGCGGGATTGTCAACTTCATTGAGTTTATGTGAACTTCTGACTGGCATTTGTTAGTAAATGTGAATTTGCATGGATAAGGCAAAAGATATATATCTTTTTTCATGACTTTTTGTAGGTACTTGGTTAAAGGAAGAAGGGATTCAATTTGACGTGTATCTGGATACAGATCCGGCCACAGAAATGTCTTTAGTGTTTTTGTTTTTTTTTCTGTTGTAAGTTGAATTTTGCTTTAAACTAACCATATATTGGGATGTTGAATCAGGCCATAGAGAGGCAGATGAAACAGTTACCGGCCATTCTTCTACATTCACAATCAATTTCATAACCACAAACCATGTTGGTCCGAGTCTTTTATTCTGCATTTTGAAAATATCATTACAAGCAATTTCATAATCATACAGTAACACCAAATAGATCCGAGTCTTTTTTCTACACTTTGAAAATATCTTTCGTTGTCTGGCATTCTTCCAACAGTACTAGCTAATGAAAGTGCCAGTGCAAAGGAAAATCAACATTCGAAGTAAAAAAAAAGAAAGTTGTGTCTTTGCATTTCGATGCGTGTACACAGCTAAACGAGGGCCTCTTGCGATTGTAGGTAGTACTGCATTAGCAGGTAGGGTTGCAACATTCCATGCTGTCGATGTATCTCGAACTATTTACCGTCCGACCGAAGAACCAATCAGAGAAGGCCCCGGCGGGCGTTTTCCCGCCAACCACGATCTTACTGTAGAAGGAAGTTCCTATGATGGAATGGTCGTCACAGCTAGGGATAAACGCGCCCTGTCCGCGGCCGAGACTGGCCGTGACCCCGATGACCTCGGCTTGGTACCGGAGCAGGGCGTCCCGGTCGCTGCCGCGGCACCTCCGCGGTTTGCAGTCCAGTCTGAGGATGTTGGTCAGGGCCCATTTGTCGTAGGCGGCGTTCAGGACGAACATGGGGGAGGTGACGTAGGGCGCGGCGTACTGCGGTAAGAGACACTTCCACGGCTCCGCGGAGAAGGCTTGCACACAGGCCGGGTGATCCGGACCATCTTTGGGGAAAGGAGGCAAAATTAGTCACATACTCTGGATAAATGAATAAACTTGAAACAAGAGTTCCGAGACCTCATCCCTCCATGAAATATAGGCTTAACATGTAAATGTTCATTTCATCATTAATTATACAAATGGCCTCTTCATTAACATAATATATGAATAGTGATGTTAACTTTTAACTAATTTACACATGTCACAAGTATGAAATTCTCATTATTTTCCACAAAGGAGTCATAGAATTTTCATATTAGATATGCAAATTAGGTCAGTATTTGCATCTGTTGATATTCCACCTGCCACAGATTATACACATTACATGTATAAAGCCCTCATCAATTATGCAAATTAAGCCTTAATTTGCATAATTTACATCTAATTATGTACATTTCTGTCTTAGCTACCTACATACCAAAAATCATAAAAATACATTGTTCCTTTCTGGACTTATCTGCTCTGAAAGACACAACCACAACAGCAGCACAGCTCTTACCCAGCATGCCGTGCATGGCGGCCCTGTTCTTGAAGATCTCGGCGCCTCTGTCGTCCATGTCCCACACCATCAGCCCCGAGCTGGGGAACGCCATGTACCGGACGGTCTGCGGGAGTCTGCTCCTGACGTGGTCAGCCTGCCGGTACACCGCAATGGCACCGGCTGGAGAGAGAGAAGAAGGGGGGAATGAGGGCAATGAGAGGGAAACGTGAAAAATAACACTGCACGAAACGTTGGATTTACGAATACCAATAAATTCGGGTAATGTTTACTTTTATATTCACGATGACACGATTATAATCTTATTTACAAACACTGTTAAGTCCGAAATTACCACAATTGAATTTTACTTACTACCATTGTCAGGTCTGGTACTATGTACAGAGTACATGTATAAATATTACCCGACTTTACTGTCATTTGCTACAATTAGAAAATCCAACTTTTCGTGCAGTGTAAGGGTATTGGGACCGTGGAAAGAGAGGAAGCCATTAAAAGTGTTTTCTGGTTAGTAATACTGTTGTAAAAGTCCCATGGAATCAAAATAAGTGTGAAGTCTAAACACTATTCGCTTTGGGTCGAATGGCCGTGGGGACCACTCTGAAATTTGCAGCAAATGGCACAATGTCTGTTCCTGTGAAACAGAACTTTGTTGGAAAATTGAGCATCAGTCCGATTTTAATTGTTTTTGCGATTTCAGCAATATAAAACTGAGAAATTGAAATATTCAGGAAAACAAAATTTGCAAAAAAAAAACACTCTTACCAGAGTTCCCGCTCAGGATCACTGTTGTAGCGTTCGACATGCCTCTGACGTCACTCACTTCGTCCAACACGGCGTCTAAGATCGCATTGCCCCGGAAGTACAATGTCTTTCCTTTGTAGGTCACCGGATCCGGTAGTTTACCTGTACGAAATTAGTCCGTTATTTTAGCACATCGATCTGGTCACAGGTCACTTTATTGATAGCAGAGCGGCCAATGAAATGTTAATTTTCCATAGATTTGTTATTATGGAGCGTGTTATATAACGTATCATGCAGCAGACAATTTGACTCGGGTCAGATTATGGTATATTGATTATTGGACGATGATAAATGAGGTCACTTGAAGGACGAGTGGAAACTAGCCTGGGCAAAGAGAAGTAGACGTTTGTATTCATGACCTCCATTGCCTTTTCTTACTTCTGCACTTGTTTCTGTTCTTCTTTTGGATCTCATTTATCACATGTATTTGTGTTTATTTTGTGAAATCTCTGCTTATTATCTACGGACTCTATTTATTTGCATCTATTATTTGACATCTCAGTTCAAGGTATGTTCAGTCTGTACATCCGCATTGTATCTTGTATTCAGTTTTGGTTGATTATGTCAATCTGTACCTCTGTTCTCTTGGTTTATGTACCATATATTTTGTATATTTTACTGGTGTCTTATAAGCCCACACGAGCTGGGTGCATAAAGCACAAGACACGTTAATAAAGCTTCAATCATTCAATCATTCGTCAATGAAGGTTAGACATCCAGTTAATGAGATACAAGTAGTCACTGACCAAAATTAGTGGATGCTACTAGAAACGTCTGACAGTTTTCAATATCTATCCCAATTTCTTGTGTATCATTCATTCATTCATTCATTCATCCATCCATTCAATCATTCATTCATTCATTGTTACTTACTGGAGAAGCATGCGCCATCACAGTACATCACATACACCATGTTCCAGTTGTAGAAATCCGGACTGTCCTCCTGCTTGTTCGACAGGAAACCGCTGTACGTGCGCCTTGTGCGCCACCCTCGCGAGGAGCCGTCATCGTTCCGACTTCGTTTGTAGCATTCCTGCAGGTCGTCACACGAGCCGCCGCCGTCCAGGTGAACCCGCCACTTGTTTCTGCCGCTCCCAGTCCCTAAGAGAGCCGCAAACGATGGAGGAAAGTTTTAATTGCACCCAACGAGCGTAAAACTATGCCTCGTAAAGACCGTACGCGTCTACATTATCTCAATGTGCAGATATGGCACAATCAGCAACACGAAATCAGAAATTCTCTGGAACGACACACCTGTTATCAGCTCTCGAAATTTATACATTATAGGTATGTATTATTGATGATTTTTTTGGACTTAACCTGTATACCAACAACACAGATCTGAAACAGACTTTTTTCCGATGTGCGTCTCAGGTAAAAAGAAATAATTTATTTCTTATCTTTATTCATTCGGCTTCTCGGATCTAAAAACAACAAATCTGAAAGAAACCGGCGACAGAAACAAACTAGTTCCTATACAAGGCTGTCTTCCCGAACGAATAATGAAAAAAAAATACGACGAAAACCAATAATCTAACTAATACTTACATTAAATATTAAATACGTAAATACGTTTATCCTACACCATACATAATTGATTATTTCCTTCTCTAAAACGAAATGATATAGATTATAGTCAAGGGTATAGAGTTATGTGTAGAAAAAAAATCAAATACTTAACTATTAGTTTCCTTTTATATTTATTCTATGTACATGTGTTAGAATAAGGAACAATGTTGTTATTCTGACTCACCTGGCGTGTAGTAATATCCAGGCCTCGAGCCATCCAGACAATACGCCTTTGTTCTCGCCGCCCTGGCCTCACCTATCAGGTATAGTTTTGCCTGCAGAGGGGTGCAATTATCTCAGTCAGTTCGTAATCCGCCAAAAATGTACTACATGTAGTACCACCCAAAACAGCTACGATCGCTGTATCACAATAGTAAGATTCTAAACTATGCTGATAACTGACTTCTATTCTGACTCCTCAATTGAATACTAAAAGCACGAGTTCCTTTGGGGATGATACATGTATATGTATATGAGTCATTTTAACGCGCCAGCAAAATGGCAGACATGATAACTGGGACAGTGACCTAACCACGCGATGTCGGCCATCTTGATGTGTCTACCCGAAATCATATTACACGGGGAAAATAATTAATTCCTGTCCCTTTCTATTGTATAGTATAACCTTCCTTATTTCCGTGAATAATTTCATCAGGCTGGTAGAACATAGGATGTTAGGATTTTCTTGTACGTAAGCAAGGTAACGGTTGTGTACAAGAAAATCCTAATATCCTATAACCTTTATTGCTTTCAGTTTTATACTAAGCACGCATATGTATGGACTTGTAACATAGGGTTACCTTGAAAATACATTAGTGTGTGCTAAATGAAAGAACTTTTCACCAAAATGCATGGTCTAGACGATCCTAACGCTACTGGTGACACTTAGCAACAATTACATAATAGAGAATTCTAAAAAATCGTGTCGATGCATAATTTATTTAGCATTTAATTACAGTGATATATAGCCTCAAATCTTATTGACTTGTACTTTGAATTAACATTTCTGTCTGAGTACCTCTAACATTGTTAGATTACAACTAATATCCAAATGAAACAGCTAAGACAGCTAAGATAATGGTGTCCCTAGGTTATTATGTAAATACTATATGTTATTTTATGTATGTTATGTTAAGGCACCCAACATCAGCACTGCTGCCTGGGTGGCCTTTGTATTGCGGTTGCAATTTAATAAATAATAATAAAAACAGCTAAGACAATTATGATTTGTCTTACCTCGCCTTCCGAGTCGTCCGTGCTAGGAAATATTCCTTTCTTGCCTAACAGCTGTCCAGTCAGATATAGCCACGTCACGACGGTCACCACAACACACAGGACAACAACCAAACAAACCAGCAGACCGATCTGTGTAGTGGAGCAGGGGCATTTCTTCTCTTTACGGTCTAGCTCTGCCCTCCACCGGCGGCTGGTAGGCGCCTCATCCGGGACCGATGTTGTAATGCCATCCGTACCCACATCGGCGCGTAGGCTCTCGCTCTCTGGGTCGGCAGAAGCGCCCTCGCTGTTGAATTCAGCGTGTAGTGGCGGCAGTAGGACCCGTGCTGAGGAAAAATCCGGGTCTGGCGTATCCTCTACCTCCCACAGGTCAGGTACAGGCATCAACCGTGAGCTCGAATCGCGCGGATAGTAGAAGGGGGAGGGGGGTGGAGTCCCCGCCAGGTCGTCCATAAGGTACCCGCTTCGGTCCATATTGTCACAGTGTCCCTGGCAACCACAGTTTCTTCTATAAATGAAAATTTTAGCTTGTAATAGGCGCGGAGTAAAAGTAGACGTCTATATTTCCGGTGAAACCTGGTTTCTGAGAATGTTTATAGAGTTGAAACGTGTCCGTCAATCAATTGAGTCACGCTCTGACCTACATTGGTATTCCAAATCTGTTCTGGCCTCACACCTGAAAAACCTGAATGCGCAATTGAGCGACCATAATAAAGTCAAAGGTCAGGAACATACCATTATTTTTTGAGGTACCAACCTGTAAAAATGTACTTTGTAAAGCACTCAGGTCGTAGGTGCATTAGAATCAGTTGTAGAATGGTTTTATAAATGTCACCTAAATCATGGGATAGTCATTTGCGTAATTTCACCTCACCCTAAGGGAGAGAAGTATTGTTTA
Source organism: Branchiostoma floridae x Branchiostoma japonicum (assembly GCA_013266295.2). NCBI lineage: Eukaryota > Metazoa > Chordata > Leptocardii > Amphioxiformes > Branchiostomatidae > Branchiostoma > Branchiostoma floridae x Branchiostoma japonicum. The sequence continues at coordinate 5,750,060 of CM023834.1, read as the reverse complement.
CGGCTTGTATGTAAAGCTGTGTTCCTGCATGCATTGTCTGCATGTTCTGCCAGAGAGCGCAGTGCACTTTCTGTATATTTTGCTAGATTAAACAGTTTAACTTTATCCGTCTGAGGGGTAAAGTCTGCTATCTCCGATTGTTTTGTTCTTCTAGTAGGACTAATACAAACTGCGATATGATCATATTTTACTAACACGAATTACAGAAAATCAAGGTTATACTTGATGCAGACATAGACCTAAGGGAAAGATGGGGCTTGTATTCTGAACACGTAGAAACCATCTAGAGGCAAGTTAACGATGTAGACTCGTCTTGAGCTGTCTACAGTCGGCATGCCATTCAATCTCCGTTATTTGGAGTTCTTTAACCATGTCACACAAAGCCGAATATTACCTCCCGACCTCCCACCATGGATAGGAGTAGGTCGGGAGCAAGGTCGGTTATGGTGGGCTTACGTTCGGCAAGGTCGGCCGAATGTTTCAAGATGTTTAAAACATTTGGGTGTGAACGGGAGGTTCGGTCATGGATGGCTGGTGGTTAGCTGGTGTTCGGGAGTAGGCAGGGGTGTAGTTGGCAGTCAAATTTGACTCAAATGTAACTCAAATTCGATTCGTATCGAAAGGTAGGCGTGGCCTAAATCTGGTCAGACAACTTAAGCCAACCTCGGTCGGCTGGGGTTCGGGGCAAGGTTGGGAATGTGTGACAAGGGCTTAACATGAGGGTTATCAGGACAGATTTACTTGTCGGTACGCGGTGAGGCCAATATTTCTGTCGTTCTCCAAAGGATGTTTTCCATATCTTCCATATCCAAGTTATCGGATGATGTCCTCTTCTTCTTCGTGGTACGTGCCTAACCTCATTTGGTTGAGGACTCATGGCACGGGCATGTCGTAACTAGTTATATAAATATTAGGTCTTCTTTGTGCTCACTTCAATGTTTTCGTCAGATTCTCCTGAAGAAGGAAAATGTATCGACTGCTGTTTTTTTAAATCTTCTAGAACGAATAGGTGTGTTAACTAAATATTCAAATGGCCACGAATCAGTCGTGTGTGTCTTTTGAAGATAAGAGTACAGTGATCCTTAGGGAAATCAAATTAAGATACCGCGATACCATGGCTTGATTAGTGGTCTGTTTCTTATCACTTGGATTTTTAAGGTCCTCCACTAACAAGGCCTTCGCCTCACCGGAACTCCGTCACACTGTATAGATAATTAAGACATCTAATCTGTTTAAACGCAATAGAAAAATGATTTTTGGCAAAAAAAGTACCTAATCCATACTTTCTCTTTGTCTTATACATACATGTCAAAAACTACTCGCAAATTCTATTTTCAGTTCATTTCTTCCTATCAGATCCAGAAAATTGCTTTGCCTGGTTACGAAACTTATTTTAGCTCCCGAGTCTCTTTGCCTCTGCGATATTTGCGGAGAGGACAGAAGGTCCAGGCTATAATTGCTTGCCTGGGACAGATCTAGACCGTTGAATCACCAGTGCCTTACGTTAATGAATAGAGATCAAACCCTTACCACCAGCTTCAAGCTCACTAGTACTGCGCAGCGCTGTCAGGTACTTATAAGGTAATGGGACATTTTTCTTCATTACGTCTAGTCAGGGTGTGTAATCTTATTACGTACTTATTGATATACTACCTGGTGTAAATATAGCATGCCACGGGCCTGCATGCTGTAGCCTGCACCTACCTGTGGTGTAATCTTTACAACCATTGAGCCCAAACCTAAACCTAATAGTATTAGATGCGGTTAGATAGGATTTGCACTATGTAGTAACTTAGAAACCCACATTAAAAACTACAGGTGGGTAACGAGTCAAGTTCAACGGGAATGTGTAAACCGATGATAAGGATTCACTACCGGAAACATCGCACGATGCACCTACGATGGAGTTTTTTTTCGCGACGACCATTTCATACGTCGTAGATTTCAGAAGAGACTTGTGTGATCGTTGAAAAATTAAACAATTTTCTCAAACTTTTGCTTTGGGAAAAGGCACTTTTCGCGTCTTACCTCACTCCAACCAGGATGTGTACCTGACTTCGGTTGGGGAGGTAAAGGCGGTGGAAGGAGAGGAATGGGCTCCGCCTTCCAATACCGTGCCCTATAGACACAGTGGATTAACAACCCACTGCTCCTACAGCCTCAAAAAGGCTATGGGACCTAGCAATAACCTTTACCTACAAAAATGATAAGACAGGATACGGATTATATATCATGGGCGATTTTGTATTTTCATTATCAATAGTGTACTATCTCACAAACTCCAAGGAATACTCGCACACAGACAATCCATTTTAGTTTCAGTTTTAATGATTCCATTATTAATGATTACGGCCCTCACACACCGTACACTCATTTGAGCGGATAATAGGCATATATTGAAACTCATATACATGTCATTTTCTTTTCGAAGTCATATACACGCACTGAAGCAATTAATGCACACCGACGCAGGCACTGCCAAACTGCTAACATAAAACTATAAATCACCTGAACAACAACCATAAACAACTCAAGCGAAAAATTACCACAGCTACACAGAAGACACGAAAACTATCTCATGGTACCGGTTGCCATCTTCGTGAACTTTTCTGTGATTGGTCCTATCGTTTGAAGTGTTCGTAATACTACTATCAGGCAGGGCCATTTTTACTGGGACAGTGTCTGGTTCTTGGCTGTTGTTGAATGTTTTTCTGAACTTGCCCAGATAGATTCCTCTCTTGTAAGTATGTGCCGTCCTCGTCTGTACCGAAGGACCATGGGTGTCAGTCATTGTCATTTTCCAAGATGCCTCGCGGCCCAGGCATGCGCACAGAATCCTCTGGATGTGTAGTCGGAACCTCTGTCCAAAGAGCGCGTACAGGAAGGGGTTGACCGCCGAGTTGGCTGAGGACAGCATCCCGACGAAAGACAGCACGTTGACGGGAACGGAGTACGGCGGTACCCCGTAGTGGTCAATGATGTTGGTGACGTGGAGGGGGATCCAGGAGAAGAAAAAGAACAACACGATCACTGTCACCATCTTGGTCACGCGGTTCCGATTTTCTGCTCGCCTCCTCGCCTGCATGGCCACAGCGATTTCCATGCCGTCTTTGATGCGCTTGTAGAGGAGAACGTATGTGGGGACGAGGATGAACAGCGGAACGACGTTCCAGGCGACGAACCGATACATGAAGAGGGCTCGGATGAAATCCACGGTGCCCTGTAGGCCTGTAGGAATCCAGAGGGAGCAGTGCTCCATTCCGCCGAATTCCCTGACCTTGGCAAATATGGCAACAGGGAGGCTGAGGATCAAGGCAAGAACCCACAGGCCGCCGCAGATCAGCAGGGTCCGTTTGGTCCCCGAGCCTCGGCCTCTTCTTCGGAGCGGGTTGGACACCGCGCGGAAGCGCTCGACGCTCATGGCGGTGAGGAAGAGGATGCTGGCGTTCACAGTCGCAGCGTAGATCCCCTTGTTGACGATGCACATAGCCTGGCCGAAGATCCATCCGCGAGAGTTCAGCACGTACCCGCTGAGAAAGGGCACGACCAGGCTGCAGTACAGCAAGTCTGCCACCGAGAGGTTGAGGACGTAGATGTTGGGCACGGTTCTCATATCGGCGTTTCTCGCGATAACGTAGATGACGAGACCGTTTGCGAAGGCCCCGATGGCCGCGATGACTAACTCGACCGAGGACCAGACCATGTTGTCTACGCTGAAGGCGAACGGAGACGCAGTCTGGTTTGAGAAGGCCTGAGAGTCGTTGGTAAAGCTGGTAAAGTTGGTAACGTTGGTAAAATCATGATCAATGGACCAGTCGTGTGACGCAGTGTTGGCCGTGGGAAAAGGATCAAACTGAACGGACTGGTTGAAATCCATGGCTGATAACGTTATGTTGTCGGGAATATATAAACTGATCGACTGCCCAGCTTCCGGGGTACCTAAGGGCACATTGGTACAATCTGTTTGTGAATTTCTAATGAAATGTTGAACATATAGAAACTTTGTAACTACTGTACTGTCAAAAGCGGTAGAAGACGAAATTCTTTTGTCTTTTATTTCCAACTGCCCCTTTAACGATCAGAAAAGAAAAGAGCCATTGAAAGAAGTCACCAAAACTCACCACAATTTCCAAACGCTTACTGACGAAAAGAAAACTACAACCCTGCTAACCCACTCTATGCAGAAAAAGTAGGACACTTCGTCTTCCACTGCTTCCAAAAAAAAGGAAATGAAACCCAAAGAGCTTAGATTGTATTTCGTAACAGTTCTTAGAATAGTCACTTTTTCCACCAGTGTTAGCTTGCACTGTCTGTATAGTCTTCCTAGATATTGTTTCATGTTGCAATTAGCCCTCGGGCATGAACTTGCAAATAAACTATTCATCATAATGTATAGTCATACCAGTCTTACTGTACAGCAGTACTGAAGGACCATCAGAAAGTGTTGTAAAGATGTAAGTACATGTATCATGACAAGAAAGGAGTACAAACTGCATACAAAACATCCATGAATAAAAACGAAACAAATATTAAACATGCACATGGTAAGAACCTGACGTTAAAAACCCAAAGCTTTGCCAAGCGCATACAGCTTCGTTTGTGATCGTATAAAGTTTTGAGACCATTCTTAACTTACTGTAATATAGCAGCAATACTGTGGATACTGGGGAGTCCAACGGGGGTCGGCTGGTCTAGCTGTCCACAAACACACCTCAAAACCTGCAGAAACCACAAATACGGGAGCGGTCAGCACCAAAACCCACCCAAGACATTCACACGACGACCTGGAATTCAGATAAACAAAGAGTAGAGCCAGTGTCTTGGCAATAACGTTACTGCCGTGCACACAAGTACAACATCTGGGCTCCATCTGCTGCACCTATCATCAAGTCAACTCTATGACCGATTGAGGCGAAATTTATCGACGTATTGACTCTCCGAGGAAGGCAAGCGTACGCCTACGTACTACCGTCACAGGTAGCCACACCTACTTCGGGTGGCCGTCTGAACTGCGATGATTAATGAAGCTACTGGTAATTGGGAGCTTATAAAGCTGGATTGTGACGGCGTGGTTTGGTTGGACGAGTAATTCTGCTGAGGCAACATCAAAGATATTCGACAGGAGGCGGAGAGAAGAAAGGGGACTTAATCAGAGTCTTTGGGTCCCATATGGCGACATTAAAGTGATTTCTGCTGAATACATGTATTATGTATAAAGAGCAGAAGTATCATAAGTCATGTAGCCTGTCTAGACGGTACTGAATATATCCGACAGCTAGTTGGAGAGCTAGACAGAGTGTGTTTGCCAGATAAAGCTGAGAAGAGTTTATCTCTGTGAACAGCTCGCCACATTACCCTCTAGTTTTTATTCCTTGTCGGATCGAATTAGCCACTATGGCTTAGAAATCTTTGTTTTAATCTAAATCCCGACGCAAAACGGATCCCAGAGTGACATAGATGCATCCCTTGTCGACGAAATTTTAAACTTTAAAAAGAAATATTGATTGAACTACAGGGCGTTTCCACGACTGCTGATGCAGAAAGATGATGACTGTTAACGTTGTATTCCAAAACGTGTTCCATGATTTGGAACACTACGAAGGGGACTGAATCTGTATTCCAAAACGTGGTTGACGAATAACACGAAGTGGAATGCATGTTGTATTCCAAAACGTGGTCCATTACAAAACATGAGTTTCATAATCACATGTTTTGGTTCTAACCTAAAACCTAATCTAGACACATGCATACGTACAAATACAGACAGACAGACAGACAGACAAACAAACAAACAGACAAACAAGGCTTACTTGACAGGCACAAAATGGGGTTCCTGATGACCCACTGTATACAGGACTCTGGATGTTTGACAGCGTGGTCGGCCACGTTATGGGGCATTCCAAATCGTGGCCCAGTTGTGCCATGATTCGGAAAGCAATGAAGTGGATTGCCTGGTGTATTTCAAAGCGTGGTTCATTCCAAAACATGTTTTGCATGTTTTGGAATAACATGTTTTGGAATGCAACAATGACTTTAAGTGTTGAACACCACCCTCCATGCCCCTGAACAATTGTAGATTGTATTTCGCCAGTGTGGTCGGCACCATGCATGGCTCAAATCGACCTGACAGCGTTTCAACAGTTGTTGACCCTATTAAAAGGTCAGCAATAGGTGCCTTCTGTTAATCGATATGTTGTGGACTCGTCAATATTTGAAAGCGAAGACTGATTACTAATTATAAGCACTTACTAGTATTCTTTTTGCATCGATCACTGAATTAAGGCTGTTAACAATTTATCTTGATTGGTGAAGTACTTCAACCTGTCACAACATCTGTCACAAGGTCTATGAACATTTTACTGACTCTACAACATAAAGACAGCATTAAAGAGGTCAGGCAAAACGAACTGTAAAAGTCACGGAATAACACAAGCTGGAGAGGGTTTATGGAGTGACGTCTCCCGGGGAGCGTTAGGCGCCGTTGCGTGCTGGTACCTTATCGTCCTGTCACGATTGCACCTTGTGATGTACTTGTGGGTCCCAATGTCTAACGCCACTGTCACACATTCAGAACCTCTCCCCCCCCCCCCCGAACACGAGCCGACCAAGGTCACGCCTACCTTTCTATACGAATTGAATAAAATTTGAGTCAAATTTGACTGCCAACCACGCCCCGACCTACTTCCAAACACCAGCCAACCACCAGCTAACTATGGCCAAACCTCCCGTCCACACCCGAACATTTTGAAACATTCGGCTGGCCCAGCCAAACAGCAGTTGCCCTGGCCGAACACCAGCCGATCTTGCTCCCGACCTACTCCTAACCATGGTTGGGGGGAGTTCGGCAGTGTTCGGGGTTTTACGCACCAATCGTTGCCAGCGTCACTTTGATCCAATTTACCCATTATCACGCTTGGCTGCGTCTGAGAACATTAACTCCCAAACCTCCATAAAGATTACAAGTAAACGTTTGCTTTGCTCCTTGACCGACGCTTTATGAGGTCTTTACCCAAAAGCCATTACAACGGCAAGGAGTACAGCTGGAGCGCGCCACTGGAGCTTGAATAAGGAAAGGGCATTGTTTTCAGGCCTTCAGGCTTTTTGACCTTCTCGTATAGCAACATATTTTGCTATATATCACTGTAATGTACCGGGAATTTTCAACCACAGAATAGCTTTTAGATAAATATTTACGTTTATGGGGACAGTGATGCCATTAAGGCTCAACTGTGTCCTATGTATTTTCAAAATACCGCCTTAAGGGTACCGTATAAAGGTCCTCCGCTAGGGTACCGTATAAAGGTCCTCCGCTGCCACCGTTGACTGGCGATCCTGACAGGGTTGTAAAATGTAGCAGGGAGTTATTTCTCTTGTTGCAAGATCTAAAACATTTTTTTCGTTGTTTTTTTGGGGGGGGGGGGGAAGTACTGCCCAACATTTGTTGTATGACATTTAAAGCATCTGCAAGACAGATAGCAGTATCGTAATTTCGCTAAATGAATTGTAGTGAAAGAAGGCTGGACGGGAGAGAAGACAGATGCAGTGGCTTGCTTTGTACACATGTATTAATTGAGAGGGCAATACCATTATCGCCAATCAAAGATCGTAAAACAACCTTTTAACCCCTGCCTTAGGGCGCGATCACATTCGTCAAAGGTCGTCGATTTTGAAGTCGTAGAATTTTCAAGCAAGCTTGGACAGAACCAACCACCGACAAGGATCTAATACTGCGTTTTCGACAAAGACAGCTGGATGTCCTACCACACACATACGACTATCCCCCAAAATACCCTTAGTTTGCGAACGTACGGTGATCGTACGACGAATCTTACCGCGCACGTATCTTTGAGATAACCAGCTCCTGTTCAGCGTATATCAGTTGATGTCAAAGCCAAAGAATTTTTGCCGGACCTTTTTATATGTTTGATATGCCTGCGAATCTGGTTTGTTACGCCGAAGTGCGGTTATACCGGCTATACAGATACAGATACAGATATGCTATACGGATTCTACATGGAATTTATCCGGCTTTGCATGATTCTAACGCTATTGAAAATTTGATAACAGAATATACGAGTTTCCCTAATTAAACGTTGCTATAGATGTCAGCACAAATAGATTAAGAAATTAATAGCGTGCATCCTTAACTGATATGTAGAGAAGATAAATCGTTAGGTCTAGACCTTGTAGTGCTCTGGGCAGCAAAGCAATTACGGAACATAATGGCCTTTCCCCCCAGAGTGATTTAGGCATCACTTTGAATATGTACAATGGAGACAGTGACCTAATTTTTACTGTGGAGAAGATTGCAACTGGGCGATATGTTACATTGAGACAGAGCGGACTAAATGACTTTTAAGATATAAAGGGCGCATCAATATTTTAGACAGCTTACAAAGAAAAAAGAGGACGAATACTGTAGTTTTAGTGCCTCCAACAACGATGGAGGTCCCAAAGGGCATAGTCGACTTAGGCTGAGGTCACATTGCCAAACCAGGGGCCGACCGGTCAGTCTTATGGAACGGAGAGTATGATATAAAAGACAACAAAGCACAACAAGTTGAAAAAATTAATAATGGGAACTATTTGCGAATAATCTTGATGTAAATTGTTGATGTTTCGTTAATCGAAACAGCCCGGCCGGGCCCCGGTTTGGAAATGTGACATCAGCATTACTTGTACATCTACATCATTCTCCAAAGGTCCACAGTGCCATTAGGAATCATTTTGAGGAAAGGTCGAGTCTATGTTATTTCCGCCTTAAAAGGTTCTTATCATACCAAACACAGCAGAATCATCCATTTGTAAAAGGTCCGACATAGCTAGCAAGGCGAGGAGGTTTAAGCAAAGGACAGACACGAAGCAATCAGTGCAGAAGACTGATTGGGACACAAGTCATGCCAAGAAGGGCCCCAAGATCTTGAGATTGTACCGTTGAGCTGGCCGATAAGACATCAGAATAATTGTCTGGCCTTATTAGTGGCGAGTTCTTGTGGTTAATTTAAATGGAAGAAGATTCTAGAATGATAACACTATATATGTACGTGTGCGCAACTGCATGCGCTAGTCATGTGAGGTGTTTTCGTCTGGATTTTCTATTCAAATTAACACTTGCAATTCCACGTCAGCAGGAAAGTATCATTTCTTTCCCCGTAGTTGAAACAAAATTGCTCTTACTAAAGCAGGTGTCCAAACTGAGCTGATATATATACCAAAGACATGACCTATGATCCTAAACAGCGAACGTTCCAGATTAGATTTTGCCGGGGCCCATTGCCCTAGCTAGAACGCCTTATATCTCCTGTTCCAGATGAATGTCTGTTGTCATCGAATTTAAGAAAAGTAACCAACGATAAAGTTTAACACTTTCTGGAGGTCTGATCTAAGGCGTGTAGACGAATCAATGGCTAAATGATATCACGATCATGCACATTTAATCATTTCATAACGGATCACTTGTCCGAAGAGACCTGGCATTTCATGCTCGAGTTCACATCCTACTGAATGTAATAAAATTTGATACCTGCTCAGGACAGATGTCCCAAAGCGTACGTGCAATAGAACTCACCACGATATATGAGTATCAGAAGGATTCTAGGTGTTTTATTAAGTCCTCATCCGCACATACCGCCTCTGACACGGCTACTGTCTGCACACGATGTTGGTCAGGCAGCAGAATACAAATGGCATCAAACAGATTCTCTTTTGAAACTCTGACCCTAGAATCAGATTTGCTGATGCGGAAGCCAGAGCAAAGTGAAAAAAGGAGTCAAGAACACAAATAACGTCATTAGTGTTACTGTTAAGGAGACATTTCAAAATGATTTTGAAGGTTCCTTTGGGATTATTCATGGTAAACGTGTTGCCGATTGCGTTACATAAAGTACCGTATTAAAACTCTATTTCTCAGTATTGAAAAATGTGACAATTTCAATGCCTTTCTTTGAACTCCACTTACCTATCCTCTATCAATGATTTAAGGGATAAAGCAATATACGTGATGTTCAGCAAGGTTGCCTAACCCCATGGCGCGGGCTTGAACAAGAACCCTGCTGCCGGCATACAAATGAACAAAGTCTAAGGAAGTAATTCCACACTCAATAAGCGCTAGCAATCTCTACACGACATAGTAAATGGAATCATACCAGAAAACCGTTTATCCTAATTCCTTATTTTCTACCTGACTCTCTTCCTGCCTGAAATAACCACAAGATAAGTCTTTGCAGGATCAGAGTTTGCAGCAAACGAACAGAGGTCATCGCAGGTTTTCGCGGATGACTGACGCATATTGAAGCTTGCCAGCACCCTCTAGAACACGATATCCCGAGAGTATGAACTTTTCCAATTGTATTACACTTTGACAAGTAATAGATTGTTTGTGGATGAAGTGGTTGATCGAGCTGGAACCGACTCTGGCACAAAATCATCAGGAGGAAGTCAGCAGGGATGGGCGAGATCTTCACTGCAATATTATTATAGAAAAAAATCGTAATCTCTTTCCTGTATGAATTACCAAACGATCAGTGTTGGTTCATGATTTAAGAAAAATGTTCCTATAACCAACACAACGAGTTGATTCTCGAAGAGTATCTAGAACATTTTGACGATCATGATTCTGTTTTAACCATCTGTAACCTTTCTTTCAATAAAACAATAATGGTACGCCGTGAAGCATGGAGAACAAATTTGGAGGTATGCTATTGTTAAATCCATATCTATCCTTCTTCTTTCAATTTGAAAACGCACAAGTCAATGTTCAATAAACATTGATAGCTAGCAGCCATGAGAGCAGTCTAATATCTTTGTCATTTGCCAAATGGCGTTGTAACAGAAGGTATTATTCACAGTTGAATGCATGCTGATGTTTATGAGAAAAGATCAATACAATCATGGCAAAAGCCACATAATGACACTCACTGTGCCGAAAAGGCCGTCAGCGCCACAGACAAGCGCGATCCGTCAAACGTACGGAGCAGCTGGCCGCTTACCTACTTGGACAACTCCTCGCTACCGCTCACAAGCACAGAACATACCACATCCGCCCGCGACGCACAAATGTGTTCTGTGGCCCAGGCGGTCAGCACATATTGTATGACGTGGTGGGTGTTTTAAACCCTTGCATACAGCCGCTGTTAGAAGTGTTATCAGAACCAAGCCGTAGAAGACTCCAAGCGTTATCTGTGGAAGACTATTGGTTGCCTAGCCTGATTACTGGTGACGTAGACCGAAGACGACACGTGATTGGAAGACTGAAAATCTTGAGGTTCCCCAAGGAAAGGGTTTAGAATAGGCTGAATCAGATGATACAGTAATCAAGCTGAATCCTCTAGTAATTAAAACTTATGCTGACAATTTTGGGTTAGTTTGAATCATAATAAGAGAAAAGGAGTATGAAAAATTGGTATATTTGATTTATTTACACTAATTGTAATCCCTGGTGGCTGATTTCGTGCCAAACGTATTGCCGTGATTTTTTTACAGGCTAAACACATCTTATGCAAATTATTCTCCGCTGAGGCCCCGACCCTAGCTTTCTCCAGAGAGGAAACATTGAGGAGATTTCCTACAATATGAATACAAATAAAGTAAAAAATACGATTATAGTTCGCTACCAGGTTGCTCAGCAAGTGAGATGTGATAACAAATGTATTCCTGATCCACTCCAAGCACTTTTATAGCGTATGATTTAAACAAAGTCAGTTTTGTCTTCTAATTGTGCGTGCTAATGCCATATGAATTTTCAACGTACTAGATTCAAATCCAAATATTCATTTATTAATATGTTCTTACATTTACCCATTATCCAATCATCCAGAATGAAAAATCCATTTTTATGTGTGTTTATTCTTTGTCCATGACATTTTGCTGAGCTATTGAAAGTTAATCAATGTAATGGGTATAAGAGTGTTTGCGGTAACGAGATACCATAATTGGGTACCATAATGCGATTATATGCAACAAAAACTAACTATGAGATTCGATTTAGTTTAAAAACAATTGATCAGAGAAGTAAGAAAATTGCATTTGTTTTACATTACCCCTAATGCCAACTCAATTATCTAGTCATGGTACAAACAAACTCTCTATAATAAATGGGCAACCACAAACGACCTACACTGCGGCATGCATTTATGCCAGTCAGGAAATGTTTTGATGGATGTTTGGATCTTTTAGAAAGGCTACAACTTCAAAGAGACTTCAAAGAATCTACTCTTTGTAGTTTGGGCATCTTAGCCGTGTAGTAGTTGTTAATGTTCATCACGTCCTTAGGGCAAGGCGTCTGGAACATTGAAGACTTTCCCTCAGTCGCGAGAGCCCTGTTTTTCTACTTCTGAAGCCTTCGGGTCTGCTTCCAGCAGGAGACTACACAAAAGCATAATTTGTAACTCGATAGCCGCGCTTTGCAAAAAAGATGTAGGTCGGTGCCTTAGAGCAAATAAAGTTAGCTTAATCAAATGACATCGTACACACAGAAGAGCATTTTAATGTTCAATTTGGATTATCCGACCCGGACATTTCCACCTGGGCCTTAGCTGATTGTAAGTGCTGCTGCCGGTTAAGATTATGGAGTAGAATTAGGAAGCCTTGATGTCGATGTAAATGGATACTGATCAATCCTAACTGGCAGCCAAATCTGTCCAACTCTAGCTGTTTGATTAAGCACACCTTTCCTGAGTGACCCTACCCGACGTTTGGGGGGATTTCCTGTTCACGCAGAACCTGGTGTTAGCTGCCAATCCATCTCCAACGACTTGTTTGTCGATACTGTGAGATAAGCAGGTGTTCATGAGACCGTCCTGACTCTGGGCGCCTGTCTACATGAACAGACAGTTAACCAACCGTGTCAGACCTGAAGATGTACATGTACCAGTGACACCGATCGCGAGTGAGTAGGCCACACGGACCCAGCTTTCGCAAATTGCATCAGATTTATTTTGCCTCCACTGAAAAGACACGAAGACAACAGAAATTGGTTTTCTTCACACTGGCTTAGATAATAACCAAGCGTAAGCGCTTCGGGATCCACATCTGATTGTACATTTAAAGTCTCTTTGGCGGCGTGCTGTGATGCATTACCTACAGGATCAACCACATCCCATTACAGTAATGCAGACTCATCTATTGTGTGGCCCCTTAAACCCATCATTACTTGCATTTTCTTGATGTAAGAGCCTACGTATTTATCAAATCTACTTGCTTGGGATGTGGCAACGTTAGGAGTGGCTGGCTTCGGTATTAAACCCTGTGTGATGGATAGCGACAATGAACTGTGTGTCGAGGGCTTTCTAAATTTCATCAGCATCTGTGCCATCGCGGGATGGGTGTGTTATCTGTACATGCTATTAATAAACTCTGCGCAAAGGACAGAAGGTGTTAGAGGTGTCAGTGGATAATTTTTCTCGCTAGCTCAGAACGTGAAGCTTGGTACTTTGACAGTGAAGAACTGGAAATCGCTGTTTGAAAGCCGCTGTTGAAATAGATCTTATAAAATACTACCTAGTGCTTCAATTTGTCAAACGAAGGAACGTAATATGGCCTGGTAAACCTCAGCTCATTTCATTCAGCTCACAAAGGCAATATTGTAAAACAAACGCGAACATATGTTAGAAATAGCCATGCACATGAATGATAACGTTATCGTGCTTCTTTTGAATCAGTTTGCATTTATTCTTCTGATATTCGAACGTCAAGCTTTAAACCTAAAGTTTTAAAAGCAAGCACAAAAGAATCACACTTTGGATATGGGACTTTATGTTTTGTTCATTGATAGAGATATATGTAAAAGATTATGGTAAGACTGCCTTTTGTCCATAAGGCATTTAATTATCAACATGATTCATGGATAAAATGGCCATATGGATTGGTGAATGTGTCTATCATGCCAATGATATACTGATTGCCATTAGGATAAATATAGTTTTTATATGTAGTGTAATGTCCATTGATACTGGTAACAGCACCTCGTCCCTTAAATCAGATCTTCAAATCTAAAGCTGACTGAATGAAATAGGCTTGAATGAAATGGCCATATTGATTCAGTATGAGTGAAACGATGTAGAATAAAGGACCACAAAGATCGTAGACGCCAGAGGAATGCCCTTACCGTAAATCAGGATTCCTTTAAGTCACTGGTCTGAGGAAACCCGTTATGATTGAAGAGTTTTATCTACAGCATCTTCTGAAATAGTGCAGCCATAAAGGCCAACATCAGCGGCAATGGCATTTAGAACAGCGTCAAGGATATGTGCCCATTCTAGTGTGTAATAGAATAGAGGACTGGAATATTGATGTACAACGGTCAGACTTATGTATAAGATAGTTTCGGTAGTTTATTTTGAATGTAGAATCAAGAAGTGTGGTAGTTATATAATATGTTCAATGCAATATAAGGAAGTTGCTACGCTGGGCGCACTCTATCACACATTATTGTATGCTCCTGGGTCAATAAAGCAAGAATATTACAATATTCCATACATTCCCGTCATCGTTAGCTATGGTGTACACCCATCAGTCAAGGACACACATCGTAACTACACTTCACCTCGCTAGGGACAAATATGGGCACCTGACTTTCATAAAAGATATTTCGTAATCGTCAACAGTCAATACGAAGCATATGGCCTCCCGAACACTGTCGAACTCCCCCCAACCATGGTTAGGAGTAGGTTGGGAGCAAGGTCGAATGTGGTTGGCTGGTGTTCGGCGAGGTCTGCCGCACTGTTCGGCTACACCAGCCGAAAGTTTCAAAATGTTGAAAACATTCGGGTGTGGATGGAATGTTTGAGTGTGTGACAGGGGCTTAAAAGGTTGACTTGTTCAGTATCTTGTACTGACGTGTTCTCAGACAGATGGATCGGTATTCCATCTCCGGTCTCATACTTTACGGACGCCGCGCACTTTTAACGATTCTTCAACAGATAAAAGGTTTATTCACTACAGATCCATTTTCCATCATCATGCGCTTATTACTTTCTCCAAAGTTACAACGGCTCTGATGATAGAAAGCACATGGAGATGATCTGGCATATGTTGTTAACCTTATCAAGACGTATTGAAGAAGTAAAATATTCATACTTCTACGTAACTTTCAAATAGACTTTCAAATGATATCACAACAAAACTCTATATTCTATAACTCTATACTCTAGAAGTGTTAAAATATCATAATAACCATGAAAAAGCTATCAAATATTGCATGTAACTCTGTATCTTTCAAAACCTGCACGTACTAGTAGATCTGTTTTCCCTACTTGGTCGAAGCGATCGAACATGGATATGTTCCAAGCTGGACCATGCGTTTTACGTAAGGATTCCAGAATCGACATCTTCTCTAATCTATAAAGTGTGCTGGCGGGTCTCGGTACTTTGCGTTTCATCCATTTGAACATTCGACAATCCTCCTAAATTAAAGAAACTATCAAAGGGGAAAGCAGGCTTCAAGGTAGCGTGCCAATCATTGTAATGTCCATTGATTTCTTGTATTACTTTTCAACTAACATCACGGCTGGATGAAACGCTACTTCTGTGTACGGTACGTCTGTGTAAATCCATTGACGTAATTTATGGCTCCCGCAACGCCGCCTCACGAACACCTTTGAAGTCCCCTCACACCGCAGGAAGATTCTAAATCGTGTTTATCAGATACTCCTTGGGCCTCTACATGTCGCACGACAGCAAACCTTGGGGAAAACCTTTGAAGCCTCCTCACACCACAGGGAGATTTCTGAATCTTGTTTATCAGTTACATCTTGGGCTTCTACGTGTGGCACGACAGCAAACCTTGGGGAATAAGGTTATTTCTAAGAGTCTTCTTTTGTAATCACTTGGCGCCATGCAAAATGTTTCCAGCCTGCTTCACATATTTGGATGTGAATAACAGCAGGAGTTGTATTTCTACATAGGGTTGTAAAATAGTAGCTAAGTGTAGAGTAGCAAAGTAGTCCCTCTCAACATTTGAAAAATATGAATAAAGTTTTCATTAAAAAAACTGCAGGAGTTGTCTTCTTTTGCATCCTCTTTTTGGTGAGATCAAATACATCTCAAATGCTCGAGCTGAAGACTCGATGATCGATTCCTTTGCTGGAAGTTTGCCAGCTTGCGACGTTAGTTTTAATTATCATGTTCCATTTTGATGATGACAAAAGCTTGCAGTTCCTTTAATGAACCATCAGTTGCTGGCAACTGAGAGCTCCATTCTGGAACTTTCTTCACATCGACGACAATTGATTAAAACTACAGCCACGGATTTTGACGGCTTATGAAACCCAATAGTAGAAATATCCTACTTAAAGAGCCTTTCCTCTCCCAAGCCTTCTTTTGATCGATGTTCATATGTTTTTTATGGCTTTACCGGCGCATTTTACGCTATGATGTATGCATATTTTCATGAAACGTCTCGTTAGCTTTTGAAGAATTGGTCCAAAAAGCTGATTTTAACGAAAACAGCATAAAACGTTTGCACTTTTTATCCACTGCAAAGTTTATGTTGCAACTTGAAAATTGGTATTGATATGCCATTAAGAGATTGTTCTTTGGTGTCATGGGTAGAATCACTTATGATTGATTGTAGTCTGCTAGAACGACAGGTTCAGGACATATGTTCTCATTACATGCACAGTTAAATGTTATTCTTCGGTGCGCTCCACTAGTCACTAATCAATCTCTATACATACCGGGCATGTCGAGTGAAACGCTGTGTAACAGATCAGAACCTCACATCACGTGAAATATATTGGACAACCTACAACAAATCGATGGCTTCCACACAGATGTTTGTAAAATATTTTGCAAAAATTCAGGAGTCTTTTTTTACCCAAATGCTATTCTATGAACAAAAAGAATCTACAAAATTTTAAAACCTAAGTCAACAGTGACGGAAAAATAACTATGCAAGATAAATATATTGCATTGGGAAGTTTCTCTATGTTACACATAGATCAATTGTCTTACCTTTACTTGGTCTATAATGGATGAAATTTCACTATATACAACAGCGCACGCTTATGTCTTCTGGACCTGTGTATATGCAATCTTTTAAGGCTGCTTCCCTTGAAAAACTTAGTTGTGAGGTGTCAGCTCGAATCAATGAGACGGTTACTCCGCCATTAGGTGGCAGCAATGGCCCACTAAGCAGGACATTTCCTTGACGACAGGGCTGCTATAATCTTACCAGGGTTTACCTAACGCTCGTGCACTCCGACAAAATCACCCACATTAGTGTCTCCTAACGACTTGTCGTACAAACACATTTTGTCGATCATTCGGGAATCATTGCTCTTTTGACCGAACACGCCAATCCGCTGGGAAAAGAGCCATACGGTAGTTCGTGCGATATAGGGGAAAGGTAAATCGGACCATCTCACGGCCAAAAGATAAACAAAGGACGTCAGAATTATTGATAACTGTACCGAGTTTCTTTAGCCACCAGAGTATGTTGCCTCCTTGGATTCAGGGGTATATTTACTTGACTGCAATAAAATTAAGAACTAACTGAAAGGTAAGGCAATATAACATCTGCATCGTGTCACATCGTTAGTAGACTATATCAAAACCCATCCAACACCCCATCTTATTCCCCACCAACAGCTTCTAAACGTGTGGAAGTGCGCCAACAGTCAGTTAGAAGCTGAGACTCGGCGGAGCAATCTTCGACAGGATTATTACTTCCGTCTGCCGTGGTGTTTGAAATTCTGATCCAAAGGTACGAAAGTCATATCAAGCCCCGAATCACGTGAAGTGCAACATGTACCGATATATTTAATATTGAAAATTATATCCTGTCTACTGCCTGATGTCAGTCATCTTTATTTAGATAAGGTGTTACAAGTCTAGCAATAAGTTTAGAAACTAGATAAGGTTGTCTTCATGGTATGTAAGATCAATTGTGCTGTATAAGATTGTGTTGTATAGTTAATGTTAAAGGTTGTAAAGAGAATATCTTGCCAGCAGGACCTACCCAGAAAAGGTTCAGCCAGGGTTGGGCAATACAGAGCTCGCTAAATTGCTTGAAGCATTCCATATCCCTTAGAGCAGCAGACTGGGTAGTAATAACAGCACTCTGCTGCAGTTTACATGGCATTGGACAGTTACCTTTTATGCCTCGCCGATTGTCACTGCTTCTGGCCCCAACATACATAAAGTGGCAAAATAACCACTTGCCTCAGTTGACGGCAGCAATGGAAGAGATTATCTGTGTCAAAAAGCTGATATTTAGATTATGTCCAGTAACTCCTGCTTGTGCATATCTTATTTCAATCTTGGCAGGTCCTTACAATTGGACGTATTTGCAATGTTGTTCATGACCAAGCGACTGGTCGTTTTGGCAACTACATTAACTAGAGGGGTCATTTCCAACGCTATCATTCCAATGCTAGCTTACTCCATGGCCACCTCTCCGCCATGGCCGTGAAAGATCGTTTCCTTTTTACGATGAAGTTTGCACCATACCCAGTTGGGCGTTAAACGTAGGCTGTAAAGTTTTATACTGGTAGTTTATACAACTATTTGAACCTCCATATACCAATTCTGACTCCCACGCAGAAGAATCCAGTCACCTCCCTTCCATCTGCAGCACTCAATGTTTTCGTGCTGAACCATTTACAGTGAGATGGATGTGGCCAATCGAAGAGGACAGTCCTGCCTGCACTTGAAAACCATTACCGACATGGTGGGTGGGAGGAATGGCCATCTGGCCGCTGATGCTACAGCTGGTAGAACCGTCCCAGGGATTAGTTCAACACTGCCGTTTTGTCAGACTTCATACATTTGGGAGAGACATTTTCTCAACGACCCTGTTTGACGGTTATGTTGCACTGAGAAAGGGCAGTTATCGTCAAAGATAGCAGACATGTTATGTCCACTTTTAACTGCAGCTACAAAGACAAAGGCGCAAGTGTAATAGTGGGATCGATTTTTTTACCTCCATATTCGTATGTGTGTTCGCAGCTATAACTCATGGGGGGTTGAACGGGATTTGTTTGATTTTCAGTATATGCTTAGTTATTGGGGTCCATCATGCATTATATACTTCCCGGGCGTTTGGAATCTCAGATTTCTTGTTTGGTATAATTGTGTTGTCCGATTTTTCTCTCAGATTTATCTCAAGTATTTTTTAGAAAATGTATGAAAGGGATATCAAGAAGAAACTAATAGAAGATTAGTACTAAAGTTCTGATAACCTAATGGAATAGTGTACACTACAGAGAGATCAATAGGACACAAGTCTCGGCGCTATCAGCGAGCCAACAGCCGTTCAAACTTGACAGCCTTGCGCCAAATACTCCATACATTCGGATTATCGTCTGATTCCCACCTTACAAGCACAAAGCAGAGTTACACATTTAGCTAATGCCGAAATCACAATTAATTGCTTATTATGAATAAAAAATAATCCTTACCACAAAAGACTAGGTGTTTGCATTATTTGGCAAGGATTGAATGATATTCGTCATGGTTTTCTCCTATCCTGTTTTTCGCCACATCAGAGAGCACTTCTAACGTGGTTTTCATCAGCTTTTGGTGCTTTCTTCAGACTCTGGCATTTCGATAATGTCTACCCAGAGGTCCCCTTTTACATCTTTTACAATAACATCCACTTACCTTTGATGTTATGGCAGCCTAGGGAGTCTTAAAGGACGAAATGAACCATCAGGAAGCTTTGGTCAGTTTCATATCATCACAGACTTGTCACTGGATAGTATAATGTTAATGACATATGTTTAGCTAAATAAGCTCTGATGTTTACTTTGTAAAGTCAGGTAGCTGTATTGACCGCACTAGATTCCGAGCCTCATGTACATAATTGTATCTAATTTGCATATCTATCACGTTTCACGTCAGACAGCAGCCATCCACAAGCCAACCATAGCCGAAACTTTTTTATCATTCGGTTGGCGCAGCCGAACAGCAGCCGACCTCGCCTAACACCAGCCGACCCAGCCGACCTTGTTCCCGACCCACCCCTAACCATGGTTGGGGGGAGTTCGGCACTGTTCGAGAGGCCAAATTCGGCTATGTGTGACAGGGGCTTCGAGGTCTTCAGTTTTCTTTATATGTGGATGATCGACAGTGTGCGTCTAAGTTGCCCTTTCCCTGCTTTAAGTTTTACACACCTGTCCGCTTGTTGGCTGATCAGTCTGCCTGCCACTTTGCTAATGCATGTAGACACACCTTACTTAGTGTAATATGTCCCAGGTGACATTTTATTCCGCGCACTTAAGTTTTCTGGACTTAGTGTAGGGTTTAACAGTCTAGGTGAGTACCAACACAATTAATGCCCGTTTGACGTAGACAGACAAATGGCCAAATGGCACCCTGTTTATGCACTGTAGGCACAAGTTAGAATTGCTTTGACTAGACGATGGCTTTATCGAAAGTTTGCTGGCGGAGGTGTGAGTGAAAAGGCACCCTATAGTCCATTTAGACGTCATCTAGCATGGATTTCAAGCGATCAAAAGACACGATAGCGGAATCAAAAACCGCCGAATCGAATCTGCATCCACAAGGGGACAGACGGGTGCCAACCCTTCAGACTGCCAAAAATGACGTTAACACGTTCTGACGCCAAAAGCCTATTAACTCATGCCAAAGAAACCAGCATTAAGTACACGGTATTCAAGCTCTGGGGGTCACTAACATTATGGAGGTTAAAAAGAGGTAAACATACGGGTGTGTTATGCCCCTGTCACACATTCACTACCTTCCCCCGAACACCAGCCAACCAAGGAGCAGTCTGACCAGATTTAGGCCACTCCTACCTTTCTATACGAATTTGAGTTAAATTTGAGTCGAATTTTACTGCCAACCACGCCCCGACCTAGTTCCAAACATCAGCCAACCATAGCCGAACCTCCTGTCCACATCCGAATGTTTGAAACATTTTGAAACATTCGGCTGGCGCAGCCGAACAGTAGCCGACCTCGCTGACACCAGCCAACCCAGCTGCAGCCGACCTTGCTCTCGACCAACTCCTAATCATGGTTGGCGGGAGTTCAGCGAATCTCCAATCAGATCTTTCGGTGGCTGCAAAGACAGTATCCATTTGCCAGACAGTAACCATTTTGCCGGCTACTGTCTGGCCAATGGATACTGCAAATGATCTGCTTGGAGATTAGAGTTCAGCTAGTGTTCGGCTATTGTAGTACGTCAGTCCATTTCTGTGGTTATGAAAATGAATTAACAAAAACTCCAGGTACTTTAAATTACGGAGGTTTGAAATGATTTCTTGCTTGACACTCCTGTGCCTTAATCGGGTCTCGGCTGCTGCGGGTTTCGCAAGACGCTTCAACGGTTTTTTCTCTCTTTCTTCTGTCGGCATTTTCAAAGTACTTTCCTTCCTGTGGCCTCATCTTGTAAGCAACATTGATGAGGAATGAGAAATAATAAAGCCGTGAAGCCTTGTGCGGATTGAGATCTCACACCGCTTATGAACACGGCTGCTGTCGCAAAAGCGAACAAAGCGGGACGTATGGACAGAATGTAAGCCCGCCTTACAACTAGCGTTTGGTCTGAAGACAGTCTCTTAAGGGCTCCAGACAACAGCTGAAAACTGATGAAAACTCTTCGCACGCGCCACCACGGCTGCCCTACCACACCCACTCTTCCTCTTTTCCAGGAATTCACCCTTCATTCGAACTAGACAGAGAAAATTTGGCGGCAACCGGGCAATATTAAATTTCAAAGAAGCCTTTCTCAGAAAATTCGTGGACAGAATAGCTTCATGTAAAGAACCAGGCTTTTCTATGGTTAGAATATGGGTTTTATGTCTTACGCGATTCTTTTTCTGTCTAGACAGTTTTTACTTGCCGCAATTTGATTTGCCGCACTCAGTTTACTCTTACTAAACTGAGCAATGAAATAAACTCACTACAAAGAATTGGATTGGACTGTAATCAAATTTAGAAGACTTCGTTCAACATCTTATTTTAGTGACCCCCAGGGAAAAGTCAAATTACTTTCTTCTTAGAGAAATAATGCGATTTTCCTGCAACCATTTTCATCTTGCTGGGAATCAAATTTTTACCATGAGGTATTTTTGATCTTCATACAGGTGTTAACTTCGTAACAGACAACCACCGCAGTTCACAATATTTTCTGTTCTCCTGTCGACAATAACCAGGCAATATCTAAAAACGGATAGGTGAAAATAGACGCTAATTAAACAAAAGGACCAGTGAGGTATCTCAGACTCTTGAATTTTAGCTTAATTATGGACATAGTCTGCTCTATAAAGTAGATCGAGTGGATTCATTCCTCAAGCTAACCGACAACACTATATATGGACATAGTCTGCTATGTCCCTTGAATTCTACATAGAGAAGTTGAAAGAAGGAAAATAAGGTGTCTTCAACATCTACGATTGCCGCATTCATCGGGTAAATGCTATCAAAATCCCGCGTCGACGTCCGTTTATTTTACGTAACTTTACGCCCACATCAGTTTTTATGCACATCTCAGTTATTGGAAACCCTCCTGGGAAATGTATGTGTGTTATTAAGAACAATTTGTGGGATTTTATTACCGCAATTATGTTTTCACGGGAAGTACCAAGTCCATTACAAGCCATTGACTGACGTCTTGCAGTCACCTTTGGAATCCTTAGGATTGCTAACGTTAACGTGTTCTAATGTAACTTATGCATTAATGGCAGCCAATGCAATTTCAGCGCTGCAAAACAAAACTATAGACTGTCTGAAATGGACATTTACTACCATTTCTTAGCACATTTTCGTCATCGTTTCATAATTGAAGCATTTGAAATATCCCCAAAACAACCTACGCGAGGAGTCCCTAATTTTTTTGTACCACCAATAGATACTCAGAACAAGCCTCTGATGCGGTTTTCCGACAGCGACCTCGCATTTTTGCCTCACAGATATCAGTATGCTATGGTTGATTCAACTTACTACACTAAAAAAATGTCCAGAAAATTGACTTTGAAAATCCCATTTTACTGCCCTGAAATTGCTAAGAGTGTTATTAACCAATAGTGCTTAATGTCACCAGCAGTCGACCCTTGGGAACAGGGTCATTACAAGAAAACCTTGGGCAGGGTTCGAGTGTTGTTTTTCAAAACAGGCGTCTCCACATACAGTAGTAAAAGTTCCAAAATGTGAATATTCAAGTATAACCTGGATTAAATCTCTTTGCAAGTAATTGCAAATACACTGGGAATGATAGAACAATAAAAAGGATCATAGAATAAATTGAGAATCCTCAACTAATGGTGCTTCTTATATAGTTATTGTTGGGTTTGGTTTCTTTACTATGTGCAGTAGAGTATGAAATGAATTGGGGGGTGATAATAGACATGCAGTTTTTTTGTACGTTGGATAGGTGTATAAAGACGGGAGACATTTTGGTGACTACTTTAAATAATTTATCTCTCTCGGTGCTGTATTGAGGGCAATGGCAAATAAGGTGTATTTCATCTTCCACTGCTGGTTTCATATGACCCTTATGCTCGGCCATTTGGAAAGACAGATTGATGTGGCTAAATGGGATAATCACAATAATTACTATTAACCCAACATGTGGAGTATTCACAGCACGTTTTCCAGTGCTATGAACACCTACAAATGGTCCGAAGTCCTCCCACTGCCTAACCAGAGCCTCTAATCAGTACTATAAGAACGGGGACAGACTACAGTACTGTAAAGGTTCACAGTCATTAGAACGGGACGCTAAGCCGTGGTCCACTGTTCATTGTGCTTGTCGAAAAGAGCTAGGGGAATTTCCCCGGTACAATGAACCTGTAAATACTGTACATAGCGTCTGTCTTCTTTGTTACGACCAGTGGAAGATTAGCTCTTCAGTGAGCTAAAACTGGATCCAGATCACTTTCTTTTACGGTTTAAAGATACGAGAATAACTATGTTTTGACCAAACCCACGGTGATTTGAGCTTCTGACGAGAACCAGTACACGACACATTAAAGTTGGAGGACTGCGGAAGAACCGATTGGTTTGAGCCCTCGCGCACGGAGCATATCTGTAATCTTATCAATAACTCCGGATGAGGTTTAATAGGCTCAAGATGTGGCTGTTCCAAAACACGGGACAGACGACTTCACGTCTATATTTAAGGGGTGCAGACCCTACGAATTGCGACCATACTAGGGCTCATGCTTCATAGGCTCGAGACGACTTGGCCGGGGTTCTAACTCCCGACGTTGTGACCAAGAAGTGTGATTTCTCAGAAGACAGCGTCATTCGCTCAAACAGGTAAGAACCTTGGTGCTGATATGTTGTCTAGTCAGTAGGCGAGGTCGTCTGCCGGTAAACTGACATCTTTTGTTTTATACAAAACCAGTCGGTCCGCTCGTGTCGCCAAAAACCTTCTGCGTAATATGGTTGCAATGTATGCTGCATACACTTATATGATGTAAGTATGAAGATACATCTCAAAGCAGCACAAGTCCATAAGACGCACAATTCTCATCTCAAACTAAAACTTCACTTTCATTTAAACTTACCCCCATGTCTGAGATAAAATCCAAATACGTCCGATAACCAGATAAAGAGGTCAGAGATCCAACATCCGATAACAAATACGGTTAGAATTAACAGCTGTTCAAAAAAGAGCTGTTTCATACACACCCTGATTGTGTCTAAATAGCACAAAATTATTGTATCAGTACTTTCAGCTGCGCTACGGCAAACAGTGTACTAACTACGGCAATTAACAACAGCGAGACGTTTACATGTATGTTCGTCCAAGCTGTCAAACAGAACCAGTGTATATGATACACATGGGTTAACATGAGCATACATGCGGTACTTACCCCTGCTGGACTTGAAGCGAGGAGACTTGTTTTTTCAGCAGACTGTTCGTATGAAGAGGCGATGTCTGTTTGCTTCAGCGCAAGTGTGTCTGGGGTATTTGTAATCACAGTTGTGGGCGGCACTCGGATCTACACGCCTCCAGCGATCCCGGATCATTCCAAAACTGCTAATGGTGGTGGGGGTGCTTTCTTAACTTTTTTTAAAGTGAATACTGGCCATGAGGTCTTAAACCGACAGTAATGTTGCTTCAATAATGTTGAGCTTTAAGTTTTTCAAATTTTGTAAAAATTCAAAATACTTCAACCTTATCATGTCCTTTTACATACAGGTAGATTATTGTACATGTCCCTTGTCACCACATCCCTTGTTATAGCATTTGACAGATCGGGCAGCTACATGTTGCCCTGGCTGTCATGTTATGTTATGTTATGTTGCAGAGAAACCAATAAACTACCATTGTATGTTTAGGCCTATCCATTGGTTAAAAATGGACGAAACAACTCTACTGTAGAGTACGTACATACCATGTTAATTTGGGGTATAGCCACAGCCCTCGTTTTGTCATTTTCCATTTTTGTTGTTGTCGTTTTTCCATGCCGAACAATGCAAGCGTTGAAATATTACCATTTGGGGCCGGGTACCTGCTATATTCTGATTGCTGTTGCGCTTTCCATGTAATTCGCAGTATTCACTGTCTTTCAAATAACTCACTAGTTGGATAGCGTATTAGTGAAAAAATATATTGAAAGAAGATAAAAGAAAATATGTGCAGATACAAGACGTCCCTCTTATGCATCTGTCACACATTCAGAACCTTCCCCCGAACACCAGCCGACCAAGGTTGGCTGAAGGTCGGGAGCAGCCTGACCAGATTTAAGCCACGCCTACCTTTCTATACGAATCAAATCGAATTTGAGTCAAATTTGACTGCCAACCACGCCACTACCTACTCCCGAACACCAGCAAACCACCAGCTAACCATGGCCGAACCTCCCGTCCACACCCGATCATTTTGAACCATTCAGCTGACGCAGGCGAACAGTAGCCGATCTGGCCGAACACCAGCCAACCCAGATAACCTTGCTCCCGACCTACTCCTAACCATGGTTAGAGGCAGTTTGGCAGTGTTCGGAAGGCCATATTCGACTATGTGTGACAGGGGCTTAGCATAGGAGACCTGTTGAATGTATTCAAGTCAGTTCAGGTAAGAGGTGAATGACCGTATCAGGTAGCGATAGCCGGCACTGTTGAATATCAGAACTCGGAGTTTACTGATCAAAGGAAGAGGTGAGCGATTTGAATACAGAGAAGACCGTCAGAAGTGCCCATTAAAGATGGTTAATGAGACACAGGTAATTAGAGAGTTGCCCCACGGGCCCTGGACTTACGCAATCGGGGTGTAACACGAACTACTGACGTCCATTCGTGTGGCCGGTTTCACGGCACAGATTTCAGTGACTGAAAGTTAGTCGTTATGTGCATTCAGTTCAGCTTACGCACTTTCAACTTCCTTACATTGATGTGACAGCCTCCGGTCCCCAGGGGCGACAACTTTGGTCAGGAAATGATGCTCAGATCAAAAAGAATTAGTTCTACATCATCTCTTTAATCAATGATGTGCCCGGGGCAGGGTTTTCTGATGTTTTTCACGAGAAATAATCGTACACAGGATGTACACCGTACCATTTGAAACAAGAGAAGGACTTTTTTAACCTTTACTGTTGTAAACAAGTTACGTAAGGTCAACGCGGCGGTGACTGCCCGGTGAAACACCTTAAAATTTGTGTTTCGTCATTGCGTTTTGTCACAGTATCTGTTTTAATGCTAATATAGCATGAAACAGGTACTGTGACAAAATGTAAGGACGGTTTGTGAGCACAACTTTAAGCCATTTCAAGGACTATGACGAAACACAAAGGTGTTTATAGATGTAATGAATGTACTTTTTTCAATTCACAATAATACGCAATTCAGAATAATTCACAATACAAGTTACTGATCAACAGTTGCGTCTACCTTCCTCGGAATGTGGGAAATGTACGGTAAAAAAAGACTACATGCACGTACTTTGCTACATTTTTAAGTGTAGCATACTTAAAGTATGGGAGACGGGTATCTAGGACATGACGTCACGGACCCGTCGTACGAGCCTGGTCGTCATGGTGAAACATCCAGAATCTACGATCCGAATAACCGGCCAATATCTAAAAACGGACGGGTGAAAATAGACGCTAATGAAATAAAACGGTCAGTCAGGTATCTCAGGCCTTGGAATTTTAGCTCAATTATGGACATAGTCTGCTATTCTACATAGAGAGCTGAAATTGAAAGAACGAAAATAAGGGCTCTTCAACATCTACGATTGCCGCATTCTTCGCGTAAATGCTATCAAAACCCTGAGTCGACGTCCTTTTACGTAACTATACGCCCACATCAGTTTTATGCACACCAGATTTATGGTGTGCATAAGTTGATGGACATAGTCTGATATGTCCCTTGAATTCTACATAGAGAAGTGAAATTTGATTATATTTCGAATGCAACCAGGATTCCTCTAACCCTCTAAGTTTTCCCGCAGATTTTGTCGACAGGGGAACAGAAAATATTGTGAACTGCGGCGGTTGTCTGTTACGAAGTTAACACCTGTATGAAGATCAAAAATACCTCATGGTAAAAATTTGATTCCCAGCAAGGTAAAAATGGTTGCAGGAAAATCGCATTATTTCTCTAAGAAGAAAGTAATTTGACTTTTCCCAGTGGGGTCACTAAAATAAGATGTTGAACGAAGTCTTCTAAATTTGATTACAATCCAATCCAATTCTTTGTAGTGAGTTTATTTCATTGCTCAGTTTAGTAAGAATGAACTAAGTACGACAAATCAATTTAATGTTCAGAAAATGCTGAAAGAGGCACCGTCTAGACTGAAATAGAATCGCGTAAGACATAAAACCCATATTCTAACCATAGAAATCCTTGGTTCTTTACATGAAGCTATTCTGTCCACGAATTTTCCAGTCCAAGGTAGGCTTCTTTGAAATTTAATATTACACGGTTGCCGCCGAATTTTCTCTTTCCAGTTCGAATGAAGGGCGAATTCCTGGAAAAGACTAGGTGTGGTAGGGCAGCCGTGGTGGCGCGTGTGAAGAGAAGACAACTCATCATTTTTCAGCTGTTGTCTGGAGCCCTTAAGAGACTGTCTTCAGACCAAACGCTAGTTGTAAGGCGGGCTTACATTCTATCAATACGTCCCGCTTTGTTCGCTTTTGCGACAGCAGCCGTGTTCATAAGCGGTGTGAGATCTCAATCCGCACAAGGCTTCACGGCTTCATTATTTCTCATTCCTCATCAATGTTGCTTACAAGATGAGACCACAGGAAGGAAAGTACTTTGAAAATGCCGACAGAAGAAAGGGAGAAAAACACGTTGAAGCGTCTTGCCGAACCCGCAGCCGCCGAGACCCGATTAAGGCACAGAAATGTCTTCTTTGAACCACCCGGTACCATATCATCTTCAAACCAGTTACAATGAGGCGCCACGATTAACAAAATTCAAGAAATCATTTCCAACCTCCGTGAAGTACTTGGAGTTTTTGTTAATTCATTTGAAAATCCATAGAGATGGTCTGACGTACTACAATGGACAAAGGAGGTTAAAAATCTAGTGATAAGACTAAAGTATATCAACCATTTATATCAATGACAAGTCCATATCCACTTGTATTTGCGCTAAGAAAGGCAGACAAAGACAGAAATAGCTCTCTAATCAAAATGTGCCATTTTTTTTCATTTTATTAGCACCCACCAGATAAGAATGGCACAATGTGTAGCTTTGGCTGCTGATTGTAAGTTTAGAGCAGAAAAACATCAGTCGATCATACATTGTGTTCCCAGTCAATGTAGAAGCGGTTTGGAGTGAATGCACTTCTCCTAGGGCACGTCATGGCAGCTTATGACTTAAAGCTAGCTTCATATCTTATCACACCGTATAATATAATAGCACAAATCATGTCATATTTCATAGCCGCTATATCTTTCACTACAGCAACCATGAGCCACCCATCCAAGCACTTAGCATGTTACTGTTGTCAATGTCATTTCAGCATTGCTCACAAAGAATGGACCGCTATAGTAAATTACTGGATATTTCTCTTCTATACTCAAGTTTACAATATATTATCCAATTTGTAATGGTTTCAAAGGTGTACACTATTTGTATGATGTTACGACTTCCCCGACATAGCTATCTCACCTACGATGTATTAAACGTACGGCTTTTCTGGAATTATTTCCAACACGTGCCCTCATGTCGTTATATTTTTGCACAAGCAGTTTGCTCATCAAACATACATCTTGAATCCTACTTCTAGTTATCTAGTTTGAACAAGAAAAATGATGATTTTCTGGCAAAAGACATGAATACTTGTGAATGTCGTGATAAAGTAAGGCGTGGTGACGGTCTTGTGTCGTGTAGTATGGAACAATCACAGCTCCTCTTTGTTCCTTTCTTCACCTGAACAAAAAAAACACTTCTGGTTAAATGAAGCTTTCCAATGTCAAAAATTGCACACACAAAATTGAAAACGATACTAACGTCATAGAATGCCAAAATCAATTCCAAAGGAAAAGAAAAAAATGTGAAGAAATGAACATGAAGAGTCTATTATTCGCCATACCATACTCTGTGTGTTTAGTCATTTGTTCAATCATCATGACCACGTAATGACGGCAACTTTTTTGCCAAACTTTTTTTTATTCGCACGCTCGCATCAGTTTTGGGGTTCCCAGAGAATGTCATCCATATAATCAAATCAACATGGCCTTCAAAGTTAGTCTAAACAAAAAGTAGATCACTTGCTTGAGTGCGTCACCACTATGTATTGTATTTTTCTTTGCATGTTGAAATAAATACAGTAGATCAACAAGCAGACGAAGGTAACTAACGTTCCAAAATCATATCCAGTTGCTTGAGTAACTGCTTTTTGGCGTAACGTACCCCTTGTTTTCCAGTAGGTGTCGCAGTCATGCCCAGCTCCCGTGGTCTCCCACGGTCTCTCCCCGGTCTCCCTGTACTCGGTCCCTGTCTCGGGATGCACGCAGTAGCAGTACCCAGTCGAGCCGTGGCACTGCCGGGTCCTGTACGAGCCGTCTTCCGCGCACTCCTTGACGAAGAGACCCACCATCCCGGAGGCCAGATCAGCGGCAGCTCTCTCACGCTCCTGTTGGCACTTCGTCTTCATTCCTGTTGTGTATCAGTATGTAAGGCATTATACCATAGTGTTACGTTCTTCCCTTGTTAGCTCTTTTTACCTCCGGGTAAGGAGGTATTGTTTTGTGTGTCTGTGTGTCTGTGTGTGTGTTTTTGTGTGTGTCTGTGTTTTTGTGTGTGTGTGTGTGTGTGTGTGTGTATGTGTGTGTGTGTGTGTGTGTGTGTGTGTGTGTATGTGTGTCTGTGTGTTTTTGTGTGTGTCTGTGTTTTTGTATGTGTGTGTGTGTGTGTATGTGTGTGTGTGTGTGTATGTGTGTGTGTGTGTGTGTGTGTGTGTGTGTGTGTGTGTGTGTGTGTGTGTGTGTTTGTGTTAGTGTGTTTGTGTTAGTGCATAATGTGTTTGCTTGTGGTCCGTAAGTATTTGACGTCCGTCATGTGTAAAAGGTAGCCACGCCACTTACTCTGAAAAATCCGTCAAAATGTGTGGAGTGTTCTTCTGTTTTTACGTTGGAGTAGTGTTAAGTTGATTTACAACATAAGATTTTATGAACAACATTGCAATAACATAAAGATATCGTTTCCGTACGTACCGTGCAGTTTCCAGTACTTGTCACAGTCGTGTGTCGGCTGCCCTCTCTTCCCGGTCTCGTCGAAGATCGCCCCGTCGTTCGGGTTGGCGCAGAAGCAGTAGCCTGTGGACCCGTGACACTGCACCACGCGGTACTTCCCCTGGTCGTCACACTGCTTGATGAAGGCTCCGGGCCTCCGGACCGCAGAGTCTCGCTCTATCTCACACTTTGTCTTGGGCTCTGGAGCTGGGATGCATGTTTAAGTGGGTCATTTGTAGCCTCTACCAGGCTTCGGAAGCGGCTGGAAAAAAGTAGAAATTGGCCAAATAGACAGATAAAATGCCAGAGGAGTTGGTCCGCTAAGGAGTACATTTGGCGGTAAATGTATGCCTTAGCGGACCAACTCCCCTGACATGTTATCTATTTGGCAACTTTCTACTCTTTCCAGCCGCTTCTGAGCCTGGTAGAGGCTAGGTCATTTGTTTGAACCGTTGTTTATTCATGAGAATCTCATATCGGCCTGCACGTCGCTTTTCATTAAGGTCATGATGGTAACTAAGGGAAAGGCAAACTATATATCAACGCAAATGGTTCCCATTATTAATTTATTTTCACCTTTTTGTACTTTGTTGTCTTTTATAGCATACTTTTTGTTCCATAAGACTGCCCGGCCGGGCCCCGGTTTGGAAATGTGACCTCGGCATAAGCCTTGTTTGCCTGTCTACCTGCCTGTATGTGTACTGTACGTTACGGTCACATTTCCCAAGACAGCAAAACACAAAAAAGTTTTAGAAAACTAACCATGAGCACTATTTGTGTATATTCTTAATAAAAAATTGTTTATTTTTCGTTTACGCAAATAGCCCGGCCGGGCCCCGGCTTGGAAATGTGACCGTGCCATTACCTGGTGTATCTCCTTGCGACCGCCAGTAGGTACTGCAGTCCGCCGCTGGCGTCCCCTGCGCGCTGGTCTCCTGGTACAGCGTGCCTGTGTGCGGGTGTGCGCAGTAGCAGTCGCCGGTGAACCCGTAACACTGCACCGGCAGATACGACCCGTCGTCGTCGCACTGTTTCACGAAGACGTCCATCGCGCCGGACTTCAGGGCCAGCTCACGTTCCCGCTCACACTTGGTCGTCGTCTCTGCAGACAAATAGCATGCGAAATGTTGTCGTACTTAAACTTTAAGTTACACAAAGCCGAATACGGCCTCTCGAACTAGCCGAATTCCCCCCGACCATGGTTAGGAGTAGGTCGGGAGCACAGCCGGCTGAGTCGACTGGGTCGGCTACTGTTCAGCTGCACCAGCCGAATGTTTCCAAATATTTAATAGATTCGGGTGTGGACGGGAGGTTCGGCCATGCATGGTTGGCTGGTGGTCGGCGTGGTTTGCAGTAAATGTGACTCAAATTTGACTCATATTCGATTAGATTCGTATAGAAAGGAAGGCTTGGCCTAAATCTGGTCAGACTGCCCCCGAACTTCAGCCAACCTTGCATGGTCGGCTGGTGTTTGGGGGAAGGTTCTGAATGGGTGACACTGACGCTTTACACAGGAGACCTTCTGAATGTATTCAAGTCAGTTCGGTGAAGAGCACGGTCATTTCTGATTTCTGGAGGAGCGACGCATTCTTGAACAGTCCTAGATGTGAAGAAAAAAGTTCAATCCTGTTCTGAGAGAAAAAGCTGTCGTCATTCAGATTGAAAAACTTGCCTTTCACGCAGGTCCAGATAACATGGCTGCCAGTCTCACTAGTCTCTATACGGGAGAACACCGGGCAGTGGGTCTTGTCTATCGGCGCACAGAAAACCTTCTCCTTCAGGCACATGCAGTTCACCCCCACCTTGTCCGATGCCCACTTGGCGCCATTCTATACATGTAAAGAGAACAGGTTGTATGATAAAGTTATATATTGGAATGGCCTGCTCTAACCCAACATTAAACGATGTAAGAAAATCATTCGTGGAATGTAATTGGTCGCTTTAATTCTACGTGGTAGCTTATTTGTTATCCTGCATTCAGCCTTAAGTGTTATTTAACAAATTGTTCGTATCGTTCGTATCGCGGATAAGTCATTCTTTCAACTGTACGTGGCAAGGATTTCAGTAATGTCTAAATCAGGATAAGGACAAATCTGTGGTCTCTAAGCCAACTTCAATCATCACCATCAACTTTAGAAACATGAATCTTGTCAAAATTGTGGGAGGATATGGAAAATGCAAATTTATTATCCATCATGATTTATAGCTCGTACGAGAGAAATTTGAAAAAAAAAATAGAATACTTACCGGGTAATATTGGTCACTCTCCAGCAAACATCCACCGCACTGACTTATGGGCATGCAGCCTCCTTCCCCCCACACGTAGCCAGGGTTGCAGTGGCATGACGGGATACAGGCCTGATGGCAGATGGGGTTCGGCTCCTCGCACGTCGGCTGGCACCTGCCTTTTCCACACCTCCGGAAGTGGCTGTTTTCTGGGCACTTACGTTCAGGAGGCTCGCTGGGAGTCCTCTCCGGAGATTCTGCGATAAATTACGAGATGTTCTGGCATCAAATCGCAGACTGAAAGAATATGACCTTGTGAAATATGTCATTTGGTCATCTTCAACTCTTTTTGTCCACCATCACTGTTTTACTCAAACCAATGTACCCTCGAGAGATTCTGCGAGAAATTACGAGATGTTCTGGCATCAAATCCCAGACTGAAAGAATGTGACCTTGTGAAATATGTCTTTGGTCATCTTCAACTCTTTTTGTCCACCATCACTGTTTTACTCAAACCAATGTCCTCTCGGGAGATTCTGCGATAAATTACGAGATGTTCTGGCATTAAATCCCAGAAAGAATATGACTTTGCCAAGCTTGTGAAATATGTCAAGTTGGTCATCTTCAACTCTTTTTCTCCACAAGCACTGCTTCACTCCAACCAGTCCTCTCATGCCAAAGTGTCGTACATGTACTTACATGCTGACGCATGATACAAGAAACAATTTCAACATGCCATGAGTTATATTAACATTACGATATTGAGATTGTGGTTGACTGAATAACGAAAAAGGCGTACCGATTATACAGGTCCAAAGGGGATACCTTTCTCCCCATGTGAGGTCTACACGGGAGTCCTCAGGGCAGTAGGTCCGGTCGATAGGGGTGCAGAACACTTGCTTCCTCAGACACATGCAGTTCGTCCCCTCTGTCTCCCCAGCCCACTTCGCACCGTTCTGAATAAGACAGTTTCAGTGGTGTGGAAGGGCTCGTTATTTAACAACACTATGTCGTTCAATTATTTTACTGTTGTGTAAACTTCTAAGATAGGTAGGTTTACCAGATTTTTTCATGTCATTTGCGTTTTATTATGTTTAATTTCGCAGAATGAAAACATATTATTTTTGCTCTGTTTCTTTTTCTTCCTCTTCTTCTTCTTCAAACAGATAAGGTCAATGACCTGGACCAGACGCCTGTCACCATGGTAACTAATGCTGTAGAAGACATCCTGCATGCGGTATTGGGTTACATTTTGTAGCAGGACAGAGTTGAATTTTGTATCATGATAAAGCGTACCGGGTAGTAGTCGCCTCCTTCGATGCACCCATCGCATTGACTCCTGGGAACGCAGCGTCCCTCTTTCCAGAGGTACCCGGTATCGCAGTGGCAGCGTGGCGGCTTGCACTCCCTGGTACACACGGGGGTCGGGTCCTCGCACGTCCGCTTGCAAGTGCCGCACTGCCGGAAATGGCTGTTGTCGGGACACTTCCGGTCCGGGCACTGGTCCTCGGCGATACACTTCCCGTCATGCAGCACGAACCCGACGTCACACTGGCAGCTCGGGATGCACTGCATGGTGCAGACGGGCGCGGGGTTGTCGCACGTCGGTTGGCAGGCGCCGTGGCCGCATCCATCGAAGTGGGCGTTTTTCCCACAATCTGTTGGCAACAAACACACGTGAAAAATGCCTTAAAGTTTGTTCAATTGTCTGTTGTCATTAACCTGGGAGCCACCCGTTTTTGTACCCTTTTTCGGGGTAGCGAGTGCAAAGGAGCCCTGTAATATCTTCGACATAGTTCAAACCTTTATTTAATGTACAGGTAGATTCCCGTAATTGATAGATCACCAACTTGTCTTGTTTGTACTTATTTTCTTTTACCCACTTTATCAATGATGATACTTCGACTTATACTCCGATTTTAGGTTTCAGGGAAGTGACTCGGGGGTTTTCGTGAATGTATTGCAACTATGGAGGGGATTGTATGATGTAATTCAATCGCCTATTACATGTACATGCATATATATACCAACCCAGATGAGCAGTCTACAGGTATACCTGGAGAAGAAGATTCCTTCTTTTTACAGGTTCCGTCAACATTAAAGTCATCATCAGGCTTGTCACATATGAGTCCTTCATCACAGACGCCTGCAAGGTTCCATGGACCGCCACAATCCTCTCCTTCAACCTTGGATTGGAGTAAGATTGTTACATACAGATAATAATAATCAGATGTTTTAAGTGTTTTAATTGTGTTACAAACGAGTAGTAAATAGTTTGTTTTTAAATTAAGTACACAGTTCAGCCTTTAATTTGGCTGCAATGTGCTTGTCTGAATAAAAAAAAAACTCTCAAAAGATGTTAAGATTCTTTTTCAAATTGGAAGATCATTTTGTAACTGTTAAGGATATCAAGTCAACAGCTCGGTCTTTTGTTTAAAGTTAAAAATTTTGATCCAACACAAAGGTAATTTCTTACCTAGAGCTTTCGACCAGCACCTCTAGATCTGGTCTTCCTCGGTAGGCAGTCTCACTGGGTCAGTCTACCAAGGAAGACCAGAGGTGCTGGTGGAAAGCTCTAGGCGAGAAATTATCTTTGTGTTGAATCAAAAGTTTTAAGTTTACACATACCAACACAGATGAAATTTCATGATTGCTCTGTCCTTTAAACAACTGCTTCATTGTACGTGACTTGTGATTCTCATTTACTACCATTGTTAAGTCCGATACTGTTTACAAAGTAAACATTACCCGAATTTACTGGCATTTACTACCATTGGTAAATCCAACTTTTCGTGCAGATATGCAAACCTTTAGACAGTATACTCTAAAACGCAAGGTGGCGTTGCTGTGTCGATGTCTTACCTTTGCACACACGTCGCAGCACCCACACACTCCCTTCACAATCCCCCCGGGGCAGTTTTCAGGCGCCTGGCACTGGCTCTTGTGACATGGGGAACAGGAAAGGGCGTGGCAACTACATGGATTCAAAATGGAGTCGAACTGTCACACATAGCCGAATATGTTCTCCCGAACACTAGTCGAATCCCCCTTTTAAGATTCTGAATGTGACAGGGGCTTTTTACACGATTTTATCAACAGACGATATACAAGAAGTAAAGTACAGCTAGCAATAAAAGGGGTTGATTGAGCTGAGGCAACATGTATCTTGAAATATGTGATTTATAATTATTTAACAAAAAGGATTGAAGGAGCATATGAAAAGGACGCTCTGAATTTAATTAAGACATTTTATGTGAATCAAACGTCTTACCTCACCACCATACACAACAGGATCACCAGTCGAATCATCGCGGTGGCCTTCTGTGCAGAAATGACGGACATACCGGTATCAGTGAGACAAATGAACCGTACTTGTTATTATATGATGGCAAGAATGCAGTTCTTAGGATCTAAATGTGACGCTTCAAGTTGGTGGCTTATAAGTCATCTTAAAACAATTTTTCTTATTATGTTAGAATATGTTAAAACATATTAAATATCATCAAAATCCATCCAAGCCTTCTTTAGTTATGCTGACAAATATGCTAAAACAAGACAGACAGACAGACACGACCCACACCCACACATACACAGAGAGAGAGAGAACAAAAACAATGCCTCAATTGTTCATGGAGGTACCTCTTCCACAGTGGGTTGGTCTCTCAGTAGACTTGTACCAGGGACACGTTGTTGATCTCTCTTTGAAGCAATGTGTAAATTTGTGGGATGCAGGTTCATACCCCATCACAGAGCCCAGAGACGTTAAATAGTTCAAGGACGAATTCTGTTGTCTATCTCAGACTGGCTCTAACAA
The DNA here is from genome assembly GCA_013266295.2 of Branchiostoma floridae x Branchiostoma japonicum. Taxonomy (NCBI): domain Eukaryota; kingdom Metazoa; phylum Chordata; class Leptocardii; order Amphioxiformes; family Branchiostomatidae; genus Branchiostoma; species Branchiostoma floridae x Branchiostoma japonicum. The sequence goes on along the minus strand of CM023834.1, from coordinate 5,713,425 downwards.
CATGTCGATATCATTCATAAGCGGGTTTAGATATAAGATGCATGTTCACAAAAATTGCACCTTTTTTCTGTCGGCCAACCAGGTAGAATATTTCTCGTATAGTTATAAACTATGAATTCAGGATATTTGTACAGTTGTAGTGTACTCCTATGTAATGTTAGTTTTGAAAAATGTGGCTTTCATTGTTTTCACCTATAAAAGCAATAGAAATGGAATCTTCCTCGAAACCTGTTGGATTGGTGTGTCAAAGCTCATGGCCCACCCACTGATCGTTAAGCCCCTGTCACACGTTTACGACCTTCCCTCGAATCTGTACCCGAACACCAGCTGACCAGGTTCGGCTGACGTTCAGGAGCAGTCTGACCAGATTTAGGCCACGCCTACCTTTCTATGCGAATCGAAACGAATTTGAGTTAAATTTGAGTCAAACAGAACCCCCCGAACACGCCGAACACGGCTGACTTACTCCCGAATGGTTAGCTGGTGTTCTGCTGTCTTACAGCCGAATACCAGCCAACCATGGTCAAACCTCCCGACCAAACCCGGAATGTTTTAAACATTTTGAAACATTGAAGAAAACCAGCCGACCCAGCCGACTTTGCGCCGACCTACTCCTAACCTTGGTTGGGGTAAAAATCACCAGTCCACGCAGAGAAGATTTGTTCTAGAAAGCCGATGAAAGTATCAAATATGTCCTGATTATCTAGTATTAACCTGATATATACCAACAAATGGTATCAAAATATCAGAAAAACGTCACGAAGATGAGTTAGGATCATTGCTCTCATTATCTACGTGACAAGCGGCACGTAGTTTTCAAAGCTAGAGCCGGGTCAGATATTACAACACGGGATTCTCTCGGCACTATACAACATCAGGAAGGCATTAAAACCTCATATTAGATGACATGATTGCCAGAAATTGGGCACTTCCTTCCACATCTATAGAAGCCCTTCCGCTGAGGTGAGGCGTAGCTGCATTATCTGACACTGCAGTGACAATCTGTGTAATTGACTAATGTAAAATGGTGCTTCTTTACGATTTAGATGGATATCCTCCGTATCAGGGGATGCGTTTGGTGCCGTTTAATATTCGACGTGAGCCTCCCAGTCCATCAGATCGCAACCATTGCCGGCACCTTTGTAACCTACGTTGAAACAAAAAACGATTTTCTTGCCGCGGTGGGCAATAATACCGCGCGCGTGAGGCATGATCAAGTTCGCAAATTTTTACTAAGGAGAGAGATTACGTTTGATCTATGTCAACATCTAAGAGATGATTCACTTGAAAGGGTCCGGGGGTGGTGAAAACACTAAAGGCTCCCAACCCATTCTCAAATATCCCCCTGACAGATCCTCTTGACCCTTTTGTAATAGAGCATGACCTTAAAAGGCACTCAAAGAGATTTCAGGGTTGAAAAACTGGATTTTCAAAGTCAATTTCCTGGTCATTGAATCAACCCTATCTCATAGCATACTGATATCTGTGATGTAAAATGCGATGTCGCTGACGGAAAATTGCTTGTTTCGAATCGTAGGCTGGTTCTAGCTATTCATTGGTGGTACCAAAAAATACGTACCTTGTTATGGGGCTATTTCAAACGTTTCAAGTATAAAATGGTGATGTAAATTCGCTACGAAATGGCAGTAAATGTCAATATCAGACAAATTTCCTCATCCAGAATATTTTTGTTTTGCCGCCCTGAAATTGCATTCACTGTCTTTAAATCAAAATACGTAAGGACACCCTAATGTGCTTGAAGCACAAAAGAAGCCCAAGTTCTTTAAGATCATCACTAAGGTTAACGTCTCCAACTTAAGGGTGTCTGGAGTAAACCTTGTTACACTTTAGTAGGCACGTAAGCACTTCCATTACTAGTATACTACATAGTCCCATGAAACCAATTTCCTCTTGAGGACAAGGACAGATTGTTTATGATGGGTAGGCGGGAAACTGACGACGAGATCATATAATAGGAAACTACTAGACTTTATGAGAAAGAGAAAAAATCTGGTAGAGAAATACTGAACGCTGAAAACAAGAATTTTCAACCGGAATACATCGACATTTTCCTAGAATAATCTAGTACAATCATTCTCACAATGCAACAGATGAGTCAGAAAACCGGATTTATCACCGTATGACAAAGTGGTTGGTGGATGTCAATAAAGTATCAGACGTCAGGCCTCATGACGCAGATTACGTATGATGATGAACTTGGGACGAACTTAAATAGCGTGGCGGAAAATGGGGTTTCGTCACCATATAAGGACAAAGACGGCTAGTCTACTCGGTACAGTCAACGCTGAGAAAGAATAAGAGCAGCAGCCCACGGCGCGCACCTCTAGACTTCCCTCGAGCAGACAGTGCTGACGCCAGGTTCTCAGAAGGCAGGTAAGGTTTTAACTTATATGCGTAGATGTATTGTATGTGTGTTGGATATTGTATCGTGCTAGCATCTGTGCCACTATTTCCATGAATAAAGAAAACGTGGTACCTCAGCCAAAAAAGTTTTTTGTAACTTGAATACGTTGTTTCTGGTACTTTTTTCATAAAGAAGGGGTGAATATTGGAAAAGAACTGGTCGTATATATTTCTCTATCTTGCGACTAGGCGAACAACATGTTGCCTTATTCAGGATTTGCTCTCTGGGTACTGTCTGGTTTTAACTCATGATTATTTATCACAAAGTATTTTATTGACTGCTTTATGCAGCTTATTTTTATAAACACCGTATGTTTCGTATGATCCGGGCTGAATCTTATAGGCGATAAAAATGACAGTGTATATATTTGGGCCCTGGCACCAATATATAACGGGATGAGACACAGACTAGATTCAGATTATCAGCTTTTCGATTTTCTACTGACTTTGCAATATGTAGTTTGTAAGATTCAAAACGTCAAAGTAGTAAAAGCTTGTTTGCAACTGAATAAATTAGCTCGTAATAATCCGCGCGCTAGGTCGGAGGTGCGCAGTCCAGGGTTTGGAATGGTGCGATCTTAGTTGGGCAGCGCGGGGAGCCGCTAAGTGCAGTTTGTAATTGCCATATAAAGGTTTTGTATGGTTTGAGGTTCTTGGCAATTTTTACATGGTGTAGGGTAGATGTGCTCAACATAGATTGAATGATTTCATTGCATTTTGTGTAGCTTCATTAGAAACGCGCTCATGTAAGACATGCAGTTATACATTAGACCCAATGTAACAAAGAAACTAAATGGGGCCTTAAATTATACCCAGTGACTATTATTCCATTACGAGAGTAACAGCTACACGACATAATTTCATTGCCAAATGGCTATTCTAGCTAATAAGATAAACATATCGTGCTTTCTTTCAAAGATCAATTTTGCTCGCCACTGTAATAATCTATTTATGAGAAATGAAATATCTATGTCACGATATTGCTGAAAATCGATGATTTGAATCAGATTAATTATTCATTTTCCTCTTGTTAGAAATTGTATTTTTTATCAAGAAGTGCAATTTCTCCGCGCAATATTACTATGTGTGTGTCCATAGGGATATACACTGCCAACGTTCCTAACCATACAAATCAATGAAATTGCCTCTTGCTTTATATGTAGAAACATTGCCATCGATGGAATCAGCACCTTACCTTATAAGAATAATGATTAAACAATTTTAAGTACGTTTGTCCCAAACAAATATAGCTTTTAATTATGAGGTTAAGTTAAGATTATATATGTGATTCTCTAGGTAATATGCAAAATAGAATAGTTCTTTATTCACAACCACTCGTTTAACAAGAGCCGACATTTCCATGACCCTTTGTCATCTTCATCAGGGCAATTTTCATAATACATATTAATTTCCCTGATGAAGATGACGGGCGGTCATCGAAACGTCGGCTCTTGTTAAACATGTGGTTGAGAATAAAGAATCTTATATAAATGGTTTATTCGCAAATTCATACAGAGCTAAAACAACATTGCAGCCTAATAATACAATGTAAAAGGGCTGAATTACGAAGTTTCAGGGAATACACAACTGTACAAAATATCATCAATATTTACAAACCTAACCAAAACTGAATAAAAAGAATATGTACAAACAGGAGTAAGGTGATTACACAATAGGGTATAAGTTACAAAAGACTGTTCAGGAGTTTTGACAAGTACGGAATGGCACTGTTCCTGTACCTGTCAGATCTTATAAAAGGTATGCTAAGCTGGAACCCCCCTTTTAAGTCCATATTGTGAACGTAATTGCGGGTGGGGGGTAGCCAGGGTCGAAACGTTGGTGAATTCATCAGAGATTTTGCAAACTTAAGACAGAGTGATTCCCTTCTTACTTTTAAAGTGCAGAGGTTAAAAGTTGAGAGTGCATCAGCATAGGAAGTATAATTATTGCCAAGTATGATTCTGAGGGCACGTTTTTGAATGCGTTCAAGTTGGTGGGATTGTAGAGTGGTTAGACCTGCGTGCCATACTGGGACTGCATATTCTATGACTGGTCGGACATATAGTAAATAAATTTCACAAAGATCTTCAGTGCAGACACCAGAGCGTTTTAGCTTTTTAAGCCAGAAAAGGCGCGAGCTTGCTTTTTTTATGATTGTTGTGACATGTTTTCCCCATTTCATGTCGGCAGAAATCCAAACACCTAAAATACAGGCATCCTCAGTGTACTCAATGGCTTTGCCATTCAGTAACATTACACGGGAAGGGGGAGGATCCTTCATGAAAGAGATACAAATTAATTTACACTTATCTTCATTCAATGACATACAATTTTCTGATGACCACGTGTCCAGTTGGTTAATTGCTGTCTGCATAGAAGATTGTTCACTGAAAAGTCTACTTTCTTTTAACGTTAGATCATCAACATACTTCCATCTGTTTAGAAAAAATTGCATCGCATCATTTACATATACTAAAAAGAGGACAGGCCCTAATTTTGTACCTTGTTATTCAATCATTTTGTACCTTGCTATTCAATCATTCACCAATCCGACGAAATTATTCACAAATATGAAAAATAGTTTCCCAAGTCGGAGTGTTGGACGCTCCATTCAAAAGTGGCAGGAAATCTCTTATTCAATTTGTTTTGTTGTTTTCTTAGAACAATGTCGGCGAACGACGGTAATGCCTCTTTGGACCCAAGCCACGACTTCCTGGCAAACTGGACACAAGATTCTACCAACTCCACTAACTCCACGAGGGAGACACCTCCATCTGAAAGCATCAATGTTGTCAATGTCGTGACCGCTCAATCGTTTCCAATCTTTGTAGAGCTCATTCTCGCTGCTATAGGAATCCTAGCAAATGCCCTTGTCATCTTTGTTATCGCGAGATATCGCGAGATGAGAACAGTCCCCAACGTTTTTGTTTTGAACATTGCCGTTGCCGACTTCCTGTATTGTTTTGAGTTTGTCCCTCTTTGGAACGCTGAACAATTATTACCAAACGGATGGATATTCGGACAGGCAATGTGCACGATAACTCGGGCCTTATACGGTATCTGTGGAAACGCTAGTATCCTGTTTGTGATAGCCATGAGCATAGAGCGGTACCAGGCTGTAGCAGACCCGATCGGACATCATCAACGGAGTTCCAAGAAGCGAACATGGCTCATCAGCGCCGGCCTTTGGCTGGTGTCAGTCATCTTCACAATCCACATCATCGCCTTCTCGAAGGTCAAAACGTTTGGAAATCGCCAAGGGTGCAGGTCAGATCCATCAAGTATCATGCCGTATGAAGATTACATGCAAGGAATCCTAATCTATCGGTTCGTAGCGTGGTGCATCTTGCCCCTAACCATCCTGGTGCCGTGTTACGCTGGGTTGTACTACAAACTGCGCCACAGCGATGTCATCCTAGCTGGTTCGTCCAACAAAACAGTCAAGTCCCGTAACCGCGTCACAAGGATGGTGACAGTTGTTGTGGCTGTGTTCACCGTCTCTTGGATGCCGCTACACATCGTGTATCTGGTCAAATATGGCTTTAAACTGTACATCGTCCCCGAGGGTAAGCTTGGTCCTTGTCCTTATAAACTTTATGCTTTCATGTAAAGTCAATTGTAAAACAACTACCTTCTCTGTTATGCGATATGCTAAACGGCTATTGTGTCTTTAGGTCACCATGATCCACTGGAGATGTTCGTGGCCATGCTGTCCTCCACCAACTCCATGATCAACCCCTTCCTGTACGCTCTGCTGGGCGACAAGTTCCGCATCTACATGAAGAAGGTCCTGTGCTGCGGTCGTGGGGTGGACGTCGACAAAAGAAGTAGCAGCACCACACGATTAACTCAACGGACCTTCGTGTGGAAAAATCTCCAGGGAACAACACCAGCTCGCGGGAAGACAGCGGAGACAGAATTCAGCTCTTCACAAGACAACAAAAACAAAGCAGCACTAAAAACACCAGAGAAAAGGGAATATAACCCTAGTTCAATTGAAGTCTAGCGACAATGCCAACGCTTTCAAACTTTATTGCATCTAGACCAGGTATTGATGGGTCTTTCTATGTAAAACAAACTGTATGCAGAAACATTTGGAAAGTAAACTTAGCTATATAGAATGCAGAAAAGTGGTCAATAGCTAGTGTAGCACGTATATATGTATACTACTGCTTTCAAGTGTTATAACGTTACGAGTAACAGGTAAAAATGAAGTAGGAAAGGGTTATTTTGTGGAAACTACTAGAGTTTGATTGTGAATAGTTAGCACCTGGCAATATGCAGAGGTTTGCTTTTTGCATCAAATAAGATGAAAGAGACCTGGTATTTACTATATTTCAGTGCTAGGTAAATTCTAAATTCAGAGAAAGAGTTTTGTATGTGAACTTGTTTGTGGTCAAAGCCAAGGCAAGGTTGTGAAGCTAGAATTAGGCAGGGACAGTTGTGCGTGTAGTGGCGCTTCGTCAGGCACTGTAGTAGTTAATGTCATTATATACTCCCACAAGTGGTGCCCCCTCTAACTCTATGGGCAGCGCCTTCACGTGTGCTATCTGGCAAACTGTTGCCAGACGTCATGATGCTATTACTTCCGGGACGGAAGTATGTTTTTATTGGTGCTAGTTTATGCTAGGTTTGTATGTTCGGGTGCCAAAGGAAGTGGGCGGTGATAGGGTTTGACTTGATTGACAGGGTTTTGACCCAGTATGCCCTGGATTCAAGGATGTGTTCGCCATGCATGTATGAAACATAAACCATGGTGTAATAGCGGAGTAAGTTTCAAAGCATTATATATATATATATATATATATATATATATATATATATATATATATATATATATAGAAGAGGAGAAAGAAGTTTCATCATACAATCGAATAAGTAATAATGAATTCTATAATGCTTCTAACGCGAATCCACTACCCGGAAGTTTGACATCTCTGATTTCTTGTAAACTAATTGATGTCATCATAATATGAATAAAAATTCAACTTCAGCATAATGCTACACTAATTTTTTTATTTATCATTATATGTTATAAATTAATTATTTCAATCCATCCCTGGAAATTCCCTTCTAATATTCGAAGTAACGGACCTGATGATCAAATAGTTAAGTTACTTTCTCGTCTGTAGGCACGCCTTAAACTAAACACATTAATATAGGCTCAAAGGTTGTTATCAGAAGATACATTGGAAGCATTGCATTGCTGCTTTGGAAGTACTTACGTGCCGGCTTGGCGTCAACGGCCCCGTTGCATTAAAGATGAATTTTCGCGCACAGCTTGCCACTCACACACAGTAACGTACATCTTTAATGCAACGGGGCCGCTTGACGCCAGGCCGGCACGTAAGTACTTCCAAAGCTGCAGCTTGCTAAGCTGTCGTCCCCAGGGGAGCAGTTTCTCGGAGAACGGACAAGGAATAATCATGGGAGTGGGTAAACATAAACTAGTACTTGCTAAGGATTGATATGTATTTTTTAAGAAAAATGAATTGCGCAAACTCGTTTGTAAAAGGCAGTATAACGTACACGTCAAACAAATTTGCACAAAATTCTGTTATTTGTAGTGACATTGATGGAGTCTTCTGTCGACTGCGACGAAAGAGTAGGCAGACAGGTCATTTGCCGAGGTGGGTCCTCATGTGGGAATGAAGACCAATTTTGGACGCACATGAACGGCCACAGATGCTGCAAGGGAAGGAATAGACAGGAGAGGAGCGCTGCTTCCTCCTCTCTTTCTTCTCTTGGATGGCAGCTGCTCTGTTGGCTTCAAAAGTCCTAATACCTATTGTGCACTGTTTTCTCCAAGCAGTTCTGTCATGGGCGATTACAGTTTTTTTATTACGTCCTTTAGTATGAGATATAAGGCCAAATGCCTTCCCTTCCTGGGGAGAACCGTAGCCACGGCGAATGTTTCTGCGACCATATAAGGCAAGTGACCTGGGGATCTGTGCGACCCGAGGGGAGATAAGAGCTAGCCTGGTATTCATCCGTGAACCAGTTTTTATCTCCACTGCGCCTTACTAAGAACACGTTGCTAACACGCGCAGCGTGCTAAAAAATCTTCAGCTATATCGGGATCCGTGAAGTTTGTGCTGGAGCACAGCGGAGTGTATTCCGTAGGTTCAGTGGAAACAGGTACGATTAATCCGCATGATGATTCACCGATCCCTAGTGTAGTTAGTGCTTGACTGTATTTAGCTTTCCTGTTGTGGTTTACATGTACCTGAATGAACAGTTTTGCCGTGGAACAACCAACAAGTAGGATTTATCCATGTGTATCCAATACTGACATTATGTAGGCCTTAGACTCAGACTAAGGAATTCGTTTTCAAATATTGCTTTTGTCCTCACAATACTTGTATTATGGAATACGTTGTATGCAGATTCCCATATCATGTAGCTAGAATGATATGTGCATGCTAGACGTCAAGGGACAGTATACGTTAATGTTAAGAACGACGTCTCTGTACCCCACCTCACTATCTGGCACTACAAAGATACGAACTTGATTTTGTCAGCGCCACGGTAGGTTGTCCCACCGATGCATATGCCAAGGAATCGGGGTAGATATAAAGACAATCCCTTTAACAACGAAGCCGGCAGATACTGTAGCTGTAGATGATATTGTCCATTGATTTCGTAAGACCTTTGCAAAATACATGAGACGACACATTGAAATCTAGGTCACTGAACCACATGGGACAGGATCTGGTTGGAAACAGCTGCAAAGAACAAGGCAAACTTATTATGAAGCTTAGTAATGCTATCAAATTTGCATTTGTGTTTTTAATGTACCATTTTCATCAGATACAATGCTGTATCTGAGTCATAGCATCAGACTAGAGTCTCGCATGCTAAAATATCCTAGAGATATAGGATTAGTCATATAGCAACAGACAAACGACGATGGATTGAACTGACAAAGACATAGACACATTTGGCTTGTCAATTGCAGTATATAATTAATCTATTGCTAATTTACAGTCAAGAAAAGTTATAGTTATTATTATCATTACCATTTTCATCAGATGGAAGTGTGTAGGATAGTATCGTTTCGAAGGATGGGTGGAAGATATTGCGAGGCAAACAATAGAGAACATTCCTTTTTTTTTAAATTTGATACTCTCATTCAAAGGTGCAAACTAATATATTTTTCAGAACAATGTCAGGGATTAATACTTCCCAGCTGGATCCCAGTCACGACTTCCTGGCAAACTGGACACATGAATCTACAACCAACTCCACTAACTTTACGGTGGAGACACCTTCTCCTACTGGAACCATCAGTGTAGCCCATGACACCGTCACTACAGAAACAATTTCAGTCTTTGTAGAGCTTATTCTCGCTGCTATAGGAATTCTAGCAAACTCTCTCGTCATTTATGTTATCGCGAGATATCCCGAGATGAGGACAGTCCCCAACGTTTTTGTTTTAAATCTTGCCCTGGCCGACCTTCTGTATTGCAGCGAGTTTGTCCCTGTGTGGAACGCTCAATACTTTTTGCCCAACGGTTGGATATTTGGACAGGCAGTGTGCACGATAACTCGGGCCTTATACGGTATCTGTGGAAACGCCAGTATCCTGTTCGTGATAGCCATGAGCATAGAGCGGTACCAGGCTGTAGCAGACCCGATCGGACATCATCAACGGAGTTCCAAGAAGCGAACATGGCTCATCAGCGCAGGCCTTTGGCTGGTGTCAGCCATCTTCACAATCCACATCATCGCCTTCTCGAAGGTCCAAACGAATGGAAACTTCAAAGAATGCCATTCAGATCCATCAAGTATCATGCCGTATGAAGATTACATACAAGGAATCCTGATATATCGGTTCGTAGCGTGGTGCATCTTGCCCCTAACCATCCTGGTGCCGTGTTACGCTAGGTTGTACTACAAACTGCGCCACAGCGATGTCATCCCAGCTGGTTCGTCCAGTACAACAGTCAAGTCCCGAAACCGCGTCACAAGGATGGTGACAGTTGTTGTGGCTGTGTTCACCGTCTCCTGGATGCCGATACACATCGTGTATCTGGTCAAACATGGCTTCCATCTGTACAGCGTCCCCGAGGGTAAGCTGTTCTTGCAATCTCTTTTATCATTAAGGCAAACAAAAACTGGCATCTGGGGAGAGGTGAATGTGCAAGGTTCAGTTTTGTTTAACTGCAAAAAGTATAATAATGATAAAAATGACGAAATCTTCAGAATTATTCGTTTATTGACATGAACAAAAATATGGAAACAAAGTAATGGCGCACTCAAGTAGTAGAACTTATTTCAACGACGCCACAAGTGCAACACAAAAAAAGACATACGGAAACACAAAATGAGAAACCAAATACAAATTTACACATTCCTAAGTAACTTATATACAAAGGATTGAAAAATTCAGAATTCGACATGCATATGATGTTCGAGTGAAGGTTTGTACATCATAGCCTGATGCATACTAAAACAGTTATGTTTTGCTCTATTAAATCAAGGGAAGGAGATTCTCTCTCTAACCTCCATGGTTAAATGATTGTTTTATATTCAGGACATCATGACCCACTGGAGATGTTCGTGGCCATGCTGTCCTCCACCAACTCCATGATCAACCCCTTCCTGTACGCTCTGCTGGGCGACAAGTTCCGCATCTACATGAAGAAGGTCCTGTGCTGCGGCCGTGGGGTGGGCAGCAGTGAGATGGCAGCAATGCCAATGGCCGAGATCGATGTCCCCCGTCGACGTCGAGAGACTTGAAGACACATTGACCCATTGGATGACATAGTAATCTCCAAGTAGATCTCTTGGTGGCTACAATACAGTATCAGATTCGCGAAACAGTATCGAATTGGCCAGGCAGTATCCAATTGGTCAAGTAGTATCCAGTAGTGGAGCGGCCAATGGTTACAGGTGACCAATATATACTCCCCTTTGTCCCTGAGAATCTGCTTGGAGATTATGACACACTTCTTGTTGCACAACCAAATTGTATTTAGTCGTCAACATTTCGGTAGTCCTTCTGCTAACTTGTACACTGTATTCAGCTATAGGCGCGGTGGGATCGTTTAGAGGATATTTGGAGGGTTTTCCAGAGTACTGGTCCTTTTAGTAGGTACTTTATCGTATACTGTGGAGTAGTATGTATTTTTGTTCTACTTCTTTAAATCATTATCTATTGAAAAATCGCACCTTTAACTAACATATGCTTGTATGTAAATATTTTGGTAATGTCAATATAACATGATTGCTTTTAATGAATGCTACAGCATGTACAAAGCATGAGTAATGGTATTAGCTTGAAACGGTCATGTTATTTAATGTACGAGTTCTAAGTGTTGAACTGTTGTGATCAGCTTAATATTATTTATGTAACAATATTCCTGAACATGTACATGTTCTCAAAGTGGATGGACTGTGGAAAGTAACCTTTATAAGGAGATGTATAGTTGAAATGTCTATATTTCGGCTCTATTATTAACGCTTCTTACAAAAGCTACTGAGACGTCTGAGCACATTTAGTCACTGTGACTAACTCAACCAGAAGATGATCGTTACATACCTATACAAGCTGCAATTCAGGCGGCATGATGAAGTGATGACTCTTGTTATAATTACTTTGACATATTGTTGGCTTCCATTAGCTGTCTTGGCACTCTTGGTAATATTTGATCATCAGGTACTTTTCCTTCGAAACTTAGACGGTAATTTCCAGGGATGGTTTAAAACAATTAATTTATAACATATAATGATAAATAAACGTATGAGTGTGGCATTATGCTGAAGTTCAATTTTTATTGGTATTATATAAACATCAATTAGTTTACAAGAAATCAGAGAGTCCTCTTCCATAAGCTTTTTTGGCACTTGGCACCTATGTGTCCAGCACACCCTGGTTAACCCGTTGTACTGGACACATATGTTGCATGCATGTAGCGCACACGATCGTAACAGAATTACCAGAAAATGAGAGATAAATTACAAATTACTCTAAAGGCTTCTTTTGATGGTCCTTATTGTGACAGTCTTTTTTTTTTCAATACAATCTTAGGACCAGATCTCACCTCCATGGCAGATGAAACAGCGTTACAACACTTCACAGTGTTCGGTCTCATAAACGCAAACATCGTAAAAATTTCAATCGATTTTTTTGTAGATGCTCCCAAAATGCTCCCAAGGTACATAACTAAACGGACTTATGGAGAGGAGGACTACGGCAGAAATTCTATAGTATCAGGGAAAATCTCTGTTACGTACTGGTAGATAATTTCAAAACTTCATTTCAACCAACGTATCATCTATTCTATGGGGCCATTTGTATCAGAGCCTCGGTGATTTACAGAATCTATTAAGATAAGATGCAAAACAATGAACATACGTCAAAAATATGTCAAAACATGTCAACCTGTTTTCTGCATTAGGCCTTACAGACGGTGATGTACAGCATATATTAAGTCAAGATGCAAACCAATCAAAATATGTCAAATTCGGGGTCTCCTGTGGATGTCATCCATAAGATTAAGTTTGCTTTGCAACAGAACCTCTGATAAGGTATACTGGTGCCACAGCTTGCTCAAGCATATCCGGGCTTCACGGATACATATTTCCCCAACGGTACAAATCTGATGAAAAGTACTACTGGTGAAGTGAAATTGTCCCCTAAACGCCTCTTATAGACTCAATAAGCGGAAGATTAGTAGGTAATTTATAGGCTTTACCAAATCCGATTACAACTTCCCAACTGGAAGACAAAATGGCTCTAAAACCCAGTAATGCAGATTCATAATCCCTCATATCCTGACAAATATACAGTCTCTCATATCCTTACAACATTACAAGGATTTATTTGTCTGAACAAGCATTTTATCAACCTAATGTGCCATAATGCATGTGACATAATATATTATCTATAGACGTAATGAAATTATTTTTAATGGCTTGTCAACGTCAAATAAACAGTATATATATAGGTTACAATATGGTCGATTTGAGAGTCTGAAAAAATCAATTTCAATTAATAGATTTTAGAGGGTAAGCAGTTTATTACCTTTTGGATTATTTGAGACCGTCGGAGACAGTATCTGTGGTAGACAGGGAATCGGAAACACAAAAGATCAATGAAGGCTTTTAATAAGTTGAGAGTTAAAATGTAGGATAAAGAAGAGACTTGGAAATAGAATGACTCCAGAAAAAGTGCCCATAAGTTACTGCATACATACAGTCTTTACGTTAGCAGTATGATCTACATCATTTTTTTTTCCTATCGTTATTTCAAAGATACAAATGCTGAGAAAACAAGTAAACACAAAGACATGAGAGCCATTAACGGTAAGGCGCGGGACCCAGCCGACCGATAATACAACCGGGTTGGCTGAGGTTGGAGCGGGATGTAGATGTCGTCATCATCATCTTCATCCGGGGACTGAGGAGGACAGTCCATCCAATATTCCGCGGTGTATTTTGGGTACCCAGGAAGCACCAGGAGCGCTTTCTCGCTGTACTTGTAGTAACGCCGCCCATTGAAGAAATAAACGCTGTCTGTGGTGGGCAAAAAAATGCATAGTTATATTATGTTCAAACCGAACGTGTAGATGTTTCGTACAACCTGAGGATGTTCTCAGTGGATGAACATCAAAAGAACCTTAGTATCTTTAAAGCCATTGTGTCTTCTTTCATGAAACAAACTGTAAATGAATTCCGTGTTCTAACCGTACTCAAAGCAAACTTACTAATAGAAAACCGAATTGGCTTGGCCATGTATTAAGAATGGATGACACAAGGATACCTAAAACAGCCTTGAATTGGAGATCTGTTGGGAAAAGAAAAAGAGGCAGACCTAAAACCAGAAGAACTGTGACAGATGACCTGGCCTCCATGGGATTATCCTGGTGATCAGTAAAGAAGGTCACACCAAGGACAGACCCAGAAGGAAAGGAAAAGTCATGGCCTTATGTTTCTCAATGAATGAAGAGGATAGTATGTAAGTAAGTAACCCTACTCAATATTTACCATCATCAATGTACTGAGTTGCAGCGTCAACATGGTTGGGCACGCCCTTCCAGACTGAGATGGGGCGGGGATAACCGTCGTCTATCCGGCCCGTCTCCTCATCGAAACGCCAGTACCTTTCGCCCTATGAAAAGTATAACATTTATGTGTATCTACATATCTGAAAGCTAACCAAAGGGTAAGGTTCAAAACCTGCTATATACAAATGTAAATACTATATACAAATGTAAATAGATATACCCCAAAGTCATGTTCTCACCCGTATTACACCACTTCATCGTAATTTACAACTCTCGTAACCGTTTGAAAATCAGGCTTGGGTCTAACCTTTGACCACGTGACGTGACATAGTCAATCTCTAGCTAGAGTAGCACGTCGGCAGAACGTACTGCGCCTGCGCAAAACCTGGATTTTCGCAGGATTTTTGGTCAACGTTGCATCAGAATTTTGCCTGTTGCAGACCATATCTTTTTCTACACAACATTTGAAAACTACAGACGGGATGTCACCCTTATATACGCGAATTCGACCTTATGTGAGACGTTCTGCCAAAGTTAAGTGCTATGCACAATACATTACGGGACCTCCATTTAATGTCCTATCCGAGGGACGTCCCTAACCGAGGCTAGGTACTCATTTACACCTGAATGAAGTGAGGAAAGTCGTGTAAAGTGCCTTTCCCAAGGGCATGGGCAAGTGACATGGGTGGGGATCGAACCCGGGACCTCTTGGCCCTGAGCCGAACGCGCTACCGCTGGGCCACACGACCCCACTGCTTTCTAGCTTACCTTGAAAAAATACGTTTTCCCTGTCGGCTGCCAAGGCAACGCCGCATCCAGGTCGCTAGGCAACCCGAAGTCTGTAGAGATGTACCTCGGGTATCCCGGCTCCAGCTGGCGACCATTGTATTTCCAGTATTTGGATCCTGAATAAACAATTAGGGAAGAGATATATATAAGTACTGCAAAAAGTCTAAAACAATCCTTTTATCCTTATTGTGTCGTAACGTGCAACATCCGATTGATTTACATCATAGAATGACTATTACTCATAGGATTCTGTTACGTCATACCATGATTACATAGTACACATTCCTGGCGACCTTGAAAGCCACATCCTACCACCCAGGGCATACCGGGTCACAACCTTGTCCATCAACAGAAACCCAATCTCCACCCACTCACATCTGATCCTAGCTTGCTGCTGCGGACAAAATTACATACAAACCCCCTAAACCAGCGCCGCCCAAAACAATACTTCCGTCCGAAAGTTCAAACACATCAAGTAGAGGAGTACTTGTGACGTACCTCCAAAGAAGAACACGAAGCCGTCCTTCCTCTCGTACCCAGCGTCGACCTTGTCTGGTAGGTCAACCCACATCTTTGTCAGGAGGATCGGACCTTGTACCTCATGACTTTGTCTCCGGAAAAACTGGATTCCCTGGAAGTTGGATGATGTTTAAAAACGGTCCGGCAAATCTCTGGTACCAAGCGTTAAGAGAACTGTAGGCATCTCAGCATACGATTTTGCAAGCATCATCATTTACTAGTACCTTGACCTGGCTCTCAATTGATTATAATAGATTGTTATTTCATTTAAGAGTTTGGTCCTTGTGACCTTAAAATTCACAAACCTTCGTCAAGTGTTTTTGGTTTCGTTGAAGGTATGAAATCATTGAACTCTAGGTTATGTTATAAAAGGGACACCTAACTGTACCTGGATGAAATATGTGTCTCCCCGGAATTGTAACACGGCATCGTACTTTGAATCATGGCATTTCTCCGGCAGCAGAGAACAGACTGGAATCAGGGGGTTCTTGCTTTTTCTAGAACCTGTGTAAATGAATAAACACCATTAAACAGTGTCGTAAACTCAAACCTGTTTAAACGCTAGCAAAATTGTCAAATGTCTCCTGTTTCAACCGCCCTTCGCATGATAAATGTCTTTTGGAAACACATGGCTTCAGTCGTTGGTCAAATGTGTGGTTCGGGTGAGCAACATCAGTCGGGATCTGAACCTTAAACCTCTTGATCCAGATGCACTACAATGCACGTAATGCAATGTGCAATGAATATGCCCTTACTAAAGCAGTAAAATCTCGACCTGCTGGTTTAAAAACAGGGTTGCTAACTGCTGAACCAGAACCCACCATACATAGCCTGTATCCCCTGCAGGTCGTCCGGGTGAATACAGTACTTGTTCTTGTACATGTAGGCAGGGTACATGATGGTTCCCGGAACAAGGGTGTGGCCCAGGCCGAGGGCGTGGCCGAACTCGTGCGTGGCGACCTGGAGAAGGTCAACGCCTTTCCGGGAATGGGAAAAAAACGGTCTGTGATCTATTGATGTGATTATGTTTTGGGGTCCAGCTTAGAGATCGAGAAAAAGATGATAACTAGAAAGGTAACATTTGCAAAGCAAACGCATAGTGTTCAGTACGTTCACATGGTCTAGCTATAGCCTACCAACTACTGCTCTGTTTATTCTTACTAAAAACACATTCATATATATGGTGAACAGCCTCTCCAACACTGTCTGGCAACTCGCTACATAATGTAATCCAACACCACAGGGTGTCTGCTACAGTTCCAGTTACCATAGTGACAGCCGTCTGGTCCAGGCCATTGACCTTATTTGTTTCCAGACGAAGACGAAGAGGAAGAAGAAGGAACAGAACATCTTCCGTCTGCGAAGGTAAACATAACTATACTAACGACTAAGGTCTTATGGATCTTAGGCAGAAGGAGGAGTAAGAAGGACTGCATTACCACGGTGCGTTCCCGTCGTCCATAGCTCGTCTCCGTCAAAGTGGGTGTCGCCATCAATCCCATACTTCTTTGCGATGCGCTCGGAACTGGGTGGCATGAACGCATGCGCAAGACCAAGACCTGTTCCTCGACTGAAACATCATAAGAATGTTGCATGCATAAAAGACATCAACTCGATTTTGTAGAAAAACTAGAACATGTACAAGAGTACATTCTTCTTCTTTGTCAATATTTCAGTATTTCTGATTCACATCTGCAGCGAGTATATAACAAGAAAATCTAATAACAAGACGAAATTCGTATCAGTATATAGTGCAAAAGACGTCAACAAAGAAACTACCTTCAAACACAATATACTTGTGTTCATTTCATAGCTACACCTTTGTCGTTACATGCATTTAACTTTTTATCAACAGTACACAAAACAAAGACAATGTGACATTACATTCAAGTTACACTTATTTTACACATACACACATAGCAAAACAACAGCAATGTTGTTTGTATTTAACTCTCATCTATATATAAAGCAACGAGCCATCTTACTCCGGATCCCAGCGTCCATCAAACGGTGTGCCGTCCTGGTGATCCCATCGCGGGAACGCAATAAGCATATCCGCATTTCCTGACGTCACTTCCGTAAAGTCCAACGGCGTGTAGTCACTCCATATTTGGAAGGCGTCGTGAAGGATCCTGCGGACTTCTGATTGGCTCAGCCGAGGGGTGTACTCGGTTATCCTTCGAATGAGAAACAGATCTGTCATGTTCTCCCACTATATTCTTATATTCTCTGAGAATATTTGACATTCAAATAGTTGACTTTCACATCCAGACGGCCTCCTTGATCAGATAAGATCTGGATAAGAAAGCCAACCCCAGTGATGAACCGGGACGAGGGGGGATACAAACTTAGTCATGTTTGGGATTATGTTCTCGCCGCAAAAGCGCCACCTACATCGGCTAAATATAGCGGCGAGAAACAGTACTCCAGTCAGACGTTCTGCGGAAGATGTCTGATATATGCAATGAAACGTAAGCAGGTGAGACACTTAACCGGTTGTGTATAAAGAAAACTCCAATATCCTATGTTATTGAAGAAACTGATGAAACTATTTTCAGAAGGAGGATATAAGTTTGAAATACGCACTTGTACGTTATATGAAATTTCTGCCACTTCGTTCCTGACAGAACATAGGGCGCCACATCCACGGAAAGCCAGTCTGATGGGTCCTTTACAGAACACCTGAGATGGGAGTAAACATAGATATTATTGATATACACAGGAAAAGTACTTTACTGTAAATCTTAGCAAACATTACCCCCATTAAAGGGGCATTATGTAACATTTTTGCACCAAAAAGTGAAATATTTTAATTAAAAAAAATCTTCATGTGATTATCATTTACTTCCACTTTTCAACATATTCGTGTCTTTATCTCACATTTCTGACATTTATGGTTGGTGCTAAAATAGCCCACAGGAGGCGCACTCATTTTGTGGCACCACCCCAAATACCAGAATGTGAACAAACATGGCTAACAGATGTATTTCAAGTTTTTAAACACACTCGTACGGTGTAATATTTTGGCACCTCCACTTTCTGAACACTTATTTACAATGGAGTAGAGGTTGATTCAGCTTACTTGTTTTGGCCAGAAAATTTACTTTCTGTATCGTTATACATTTACATAATGCAATGTCTACATTTCTGTATGATTATGACATAGTCTAAAATGTCAGGGTACTCCTTTGTGTATTTCCGCATATGTGCATAATAACGTTTTCAAAATTTCAAGATTTTAATGAAACGGACTAACAAACCTAGGCATGCGCATTATGTGTCTGGTGGCGTTGTCCACTTTTCCAGTGACAGGTATCCCATAATTCCTCTGCATCTTCACAATGGCGGCGGTCAGGTTGACGTCAACTGGTGGAGACATGACTTCTGTTCCGTTTTTTAAACGCCCCGGTTCGTTCTCTGAGAAGTTCTCTTGTGAAACATAGCCGTATTTTGTCAGCCATCTCTGTAAGAAAGAAAGCAGAAAACAACAAGAGCTATCTACCATGCAAAATTCGTGACCCCAGCATGTCCAGATCACGAGATATCAAAACAGGAAGTTCAGCTGCAGTACCATAACAAGCCGCCAGGGGGCCCAAAATCTAATCACTTCGAGGTCTCATCAAGACCTACCCACCTACCAAATATGAAGACAATCCATTTAAGCCTTCTCGAGTTATACTGTTTACAGACACACACACACACACACACACACACACACACACACACACACACACACACACACACACACAGACACACACACACACACAAACGCCTACGAAAACATAACCTTCTTGGCGAAGGTAATAAAGATGACGTTTGTCGCAACGTTCCACTAGTTTGTAAACATCAACCCAATGTTGACGTCACTCACCTTCGAAATTAGAAAATGCTGTCAAAGGTCAATGACATAAAACAATGTCAACTTATTCGTCCGTACATTTAACCCTGAACTTCATGTTTCAACCTTGAAGTTTATCTTTGACCTTCGGCGTAGTCAATATGGTACAGTGTCCATGTAGGCAATGTCATTACCGTCAAAAGGTTGATATCACAGACTAGACGCAGTGCTGACAGCTACAGTAGACGTCTGAGTTCTATCCTTTTACGACCTTTGTTCTTCCTCAACCTTCAACAGAAGACGGCTCCAAACGTCCTGTAGCACGCTTTTTTTTGTTATGATTTTACTTCCGCTGGTCCAAGGCCTTTTCATCCAGGCCTTTCATGTGGCCATATTAGGGCATAAAGTCGTCTATGGTGGACGGAAACCGTCAATATTCTCTGAGAATATTTGACAAACAAGTCAAACAATCTAGACAATACCACTCATTCAACCATCAGAATTTGAAAGTCTAAATTTTGTACCATAAATTTCGTTTGTACTGTTTGGTCATAGCACAACAGTGCCTCTGACGGCTGATTTTTGTACTTCTCCAATTACCTAATCCCCCTATTTATAATTACCAGTCTTTTTTTGGATTTGAAAACTTAAGCTGCAACACAAAATGAAAACAGACTTATTAAATGTTTTGGCCTCTTTGAACATGCTTGACCCACAGCTCTAAACGCTTAACGTTGGAAAAGGCTAAAAACTGACTGAAGATTAGATAAATCCGTATAAGTTTATAAGTCGAAGTTTAATCCCTTATTTCATTTGTCGACACAGAAGAGCAAATTTAAACATTCGTTAGTTCTGTAATCAAGAAGTTAGTTATGAGAGAGAAAGTTAAGGTTTTAGCCAGCCAAGGGCAAAAACATACACCCCGATGGTCAAAATCTATGGCCGCCATCTTCTTACCTACTCTCCAAGCAGAGGTTTAGGCTTATTTTTGACGTGTTTTAGGCATTATTATCGGGCTTTCTTTTTTTGTACTGGTAACTTTATCTTTTTTTACGCCAGCCAAACGGGTGGCAAATGGATACTGTCCTGCTAATTTGATGCTGTAGACACCAAAAGATCTGCTTGGAGATTACTTCTTACCGTTGTCCTGAATAGAAACCATTACTCACCATGGTTTGTAGATTGCCACTAGTCTTCTCATCGTTTACTGGAGCGCCGTCCGAGAGAACTATAAAACTACACACCACCATGAAGCAGGCGGTAAGCCCCTTCCATACGTTCCTCACTAGTACGAACATTTTAAGCCGAAGTCTGGATAATGTCCAATATTAGGACACAGGAGAAACTGGCGTTGTAATGTGCTCTCTGTAGGGAAATGTGCCAGCTCTGAATATCTTTGTTTCACGTCAATCTTTTGACGAAATTTCAAGATGATTAGATAAGCTCGCTTTCAAAATAAGGGAAAAATTATGATATCGTCAACAACTTTATCTTTTTTTACTTTAATGCATCAGATTTTGCAGGATAGGGAAGATTTAGATTTCCAATTTATAGGGAATGATACATACGTACTGTGTTTACCAAATGTTGCAAATCAATAAATTTGAACTTACCCAATGTTAATACATAGACATAATATTTCATTTTCTATATATCAAGTTTTCAATTTTCAATAATATAAAGTTTTTCATAGTTTTCAGAAAATACGTGTGAGTCTCATTTTTCTGTAAGTGGAGCATGTATATCAAGATATATTTCTCCCCTTTCTCTGTCGTCTAGCACTATTCTTAAGGTTACGGATTTCAATAGTCTTGAATAATGATATGTCGTTTTTATGCTGTTTATATCTTATTGAATCACAGTGTTTTACAAGGGTACTGTAAAATCAATTCAGTCAATACAATGATAAGGACTGCATGTTTGATTGAACAATAAAGTTTGAAAGTTTGAAGTTGATGTGTACTTCCTATTTACTTGATGTGGCCCTAACGGTGAGCCTCAGATCGGACCACATTATCGACGTCCGGCAGACGCCCCTGACCGGATGTGCACACGTGACTATTGGCGCACCGGAAGTGATGTAAAGGTTACCTTGGCAACGGGAGACTGTATGCCAAGTTTGATTCCACCGCTGATGTATGTAAGGACTTCCAGGACTTGTTCTGAATCTATCAAAGACAGCTTACGGGTGGATGTAACTTCTCTTTATTATATCTTCTCTTTTAAACCTTAGCACTTTTCTTAAGGTTATTACAGTAACCTTAATAGTGTCGAATTTCGTTGCTCCACAGTGAGAATTCGACCTTGCCTGGAGAAATTGTAGATTATTATTACTTTATTTTGAAACTTAAAGGGCTACACAAATTTCTGACGAAATCTAGATCAATATTGAAAACAAGGACAGGGAGATAGTTTATGTTTCATACGAACGTACAGGACTACGTAACTATCCATAACAAAATTACCGGGATGAATTACATCATAGTATAGATTATTATTCATAGGCTTGCACAATTTAACTTACTTGACTATTGCATCATTTTTCCAACTGCGCCAGCCAATAATCTCCAAGCAGATTCTACGGTGTCAAGGCAGTGCCAGGCAGCGTCCGTTAGCTTCGGTGGCAAATTGGATACTAGTACTGCCTTGCCACCGTAGGATCTACTTGGAGATTACCAACCAAAACAATACTTCCGTTCCCGGAAGTAATCACAGTGGAAGGTTCGACACTGCGGCTGGAAATCGGCGGAAATCTGTTATCTTTTTCATCCATGTGAAACGAGGGCTATCACAGGAGCAGATTTTTGTCTAGCAAACGCAATTGATTCAAGTCCAAACATAATGAACCCTGGCCATAATTAATCATAATTAACCTAATCATAAAAGTAAACTTCGTCGTCCTTTTCAAGCGGGTTTTGGAAACCAGTCTCTGGATCCTCTTCATCGACTAGCTTCTCACTTGTTTCTGTCTGTTTCGGACACCACATGTTGGGAATTTTTTGTCGAACGATGTAGACCAAACAAGCACCGAGTACGCCGATGAGGACTCCGCCGAAAAGTGCAATGACAAGAGCGGGAATGCCGAGTGTAAAACTTGTCTTGCAAAGAGAGGAGAGCTGCTCGGGAAAAACCGTGTCCAGCGGTCTTCCGCGCATGATGTCGGGGCTTGCGCAGACGGCGGTGGCCCTGTCCTGATTGCCGTCACTGATCCAAGCGCGCAGACTCTCAATATCGCAGTCACATCGCATCGGGTTTTCAGTCAAGTCCACGACCGCTGTCCGTGGGAGACTGCTGAAAGCGCCACCGGGAACCTCTTCGAGCTGGTTCGATTCCAAACGAAGATCCTGAAGAGACGGCAGGGCTTGAAATGCTCCCTCGGGGATACTGCGTATCCGACAATAACTGAGCTCTAAGATCTCAAGTTGACTAAAGTGTCGGAGAAATACCGGGACGGTAACTAGCTCGTTGTGGTTCAGAGTGAGTTGCTTAAGAGCCATGGAGCTTTGCACATCAAAGGCGTTGTCCTCAATGAACAGAATTTTGTTATGGTCTAAAGTCACATTCTGTAACTCCGGAAGACGGTAGAAGGCATGTTCGAAGATGTCTGTCAGTTCGTTGTTGTCCAGGTTTACAGTCGTCAGGCGGGGGAGAGAGGAGAAGGTACGGCTGTGCAGTTGTTGCAGTTTGCAGCCTTTTGCAGTGAAGAGTTCCAGGTTGTCTAGCGAAGCCAACGCGTTCTCTTCAATCTCGACTAACGAATTGTCATCTAGAGACAGTTTTCGCAAGTTCACAAGCAATCCAAGGTCTTCTCTCAACAAACGGCTGATGTTGTTTGCACTCAAATCAAGATATTCAGGACTGGCGGGTAGGGATGGTATGGACTGCAGGCGATTGTTTGCTATGTCAACTGACCAAAGGGCAGTGATATGGGACAGGGGAGTCAGACTTTTGATGTTATTGTTACGCAGCAGGAGGACTCTCAAGTTAGGCAATGCCGCGAAAACGTCCTCTTCGAGAAATTGTATTTTGTTGTTGCTCAGCTTGAGATGCGTTAGGTTAATTAACCCTCTAAAGGGCTCACCGACAATCTCTGCAATGCTGTTATTTCCTAAATGTAGCTCTTCCAGGTTGCTAAGGTTAGAAAATATGTTACTTAACAGTGTAACAAGTAGGTTGGAATTTATGTAGAGTTTCTTCAGGTTTGTGAGTCCACTGAACATTGAGATTGCCAAAAAAGCTATCTTGTTTTTAGACAACTCAAGGACGGTCAGATTTGAATTTTCAGTTAATACCAGTGGGGGAATAAACGTTAGCTTATTCCCTTCGAGATACAACTCAGATAGAGATACCATGGGGTCAAGAAATGACTCTGGAATCACGTCGATTCCGTTTTCACCGAGGACAAGAGTGGTGAGATTGGGCAAACCCGCGAAACTTTCCCCCCGGACGTGAGTTATCTGGTTTTCAGAAAGATCGAGATACTGCAGGCTGCTGTGTTGAGCGAGGGCGCGAGTTGGAAGGCTGGCGAGGGAGTTTCTAGGGACTCTCAGTCGGCGTAGGTTCGGGAGGGTCTGCTCATCCAGTCCGTTCAAGTTTGAGATGAGGTTGCCTGTGACGTCGATTTCTTCTGTTGTCTCCGCGATGGGTTGAGGGAAGTCGGACAGGCCCTTGTCTCTGCATTGCACTGACGTGCTGTTGGTATAAAAATATGCCGAATTAGTGAGAATACCTCACTATGGAGATTAAGCTTCAAAGTCACAGTGACATTCATGTGGGACTACATCATTTGTGGATTGGCTTACTTTTCCTGCTTGTATTAGTGGCGCTATACAACATATAAAGCCTAACATATCGATGTCGTTAAGTTGACAGTAACCTAAGCTATATATACAAACAAGCATACAAACAAAAAACATTCTGTCAATGGGCGTATTTCTTTTAGAGTATTCTATTTCTACACAAAGGTCGTGGCGTCAAATGGCCCAGTGGCTAGGCAAGCGGATACTTTACACGACTTTCCTCAGTTCAGCGTAAAATGGGAACCTGACTTCGGTTGGGGAGGTAAAAGGCGGTGGAAGGAGAGGAACGAGCTCCGCCTTCCAATACAAATTTCAATGCCCTAGACACAGTGGATTAACACTATGGTCACAAAAAGGCCATGGGACTACCTGAAGGTTTACCCTTTACAACAGTCGAAATGAATTACTGTAGACTCTTCTGTGACTTACTCCACACAGGTACAAGTTGTCGGACAGGGGCCAGTGTGCGAGTCTATCTGCCTGAAGAGAACAGTCAGACCAAAGACGAACAGGATCAGCGCTCGGAATCCCAAGGTCCCCATGGCTGATGCACGCTTGTCTTCTTTCCCTATCGTAAGAGAAAAACGTATATATTTGTCAGGATGTTCCAAGATACAAGATAGTAGCAAAAATAGCTTATTTTGGTGTTTTCGTCTGGATGATGTAACGTCACTAGTTATTTTTTCCTTTAAGGTTCTGTCAAATGAAATCTATGCAAACTTTCCAAAATGACCTTTGCATCATTAAAGTGACCTTTTTATGACCCCAACCGCCCAACGGTGTAAATGACGAGTTGGAAACCTCCTTATTAACATTATCATTTTTTAAATGAAGTCATGATGGTCCTTTAGAAAATGACGCTTAGACCTTTTCAGTGATTGGATCGGAGAACAAAGCTGTGGCATTTATTGCTAACTAAATGCAATTGCAACTTGTATAAACTTTACGATGCAATGTCGCTAACCAGATGATGACTTGATAAGTTGATCTACTTACAAGTGAGTTACAAAAAACACATCATCGGAAAATCACACTGATGAACTAGTTGCCATCGAGTTTTCGATACAAATGGATCAAACTTACACGTACCCGAGTTGTTACGTCTCCACCGTCCACCGAAGGATGATTCCTACCGGGTTTTCCAAGGATGTTGAGAAGCGTCCAGAGATGGTCCTACACAGGACAGGGGTGGATGAGGCGACCGGTCACACTGACACTAAATTTGGGGTACTCTGCCCTTTGGAACGACCCACGATAGATAAGATTAAGATGTTTTTCAGGTGGTCTGACAAATCAGTAAATATGTCTTAGTAGTAGTATAGTAACAAATGACAAACTGAGAGCTTTGACCTACTTACAAACAAGGAGGTTATAGTGTAACCTCCTTGTTACAAACTAGTAACAAAAGCAACTTAAAAATCACTCTGAGAAACGAGTTGTCATTGCGTTCTCGATAAAGACAAACAAATTAAACTTACCGTGACCACGTCTCAGTGCATGCAGTAAATGATGATTCGTACCATTACTTCCAAGACGGTCCTTACATAATGCAGGGGTGGATAGGCTGACCGGTCACACTGTGCCAGAAATAGCTTTAAATTTGTTTTGAGCAGGTACTTTACCCTCTGCAACAGATAAGATGTTTTCGCATGGTCAGCAAATTTGTCTTGTAGTTACTTATACTGAAAGAGCAAACAAGTGCCTCCGTTTCGTGATAATTCTCTTCAACATCTGTATACTGGAATATCATGGCAGTCAAGTATTAAGCTCAACTTTTGCAACTGCAAAGCGATGCTTTTCTTGGCTAGGTGACGGTACATTGCACCTCTAAATGGGGGCCTCTTGCGACTTTACTTCATCTGCAACACCAAATGTCAACTTGCTGTATCTCGCCAGTTCTCGCGAGAGTTCAAATGTGATGATGTTCGCGTGACGTAATTTGGGAATCAAGGGTCTTGTCGTGATCGACGTTGTGATTTCTCCATCAAATTTTCGCCAAGAAGGACTTCATCTTACCAGGTAAGACTTGACAGGTAGTTGTAGAATTACTTAAAGGGTTTAGTTACGTCTCGAGTAGCTGTATTTTCTTCTGTTTCTCGTTTAGGGCGTATTTTTGTGGTGAACGCCTCGCACGCTTTCGGCAGCCATTTCCTTGTTGAACTGATATTTTAGGCGTTGCATAAATACGATTTTTTCCTTGCCTAAAATCTACCATATTGTCACCAATATTTCAACATTAAGCTCGTGATTTAACAGCAAAATCTTATGATCTTTGTCACATATTAATGTCGTTGCTAGAAAACAAAATCGACGGTTTCTATTTTATGATTATTGCGAAATTCGATTACTCATTGTCATGTACCTGACGTCTATGAATCTACAAAATAATTTAGGTACAATAATTTAGGTTCAAGGCTAAAATATGCTTTAATTTGTCCCGCTATATAGCTTGGTATGAGTAGCTCTTCGTAATAAATAATGTGTCTTAGTGCGATTGTGACAATTTGTTTACATAACTACATACATGTACATGTACATGTAAACCAGTATTTTATGTGTCATGAAGCTGCATTTATATATATTAATATATATATAAAGATGTCAGAAATGGTGTGTGTATTGTTAAGAAGTAAAGAGGGAACACTGCTCTTTTTGGAAAAAACCTGTGTATAACTGAATTTTTCTGCATAACTGTTAATATTGGGTTTTGCTTGCAGACTCGCACGTACACGTAATTCCAGATTTTTCTGGAAAGTGCATCAGGTTCTGGACTGATCGAGTATTGATATAGCCTCTACCAGGCTTCGGAAAGCGGCTGGAAAGAGTAGAAATTGGCCAAATAGACTAAGATATACACGCCAGGGGATTGGTCCGGGAGAGAGTACAGTTTGCCGCGTCAAACTGTACTCTCTCGTGGACCAACTCCCCTGGCGTGTTATCTGTCTATTTGGCCAATTTCTACTCTTTCCAGCCGCTTTCCGAAGCCTGGTAGAGGCTAGTATTGATTACATAGTGGTCAGAAATGGCATTATATTTTCATCGCTTTAGATTCATGTTATATCTAATGGTCATGCTTTTCGTAGTCCTTTTTATTTTTTAGCCTGGTAGATTTTTCATGTACAATTGAAAGTTTTTCACCCGCAAATTTTTCACACGCACCAAACCTTAACCCACAAAATGGCCCGTGCTCAGGGGCTGTGGCCAGAGAATAATCTCTAGGCTAGCTTATTTTTTGCAATCTTAGTTCTTGACAGGCTTCCAGGATTTTAACCACTTGTTACCCTGTATATGTCGTGTTAGCCCGCACGTAAAATTGGCTTGTGCTGGAACATACCAGTCTTCACTGGCAGGCAGCGCTGTCGGCTGGATAATTATGCATACATCAAATACCCACTTGTCTCACCTACATGTACATCAAGCTTTATAATGTGTTACTTTACAATTGTAGACCATATTTTCTTTTAATCGATATATATATGTGTGTATATATATATATATATATATATATATATATATATACATATATTCAATTGATGAAAAATGTTTTAACATGATACTAGAATTGATAAATCTAAAATTTTAGTCATGACATGAGTAGTGGGATAACGTATATTTGCTCAGGCTGGTATAGGACACATCAACAAGCCTTTTTATGCATTATTTATGATCAGAGCATAATTAAGACACTTGCCTATTCTCTGTGAGGGTTTCCCCCACATCATGTTACAGTCATGTGATGTGGACTCATACTGCTTATAATTAGAAACTGAAAGAGGAACTGTTCTCTGTATTCCCTAGCTGTATACAACAGGTTACTTTCAATTTTCATTTTGATTTTGAAATTCTACGTTTTGGTCATGATGGTGTAAAACTTATAGAGTCACAGAAAGTGAGGGGGGAATTTTAGAACCATAGACTGACAGGAAGATGGAATAGGAGGTCAAAATGGTCTCCCTGCAGACTGGGAGGAAGTGACAGTGATATATGCACAGAATCAGTGAGAAATTCATAATAATGATTAAAACAAGAAATTCACAACATCTTTAAAAACTACATACTAGTATACGGAAGTTTGAAATCTCCCATTTCTTGTTTTCAGAGAGAAGAGAAGGTGTAAGCAGCCTTCAGGATGTCTGTTCCAGCCCCACCCAGCTACGAAGATGCTACCACCGGAGCTTACGGTAAACCCGACCAGCCAGCGTACCCCCCTGGGATGGGACCACCTGCGATGGGACCCCCAGGGATGGGACCTAACATGGCCCCCTTCCCCCCTGGCCCAGGAGGTATGTCATTCTACATCATGAGCGAGTGAATGAATGAATAAAACTAAGATGAACCAACCAAGCATCACTTCTTTTCAAGACCATAATTTGAAAAACCATGAAAATCAATTTGTAGAGTTACCCTTCTCACAAACCAAGAAAATTATGCTTGTTAAGATATAACCTTCAATATAAGCTATCACATTCAGATAACTTTAAAGACACTTTGCATTTAACATGTTAAATGATGTTCACAAATGAAGTACTTTCCTGGAACTTTTTTCCCCAGGAGCACCCTTCCCGCCCCCCGTGATGCCACGTGGTATGCCCGGAGCGGGTGGTTTCCCCGCCATGCAGC
Source organism: Branchiostoma floridae x Branchiostoma japonicum (assembly GCA_013266295.2). Lineage (NCBI taxonomy): Eukaryota > Metazoa > Chordata > Leptocardii > Amphioxiformes > Branchiostomatidae > Branchiostoma > Branchiostoma floridae x Branchiostoma japonicum. The sequence continues at coordinate 5,684,425 of CM023834.1, read as the reverse complement.
CTGGTTACCCTCCAGCACAGGGCGGCTACCAGCAGCCACCGTCCACCGCGTACGGTACCGTCCCCGGCGCGTACAACACCGTCTACAGCGACACGGTTCCCGAGGCTCACGTCCGGGATCCCGAGTCGTCTGGCTCATCCGACGAGAACTTCGCAAGCTCGGCTTTCAACGACAAGGCTATCCGCAGGCAGTTCATTAAAAAGGTCAGTTCCAACAGTCAAACTGATTTAATCAATGTTTACAACACAACAATGACAATTTATGATAGGATTTCATGTGTACTAAAACTGTCCAAGAATACCACTTAGAGGACCAATAAAGTCTGGTCTATGTGGACAGGATTGTTAACTTAATGCCACCAAAAAGTCGGGACACATTGGCCAGGTGATCCTTACATGTATGTAGGGGTGGTCACTGGTACAGGCTTGACTGTACATATATACAGTAAATACAAAATGCATTTTTCACTGTTTTATTATTTTTCTCTCAGGTGTACCTGGTCCTGACTGCTCAGCTGTTGGTGACATTTGGATTTGTGTGCATCTTCAAGTTTGTGTGAGTGCCACAAACCTCACTGCCTTACTGAAATTCTTCAAAATCTTAAACAAGTAACATGACAATGCAGGGGTCGAAATAGATTTTGGGGCCAACTTGCACTGGTGCAGAAGAAAAAAAAAATACTTGCACCAGAAGAAAAATAGTTGCACCCCCCAAAAATAAAACGAACACAACCAAAAGTACATGTAGCAACTTTAATAATAGAATCCAATATTTGCTTACACTAATACTCTCACCTCTCAAATAGAAGTACCCCCTGGAATAAAAGTACCCCCTGGAAAATCCTCAAAATCTAATAAAAGTACCCCCTGGAATAAAAGTACCCCCTGGAAAATCCTCAAAATCTAATAAAAGTACCCCCTGGAATAAAAGTACCCCCCGGAAAATTCCATGCTACTTAAATGTAGTGTCTTCAAAATCTAATAAACTTGCTCCCTGGAATAATGTTAGTATACCAAATTGACAACCATGTTCATCTTTAAAGGTCATTGAGTTGTATAATTTTGAAATAAGAGTTCTTGATTTTTGATAGTCACTATAATATCAGAAATCAGGAAGATTACATTTAGTGGTTGAAGTTGAACAGAAATTTACAATATGCTAAATATATGCTAGACATGTTGATCGGTATAAAAATTTCCAGTAACATGGAAAAGGAAAAAAATTAACCATTGATACAAATGTAGATTTTCTATTGTCTAATGATATATATTTTTATACCTTTAAAAATTCAATAGGTAGTACACACAACACAATCTACAACTTCACCCTTTATTAGTGTTGCAAGTCACCCTTTATACACTATTACACCCAGTTCAGACGAATAGCAACATTGCAACACAAAATCCACAAGCTGCCACAAACTCAAGGTTCTCAGGTTTCACTTAGAAAGCTTTCATGTCTGCCCGGCTATAGTATGGAAATGAGGGAGGCGGGGCTACAGTTTTTGGACAGAATTTCTTTGAAAACTGGGGCATTCTTTTGTAGGGGGGAAATTTTTTTCAAAACATTTCGATGTGATAATTAATATAACTAGATTGAAATTTTACTCATGTCTATAACTTTTTACATCATATTTAACTTTCTTAGAATGCAACATGCATATGTAAATTTTTGTCAAAGGGTTCATTTATAGTAGTAAAAAGAATTGTTTCCCCTTCCTTGGAGTGAGCTCTTCCAGATCGTGGGAGGAACGTCTCTACTTGTAGCTGTTTACTTCATTCAGAACGGAATATTTCCAGCTTAAATTGTCATGTTTGTGGTAGGATTTTGGACTTTTTGTGAGTAATACAATTTACTATGCTAAAATGTTCCGAGCACATGTTCCGAGCTCGCCCGAATTTCTGATAGTAACGTAACGTTAACCACTAGTACTGGCTCGTATTTCCGACATGATACGTGTTCCTAAATACAACTTACATTTAAAAAAGAGGTAATCTGTTCCTCACAAAGGGACAAGTACGATGATTCAGTAAATCTGCCGTACGTTTGGTGTCAGTGAAGTTTTTCCCATGCATGAGAGCAAACTTGCACCGCGGTGCATACCGCCAAAAAATTAGTTGCACGACACCAAATTTACTTGCACCAAGTTGCACACAGAGGGGTATTTCGACCCCTGCAAAGGTTTCATTTTTTTCCAATATCTCCAATTTCGGGTGTGCAAAATGCATATGGATCCAGTATAGACCTCCTTAATGTTTGTCAATTTCACCAGATTGCATATGAAATTTCTATCTTGTGTCTTAAAATCACTTTGGCCCATACTTCATAACTTTTGTGTGTCTAATTTTTTTATTGTATGTCTACAGGCCAGAGGTGCACAATTTTGCTCGACAGAACCCTGGCCTGTACTGGGCAGGATAGTAAGTATGGTTTTACTTGTTATTATATTTACTCTCACAGAAGGAAAACATATTGTTTTAGCTCTGTTTCTCCTTCTTCTTCAAACACATGATCTGGACCAGATGTCTGTCACCATGGTAACTGGTACTGTAGCAGACACCTTGTAGTGTTGGGTCATATTATGTAGCAAGTGGCAGGACAGGGTTGGAGGGACTGGTCACCATATACATATACGAGTACATGTGTATGAATGTGTTTGAGTAAGAATAAACAGAGCAGTAGTTGCGCTAGACCAAGTGAAGGTAAACATGCATTTGCTTTGGGTTATAAATTTATACCTCATACTGTGGAGTACAGTAATTCCTTAGCTTGGGGTGTTTTCAATATGACATGAAAGTTGTTTACAGTGTGTTTAACAGAGTGTGTGTTATTTCCCAGTGCGGTGTTCATCGTGACGTACTTTGCGCTGGTCTGCTGCCCGACCGTGCGCCGCAAGTACCCCATGAACGTCATCATGCTCAGTCTGTTTGTAAGTACATCTTACATTTATCATTTTTTCCTACCGTGTTGTTTTATTTTCAGCGTGTTTCCAGTATATTTGAATACAGTAGAGTCACAGAAAGTGAGGGAGGAAATAGTGTAAGGGCAAATAGTGTCATCAAAACATCAATACTGTCATCAAAACACTCTTGTTAAACAAGTGGTTGTGAATAAAGAACTTTGCTATTCAATCATTCACCAACCTGATGAAATTATTCACGGATGTCTAATTTTCTTCTCCTCAGACTCTGGCCATGTCCTATATGGTAGGGATAATAACAAGGTAAGAATCAGCACTCTTGTATTTATACTTTTTGATACACCATGTGGTACCACAAGTCAGGGAACTGACCTTTTATCAAGTGGTTGTGTGTGAGACAGTGGACAATTTTGACATTCTGGTATTGTTTTTCACAGCTACTATGACATCTACAGTGTGCTGATGGCAGTCGGCATCACTTGTGTAAGTATAGAGTCTGTCTCAAACAACTTTATTCTCATAAATTATATACTAGTATGGAATCTTATCACAAAAAAGGCAAATGTGAATAAATACATTATCATATAGCCAGAAGAGGTTGACCAATCAGCGGTCCCCATTTCACATTGGTTATGACGCCATAACCTTACCAATGGTGATTAAATCCCATAAACACTGCGACTGCCTGTGACCCCAAATGGAACACGCGTTCTGAGTGTATGTGGTGTGATAAGGCCTTGTCACACCATATACACCTCGGGGCGGGTCCCTCAATTGTACACTGCCTGAGCAAAGGTCTACATCTTTACTTAGTGCTGTTTGTGTTGTGACAGACTAGTCACCTGTACCATAAAGTTTGTACTTGTTGGCAAAAGAGAATTCTTATTGTTCATCTGTCCCTACAGCTGGTGTGTTTCGGAGTGTCCCTCTTTGCCATGCAGACCAAGGTGAGAAACAGGCTTACTGTTCCCTGCAGTATGGAACATTTTCTAGCAAACTAGAAGAGCCTAGTAGCTTCTGGGGTTTCTTTTTTTTTCTTTGTTTTGTTGTAAGGCCAAGAGACCACTTCTAGGCTCTGAACTAAGTTCAAGTCACTGGAACAGCATCTCTTCTCCTTACAGACATAATGCTGGAGACAAGTTTGACTCACAGAAAGGGGGGACTAACTGATCCAATAGGAGTCAAAAAGTAGCTTTAAATTTGTTTTCTCCTCCCCAGTATGACTTCACCGGCTGTGGCGGGTTCCTGTTTGTGGGCGTGCTGGTTCTCTTCATCTTTGGTCTCATCGCTCTCATCACCTTCCCCTGGGTGCCGGTAAGTCTCTCCTGCCTACTCCTGGATCGCAAGTCCAGGGCTCGATTCCTAGTCTACACGATGTTACGAACTTCCAGATTTATTCTAATGGTATATTGAGTTTTTAATGGATGTTGAAAAGCATTAAGAATGAGTTTTGAGGAAAGCAATGTGTCATGCCCTAAAGTTGGATCACAAGTCCAGGGTTTGATTCCCAGTGAGAATTTGAGTTTTGAACATCCATGTTCCTTTCTTCCCACAGATCCTGCAGACCGTGTATGCTGGACTGGGAGCTCTGCTCTTTGCCCTGGTAAGAAAACAATGCAACAATTTGACTCTTCTTGCCAAGGCCCCATTTTTATATTTTAATTAGAGAATTAGTACATGTAAATACAATTTTATCACAGATCCCTTCAGTTACACCCTTAGCAACAGTCTAACTGGGGGGTGAGGCCTGTGTACTTATTACTAAGCCCTGAGTACAGTCTGGCATCCAGGCTACTATTGAGAAAAGTGCATGAAAATGTTGAACTCGATCATATTTCCTGGGCTATCCCACAGTTCCTGGCCTATGACACCCAGCTGGTTGTCGGGGGGAAGCGCCACGAGCTGAGTCCCGAGGAGTACATCGCCGGCGCGCTGCAGCTGTACCTCGACATCGTCTACATCTTCCTCTTCATCCTGCAGCTGGTCGGCAGCAGAGGTAACTAGACCAACACGTCACCACGCCCGTTTTTTTAACGCTCACTTTTGTTAGGGACCATGAGTCCTGTTATGCTGAGCTGCTTTGAAGAGCACGCCGGCAACATGTACTGCACCTGCACAATACTCTGATTTTTTTTCCGACACAGCATTTGAAAATTATAGACGGGATATCATCCTTGAGTACGTGATTACGACCTTAATCGAGATGTTCTGCCGAAGTGCCATGCACAATACATTACGGGTTTTACGCAGGCACATAACGTTCCACTGACATGCTCCCTGGGTCCTGTTTTGCTTACCTGCGTTGAAGTACTGTGAGCACTGAATATGAAAAACATGAGAATGTTAAAGCTGAATATGTCAAATGTAAGCAAGTCGACAGCACAGCTTGCAATTGGTGATCTCTCATTTCTTGACCCACATATAATGATTGCGGTTTTTTTTTCCTAATTTGTATAATTTGTTCATTTTCCACACTATTCATACAATGCTGAGCAGTAAATTGTAAGGGGTAGAAGGTAACTCATTTTGTTTTTAGGGTGATTCTTTTATTTAAAGAAAGCCTTTTTCAGAACAATTGGTGATGTTAGTAAGTGAAACCATGCATTGGTATATAATTATAACCTCATGGTGTACAATTTCCTATTTTTTGTATCACTTCTTAACTTTTCTTATCTATTAAATGTGTATGCATGTCCCTTCAGATTAGATATTGATATCCTTTTGCTTAACCAGAATTGATACCAAAACTTACTTTTTTTTTACCAGAACAACTAACAATGCTTGCATGCTTTTTGCTTGAAGAGGTGCGACTAAAAACTGCATTACTGGTAATGACTGTAATGCATGGATATAGTGGAAGATTCTACTACATACGGGTGTGTTTTTTGTGTGTTCCCCCTCCATGCTGACCTAGGTGGAGGCGAGTAAAACCTTTCAGAACTGGGACACCCATAGTATTGAAATGGAATGATCCATGAAATCAGGAAGGAAGGCTTGACCCAAGAAGACCTAGATGAATGCAAAACGTATCATGAAAAAAGTCCAAACGTTTTACTAACCAGACATTTGATTAATTTTTTCCCTCCTTTTGATGAAAAAAATTATTTGTACTAGCAATCAAACCCACCAGAGTTGCTTCTAAGTTTATGGACAGTATAGTACGACAAATTTTACTGTACGTTTCCAGTGTTGCTTTGTCAACTGAATATTACCCACAAAATCTGGTAAAAAAAGCATTTGGACATATCATTTGTTTCTGGATCAGAAAAATAATAATCTTTACTGACAAAGGCTTGCACACGGAGCTGAAAGTGTCATATGTCTATATTTTATTTCTGTTTCCAAAGTTGTATATTTTTTGTTTCGGTATTTCTTTTGTTGTCATTGATGCTTTTGGTTTATGTTGGAAAATTTGTGTTGTATTTTATCCTGATAGAGAATAGCCATGTAAAATGTGAAAGAATTTTTGGATGAAGTCTAGATATAGATTTCTATGCTCCTGTGCAATGGTAGTTAAACTTCGTGTGGAAACTCGCCAACATTTGACTAGAACAACACTGTGATAGAAAACACCTAAGTTAAACATCATAGAAGAGAGAACAAAAGCTGTAGTAAGTGTAAGGAAACTCACATGATATGCATGAAGGTATTATCATAGACAAGAATAGACAAGAGGAAAAAATAACATGCCTATCTTCTGGTATTACCTTATACATACATACACATGTACATGGCCTAGACTGTGTATACCGTAGTTAACGTCACTTCTACTAGTAAAGGCAATAAAACTGTATACTGTATAATGTAGCTGTACGTGTAATCACAATAAATTTGTAAAACTACATGTAGAAACTTGAAACCGTTATAAACACTTTTTGTAAGTATTATTATAACTATATGTGTCATAAGTGAAATAAGGATGCCGTAATATTAAGGGAAGCACAGAAAATTCACTTAAAATCTATTATCAGTGTAAACTTTTAAATCAGGAGTGATTACACAGTTCCCTGTGAAACTTGGAGAGGAATTTTTTCAAAGGTATTACAGTGTCATAAAATATATATGTGTGACAGATGTATTTGTCGGAGTTACATAGTCTTACTAAAGTGTACAATATATCACAATGTATTAGAACAGTGGTTTCCATCTATATAGTAATGGAAGAGATATAGGGTATGTGCCTTTCTTACCTTACTAAGATCACTTGTAGACTGCCCATTAAGAAATATTTTCTGTTTATAGAGCTCATACCTCTTCACGTATAACTAGTTAAGATTGCAGGTTAACTACTAGTACTGCTAGATTGTATACTCAAGATTTTTATTTGGTCATCATAATTCTTTACCATGACAGGCATTATGTTTCTAGTGCTTGTGACTTTTAAAACTCGATTCGAAGGAGAAGTTAACCGTTGAAACTTTCTTCGTTGCACTATGTTTTAAACCAAAAACTGGTCTCTGATAATTAATTTTTGAATGGATGATGAAAGGCACAAATAAACTACAAAATTAGTTGACTGTGTAATTTTGCCACTTGATGGTAGAATTAGTTCTCAGTGGTTTGAAAAATTACTTTTGTGTCTTTGCCTGTCTATGCTGATAAAATGATCATCATCTCCCCAAATCTGTAAAAAGATATTAGATTTTGTGAAATGTACAGTTAGTTGTGTTAATAAAGTCTGTCAAGGTACAATGTTAAAGTCTGGTACTTGTAAGCACGCATGGTATCCAATAAGAGTTTTTATGCAGAGGTGGTCTCTAGCATAAGTTTCCCAGTTGTCAGCCATCTTGTTGTAATGATTATAATGTGTGTAGATGTAAAAAGTTATAATTAGGACTACATGTATATTAAGAGTTGTCTTGAGGTGGGCAAAGGCGCCTAATGATGGATGTTGGAACAGTTGCCGCTTACGGAAACATTTTCAACAATGTCAAACAATACCACACCAGCTACGTACTTACTTGAGAAAAGCTGAAACAAGTAGATGCAGTATCTAACAGTTGGTAATGTAACCGAAAGGAACATTGTATAATGGAAAGATTCAGTAAATGTATTGATACATGTAGGCTTCAAAACAATTTGGGTAGATGTCTTTGAATGCCCTTGGCATGATCATCAAGGGTGGTGTGCCAATGTTTGGACTGGATAAAAGCAACATGGTCAGCCATGGCATTCTAAATTGTATTGGGGCGAGATGCAAACTGTACAATTAAATGAAAAGAGAAGCTTTGTAAAATGCAGTAGGAACCGCGGTCTGGATGTTTTAAGGAAATGGTCAACGAAATATATTATGTACTATCATCAAAGCATTTTCTGATTAGAATAGTCTGGTACATGTATGTGCCATTATGATATAATTGTGATGTACATGTACATTTGTACCTCGTGATGATTGTTGAATTGTTTACCTACATGTGTATGTAATGTTACTGCTAAATACATTGTGTCCTGATATATTCTATGTATAATTGTTTGTTGTGTAGAACATTAAATCTATGGATAATAAAATAGACTACTTAGGCCACCGAAAATGTAACTATTTTGTGATACACACAAAAAAAATCCCTAACACTCTCAATGGTAAAAAAAATGCATGATTTCCCTTAGAAAAGCTTCATTTCTTCCACCCTCCCTACTAGCACATATAAATCTGTTAACATGTAGACAGGAAAGTTTGCATGCTACAATGAGAACATCTTCAGTCTAACTTCAGATTACGTGGTAACTGACTGTTATTATGGATTGGAGACTTTTGAGAAGAATAGCCATAGTTTCGGTACATGTACATTACTGCAGCTGGATAAAGGTGTTCATGTATGATAACTCCAGTGAGTGGCTTAGGGGTTCCTGTTATATGTATTTTGACATGGTGAGGGTTACCTACATAATGATTGTAACACAAATAAAAGTCATTCAGTGTAGCTTTCCGGAAATAGAAAAGTTTTATTCAATAAGCGGCACGTACCTGTTGTCATACAAATATAGGTGATACAGTACCGATTGCTAACATTATGCACTTCTTGATGTTTGACTGTGATTTCTGTGCATATTATAAGTGTACACAAATATCCAGCGACTGTGAATAAAACTTCTTGTGAATATGTGTTCCTTCGTTAAGCCTCTTGTTCTTGTAATTTTGATATTAATATTATTCAGTAACTGTTGTTAGGCCATGCCACAAATTATGTCTCTTTCCACACAGTGACTGTGTTATTAACTTGAACTGCTTGATCTTTCAAATTGTGTCTGTATCATGGCTATACAAAAATATATTTACAATGCATCACACACACATTGGCAATAAAAGCAAAAGTGGCATCTTATTTGGACAGTGAAATGCAATGTCATAATATGTGCCCATCAGAGGCTTGCTACCCTGCAGTACCAGTCTTGGCTGCTGAGAAGGACTGCACAAAAAGACCCAATTTTTTTTTTTTCGGGAATGGGAAGATCGCAAAAGGCTAGATCGCAAAAGGCTTTGCAACTTGTGTCTCTTTTCAAACCTTATTCAACAATCCAATAGCTAAATGCAACTAACCTTTATCTCAATTTTAAAACTACTGCAAAGAGACACACATGTGCACACACACACAAACACTCCCTTGAGATGAAGTAACAGGACAACTGGAAATTGGTAAGTGCCAAAAACTTTATTCACAAATTTCAGCATCTTTCAACATTATCCCCAAATGACTCTGTCCTGAACATTCAACATATACATTTTAGTTACAGCAAACTGAAATGAATCTATAGAACAACAAAGTACACAGGTTATGGGGACATCCCTCCATGACTTATCAATATAAGTTCTGATACAAAATTTTCACCCATATTATATACATGTACATCAATTCGCCTACTTTGGTCACTGCTTTCATAATCACAATAGTCCTTGCCACACCAGTTTCATACATAATAGTTCTCTGTGGCTCTCATTTTTCTCTTTACAACATAATATTAATACACAGACAGTGTTTGGCTTTCCATTGATTTAGGTGTTTCAAAATTTAGTGACAAGTCTTAAATACTTCTTAACTCTATTTATTAAAAGAAGTTTTCTACCCTAGTGTACGGATAGATTGTCAGCAGTGAGGATTGGAAGTGAGTGGGTAGACATGATTGACAGGGTTGTGAGTGGTATGATGTTGTATGAGGTCCGCAGGAATGTGTACGGTGTATCATGGTATATGAAACATAAACCATGGTGTAATAATGGAATTAGTTACAATGTGTATGTTATACCATGATTACACAGTACACCATGGTTTATGTGTCATACCATGATTACACAGTACACATGGTATGACACATAAACCATGGTGTAATAATGGAATGAGTTATGTCATACAATTGTATGTCATGGAGTAATAATCCATTTTCTGATGTAATTTAATCGGGTATTTCCCCATGATCATACAATCCAGTTCCAACCCATTCACTGATAGCCAAAACACTTGCTGGAAGTCTGAAATTTCATGTTGTAGCTGTCCTGTGAGCCAACATGTGGCCAGCTACTCTGCAGTCCTATGATGACGTCAGCCAAGGCACGACTCCAACCCCCACCCCTCCCTCATGCGCACACATCGGCGCCACATAACTCCACGTATTTGTCTCCGGAGTGTACACCTCCACCGTGTTCAGGTTTGTTTTCCCGTCGTACCCGCCGATCGCGTACAGACGGCCGCAGGTCGAGACCACGGCCACTCGGCTGCGCCGGTTGTTCATCGGTGCGACAAACGTCCACAGGTTTGTGGCTGGATCGTACATCTCAACTGAATCCAGGAAACCTACAGGGAAACATGGATCAGGAAAATTTGGTCATTACCATTTCTTAGGCCACAGGAAGTAATTTTTATGGATGACATCCTCCGCAGATTCCAAATCTAATGCAAGAGGGCAAAAAAAAACAAGGTGGGCCAAAAAAACAAGATTCCTACATTTTTAAATTTTGAGGTCATAAACCTTGTCCAACAAGAATTGGGGGGACAAAACATGATATCACAACCAACAGATCTTTTGGAGCAATGGAGGAGAAAAATCGCACTATGGAAGTAGACGTTAAGCGATTGCCCAAGATTTTCACGTCATTGTAGACCATTTGGTGTGACCTACATTTTGGAAATTATAGCTGTAGGCAGGGATGACATCATGACAAAACCGGTCAGGCCACATTCTTACCTGACCTGAGTCATTCTGACCATTCTACAGGATCGGGCAGACATATTGACAAATTTGTGCACAGGTACGACTTTCTGGCACAGTTTTAGCTTGCTCTGGATTGTTTTACCGCACTGAGAGTGCAGTAGACGTACTTAGCTAAGGATCAGGCCACACTTTTTAAGTATCTCAAATTAGATTTGGACTCATTCATGTCTTGTACTCTTGTTTTACTGCAGTTGCTTCGAGAGATTAGAACCTCTTTGGATTTTTTGTCGTCTGATTTTCTGCACAGCACGATGAAAACAACCCTGGTGTTCCTTCTTGTTGTCCTTGTCTTGTCGTCCCAGATGATGACTTCTGACAGCTTTTTTAAAGGCAATGCCAAAGGTAAGAGCTAGGGGATAACGTCTTTCACAATTACCATAACAGTTTTCTATCTGCTTTCACGTGAAAGTACAAAACATTAAGGGGCAGTCATTCAAACACGGCGTTTCTATTCCCTACAGCCCGTAGCCTCCTTCAAGGCAAAGTTCATCCGCCGGGCGGACGAGGCCTGGCAGAGACTGGACATCATGAGGTGGCTAAACGGGACGTGGAAAATGACGTGCCGCCTATAGGAAAGTGAAGTATGACGAACGTGTAACGAAAGTGAAGTATGACGAACGTGTAACTGGCCATTGTTGTTAGTCTCTTCAGGATTTGAATGTGTTTTTTTTAAATGCCAGATTTACACGAATGCCTTGTCTTGCAAAGAGCAACTTGTTTCCAACAGCACACTGTGTAACAACTCATGATGTGACATAAAATTCCCCACCAATTACTGTTTTGTGACGTGTGTTTCTTGTGCTTGTGTGTTTATTTTAATAAGATTTTGGCAAATTCAATAGCTAAACTAATCTGTTTTAAAAAAAAAGATCTACCACTCCGATAAATTTCACACCAAGTTAAAGCAAGTTGCAGTGCATCCAGAATGGCTCTAGGGAAACATTTGGAAACCATACCTGAGCCGTCGTATCCCCCGCAGGCGTACAGTTTCCCGTCCAGTCCTGCCACACCGAGTCTGCAGCGTTTGGTCAGCATGGGTGAGATCAGGCTCCAGCGGTAGGTGTGTGGGTTGTACACCTCAACCTACATGTAGTCAACAACCAACCAATAAACTATGGTGAAAACATTCTTGGCAGAGCGTGTTTTATGTTTCACTACAATACACTAGAAGAAGGCACTTTCCCTACTCGTACACAACGCACACTCTTCCAATTTTATGTGCACGTGCATGTGCTATAAAGGACAAGGGGTAATTCAAGCCTAAGCTACTGAGAGTTACTCCATATCCTTTAGTAATCTTTACATGTCTTTTAGATAAATAACTTTTGAGCTTGTTGCACAGCGACCATACTTACAGAGTGGAATATCTGCAGTCCATCGTGACCCCCTAGAGCATACAGCTGACCCTCGAATGCAGCGATTCCCGCAGCACTACGGGACCTGATCATCTGGGTCACTAGGTTCCACCTACAGGGAGTGAACATCTAATCAGCAAGACATCAGACATTTCTTGCCTCCCGGAAGTATTTTTGTGAATTTCTTGGCACAACCAATGTTCTGATGTACTTTCAATGGACCTAGTAGGACTGTGAGAAACCTTGTTGTGAACTATCCGTAAGCAGGTTGACTTGTATGGATGGAGCCTCCCAGCCTGCCAACCATCAATTCCTTCCAACTCAACCTTAAAGTCAATCTCTGGCAACCAAATACTCCTTCCTGCCACTCTACTGTGTTCAAATACCTACTAACACACAGACAAACACAGACAAAATAATACCGCCATACCAGGAGGTAATAATCTAAAAAATGCACAATGTCATATACAGCAAAGTTTAACATGTGGCTTGAATCTTAGTAAATAAGTACACCTACTTTCTGGTATCAGGGTCGTAACACTCCACACTGCTAAGAGAAGATATCCCATCATACCCTCCACAGACAAACAGTTTTCCAACTAGAGCTGCTGCTCCCAAAGCACTGTGGGAAGAAAAGTATCATGCAGTGTTAGAAAGAAAACTTTCAAAAACCTCTTCTTACACAAGTATATTTTGTTGGGACAGCAAGTAGGTAGATCTTGCTTTGTGTTTGAGCAACCAAAATGCGCCTTAAATGCAGTATAGTAAAAGGTAAAGATAGTCCTAAAGCCTTTTTGAGGCTAGGCGCAAAGGGTTGTTAATCCATATTGGAAGGCAGAGCCCATCCCTCTCCTTCCGTAGCCTTTTACCTCCCCAACCAAAGTCAGGTACCCATTTTACACCTGGGTGGAGCGAGGAAAGTCATGGAAAGTGTCTTTCCCATGGAAAAATGAGTCTATTACATTTATGCTGTTCTAAATATTCACACAAATGTATATCACAAAATAAGAACTTTCCTAACTATGAAATGTTTGATACCTTCTCTTGCTGTTCATGCCTGTTGTTAAACTCCACTTTCCTGTTTCTGCATCAAATTCCTCCACGGTGCTGAGGCGCACTTCTCCATCGTACCCTCCAATAGCGTACAACTTTCCCGCCAGCACGGCCACGCCCACTCTGCTGCGGAGCGACGCCATTGGTGGAGCCAGGTCCCACTGCTGGAGGATTGGGTCAAACACCTCTACTGTACTCAAGGATTCTCCTGTAGTATTATTAACATAATGGAGGGAACAAGGCAATCAGATAGATGGCAGACTTCACCTTACCTATAAGTGGCATAATGATCAGAGCAGGCAAAGTTAAAATGTCGTTAGACAGAGTCCATCTTGAACCCGAATCATGTTCAATCTGACATCATTCAAACACAACGCGTATTTTATTTGGGGTCACCGGCAGTCATTTATCGGGCAACGCTGATTGGTCCACCTGGAAATGGGGACTTCTGATTGGTCGAAATCTTCTGGCTATATGATAATATCATTTAATCTCCTACCCTTGTTATTAACCTTCCCCTGCAGCCCAACCCTGTACCAATTTGGTGCCAAAAGGCTACTTCAGCAGTGAGAAGGTTAAAGAGTGAGTGCCAGGCCTGACCTGCTTGTGTCAGCCCTCCCACGGCGTAGATCCGACCGGGAATGTCTGTACAGCAGCGCGGCCGGAGTCGGCTGCTGAGCTGGGACCGGCGCTGCGGCATCAGGTAGTAATCCTTCGCTTCATCCACAAGATCTCTGGAGAAAATTGGTGCAAAAAAATGCTTCCATTTAATATGTTACCTTGTTACTTAATGCAAAAAACGCTAAAGGCAATGTTGGTAGATCAAGCTTACAAACTGGTTGGCTGATGTTTGGGAGCAGTCTGACCAGATATAGGCCACGCCTACCTTTCTATTTGAATCAAATTGAATTTCAGTTAAATTTGAGGCAAATATCACTGCCAATCACTGCCAAACACCAGCCAACCATGGCCGAACCTGCCGTCCATGTCCAAATGTTTTAAACATTTTGAAACATTCGGCTGGTGCAGCCGAATAGTAGCCGACCTTGCCAAACACCAACCAACCTTGCCGACCTTGCTCCCAACCTACTCCTAACCATGGTTTGAGGGAGTTCAGCAGTGTTAGGGAGGCTATATTTGGCTACGTGTGACAGGGGCTTTACCCAGAATGTTACAGCCTCTGTATCTATACAACATCCCACCTGCACTGGTGTGAGCTGCGCACAAGCTCCTCCGTCATGACACGCTCGATGATAAACTGTGGCTTGAGCAGAGGGAGGCGAACCTTGGACATCAGATCCACCAGATCTTCTTTTCTTCTCTCCTCGTCGTGTCTTATCCACTGAATAGCTGCTTCATATACCTACGGAAAAACATATTTTCTATTTCTCAGTTGTGTTTTTCAGTGTAGAATGTAGCATGGAAAGTAATACTGCTACTGTTACTGCTCATCCAGTTTACATGCTATGGAAAGGAGTTGCAAATTCTAGGACAGGGCATGAACCCATAGGCCACTGTTCTTAGTGGAAGGTTGAATTTTCGGTAAACTAAATTGGTTTCAGATTTCCCGTTCTAATTTCCATACAAATCACTTGTTGGGTCTTCATTATAACCTAATCTGCATGAAATACTTTCATTTGTACAAAATAGATTAAACCAAGATGATAAACCATGATACATGTTGATGTACAGCTGTTTTTTTTTTTCTTTTTTGGTCACACACATCTTTCAAGTTGTCATCCTTTTCCTTTCTTTTTTTTTTTCAAAAGGTCTAAAAAAACAAACTCTTGTTAAAGTGGGTTACATACCTCTTCCTCGTGTTTAACATTAAGTTCATCCCGGGCGAGTAACTGCAGAACTTCTGCCTTCGGAAGCGAGAGAAACTCGTCAGACTTGTACACCTGGATGAAGTTCTGCTGGACGTACTTGTTGGCTGCCTCGGCTAGGTTGTGACACATATAGGTCTCAGAGAACCTCTTCACACCCAAGCAGTTGTTTGGATGCAGCCTGTTAGATGAATATAGAGAAAAAATGTGTACATCCTTAAGTATTTGTTTCTGTTTTCTGATACCAGCATAGTTCCCTTCAGCATCTGAAAACAGTTTTCAAGTAAGGCCCTAGAAATATTCAGTCAGTATTTTTTCTGTCAGATGGCAACAAGAAATGATAAAGAGGAGGGGTGAACGAAAATGAAGTAGGGAGAATTCGAAGGGCCCAAAATACCATAACTAGCCTATAGTTTTGTCAGTGGCACAAATACCCCCTACCTGTCCTCCAGGAAACTGCAGCAGGCCTCCTTGACAGGATGAAGTTGTAGGAAGCTGGCGGCCACGAGGAGAGACTGGACGTTGGTGACGTCCATCTGTACCTGGCCGCAGTACGCATAGTTCACCATCGCTTCCAACGCACTGTAGGAAAGGTGCAGTTAATACCTATTGTACTTAACACAATTTCCACTACCTAGATTTACTTTTCCATTTCAAAAACCTACAAAAACCTGTTTTGCTATGTAGTAAAATGATAAAAATCATAAAAATCATCCAGCTGACCTGTCCGTAAAAATTAGTAAAACATGTGGCTTAATAGGTGGCTGGCTATACCAGGTTTGCTGCACTTTCAAACTTCAGGTACAGCTACAAGACTGGTGTGTTACATGTATGCCATCTGACAGTTCATTATGTGTTTAGCAATAGCGTGACTTTACCTGGGTTCAATTCCTTGAATGCTGATCTCGTCTTGTTTACACTCTACCATGTCGTGTGTGAACATCGCGTGGAAGTACGGTATGGTGGCGGCCAGGACAATACGATGTGCCGTGAACTTGTGGTCACCAACCTGCATGTAAACACGAATGCTGTCAGATTAACAAATAACTCAGAAATGTATACTATATTTCACTTCCATCTCAGCAGAACGTATTGATTATCTCTGCAAGCAAAAGTGGCATGGATGGTTCAGTGGTAAGTGATCCTACTTTTGCAGCAGAGGGCTCACAGTTTAAATCCCAGCTGTTGTCATGTTCACTTATTAACAGGGTTCAAAATATCCACTCTTGCACTCTCGCCGCACAAGTTACGTTTTGTGTGCGAGACTTGTGGAAGACGCTGTGTTGCCCAGAGCACAAGTTATGTTGTCAAGTTACAAAGTAGAATAGCTAATGATTGATTTTCATTAAAGCATTGTAAATGGGGCAACCTGAAATATTGGTGGGAATCCTATAGCTAGCTTTTGGCTTAAGTTGCCCAGTGGACAGCCTGAGAAAAAAGCATTTCGAACCCTGCATCAGCTTGATTTTTGTATCATCTACTGTTCATTGTTACTGGAGGAAATTCCTTCGTTTTCTCTAGAGTTTATATCATACTGGTAATCTAATCTGCTGCCCCTTGACAACGGTGGTATGTATACATACCTTAGGAAAACTACATGTCCGGTAATATGTAGCTAGATGTAGATATTATATTGAGAAAGAAACCTACAAAACCAGTATACGTATAATGCAGAACAACCTTTCATCTGCTTGGAGATTAATGTGACGAAGTTGTTCAAAAAGTGGGACATATTATTTAAGTCTCCAAGCAGATGTTGTGGAGCAAAAATTATCGTAACGTTTTCTGACCGTCGGATTTTTCTAGTATGCCCTCATGCCACCAAAATCTGCGGTCAGTCGACACAGGAATGAGCAAATCATTCTTTTGGAACGTCCAACCGTCAGAAAACGTTACGATTTTTCACTCCAATAACTCCTTGGAGATTAGTTTACATATTTGCAAGGACTGTAAACAAACCAAAGGTTACTAGTAACAAAATCCCCCCGCCCAGCTATTACAAGCGCGAACTATCGTCTAAATACACCTATCAACCCCGTTCCAAGGAGACCAACAGACCTTTAGGGTTACGTCGCATAGTTTGCCCTGTCTTCTAATGTCCTGCATGAGAGAATAACCCTGACAAGAGAAGTCAGAGGCTTGGAACAGCACGACGTCGTCCGCAATGTCCGCCATGTTGGATGACCTCGAGGTCACGGCGGGGTATGCCGGGAACGTAACAGGTGGTTGCCTTTGTGTCTTTGGCAACATTGACTTTATGACGATTTGACAACAACAACAGAAACAGGATTCTTTGCCATATGTCCATAATCGCATAATGAAATACAAATTATTCAAAAGTATAGCCGTCACTAAAGATTTCTTCAGAGCCAAAGGTCTACATTCCCTGGTTAAGTAAAGTTAAGTGAGCATCCATGCCCGTGTAGACTTATATGGCACATGCGCACATGCGCAACCACCCACACACTTAAGAAAAATATTACACTTGAAAAAAAGGAAATCTTTAATTGATGCAGTAGATGGCTGCCGCACGTGACCAGCCATCATGACGTCACCAGACAATTATCGTCCTGTCTCCTCACTCCGCCATCAGCAGGTCTGTCGAGAGGCACGTCTTTAGCGTCTTCTGAAAGTAAGTGCCTTGATTGTTTGTTTGTTTGTTTGTTTGTTTGTTTGTTTGTTTGTTTGTTTGTTTGTTTGTACATTTCACCCTATCATTCCTGGAGTCCGTAGTGAATCACCAGACAGTAGTGTTTGGACCATCGCACACCGGGGCATGCCCCTACTCTTTTTCGAAAGATGTGGTGGGTTCTTTAACGTCCGTTGGGTGTGGCTCTTCCCAAACACAGGACCTCCATCTAACGTCCTATCCGAGGGACGTCCCTAACCAAAGCTAGATACTCCTTCCTACATGGGTGAAGTGAGGGAAGCAATGTAAAGTGCCTTTCCCACAACTGAACGTAAGTCATTCTCTCATAATCATTCTATATATTATCTAATTCTGGATGTTATAAGAATTTCAAACTTCAGTGCAATCTATTGGAAAATAACAATATTAACACCCTCCTCCGTACTTCAGTGCTTTTTTAAATTCACCCTCAAAAAAATAATGAAATGGCGTAAAAAATGAGACGGCGTCAAAGCTAACCTTCGATGTCATTTATTTCTCTGCTTGCTCTGTACGTGTCATGAGTTATGTATATATGTCAAGGTATCAGAATGAATTGCTTTATTCTCGAAGCAATAGGCCTTCAGTGGTAGTAGTTTACGCCATGCCGATTTTTGTGTAAATGTAAAAAAAAATTACGGTGTCATCTGCCCAATGCAGAAGAAATGTGTAGACGTTAAACACCATCACTTCATACCTGACAACGTCGCGGCATTGTACGAAAACAGACACTCAACAGCGGCAGACCGTTTTGTACTTAATTCACAACACGTACCTCAATGTCAGAGCCAGACAATTAACGTCCCTTTTTCTTTTGCCACTACAGGGCGTGGCATCGTACGGCAGGAGACACTCTTTACTTGGCGTGGGTGCAGTTTGTGCTATTCTGCTTGTAATTATGAGTGTGTGCATTTTTCTGTCAACAATGGTTGGATATCTGTCTTTATATCAGTCTGTGCTATTCTGCTTATGAATATGTGTGTGCCCTTTTCTGTCAACAATGCTTGGATGTTTGTCTTTCTATCAGCTGTTTGGATTCTCGTCAGCTTTTATTGTTCCTCCAGGAGATCAGGGTGAGAGAAGAAAACGTCTCAAAAGTGAGGGTGCGGTGTTGATCCATGCGAACCTGTCTTTTCACCCACCCACCCCAAGATAGCCTTCCAGCCAAGGAGCAGAAACAACAGTCTGTCCTTTAACTTAGGTAATCAGATGAAAAGGACTAGTAACCACACTAACCTTGCAATTCAAAACAAAACTACATTGATGTAATGACAGCAGACAATAGAGAAAGTGAATCCAGTAATACATAGCTATAGTCCTTGTTGATATTGTTCTTCTTGTCGCGAAGTCTTGTACACATCCTGCCACACAAGCCATCATGCGAAGTCTCAAATCCATCAGACTTATGAGACCTCACAGCATCCTTGTTGCCGTCCTTTTGATTTCTGCCCCACTGTACTCAGCAGACAAGCAGCAAGTAGTTTCCAAACTGTTAGCTGTAGGATGTGACGTTGAGTATTACTATTCACTTCATGGTTTTGGATCTAGCATATATTGTAACAACAAGGGCTTGACAAGTGTTCCAAAGGCATTGCCAAATGATCTATTTGAACTTCAGCTTCCCAACAATGCCTTGACTACCTTTCCGTGCATTGCCTTCCCCTACATGATCAAGCTGAATCTGAAAAACAACAGCATAGCCCATTTTCCGTGGAAATGCTTGAAAAACATGCCCAAGCTAGGTGAGTTAGACTTGTCTCATAATCAGCTTTCCTGTGTCAGCCTTTTTCCTGTGAAGGCTTTCCTGCCCAATTTGAGGAGGGTAGACCTTTCCTACAACAGGCTGAAGACTGTGTTATTGTGTGATCTAGGGGTTGACTTGACAGCAGCTGACAACGATGCACGATACACTCCGATATTAGGAGGCAATCCTTTTCATTGTAGTTGCCACATAGGTTGGCTCATGGAGATTGGGGTAATAGTGAAACAGTGCAGTATCGCACCATCGGTACAGTGCGACCATTTCTTTGCGAGAAACAGTATTTTTTATGAGGTGAAAAAAGACCAGTCTTTGTTCCGATGTAAAACACCTTCTAAACTGGAGGACGCTGAGTTTTATCGACTGAATCTCACATCATGTTCGATCAAAAATGGGACAGGTCCGAAAAAACTAGTGGTCCCACAAGGTCCCTGTTCTCTAGATCATTTCTGTCCCATGGGAGGGCGCGAGTTTCCAATGTCTAGCGTTGTCACTTTGTCTGTTAGTTGGGAGCTGTTTTTACAAACGACTGAGCAAACACCAAAACAAGGCAAACTACATTATGCATCACCAACGGTGAGAGATCTGTTAAACGGTACTGGTGTTACTTTGTCGGCAACAAGGAGCTTTCGCTACAAGACAGCAACATCATCACTGTTGAAACAAACAGTACAAAAAGGAGACAGGGTACAGTACGTGTCTATAACGGACACACCGCAGACCACAAGCAAGTCATCTCCACAGCCAGTTGCCGTGGCATCGGAACGGATGCTGACGACTTGGAGTGTTGGAGTGACGAGTCTTGTTTGTGTTCTGCTGCTAGCCGTGTATTCGGTACAGGTAGGGAAACGACCTGGTAAACACGCCTCCCTTGATAACGTGAATAACATGGCTGCTGGGCATGTAGTCAATCACCAAGCTAACAGCAATGAGATTGAGAACGCCCAGGTTGGCAATGTAATAACACCTACATTGGAGAGACCAGTCGACCACTGAAAGTAAGATACAAGGAACATTGCAGACCTAGCGTTAACGGCTACTCCTCAGCCATTTTCCACCACCTACAACACAACCAGGGGCACTCTTTCAAACTCGAATCCACGGATATCTTAGACCGCGAGACCCGCTGGTGGGAACGAGGAGTTAGAGAAGCTATATATGAAAGGATGTACAACCCCACCCTCAACAGGGAGGGGGGGCTACGGGTAGACCTCTCGGGAACTTGGGATTTGGCGCTCCCAGCCCCAAGGACAGACAACACTTAAGCTCCTGTTCTGAAACAACAGGAGCTTCTTCACTAATTTGCATTATCCTCGTCTTGACTTGTCTAACTTGTGTTTCCTTTTGGCCTTTCACAAAAATTGTCTTGACTTGTCTAACTTTTGTTTCCTTTTTGGCCTTCACAGAAAATTGTCTTTACTTATTTGCATATCAATCAATGGTTCGTGCTTATAAACCAGCAATTCTCCTGCAGTCCTTTAGTGTCACTGACGAAAGGTAGTGGATGCTACCTGAAACGTCTGACCGTTTCCAAAATCATATCCAGTTGCTTGAGTAACTGTTTATTGGCGTATCTTATCACCTGGATGTCTAACCTTCACCGACGTGGCAATGAAGAAGGCTGCAGCAATGAAGAAGGCTGCAGCAATGATCCAAATCCGGACTCCATGCAGGAAGCTGCGCCTGACATTATTGAACCTTATGCAGAGTCGACCGTTTTTGAAGTACCTCAATACAGCATGGAGGGGGTTAACATTGGAACGACTGAAAAAGTCAATGGTAAAAAAGCAGTAGGTTCTGTCACAAGCCAAATTGAAAGTGCAAATGACTGCGAACATATCTACCACAATGCAGAAGTTTCCGATCACGATGGAACCTCTCCTAACGTTGGAGATACTGTTTCTTCAGACTTAGATGACTAAGCGTATCATAATCCACATGGTAACACCCTCAGTTTCGTTTTACCCTTTCCCAGAATGTACTCTAAGTTCCTGGCGAATCATTTAGTGGCATCGCAAGGCGCAACGGTCCGAGCGTTCGGCGACGAACGGCGAGAGGTCCTGGGTTCGATCCCCTTACATGCCCTATGTTGTGCCCCTATAATTAGGGAAGGTACTTTACACACTGTACGGTGAAGTGACGCCCACCGGGCCTTTCAGCTAATCGTTGATACTTGTGTCCAAACACTGATGAGGCCACAGATGGATTTGGTGTCGCCAATGTGCCAAGGTCTGTACATTTGCCCCTAAAAAAACCCCGTACAATCAATGTTTTTTATCATTTAGTCCTGATCCTGATGGGTATATCACTACTAGTATGTGAGTCATACTATATGACTGAATCATGACACCAGGCTGTTGAAAGTTAGTAAAGAAATATACAATACTGCATTAACATAAGAAAAATCATTCATTTCTTAAGTGCTTTGACACTTCATACATAGGATGATATGCACCCAAGTTTGCAGTTTGTGGTATCTATGGTTTGTAATATCGTAGTGCAACGTTGTTCTTTTTTGTTGATAAGCTTGTGGAATGGAAACGGAAAAAGACACACACAAAAAACATCCAAAGAATCTAAACCCTTTGAATCTGTATTTTTAAGGTACAGAATACATTCAGACACGTCAGGCAAATATAAACAGTAAGAAAGTGTATAGCTTGTTTTGGTGTATACTAAAGTCACAATATGATCACTCACACGTGCTTTTAAAGTAAATATAATACCAAGAGCATTTATATTTAAAATATATTTACATGTAATGAAAACCATTTTCATGTTAGATGGATGAAGAATAAAGCTATTATTATAACTATTAGTGCTTATTGATTATTGAACAGATTTTTCATTAAACTTATTTACAACTACATGAGCTGGGCACCATGGTGCATGTGAATGATTGTATTCAGTAGGGGGTGTGCTAGATAGGGTGGTGTTTATGTGTGGGAAGGGCCCGGGGTATGGTAAAAAGACTGCACAAAGATAACGGTACAGTCACACACCATTAACATTAGGAGAAAAAATGTGTATCTACCATCACCAGTAGGTCTCTCTCTGATGAAATAATATTAGGTGCAGGCACGGCCATATTTGGATAAACTAATACAGATTGAACCGGAAGTATATTGTCTACTGTCAGAGCGATCCCTCATCGCAACGTTCGAATGGCTCTTTCGCTTCCGGGTCAAGAAGCATCAGCCCACAGACGATACCGTAGCCGGCAGTCACCAAGAAGACTTTAAGGATCCTGAAAAAAAGATGAAATACCAATTGAATATAACGGCTCATGGCCAGGACACAAATATAGGGACGGACGTGGCAGGGATAGAGAAAGAAAATGCCACTTTTTTCACCCATTTTTTCCCAATAAAATAATCTTTTAACGTCTAGGTAGGGCAAGATGACCAAGGTCCAGTGTCTTTAAGACATATGTACCAACCTACCAGCTTGCTGAATTGTAAGTTTCTTCAAGCTCTAGTTGTAGAAATATTGATGTTTTTTTTATGTGTTTGGAGAAGAAGAAGAGGAAGAAGAAACTGAGCAAAAACAATATGTTTCCTTCTGCGAAGGTAAACATAAATAATGATGTCAGGAGACTGGATTCCTCAGTTGACTCACCTGTCGTTCCTCCCGTGTAGTTCACGTGACAGGATCTCTAAGAACGTGACGTAGAGAAGCGTCCCCGTGGCCAGCCCCTGTAAGACCCCGCTCACCACGTGACTGTGCGAACTTTCCGCGCCGTTCTCAACCAACGTCCCGAGGCCGATACCTGTGGCGTGAACGAACGATATTGTCTGTAAATTCCATTGGCAAAGAATTGTTCCAAACACAAAATGACTTTAAACCAGTGACGCTAGCGGACGCGCATGTACCTAGCACTTTGGCAGAACGTAATGTGATTGTGCATAGCACTTTGGCAGAACGTCTCTTTCAAGGTCGTATTCACGTATTTAAGGATGAGATACCGTCTATAGATAGTCTCAATTCAGACGTTCAGAAGTAATTCTGCTCGTCTGCCATGTTGATTTTGAATAAAGATTTGATATAGTTTTGAAATGTTGTGTCAGAAACGATATCGTCTTCAACGGACAAAATTCTGATGCGACGTTGACCAAACATCCAACAAAAACCATGAAAAAGTTCGCGGAGGCGCAGGACGTTCTGCCGACGTGCTTATTAACCTGTAGTGACGTGATTGCATCCAAACCTATACAGTAACTTACCTATAGGAGCGGTTACTGCAAACGCCAAACATAGACCTGCCATCGACTTCTTTCCAAGATTACTCTGAACAAAGGTCAAACCTAGCCCGAATGCTAGAACGCACTTGTGGAGGGCCACCGCCGTCACCAACTCAAACACGTCCGTTGCGTTCTGCTGCAATCCTACCGCCAGGCCCTCGAATATTGAGTGCGTCGAAATGGCAATAGCAAGGGTCCATGGCCGTAGGTTGGTGGTTGTGTTGGTTTTATCATCACCGAGGAGTCCCCAGTGTTCGACTTCGTGAGAAAAGATGTCCAGCTCTACTTCTTGTTCGGTTGTGTCATCAGGAGGACCTGTTGTTGTTACTCCGTGAAGGAGGCATACCTCCTGC
This sequence comes from Branchiostoma floridae x Branchiostoma japonicum, assembly GCA_013266295.2. NCBI lineage: Eukaryota > Metazoa > Chordata > Leptocardii > Amphioxiformes > Branchiostomatidae > Branchiostoma > Branchiostoma floridae x Branchiostoma japonicum. The sequence continues at coordinate 5,660,045 of CM023834.1, read as the reverse complement.
AGGAGTATTCGGGTCAGCCGGTTTTTCGTGTTCGCAGCTAAAACTCACGGTTCCCCTTGTTCAATCGGCATGTAATTTTATACGTCGTCTGCAGGCATGCCAGTGATGATGCACGTATATCAATATTTACCGTAGGTGTTTTCGCGGTCAAGATAATATTCAAAAAGCACCCCTACATTTAGGGGCAAATGGGACCGCCCGCGAAAAACCCGTTGTTTTGAATAGCGGGGGGGTCGAGCATCCTTAATGCAGATGCGCGGGGCGGTTTTTAATGCAGACCAGATGCGGACCGTAATGGTTTATGGATGGCCGGAATTGTGAAATGTGTTCGCACGTAAAAGTCATGTTTGTGTACGTTGTATTTCTATGAATTTTGGCATGTGGTGTGCCGTTATGTCCGTGTTGATGCACGTGTCTTTGTTTTCACCGTAGCGGTTTTTATATCGAGGTAAATTTGATATTTCAAAATCACCCCTATTTTTATAATCCTGTGGAATAGGCCGTAGGTTAAGTAGATATGTGGTAGGCGAGGTTCTCTAAGCAGATATTAGGTGGTTGTTGACTTGTTGTGTATATTCGTTTGTGAGTATCTGTTGGGATTGTGACTTATGGTTTGCACCTAAGGTCAGGTCTATTGTCTGGCAAGATGTTAATATCATTGTTCGGTAGAGCTCACACACTGTACTATTTATAGCTTATAATATAGCGACCTGAAATTGGTCGGAGCGCGGAGAATGCGCCAAGATATGTGTTGTTTCCGTGTGCAACTGTGCTAACGTTGCTGTGGTGATCATGTTGTTTTGTTAAGCAGTTGACTTGAGCGGCAAGTGTTAAAATTGTTGACGTGGTTTTAGACTGACCGCCAGTTGCGCAGTTGACTTTGTGTACGTGTCTTTGTTTTTACCGTAGCGGTTATGTGGGACGGTGTTTTCCGTGTGCAACTGTGCTAACCGTTGCTGTTGTAATCATGTTGTTTTGTTAAGCAGTTAACGTTGACTTGAGCGGTACCTGTTTTTCCGTGTTCGCAGCTAAAACCCACGGTCCCCTTTGTTCAATCGGCATGCAATTTTATACGTCGTCTGCAGGCATGCCAGTGCCAATACCACCTCTCAATCTGCAAATTATAAAATTTCACGGAGAATTGTCGCCTATGGCGTCTTGTTGTTGTTGTTGTTGTTGTTGTGGGTTTACCTTCATTGTACTTTACGGTGCACTGTTCGATGGATAGGATGAGAAGTAGTCCGGCGCCGATAACAAACTGGGCTAGTGGGAAGCCAGGAAACTTCACAAAACCTGCAACCGAAAGAAAGGAATGGTATATTGCATTTGGAAAGGTATTGGAATTGAAATTGGTATTTATTTCATATTGGAAAAAGTCGTCTCTGTACATGTAGCTCCGCAAATGCCCCGACGGGATTTGGCAATCGTACGTCAGGGAATGTTAGAAATTAGGAATAAAGACATAATTTGGGTGGATTAAAGAGGTAACATAAATAGTCTAATATGAATGGTCATTCATGGTTAATTGTAAAGAATAAAGGACCATTTATTAAAATGGTATTTGACTTTACCAATACGTGTCTTTGGAAGTTCATTAAACCTTTTAATCTTGGAACTTACTTGAGACCACTGTCTGCAGTTGTCCCTCCACACTCGGCACCAGATCTAGGAGACAGGTTCCCAGGAAAACCCCGCCTGCAAGACAGTTCAACAACCCCAAAGCCCTGCTTGGTCTGCGGTGCTGCAATTCGCCTTTCTTCCGCAAGAATCGCCGTTCTAAGCAGACTGGCAAGCAAGATGCAACCAATGTAAGTGGGAACACAAGGAACAAGACAAGAAGTTTTAAAACAACGACATTTTCCATGATGCGACAGCTCCGTAAGCGAGTACGCAAACAGTTTGTCTTCCGAACTAATTACAAATCCGTGCCGGGTTGCCCTGCGCCACCGTATATTTGCACAAACCGTGGTTCCCGACCTTTGGTTCCCACCCATAATACTATAGCGTACGATGTTTAGTTCTTGAATGTATATCTAAAAATAAATAATCGCCCCACTCTCAGACTATGACATCCCCGCCCCTGCAAAGAATACCTTTCCAAACTTAAAAAAAAAACATACACAAGTTGTTGATCATTTCATCAGCCAAGACATTTTCTTAGACGATGAGGTATAAAGTACCTAGCTAATATGTAATGCCAAACATGTTGTCCTGATTTCTGATCAGCTAAGGTAAATAATTGTCCCGTTACTGTATGTACACGGTGATTACGTGTTAGGTGAGACGTAAGCCACAGTTTGCAGTGGTCTACGTGCCGCTGGACCATGCTAGCCTCTACGTATACCAGGCTTCGGGAGGCGGGTGGAAAGAGTAGAAATTGGTCAAATAGACAGATAACACGCAAGGGGAGTTGGTCCGAGAAATGTACTCTCTCGGACCAACTCCCCTTGCGTGTTATCTGTCTATTTGGCCAATTTCTACTCTTTCCACCCGCCTCCCGAAGCCTGGTAGAGGCTAGGACCATGCCAAGCTCCGTTGAGATTTGGCCAATGGGGGCATGCAATCTGGCGTTCGACTGCGCCATACGAAGATTTTTTCAATAACGCTTGACGATGAATTCAGGATAACAAATAACGTGCTACGTTGAATTAATGTGACCAATTACACTTCACGGATAATTTCCCGACAACGCCTAACGTTGAATTAAAACGGCCGGCTACGATTGAATTGAAATGGCTCGCCACGCCTCACGGAAAAAGGCATGCAGACCCTGAATCAAGCGAGACTAGGATGGCTACCAGGCTAGGGTCATCAACCTTTTCGGTAGAAGAACTATGGTCCAAGTTTTCCCGCCTACTCTTTAGTTCGCCGACAGGACAGCCTTCCTTCCCCCACTTAATACGCATATCGTTATACTGCACACGCGCAGGAGGATATCACTGGAAAACCAAAGGGCCTTGTCGAAAATCATAAGATTAGAAGTTTAGGCATCGGCTTATCTTTGACGTGTTTTAGGCGTTTTTATCGGGCTTTCTTTTGTACTGGTATCTTTTTTTACGCCAGCCAAACTGGCGTATATTGGATACTGCCTGGCCAATTTGATACTGTCTTGCCAAGTTGATACTGTACATGTATTGCAGCCACCGAAAGATCTGTTTGGAGATTAGGCTGTTGGACTTTTTCGTGGCACTGTGCTTAATAGAATAATATAGGAGATGCATATGTAGGAAGTCAGACTCTGAGACAGATGGGGAGAGGCAAAGACAGTTTGAGAGAGATACACAGAGGCTTCTATTATACAGAGAGTTGCCAGTATTGTACAAACCGCTGTTGGATCACTCGACCCTTGCGGATTTCCACTGATAGGTGTACGTTGGCCAGTGCTAACTGTTTTCGCAGCCCTGCTGATGGGCGGCGATACTCTCATCAGACCGGAAACAGGCGTCGTTTCTTATAAGGAAGAGGACTAGGCAACTTCCGGTGCCCACGCCAAAAGTACTCTCTCCGAGTCCAACCGCAAGCTGACAGTAACTTGAACCGTTTTCTCCGTTCTCACAAAGATTCGAAGTCAGAAAACTATTAAGCGAGGATGACTATTCGTGCATTGTGTTTTCTCCACATCTTGGCTGTTTTGCCGTTTTCTTTAGGACAGGGTCCAGGACAACATACCCCGGAGTTGGCCACGCGAGGTCCAAACCTATGTGAATACGTGAACCCAGTGAGGTAATGTCTGAGTGTATTGTGTGGCACACTTTCCCTCTTCCGTTTCTTTACCCTAAAAGTGTTGATGCTACATAAATATTATCAGAAATGGCATGAACGTTATTCCTAGTTGATGTACATCATCACACTGTTAGGGATGAACATTTTTTCTGTGTCGTGTTAGCTCTTTTAGTTTTGGTAAACAAGACAGAAGATTTTGGGTCAAGAGGAAGAGCGATGTTGTGAACATAATGCTTTATCAGATCTGGATTTATTTCGTGACCACCATTTTTCTTTCTGTACAATATTTTTGTTTAAACTTACACTTTTTGCGATAGAATTGAATACAAGTCACGCTGCATGCTTTTTTTTCTAGGAAACGAAGTTTTCTGATTCGTCCAGGTCCAAAAGATATAATTTGCGTATTTTCTTCAACAAAAGTTTCTTCTAGAGGAACATCTAGGAATTTGTTTTCAGGGGACAAAATTGACAAACAAGATCCGCTTGTAGACTAGCTTTCTGTTTTAATGCACTGTCTGCTCACAATCATAGATGATGACAGGTAAATTACGTTTTTTCGACAGTAACACTACAGAGTACCGATGTTGTGAGGAGTGGCAACAGTACGGGCACTTCTGCATCGTCGGTAAGTTTCAAGCCAGAATCAATTTTTACTCCTAGATATTTCAAGAGTGTTTTATTGTGATATATTTTTCGAGACGAATTCTGGTAGAAAGAATTGTTTCATAATATCATCAATATGATATGACAATCCTTCCATGATTCTTCTTGGTTTATGTCCTTAATCACAAAGGAGCCTGTGACGCGACAATTGCGACCCTGTACATGTGTCACACCCAGGTTTGCGTCACATCTATTTTCTGTTGCACAGAGTATCTAATCTCCAAGTGGATCTTTCGGTGGCTGCAAGACATCAAATTGGCAAGACAGTATCAAATTGGCAAGATAGTATCAAATGTCCGTTTGGCAAGGCAATATCCGTTTGGCTGGCGTAAAAAAAAAATACCAGTACAGAAAAGAAAGCCCGATAAAACGCCTAGAAACACATAAAAAATAAGCCGAAGCGTAAACCTCTGCTTGGAGAGTACAGAGTATCCGAATACGTTCTGTAACCGTTACAGGCACCTGTGACGCGTTAGTGGCGACTCTCTGTCTCACCGTGGACAGGTTTACGTTACCACGAACCAATGCAACTGTCACAACTGTGTTATATCTATAAACCGTTACACAGGCGCCTGTGACGCGTCAGTGGCGACCCTGTGTCACACTGTGGGTCAGGTCTGCGTCACCACTAACCAGTGCGGCTGCATGCATGGATGGAGCCAGAGGGTGCAATGCCGTGAGTTTTTGGCGGCGCCTCTAAGAGGGAGCCCTTCTATATTACATTACTAGAAATAACTATTAGAATCACCAATCATAACACCGTATGAAGTTCATTAAATCTTTTATAAGTAGTGTTATCTACGTTCAACAAGGCAGGTAATACAAACTGTAGTCGACTTCTCTTCGCTTCTCTTTGATGGTGAAAAGGTAAGAACAGACTTAAAGGCAATTGAGATGAAAATCTCCATCACATTGCTTCCAAGTAAAACAGATGTTCACTAGGCATGCCTGCAAATAGTACAAATTTCTGAGGAATCGCTAGAGTTTTTCCAAACTGTTTACATACTGTATACTGTAAGGCTCGTCACTCAGGCAGCGCCAAAAGATCATTATGCCCTCTCTTTAAAAAAACACGAACACTTATGCCTTCTCAGCCTGTCCCGAGGGCCGGTTCGGACCAAACTGCCTGTACGAGTGTGTGTGTGAGCACGGAACATGCAGCCCGTCAGACGGACAGTGCACGTGTGACGCCGGGTGGAAGGGACTGCTCTGTGACATTCCCTTATGTCCCTTAGGTAAGCTGGTCTTCTGTTTTCATCGTCGCATCTTCCTTTATTCATATATCTATACTCTACCCTTCACCCTGGTTATATTTCATTGCACCAAACTGATCAATCAATCGATCAAAGCCTTTATTTTGATTCGATGGCTTGTTCAGCCATGTGGCCGTTTACAACAAGGTCGAGTGTGTGTGTGTGTGTGTGTGGATTTGTCACGGGTAATAAGTTCCAGAGTCATCACTATTGACAATGCAATAAACAAGTAAGTTAGATAAATAAATGGCGTTGGTTCATTTTGTATATGCACGTGCCTTCAGGACATCGAAAAATGACTCTTGCCGTAACCAGGCGCCTGATAATACTCGCGATCGTACTCGACTTGTTTTGTTTTGTTTCTTTCTTATACATTAATTGTGTAGGTTATTATGGACCAGAGTGCAAAATCCGCTGTCCTGGCAACTGCAAGTCCTGCAACGCCGTGACGGGCAGCTGTCAATCATGTTACGCAGGTTTCTATGGAAACAACTGCTTGAGGTAAGAGAGACTCAATCTTAGACTCACTTAGCACATTTGCATAACCTTCCAGCAAACGGCAGTTGTGATGAGTAAAGGAAGGATGCTGCCTTATACATGTCCTGGTTTGCACTATTCAAGGGTTATTTATCTGTTCAAGTGTTATAGGGTGGGAAATATATTTGTTCAAGTATTCCAGTAAATGAAAGCTGTGGGTTAAAGCTGCATTGTGTAACATTAGGACGATACAAAAAGCAATTTTCTTTACAAAGTAAGTTAAATCAACCCTACTCCATTGCAAATGCATGTCATTCAGGAAGTGGAGGTGCCAAAATATGACGCCTTAAGAGTGTGTTTAAAAGCTGAAAACATAGCTGTCAGCCATGTTTTGTGTACATTCTCACTGGTAGTTTGTGGTGGTGCCATAAACTGAGTGCGCCGCTGTTTTAGCGCCAACCATAAATGTCAGAAATGTGAGATAATTGCACAATGTTGAAAAGTGGAATTAAATTGCAATCAAACGAAGATTTTTTTTCAATTCAAATATTTTTATTTTTGGTGCAAAAATGTCACATAACGCTCCTTTAAAGTCCTCAGTTTGTTTCTGTGTTCCGCAGACAGTGCGGCAACTGTGAGACGTGTAACATGGAGACTGGGGTGTGCGAGGAGACGTGCCAGGAGGGCTGGATGGGAGAAAACTGCGACAAGAAGTTCGAATATTTGCTTATGTTTTATAAAAATTCTCTCATCGCTTTTTCCAAATGTAAAAATATGTTATGTACAAGAGTGTTGTACGGCAAAAACACAACCCATGAACGTAATGTCAGTACTGACCGGGAAAATGTGACAGGAAGTCTATATCGCCCTCCGTCTCGGTCAAGAAAAATGTCACTAATAAATACGAAAATAGATGTGTAGCCTAAGAACCAGAGATGGGCGCATATCACATGGTGTGTTAAGGATTTTAACTAAGGCAGTGATCTCCATGCAGATCTTTTGGTGGCTGCAAGATTGTATCAAATTGGTCAGACAGTATCCAATACGCAACCCGTTTGGCTGGCTTAAAAAAAAAGATATCAGTAAAAAAAAAAAAAAAGCCCGATGAAAACGGCTAAAAACACGTCAAAAATAAGCCGAAGCCTAAACCTCTGCTTGGAGAGTACGAAGGCTCTAAGAACGTTCTAAAAGAATAAAGTTAAAGGTTCTAAGAACGTTCTAAAAATAAAGTACTAACTAAAGGTTCTAAGAACGTTATAAAAGAATAAAGTACTAAGGTTCTAAGAACGTTCTAAAGGAATAAAGTACCAAGGTTCTAAGAATGTTCTAAAAAGAATAAAGAGCTCATTTCTCCAGGTGCGCCCGTGGGACGTACGGACGGAACTGTAAGATGATTTGCCCGGAGAACTGCCCGTACACGTGTAACCGGGTCAGCGGGAAGTGTCGACAGTGCGTGCCGGGCTTCTTCGGGCAGGCCTGCCAGAACCGCTGTCCGAAGGGCTGCAAAACCTGCACCATCCAGCAGGGGGTGTGCACGGACTGCAGACCAGGGTAATGCACTCAGAACTAACTACTATATTAACAAAGATTGCCCATGTACAAAAATTGTTCGACGCTGTCTTTACGTTTAATAAGCTATTCTTTGTTTTTATTGTTATTCATTATACTATCGTATTATCGTGTCGATATAATGAACTCATCATACAAACTAGAAAGACACGTACAACACTAAAATGTTAATGGCAGTGCCCCGTTACTTATATACTTACAGAATGGTAGTCTCTCTCGCACACTAACATTAGACGTTTTGAAACCAGGTTTGAGCTGTATCACGGAAGCTGTGACGAATGCCCGCCGGGAACGTACGACAAAGACTGCTCCCAGCGGTGTCCAGAAAACTGCAAGGGGAAGCGATGTAACAGGTTGGTTTATCTGTTTGCTTGTTTTATTTCGCACATGTGTGCTGCGAGAGGACGGAAACGTAGAACTGCATTGTATTAAGTCTTCCTATATTCTTAGGAAAGAATATAGGAAGACATATATATACAATATAGGAAATATATCACTTTAAGAAAAGTGACAAGAATCGACACATTTTTGTTTGAAATATAAACATGTCTTATGAAGCGAGTTTAAACTGTAATTTCCAACACAAGAAATTGGACTTTGGACCCAAATTTTTTACCAGTCTTTGTCAAAGAATGAGCAGTCCACCGCTTCTGTGACGTCACGTTATGCAGACAACACATGCATGCCCTGATGTAGATGGTTTACTTAAGAGATGTTTAATAATAAACATGTCTTTACTACTACAGGTTCACCGGCGGCTGCAATGCCTGTCAGAGGGGATGGAAGGGGCGCTTCTGCAACGAGACGGACGAGAGCGTCGGGCCCGCAGTGACAACTCCGGGAACGAGACCCTCGTGCCTTGAGTGTCGTAACGGTGGGAGGTGTGACGTCAGCAAAGGGATTTGTGTCTGTGTACCTGGATATATGGGTAAAATGTGAGTTTTGCTTCTTTTTTTCACTTCTTTAAGAGTTTTTGACTTTGTGGTGTGGTGTGTGGAGTTATTCAAAAATGTGTAAATTGGCCGCCGACGAAGATCTTTTGTAAAGAATTCAGTATTTCTTAACAAATGTCGAGCCTTCCATTTTTTCCAAATTAAAGTTGGTGACTATTCTAATGAGTAAGAAGTTGATTATACTATGTATCTATTCATTTACAATATATAGATGTGAAAATATTTACGTACATACGTTTCCTCTATCTACTGCAGTTGTGAAAATATCTGTCCGGCCGGGCGCTACGGGCCGATGTGTGCCAGGCGGTGTAGAGGGTGTAAGTTCTGTGATTACGTGACGGGGAAATGTGACACCAGGCCGCCATCAGGTAGAACAACGGCCCCCTCCACCGACAACCCGGCTGCAACTCCAAGGACAAAGGGTTATTTGATACTCGTGATTTTCTTACATGATTCTTGGTGACGACAGTTGCTCCTTCGTATATATACAATTAACATCAATAGCAAAATACTTTCCACTTCACAATAGTTCTTATAAGGAAAGAAAAGTTTCTAATAACCTTGATTCTGGGTTAATATCTTTGAAACATGTTGATATATTTCTGTGCTCTTTTCTAAACTGGCATCAGATACGTACTTGCATGTTGATGAGTTGACTCTACAAGCTTTAATATATATAGTTTTGTATATTATGTAAAGTATGGACCATTTTCTTCTGTTCCATCGCCAGGACTTCCCTCTACGGCACTTCCAAGCCGAGTCACACCATCCGCGACGGAGAAGGCGGATTCCGGCAAAACTTCCGCGCCCTCTGATGACCAACCCGGGTCCTCTGAGGAGAAATCCGAGTCCTCTGAAACATCCGGGAACTCTGGTGAAACATCCGGGTCCTCTGGTGAAACATCCGGGTCCGCAAAAACCCCACCAAAAGGGACAGCCCAACCCAGGACGAAGGATGACGTCAACATGCTGATGATCGCTGTCATTGGTGTGGGGGTTGCCGCCATCTTGGCGCTGCTGGTTGCCATGGTGATTTGCTTCCTCCATGTCAGGCGGAAGAGGAAACGTGAAAACGAGTAAGCTTTCTTTCCTCTTCTGTCATAAACTAAGTTGCAGTATACTTTTCTCTTCCCAGAACATCGTTGTTGAAGACTGAGTAAAGCATAAATGACGTCTGAGCAACTTTAACAGGTTATTCCAATGCCTGAAAACTAATACTGAGTGATGATTAAGTCCTCGTTATTTTCTATAGCTCTTTTGGGGCAAGAAAGGTACAGCAATGACAAACGAAAAGAAACTTAAACTGATTGGGTAATAACGTCTATAAGAAGCAATGTTTGTGTAAAGCGGACATGTATAACATAAACGTCGTCTTTCGTCGCAATAGATGAGTTTAAATTTCATAACTATCTGTGCAACCTTCAGTCGAGATCTCTGTCCAAAACTGATGTCTTCCCTTCCCGACAGAAGTAACATGGAGATGAACGCGCGGCGGAACCACCAATGGGAGCGAGTGGGCGTGGCCCAGCCGTACATCGTCCTCAAACTCCCGCCTCCTCCGCCAGAGGACGAGTACCACGACACGCCCGCAAACTCAGACAACGACAAAACGGTTAGCATGCTACTGATCTATATGTATATCTGTATAGCCCGTATAACCTCCCTTCGGCGCAACATTACACCGAGCGACCTGTTACGTATACACCCAACCTTTGCACATCTAACGGGCGTTGCTTAAAGCTATCTAGTGATTATGCCCCAACTGTATTTGGTGGCAGAGAGTTGCACTCTACGATAGTTCTAGGAAAATACGAGTTTTTGAACACCTAGTACAATCCTTGTTTGATAACTCTGATATTTCTCGTTCTTTTCTGAGCTGGTTTTAGATACTTAGTAGTTGGTATGTACACCAGTTTATTAATTCCACCAATTTAGTAGGTACATCGGATTCAAAAGAATCTGGAAGCACCAAATGCTGCTTTTTGCTCAAAGTAGTTCAACTAACTGTTCCCCAACAAGTTACAAACTGAACTGTTTTTCCGACACGGCGCAAACGATCTCCCTTCCTCCTACAGCACGACAACTGCACAGATGCGATGTCTACTACTTGCAGTGATGACGAGGACGGCAGAGGATTCTCCGATTCAGGGACACAGACTCTTCCAAGGGTACGGGATGTTTACAACGTTTTACACTAAATGTGAATTCGTAATCGACAGCTTGTAAAGCATGTGGGGTGCGCTTATATTGCCTTCTTTCAATATCTTTTCGATACATATTTTCGTAAGAATAAGCAGTAAAGCTGGAGTCACATTTCCAACGGGGCCTGCGCGGCATGTTCCCGGGGTTGATAGACGCCGGCCGGCGTCATGAAGCCGAGCGTGTGCCGGCTGTCAGGGTCACAATTAAATGTTCCTTTCCGGCTCCCTGTCGGGGCCTCGTTGGGCTTCTAATTAAAATTCATTAACTTTTGGTCCCCTTGACGGCCGGTTTCTGTCAGGGACCCGTCCGATGCCTGGTCAGTCTCCCGTCTTCACCCGTGCGGGGTGCGGTAGGGTGCCGACCGGCTCTTACAGTCCGGTCAGGCAGCTGTTGGGTCCCTGGCGGGGTCCAGGGGTGATCCTGGCGCGTCCCTGACGGGATCCCGACGGGCTCCTGTCGTGTTTTTGAGCCGGTATATATATATAAGGCCACAGCAAGTAAATTTTATGGATGACATCCTCGCGCGCATTGATTTTCGCCTGATTTCAGGGAAAAAAAACAAGAAATTTTGTTGCCCTGCGACGGTGGTCAACATGCCAAAAAAGGGCAAATATGTCATGAACGTCCTTCTGCAAGACAAGGCTCTGATTTATTCTTTTATTTTTACTTTGATACAATGTTGTATTTTATTCATTTTATATGTGATGTTGCCCCTGAATCAAAACCATCTGTACAATAATTGAAAATTTTATTTAGTCACTTCTTTTTTCAAAGTTGTTTCAGAGACAAATCGGTGTTGTAACAGTTGGCACAATATAGGTAGAGTATGGCTTCCAGACAGTTCGGTTTATGAGTCACTCTGTCAGTGATTGAGCCCTGTGTTCTGCCTGGTAGCCAGTCTCTAAACTCAGAGACCACCAGGGATCCAGCAAACTTGAGGCGCAATTCCTCGTGTTTGATGGCAAGTGTTGACAGTCCAGGGTGTTCCATTACAAATGAATACCCAGTGTAGTATCTACCTTGAAGATGGTACAGCAAGCTCTTTTTTTTGTGGTTCTATTTAATAAAGACACATCTGCAAGGACAGGTAATACTGTTGAATACAGCGACAGAAGACCTGTTGGGTATGATATCATGTTTTACCGCCTAAATTCTTTCAAAATCTGAAAATGTAGGAATCTTGTTTTTTTTGGCCTGCCTTGTTTTTTTTTCGCCCTCTCGCATTAATTTTGGAGTCTCCGGAGGATGTCATCCATAAAATTTACTTGCTATGGCCTAAGCGCTGCTCGGCCTGTCACCGTTCACTTTTTTTCTTAATGTACCACACGTCACGTGACGAGTAGACTGAAGTTGGCGATGCAGCGTTTAGTGCAACCTGCAGACAACCTGCAAGCCCGTCTGAGGTTGAGGTTGGCGATAGCGCGTCACCGTTACAACCTACATGTATGTATTGTGGCATTGATAGCTGAAGAAGAGAGGCAGGCCGAACTGGTACGTCGCAAAAGCCCCTGGTTGATGCGCCACTGTACGACTCACTGATATTAGCTATGTCGCGAACATCATTGCGACTTTAAGTCCTTCCTGCGAATGGAACCACAGATGTTTCACGACCTCCCACAACCCACTTATAACCCCCTTTTCCTGACACCTGATGCACTGATCAGCACATATGACGTCATAATCTTAGGCAGGTGCCTGTGCGGCCGCCTGATGGGTCCCGGGCAGTTAGGTTACGGCTTCGTTTCGGCGTACTTTGCCCGCCGGGGTCCGGGGTGATTTTAAGTTTGAGTTAAAATCAATTCGGCGACGTCGACCGCGCGGGGCCAAAAATAGGCCGGCAGCCATCGGGAATCCCGCCAGTCTCCGTCCAGGTCCCGTATGGTAGTGCCAAAAAAACAGCCCGAAAACGCGCCGAGCGGGCCCCTTTTTCGAATTGTGACCTAGGCTTATTATTAAAGCAACTTAAAAAAGACATTACCAGATCATCTTTTGGTCCGTCATTGTTGTCTAATCCCGAAATGATCCCTCCATTCTGTGTTGTTAATGTTCTATTCTTACACTGACGCTGAAAAAGACAAACAGATTATGCTTGCTATTAAATGATCTTTCTTTAACAAACACGTGCAGATGTCCGGAGGTTCTGAGAACACATCCGGGGGCGCCGGACAGCCGCCAGCCAAGAAGAAACGGACGAAAAGCACGAGCGATGCAGCAGACGAGAAGACCACGACGGGTCCCGCATTTTTGTCTCGTATCCTACCGCAACTACACCGGCGATCCAACGACAGCCAGTCAAAGGTAAAACGCAGTTAATCTCACCTTGTAACCTCACCTTGTAGACGGTCAATAGGTACCCTCAGGGGTATTGAGACCGCTCCTTGATTGTGTCTGTACGGCAGTAAGAACTCCTTATATGTGCAATGTAGTTCAAGGTGCGGTTCCGCACATGTGGTCAGTCAGTATATATATATATATATTATGAACGTGTACTGGTACTTGTCCCCGTGGTTGCGCCACTCGTATGCCAGCCTGGTTTTAATGTTCACTTAAGCGTCGGTCACAACCCGCCGTGCGTGCTTTTTGTCCGTACGTTTTATTGGGAGGCCACGTCTGCTACGTTTTTCTGAAAACGTGGAGAAGGAGTGGCGTCAACGCACGTCACTCGCACAGTTGCGCAAGGTGTAATAGCGCGGTCTGCACGCCACGTCTGGCCATGAATGGTTGCGTGCATCGTTCGTTGCGCAAGTGGTAAGTGATTTGTACATGCTTACAACGTACGATCTCTGTGCGATTGCCACTTTACCGTAAGGAGGCCGTACTCACACGTGCTGCTTACGTACGGTACGTACGGGGCACGCGCGTCGCCCGTACTCGCACATACGGATGGTGAACCCGCAGACCGCACGCAGAAAAAGTTTTGCATGCACTTAAAGTTCTACGGCGTGTCTGCGTGCTCCCAGATCCGTAGGATTCCGTACGGAGGCGGTACTCACCACTTACGAATCCCCTACGTTTGCCCACGTTTTTGCACGTAGACAGCACGCAGATGCACGTACGGCGGGTTGTGACCGACGCTTTACTTGCTGGTCACTGTCTTTGAGGAGGGTGTCTGATAGACATCGAAACGTAAGCAAGGTGAGAGAATCCATGGTTGTGTACAAGAAAATTCCAATATCCTATGGTCTACCAACCTGATGAAATTATTTCCGTTTTCAGGCTGTTGAAGACGATGACTACGCTGCAGAAGACGAAGGCGACCAAGTAGAGTCAAAACTCCCCAAGACGAGCAGCGCCGCATTGCGGCCTAAGCCCGCACCGCGCAAGGGACACCTCAACGACTGAGATTTCACCGCTCTCCAAGCAGATCTTTGACCCATCTTTTGGTGGCTGCAAGACAGTATCAAATTGGCAAGACAGTATCAAATTGGCCATACACTATCAAATTGGCAAGACAGTATCAAATTGGCCAGGCAGTATCCAATACGCCACCCGGGGTTGGTTTGGTTTTATTAAGAAGGTTGGTGAAAAAAAGAATGCCTGATAAAAATGCCTGAAAACACGTAAAAAATATGCCCAAGCCTAAACGTCTGCTTGGAGAGCAAGATTCCACAATGACACAAAGATCTTTGTATATAGACAAAAGGCATTAAGCATGGCTGAACTTAATGTGCTGTTGCGATCATGAAAATAATTAAAAGAAATAGGATTAAGAACCATAAGCCACTAACTTTAGGTAGAATGGTGCAATTTTCCCATATATACATGTAGTTTAAGGTAATACACATTTTGCCGATGGCTCAGGGGCGAGCATAATAGTACAGAATGTAATTATTCTGCAAGGATTCTAGAAATTAATTGTATAGGAATGTCTCTGTAAGTTTCCAAGATCTGATGAATTGTGCTGCGTGCCTGCTAAGCTGGTGTGTTATGCTGAGGGGCGGTTATACCGGCTATACAGATACAGAAATAAATACCTTCATGTGGTGATATAGAATATTGGAATGTCTACCTTTGACTTTTTTTGACAGACTCGGGGGCAACTGCTGCTACCATTGGCGGTGGCGTGCTGACCTTAACCATTCTGGCTCACGTTATCTTGGTTTATTATGACATGTTCACTTAGGGTGGGCCAGGCCAAAGGACCTAGGCCTAACGCTGCTGGTTTTGTATTGCAGCTCAACTGTAGGATCCAACCTGCATAATGATGTAAACTGCATGCACAACTAGACAACATCTTATTGCATGTATTTACCTTTGGCTTTGAAAACCAAAAAGTACTCTTCACTAAAATATCACATAGGATCATTGCCAACAAAGGTGTAAGTTTTATATAAGAAAAAGTGGGTATGTCATTGAAGGAACTCTGTAATTGAAAAATCTTGTCATTATAGCACTGATAAAACAAACTCTAGAAAGAACATCAGACTGATATGGCATATCAGTTTATAAAGATGTGACTAACTAAATTGAAACTGTCATTGACTTACAGACAACCAAAGTAATCAAGGTTCAGAAACAAACTTTATTGTCAAGACTTCAGCTGAGACATCTCTGCATTTACAGGGCTAAAAAAGACAACAGTTACTGTAGATTCTACTGTTCAAGCTCCATAACTCACCAATTCATTTACCATACATGTACACTGGGTCTCAATAGTCTCTACTGGTCTCTAACAAATTCTTTTTTGGGGGAAGGGGGGCTGCAAAGTAGTCAACTTGAGTGATACCGATGGGGACAGCCCTGCATGTATGTTCTAACACCCCTATGTTTAGACAACAGTACACTCTGACATAGGGTTAGGGTATTCTCCAAGCAGAGGTGTGGGATTCAGCTTATTTTTGACACGTTTTTAGGCATTTTTATCGGGCTTTCTTTTTTGTGCTGGCATCTTTTTTTCAGCCAGCTTCGAGTGGCGTATTGGATACTGTCTTGCCAATTTGATACTGTCTTGCAGCCACCAAAAGATCTGCTTAGAGATTAGGGTTAGGGTTAGGGTATTAGTTGAGTTGTCAGAACATAGGGGTGTCAGAACATACATGTAGCGGAGTAACCAACCTGACATTCTGTTGCCAGCTAACCTCTCAGGAAAATCATTTAACAATATTTGGCCGATTTGTACTCAGAGATTATGCTTGTAGTACACTCTTGAAGCTCAATGATTCATTTATCTGGCATGGGAAACACTAGGCCACATTGGACATTTGTACTTTGAATTTGTTGTCTACTAGATCTAGCTATAGACTACATGTACTTTGGGGGCTGAAAAATATAGATCTAGAAATAAGGCTTATGTATTGTTAACTCTTTTAGTAAATAGAGGTTTGATAATTGTTGTAATAATTTACATGTATAAATAAATATAAATACATTAGCCAGAGTGAGTTCAACTTGATGGTTTTATATATTATTAATCATAACCAACAGAAATTGTTATGAACCTGAACAATAAACACAAAATTTGGCACAAAAAATCATGTATCAAACATGACAACAAATTTTCTTCACAAACTTACTCCATTAAAAGACATCTGGTTAAGTACAGACACCAATAAGTTAGAATGTATCATCATACCTAAATATCATGCAAATCTGCTTAAACTTTGCCGCCGAGGTAATGTTTTTGTCAAGTTTAGGTGATTTGTGAACAAGACAACTGAAAAAAGTTACTAATGGCTTTTCAAGATTGTACTTTATATCAGCATAAAGGTTACCAGCAGGATTAGAAGGATTATGTAATTTTATGTAATTTTGAAATACACAGTCTTTGCTTTTTTTGGAACAGTCTTAGGCAATGGCAGAATGAGATGTTTTGTGGGTAATGAGAAAAATATCGTTTTCTATAGTTATCTGTACCTTGTAGTTATAATCAAAACCAAATTTTGCCAAAATCCCATGATTAAAGGTGGATTGACAACTGAAGTTAAGTAGCCACTAGTACATTTTTATGACACAACGAAATGAGGTACATGCACTGTTATCACTGGATATTACAGACATGGTAAAACTGTAATGCCTGAGTTGACACAAAAACAACAATAACATTACTAAAGACAAGGAACATACTTTCTAACATCCATTGGCCCTTTAAAATTTGCAACAATCCATATATAAGAACACAAGGTTCCATAAACTCCTTTTACTTTTCAATTTTTTTCATACTTGTACTTTTTAATTTACCAAACATACTAAAACATTTAACCATCTTTTGTTGAACACACAGATTCATTTCTCTTAATGCACAATATCAAATAAACACAATCCATTCTACCCAGTATATTGCACATCAACTGCCTTTGTCCAAAATGGTTCTTTACAGTAGAAGTTATCTTCTTTTGTTTCCACTACAACGAACACACAAAATTATGCTTGAAACCTTCCACTGCATTCAAATCTTTTGCATCATACATGTGAGTACCTCTTTCTTCTGTGTCAAGTCATGACTACAGCAAAACAATGTCTTCTTCTGTCTTCACTTCAAATTCATCATTCAGAAACATACGCACAAAGTTATATAACGTTAATTATTATCGACTTTTGCAAACAACGATTTGGGTGCACTTTTGCAAATTTCCTAGTATCATAATTGTCTATTTACATCCTACCTGAAATTACTCAATTTTCTATTTTGCCCATTTTTTTTAAACTTTGTATATTGGCACATGATACAGGGGCAGACCCTATTTTCCCTAGAATTGTTTTGTTCAAATGTTAATACTTGAGGTAGGAACACATAGAGTTTTCTGATATTCCAGCAACAACACAAAACATGGGTACAGAAAACACAACAAATTTAATTAATCCTTGGCATGCTACTGGTGATTCCAAACTTTGCACTGGTTCATAGTCTATTTTTGAGCTAGAAAATTCACTTTTATGAGCTTTGAATGCTGAAATTTCACTAGGGTATGGCTGACAGGAATATGCATGATTGTACATGTATACTACAAATGGAAGCTTCTAAGGCCATCACTTTGCTGGCATGAAAAAAAAAGGATCCTGCAAGTTTTTAAAAGCATCATAAATCTAACGTTATGTGTCTGACAATTTTGTAGTCTCTATCATTTTATAGGTCACATCAAACAAACCCTGAATACTTACTTCAATGAACGTACAACAGTCGTCTATTTTGTGGGGAGGCAAAATATGCATATATTGTGTCGTATCTGTATAGTACATGACTTGTACATCGTAGACTTTTCAACTTTTTTGTACATAATATTATATAGCCAGTTTACGCGGGTCTTTATGATTTCTATGTCTTATCAAGTCACATTAAAACAACTAATCCCCAAGCAGATAGATAGTTTTGGCTTCTTCCTGTGCATCTTTCTGCTCATTTTGTATGGTGCATTTCTTTTACCGGACACTGAGATGGCTAATACATTTGCTGACAAATGCAAAGGTGGGGAAATCCCTTAACCTTTTGCATACTGAAGTAGCCAAACAAATTCTCTATCAGGTTGCAGGGTTAGGCAATGGGGAGAAGGTTGAAAGGAAGATGTGATTATGATTACTACAGAATCATAAGAATATCACTGGCAAAGCCTTTTTCTTGGGTGGATTTTGTCACAGTGATTTCAAGCATGAAACACTTACTAATAGATAATATATATATTAGAAGCATTAAAAGTTGCATTTGTATATATTAGATGTATGGCAAGGAGTCTAGTAAAAATTCACAACTTGAAAAGCATACAAAACAAGCAAAAACATGACATGATTGTACTAAAACAGGCCAAAGCCATATATCTACTTGGAGATTAAAAACAGCAGCTTTCTTCGGTTTCTTGTGTCGAACATATTACACTATAGACTTCCACCTTAAACTGCAATCCAGCCTAGGTTGGTTTCGCTTCTAACTTAGTCTCTACTATGACGCCCGTCGCCACAGCAGTTTCTTGTACTTGCTTCATGTTGTCCAGACATTCGTTTTTGGCAGCTTGGATGAGGTCGGCCTGACCTTGGAGAACCCGGATGTTCCATGCGAAGTTCTCAAGAGCTCGGGTCAACTTTCGGCCCTTCAGACCCTCCTTGGAACTCAGCTCCTGTAGCTTCTCATGGAATTCCAGACCTACATGACATGCAGGGGTACAAATTTAAAATGAACAGCATCTTTAACCTTTTGCAAGTAGTAGAGTTAGCCTTCAGACACAAATTTGTAACACTATAGAGAATGTCATACTTGAAAAATATTTTCAAACTCATTGGACCTTTAATTCAACCAATTTTCAAAGTTAAAAATTTCTATAAATTTTACAACTTGATTTTGCAAACGAGATAGAGTACTATAAGAGCTAAGGGAGCTCGTGAGACACAAGACACAGTGGAAGAAGATGAAGAAAGGCTGAATACAACTGCAGGTGCAGAACACAGTGGAGGAGGAAGATAGAAGATAGTATACGACATACAAAACTCTACTGCACACCCAGTCAACAGTTCAAACATAGGACTAGAACAGTTTTAAAACAGAAACTGAAGGATCGAGATTGCCATCCCATCAGATTGACATGCACTTTGACCTCTGACCTGCTTTTCTCCTGTCCAGCATCTCTTGGCGGAGACTGTCAGCCTTGTCAACCAAAGAACATCCCGTGGATACCACCTATCAACACAAACAACAACAGGGAAAATTATGCATTGGTCAAATCTTTACCTTTGGACACATCATCTCTAAAACCATCACACTTATCGAAAAAGAGTAGGGGTCCTTCCCGGTGTGAGTGGATCAAATTATTCCGGCTTAAAATGGGGTAGGGAATTTCCCAAGCAGTAACCCCTTGCTTCACCTACTGAGTTAGTTAGTCAAGCTTGCCCAAGCTTGATGTTTCTGACTTAGGGAGAAGAGATGCTGCTTCAATGAGTGTTAGCTCAGTGCCCATGTGGCCTTGTTCTGAGCAAACTCGTTAAAAATTCATGGATCATATACATTTGGCATGAATTGATTAATATATCAGCAATTACTGCTAAGCACCTTACTGTAAGCTGTGACCTTGAAAAACTGTTCCATCCTCTTTCAAACAATCTTTCAAATAAACAATTGACAAGGAAAAATGGAAAATAAACAATTGACAAGGAAAAACAACGAACATACAACATCAAAGGCTGACAAAGCTTTCTTCAGAACTTCCGGAGCATTCCCAGAAGCCTCCAGGATAGGGAACTGTCCGTCTCCTTTCAAGACTATCGAGACGTCCCCGGTCGCTGTGAAACGGGAGATGAGCGTACGGACACACTGCATGAGGGTAGAAATCTGGGGGACACCGCAGGATTCCTTGAACGTAGTCATGGCAACCTGGACATTCTCTCGTAGTTTGGCTGCTTCTTGAAGTGGTGGTGTTGCACCCTGCGGAAAAAAGTTTTAAAAATTAATGACTTTTCGTTTAGACACAGGGAAACAAAATTTTCATGTGAGGTACTGTTACTGCGATTATCATAAATTATTCTTACACTAGTTACAGATGTCAAAACCAATAGTGATAATAATCTATTTGATGGTTGTGTATATGGACAGTGATCATCACACTGGATGTGGAAGGGAAAACCCATGAGATCGACCAAGGAAGAGATGGATTGACAACATAAGGGAGGACTTCCACCACCTTAACTTACATGTACATACCCGGTAGTGTCAACCCACAGGATAGAGGCTGCATCAGTGTGCAAGCACGTCTAACCTTTGGAAGACATTAAACCAGGTAGTGAGTGAGTGTAGTAACCTTAAAGCAGTCGTCGATGATTCTGACCCCCACATTCCTTAAAGATGTGTACTCCTGTCGCTTCTTTGACTTCTTCACCGAAAGGCCCCTTTTGGTAGGCTTGCCCCCTCCTCTCTTGTTCGTTATGGCTATGTGGACGAAAAGGGTGGCACTCTCCAGTTGGTCTCCCGTGCTGGACATCAGTCGGATGTGTCTGTAGCCTGAAAGGAACAAGACTGACATCAAGACTTAGTGCAGTTCCTCTTCTAACTGCTAGAGTGTGCTCATGCACAGCCTAGCAGGAGCAGAAAAAAACAAAATTTCTTGATTCTTCAGTTCTATCTGTTCCCCTGTGCTGGATATCATTTGAATGTGTCTGTAGCTTAAAAGAAACAATATTCAATCATGTGAAGTTCCCATCTAAACTGTTAAGGCATGCACAAGTTTCAATAGTAAGACATAGGAAATTGGGATTTTCTTATACACAATCAGGGATTGTCTTACCTAATGCTTATATAATTACATTTCAATGTCTATCAGACACCTTCCTCAGAGCTTAACATAACCATTAGGTAAGACAATCTCTGGTTGTATATAAGAAAACCCCAATATCTTATGTTCTACCAACCCGATGAAACTATTTTCAGATGTAATAAAGGGTTTGGGGTTTGAGCTAATATATCTATATGCACGAACCACCAGCCAAACTGAATTACCTGTCTGCAGACACTCAAACGGAATAGTGCACTGTCCAATAAAGTCGTCTCCAATGAATTCTTCGTCCAAGACCACAAATCGAACCAAAGCCACTTCTGGGAAGTTAATCTGAAATTCGAAACTTTCGTCGAACACAGGATTATAGCCGTTCTGCGGAACAGCTCTAGTCCTTGCTTCTACGCAGTCTGCGGGAATTCCAAAAATCTCCAGCACGATGTACGGATCGATGATATCGCCTTTTGCTGTGGATCCGCGAGGCTTCGGAAACTGCTGCCCACTTATGATCTTCACGTGGAGAATCTGCGGCGTCACGCCGGGCAGGCCCTCGCGGGTGTTTGCGCTGAAGTACGCGATCTCGTCCCTCATGATGGACGGTTTCAGGACGTAACCACAGCTTCCGTTTTCGAGAAAGCGCCCGTCGTTGAGGTCTGTCATCAGCCCTGGCATATGGTAATTAACTGTTACAATCTGGAAAGACAGAAAAAAGAGGTTTTATCTATTTCAACAATATCTTTTGAAAAGAACCATATGTAACTAATAAGTTAAACATTGATTAGTTTTTACTAATGTTTTCATTAGTATTCTGTTTATACAGTAATGCATTCACTTGCGCTGCAATACTGACTAACTCTGATAGATGGCATTTCAGCACCAAGGAAAGATGACATAACAAAAGTAAAATCCCTTCCTCAGACTCAGAAAACAGCAAGTGCATATCTAACTGTTATTAGTTGTAAAACAGCTGAGGGACAAACATGAGATAGAGAAACAAGCCAAGAAGCCTAATTAATATCATGAAAATTGATGTGGGCACAGTTTTAACTGAAGATGTGACAGAGCTTTTCAAACAAATTATGCACTAGAACTGACCCTCCCCCCCCACACCACACACACACTAAATATACCTGGCAGCCACAGTTCCAGTAGTCCTGTGGATTGTAGTTGATAGCATCCTCATCCTTGTTACTGTCTGGATGCACTTCACTCATGTACTTCTTGTTGTAGTTCACAAACTCCTCTGGGAACGAGACTGCCAGCCTGATGGCTCCTGATTGGCTGAAGGAGCAGACATACTGGGCACAAGACTCAGAGGCTGAGGTGGGCAGATCTTCGATCTTGTCAGACTTGCACAGGACAATCAGGTCAGCTAGCTCCTTACAAAGGGGTGGTCTCCCTAGAGAAAACAATACAAATTAGAGAGCTCTATGCTGATTGGTTACTAGGTAACAGCCTTTCCTGGTCTAACATTGCACATCATTGGATATGCAGGAGTTGAAAATGTCATTGTGATATTGTTTTATGGGTCAATGGGTTAATGTTTTATTTCAATTATCGATGAAAGAAAGAGCAAGCTGCCTTTAGTGAAAATCAGATTGACATGAAGCCCATCCCTGTCATGAGTGGATAGTCCTTCAAACCTGAACAACTGCTGTGCATACAGTGAACACAGTTTAGCCTTTTACAAAGTGAAGGTCATGTTGACTCACTCACCTTTCTCCCTTTTGACCTTGACTGTTGACAGGGCATTCTGCATATCGTTCGTGGAGGACAAAGATGAGGAACTCTGGGTAGAGGTCACGGGTAAGACATTTTTCTTCCCCATGACCAGCACCTGGGGGAAATAAAGACAAAAGAAATTGAAAATTTGATCACTGCTAAGGCCTTTATTCAAAAGGAGTGCTACATGTACACCCAACCATTTGGTTCAAAAGCATTGGATGACAAGACTTCAGATCAGTGAAAACTGTACCAATAGGATGAAGAATAATTTGCAGAAAAGTTTATAGAAAATATTTGAAGGGAAAAGAAACAGTCACAAACATTTAAACCCCCACCAAACATTTTAACCAAATCTCTTTGCTTGACTTATAAAAATCATGCTATATACAGCCCCCACCTTTTTCTTCAGATCATACGGGGACGGCAACTGAACACCCCCCTCCTCCACAATGGACCTGACCAGCATGTCACCAAATGTTGCTGCTATGTAGCTCACGATTTTGATCTGTTGCTCTTCACAGCAGTGGTTGTCGATACCTGGGCAAAGGTCGAGTAACAATTGGTCAAAGGTCAAATAAAGCCTGGTCAAGGTCATAGTACAGAATCATAATGAAGTATGGTACATTGTGAGGCATTGGCGATGCTTCATTGTGTATACGACATAAACATAGACAGAAACGAAAAAAAACACTTGGGGTGAAGTAATACAGGCTTTTCATATTGACGTCACTTACGCCATGTTGGATTACAGCGTGTGCCTGTTAAACACGCCAACATGCTGCTGCTGTAATCCAACATGGTCGCTGGGTATTCAAATTACAATTTTTATGACGTCAATGAAAAGCCTCTACAAACTAACAGTACATGTGTACCTACCTATGATCAGCGGGTAGTCTGAGGCTTGAAACGCATACTGTGCTATTATCTCCACCACCGATTTGAAGCGAAGCCGCGTTGTTTCTGACGGATGGTGGCAAACCAACGGCTCATCATCCCCGTGCTCTCCATCCCAACAAACAAGTTCGACGTACCGACACCCCCTCTGGAGCAATCTTGCGTACGCATTCAGGCTTGGCACGTATTCTACGCCAGGTAGCAGGTACGAGTCGTGGGAGGAAAACACGTAGTAGTGTGACAAGGGATGGGTCATGTCCTGGTGTATTTTACTGTGTTCCTCGTCAAAGATGTCACACTCAGGCGACAAGAGGTATTTTGTGAAACCGTCGATCCCAATCTGTCCCCTTTCCCTCCCCTCCTCCGAAGGCTCAAAGGTGCTTATGATTTCCAAACATTTTTCTTTGGTTACGTTGGACATTCCTTGTTCGGCTTCTAGAAACAGGTGCAAGTCCCCTGCCGTCAGAAAGTCCCTGCATCCATACCTAACCATCAGGAAGTAAATCTCGGGTCTAGTCGACACTTCCTTAAAGAGTTCCACAAACTCTGAGCTCGACACCTTCAGTTTTGCATTGGTGTTGTCCTCACCCCTTGATACGCTAAGTTCCTTTAACTTGTGCTTGACTCGTGCAATGCTTATGTCGCAGTCCAGCTGCATTGCCAAGGATATGATTTGGTCCGACTCCAGAAAGCCAGAGTTTGATTTATCGAGGCTCCGGAAAGACTTCTTCAGCCAGGTATCTCTTAATGTTTCTTTCACTTCTTCTGTTGCTTCTATCGCATTTTCTCCTGCCCGTGAGTCTCCTTTACTTATCAAGCATGTCAGTCCAGTTATCCAGATGTTGGCTTCGTCTGGAGTATACGCAACAAGATCTAACGTCTCAAACTCATTTCCGTGGATAATCGAAAATGAACACTCGTCTGGGTACTGCACACCAACATTGCGGAAAGTTTCTGTGTGTTTTCCCCGCCGAACTTCCTTGATAGATTCTACGGGAATTCTTGCCTTGTCCCCCTTTTTGCTTGGCTGCCATCGTATCGCACCCGAGCCCTGGTCCAACAGAAAGAGTCTCTGATACTGTCGCACGTTGGAACGAATTTTGATGAGTTCAGTGCCGTTTTGCATGATTTGTAGGCAATCTGAGGCATTGGCAATGGTCTTCTCACTGGGCATACTGGTGAAGGAAACTGACTTTTTCTCAGTGGGGGCCACCTCTCCAACAGATCTCTGTAAAACAAACAAACATGTTATCCCCCTTTAAAACACCCTGATGCAATGAACTTTGTGTCTAATGCTATTCATTTTAAGTGTCATAGCTCTTTTCTTTCAGTGACCAGGGTGCGAAATACCCGCTCTCACAATCTCGCTGTGCAAGTCATGGTTTCTGTGGGAGATGCGCCTGGCACGAAAGCTATGGCTTCTGAAATAAACTGTGCCCCGCCTCGGCCAGCATGAGGGCAATACCTAAAGTTTACAGGTGGCCTGGCTTATGGCTTGCCTTCTTAAATAAAGAGCTGGTGTTGACGGCAACCTGAAATATCGATGGGCAACCTAGCTTTTGGCTTAGGCTGCCTATTGGGCAACCTGAGAATAAAAAGCATTTTGAACCCTGGTGATCAAAACTAAGTGTAAAGCCTGGCCCTCTGGGTGAAACTGAGTTGGGGCTGAAACTTCTAATTACATCTTTCTCCTGGACTTTATCATGATTGGTCCCTTATGGACCAATCACGATACCAAATGTTACAGTTGTGCAACAGTTCTTGGAAGTCCAGTCCATTGTGTGAAGATTTTGTGGAAGCTTCCTGCGTCTATGTCAGAGTGTCATTGATCTGTCTGATACCCTACTTAAGGTAGAATTAGCCATTAATGCAGACTCTTTTGCCTTCTACCATACATTTTGTTGTAGAGATTTTCATTGTTATTTCAAAGTCTATCTAAATCTAGGTTAGGCTATCTTAAGTCCATACATTTTCCACCAGGCTATACATGCAAAATTTAAAAAAATTGGCTTTTCTTCCTTAAAAAAATTGAAACTAAGAAATATACAATTGCAGGGAGCACTTTTTAAAACATGAAGGTGCAATGGTGTAGCTTTGGCTCATGAATATCCTCAGGAAAGAAATGTCATGTTTCAATCTACATGTACTTGTTTTTTTTAAAACAGTAAATGAATGACTTTGAAGTTTGCCCTTTACCAGCTGTCACCGACAGGGGTGGCGTGATTTATGGGGCTTACACCGTTGCCATGGCAACACGATAAATCCGAGTCTCCATAATTACTAAGATTACCAGAAGTTTATCCACTATGTTCGCTATCATAACTATTGGAGCCGGGATGGCTGGGAGGGAAGAGGCAGTGTCTTCACTGATTGGTTTTGAAGAAGGCAGGCTGCTGTGTGTTAGAATGTTCATCACTGTGCCATGGGAGAAACCCAACCCAAAGTCTACTCCTGCTGTTATCTGTACAGACTTGACACAAGGATGAACTGTTGGCAGCAAAAATGACTGCCAGTGGGCAAATTTTCCTGAGCTGTAACATGGTTAACTTGCCAGCAAATATGTGACACTGTCAAGGCTTGAATGAAAAGGGTGTTTATCATACTCCAGCCATGTATATGTAGTTCTACTCACCAACCAACCACCAGCAAACCAACGAACCAACCAATCAGTCAACAACTAAACCATCTAGCTAATCAGTGAACAAACCAACAGGACAGTCAGTATCAACCATGGCACTGGACCAACCAGCCAATCACCATCCATCCAACCACCAACCTACTCACTCACCCAATCAACCAACCAACCAACCAACCAACCAACCAACCAATCAATTAACTGACAACTAAACCATCTAGCCAATCAGTGGACAAACCAACAGAACAGTCAGTATCAACCAGCCAATCACCAATCACCCAATCACTAACCACTAACCCAACCAACTAACCAACCAACCAACCAACCAACCAATCAACTAGACAAAGAAACAACCAACCAACCAACCAACCAACAAAACAAAACAACCAACCAATCAACTAAACACAAACAAACAAAGAACCAAACAACCAACGATCAACCAACAATACATAGCCAGCCCAAATGCCTTCAGGGAGCATTATTACTTGTTTATAAAAATTCAAGTTAAGTGTTTTAACTTTCCTGCAGAGCAGGGCATAAACAATTGACGAATCCCAGCAGTGCAGTAATTGTTCTTACCCACACATACCTACTGAAGTGAAAATTTCAGCTGACTGCTCCCTACAGACCCCATCCATGTCAACCTCTCAACGGGAAAAATGAATCCCTGATTAACTGGGGGTACAGCCAGAATACTAATCGAGCTTGTTGTATATTGTACATGTATGTATTCAGCAACTTGGGATTACCCCTCTCTAAATGCCCTTAACCTTGGCCACGCCGACAATCCTGGTAGTTATAAATAGCTGAGCAGCCACTGATGGATTTTCTCTCAACATTTGTTAGGGTCGGATCACTGAACATGGAAGTCAAATTCATTCAGAGAATGAAAGGTCAGAGAATTTTTCACCGAGATAATGATGGAAAGCGTGTGCCAGGTCTTGCATGGCGTTCCCTAGAGTCATGCCGGTTTCAAAATTGTAGAAAAACTAGATGATGATGCCAGTCACAGTAATGTTAGTGCAGGGGATGGACTTGGAATGGTAATGTTACACTGAAAAAAATTTGCTCATCGATTTTCATCCCATCTTCCCGTAGACTTTCTAAATGGAAGCACCTTTACTATACCAGTCAGAAATTCAGCACCAAGGACAGAATGTTAATAAGACAGGACGGTGCTTTAAAGGCATCCAATGTAATTTCAGGCCGGCAAAACTGGATTTTCAAAGTCAATTTTCTGGTCGTTCTTTCGATGTTACAAGTTGAATTAATCCTATCCTATAACATACTGGTATCTTTGAGGCGAAAATGTGATGTTGCTGATGGAAAACGGTTGCTTGTTTTGTATCGTAGGCTGGTTCTACCTATGGTTCTAGCTATCTATGGGCGGTAAATAAAATGAAGAGACACCTTATGCAGCTTGTTTTGGGGCTATTTCAAAGGCTTCAAGTATAAAATGATGACGAAAATGATGACTTTTCTTATTTTTGTTTTCCTTTTGATCTGTCAAAATTTGTTTCACTACATTTACATATCAATTCATAGTTTTTGGATCAATACCTGTTGATTACAAATCACTTTCAGTCACTAATGGAAGGAAGTGGATGCTACATGAAACTGACCATTTTCAAAATCTTTCCAGTTGCTTGAGTAACTGTTACCTTGGTATGTCATTACCTGGACGTCTTACCTTCGTATACGATCACAATTACTGTACATTTAGTTATTATCAAATTATAACCAAACACAAGTATTTCTTCTCATGGTATCATTCCTCTAAGATCTTTCTTGGTCAGTAAAATCAGTAGCGTGCGTAGTCCAGTGGTTAGCAACCCTGCCTCTGGACTAAGAGGTTGGGAGTTCGAGTCCCGGCTGTTGTCGCTCACCCGACATGCACGCTACTGGAGAGGGTCGCAGTCCTTAGGACGGGACGTTAAGCCGTGGTCCACTGTTCATTGTGCTTGTCGAAAAGAGCTAGGGGAATTTCCCCGGTACAATGAACCAGTAAATACTGTACATAGCGTCTGTCTTCTCTGTCACGACCAGTGTAAGAGTAGCTCTTCAGTGAGCTAAAACTGGATCGAGATCACTTTCCACTTTCTTGGCCTGTCCCTGAATATCCCTCCTTTAGGGTATTTTCTGGTCCGTCCCCCACGTCTGATGATGAAGTGTTTCGTCGCGCAGGCAGGAATTGCTTCTTTACAACTAGGCAGAAAAATCAACAGGATCTGTGGGGTATATTTAGCTGGGAAAGATAAGGGCCATTTGTGTAACATGAGGCATACATCTCGCTTCTCTGGACTACATAGGTAATAGATCATGAGAACAGAGTGTAGGCAACTCTATTTTGTCCATCTGTTATTGAACGCCTCTCAAGGCAAACTAGATGTGTCTGTGTCTGCATTGTATAACCCATAAACCGTCTTATTGTATAACATACTGGTTCTGTGGGACTCTCTTGAATGCTCATAGTGCAACATCTCAAACAGCTACCATCCAAAATTCATGACCCTTGTATGTCCAGATCATGAGATATCAAAACTGGAAGTTCCGCTGCAGTACCATAACAGGCCACAAGTGTGCCCCAGATCTAATCATTTTGAGGTCTCATAAAGACCTACCCACCTACCAAGTTTCATGACAATCCATCCAAAGCTTCTTGAGTTATTGTGATAAAGCACACACACACACACACACACACACACACACACACACACATGTACACACACACACGCACACACACACGCACACACACACACACACACACACACACACACACACACAAACGCTACCAAAAACATAACCTTCTGACAAAGGCAACGAAGGGCTGATCAGTACTGAAGACGAAGAGAAACTACAAGCTCTGTCCTTAACATGCAAAGTAGGGTTCAGACTCACAGGATTGCTACCTGCAAAAGCACTTCACACCACTAGTACCGGTTGAGCTGCAAAAACAGCAGCTTCTATTTCAGCATCCCACCTTCACAGTTTACATATATTTCAGGCCCAAGCTCCAGTTTTGCTTGAACAACCATTACAGGTCCGAGCAACATATTTGAGTGGCATGGTCTTAAAGATTACAAAGCACTTACCTTGAGTATGAAATGCAGCCCATACATGTAGGATCTCACACAAATGACTATGAGTGCATGCAAGACATAGTTTGCAAATGTCAAAGGATAATGGCTAATAAAGCAAAAAAAGCCAGCGTCCCTCGGTTCTTAGAAAGGTAAAGTGAGACCTATGATCTTTCTAGGGCCATTAACTTTGCATGATAATACAAGGAAGATTAACTATATTGATACATTCAAAATGGATAGTATGATATTCCAATCTACAAAATGAATTTAAACCATTGGAAAACAGATTATGTTGTAGGCATTAGAAAAAAACAGTCACTGTGATGATATTGACGGTTAGAAAAATATCCTTCCCACACCAGGTGGTGCATAGGGCAGCAACCTTCTCCAGTTCAATAGCCCTTGGGCCACACAATGCAATCACTACAGCAGGGTGGTAGTCCACTGGTTAGTGGTGTGTTTAACTACCATACTCTTCAAATGCTGAGTGCTAAGCAGAGAAAGCAGTATGTACCATTTTTAAAGTCCTTGGTGTGACTCAGCCAGGATCGAACTCACAACCTACTGAATGCAAGGCGAACACTCTTCCCCCTTGGCCATTGCAACAGTCAGACAACCAACAAATCCATTTGAAGTGGCCTTATCTAGACTCCATGGCTGGAGAATGCCTTAGGAGATCTTTGGGCAGCCAGACGGGCTGATCCTTAATGGGCGATCAAAAATGATCCATCAAGAAGGACTGAGATAATGTTAATCATGATGAGTCTTTGGAGTAGTTCCACTAATGGTTAAAGTCTGCAGTGTCCCAGAAATGTCACATCCTAAGGCCACGCAAATTTATTTATTCTCGGATATTCTTAGGTGAAAATACTGCAAGCAAACATTATAAAAGCAGAGGGCAGGGAGGAGAACTTGAAGATGACATAAAACTGAGTGCACCAAGGCATGAACCTGGACCTCAGGCTTTGTTTTCATTGTGTTTTTGCAGTTAAGCATATTTTTTAAAAATCCGAGAACCAACAAATTAAATTGATGTGGCCTAATGGCTACTGCTACGGACAGTCCTCTGATGACCACACCGGTGTTCTAGCCAGTGTCCGTCTTTCCCTCATTTAAGGGAATTTCGCTGCTCATGACAGACAAAGATTTTGCCCTATCTGTCATCTTGGACGGACAACAAATGGTGTGTAAAGATATGGAAAGAGATGTCATTAAACTAAGCTTAGTCTACAAGCAAAAGTTGCCCCTCAAAATGCAGGAAATATAGCATTTTAGAGGGTCAATACTTCTAATTTTGCAGGGGGAGCATGTCCTCGGAACCCCCTAGGATTGTTGTGCCTCCTGTGCTTGACATGATGTTATGTGAAACAAAATTGGGATGACAGAAAAAGATTTCAGGCTGGCTAGAATACTGTTCCACACCTAGCCAATGGAACGGTAAGCAACATGGTTGGGTAGGCAAGATAAACTTGATTATGGATGACATCCTTCAAAGACCACAAATCTGATGCAAGAGTGATGAACCAAAACGGATTCAGCTTGATGTTTTCCTATGAATGTTTATGGCATATATGTTTCTTTGACAAAACAACTGCACTTATCGGGTATTCTATCATTTTGAGGTAGATTTATGAAGCACTCACAGAAACTTCAGTCTCCTTTTTGGCACTTCAGGGTACAAGCGTTGTTTTATATCAGTCCCCTACAAATGGGACAGGGCCTTTTGGAGGGGTTCTTCTTCAGATCAGTACTAATACAACTGTAACAGTAAAATGTCAAAGGGTAATAGCAATACCAGTAATACAAAATGCTATGGTTACCAAATGTCATAAACTTGGCATGCTTCACAACCATAAATTGAATCAGCATGGCCCAGTCATGCTAACGTGATTTATTATGGACAGTTATATGAATTCCTAGTAAGGAGCAACACTGTGAGTCCTGACAACGGCAGCTGTAGTGGTGCTGAACATTGTCAGTAGCATATGTTTTAAAATTCCCGCTGTCACAATGAGATGAATCTTTTTCTTTGATCAGGTTCAGAGCCTCCTAACGACTTTATCCATTTAAAAGGAAGATTTACAATATTGATACATTCAAAATTCAAAGTGTGAAATGAAGCTGGCGGGTGTTGGGTTGGAGTTTTGTGCATTTTAAAAGTTTGCGTGTGAAAAAATATGCAAATTAGCTGACTCTCAAGGGTCTTTAGAACTTTTTTCACGCCCAATTTTTTCACAAGCAAATTTTCATGAGCAGAAAACCCATTCCCTTAGTCTTACCTATAGCTGGTTTGAATGGAAATCATTGAGATATGCCAGACAAAGATATATTTCAGATTTACTGTACTCCAAACTACTCACACTGTGTTTTCTTCATCAACAATTCCTCTTTTGAGAACCTTTCAATCTCATTTAAATTTCTTCATGCTAAAGGTGCCTTCATGCACCATATTCATATTTCTTATTTATTGGATACATGTACATCAGCAGAAAGAGGGTTAAGTGTTTATTTTTTTATTTTTTTTTTTTTATTTAGCCAGGGTAGCCCGCTCAGTGATTAACACTGCTTTACAGTGGGGCCCTGGACATGTACAAGTAATGCAAGATACAAAACAATATGACAAAACTTACAGAGAATATTTACAGGCCAACGAACATTTAAGAACACACAAAACCATTATTCATACTCATTGTCCATATAATATACTGATCATAAGACATGCATCTGAAGATAACCTTTCTCTTGGCCTTTTAGCATTCTGTATCTGTTTGACGACAAGCCATTCTACTACCAGTAGTGGATAAAGTCAAATAGCCAACAGGATCAGCAGCTTTCAAAGGCTTTACACATAGGAAAACAAAAAGAGGCAACCGCATGCTTCTACTTAGGGCTGCATACCTAAACGTAACATCAGGTACAGGTACCGGTACAGAGGTTGACCTGTACCTGTACCTGAACAATTTGGCAAATTAACATGTTCTACTGAAATTCTTCAATAATGACAGAAACATTAATAATGTGTTGACAAACTTCTCCTTTTTGATTCCCAGATGTCTGTTGGTAACGAAAATATGGAAAAATATTGTTGCGAAATTAGAGAGACAGAAACTAAGGCAAATCTCTTTATTTCAATGCTGGATGTTCATTTTCCTGGCAGGCCTCCTTTTGTGTAGTGATCATCAGTAGTAACAAGTATGAATTTTTGTTGCGGTCCGTACCGGTCCACCTGGACTGGTACGCACCCCTAGGCCTACTTCCACTAGTTTAGAAAAGACTTGCACAACTTACGTGACATCTTCTAATGACCTGGTGAGGGCCACACAAAAAGGTTTTATGGCTGGCATCTCCATTAAATCTGATGCAACTCTGCAATAATGTAAGCCTGTGTTGTAATGGATGTTTGATGACATGGGTGCACTTCTGTGACAGTTACAGGAAAATTACGGCATATTTCCCCGCTTTCGGCGTCAGTTTTACGAAGCAAATGATCAAAGCTCATGGCTATTTCCAAGATGCAAGCATTATCATAAATTACTCTTTCTTGAAAAAAACAATGTCATCTGATATCTTTTTTGGAAGCAAGCCAAAATTGGAAGTCCTCCAGTAACTGCCATATCTTCAAAATACCAGTAGGACAATGTAATTAAGCCAGTCTAATAAAGAAGACCATGGGTAGAAATTCTTTCTGGGATAAAACGCTGAGACTTAATTTATGGTAACTGCAGGCAGAAATGAGTTTTCATGATAATTCTGTGTGAAAACATATCAAAACATATATAGCTACCATGAGATAAGTGAAGGCAACAGCAACAACAAATTCAGCACCTTGAAAAGTGAAATCAGAATAGAATCCTGATATAAGATTTTATTTCTCAGATATCTAATAAGGTGTTGAACTGCTCTAAAGAAAAGGTCTATATAACGATCAATATTCCCAGTGATTCCCAGTCATTGCAACAGTGTTCCTCTGAAAAACTTACTTTGGACTTTACAGAGACTGGTAAAGAAATAATCCATTTCTGTCTGCAATCTGTCTATGCTAAGTACATGTCTACCCTATCTTTTTTATTTGCTTATGAACAAAGAAGTTCATTGTTGAGTGAAAAGCAAATTGATATCATCTGTTTATGGCTTTTTCTTTATTTATGGCTTTATATTTCTTTCATTGTTCGCAATGACACAATGTTCCTGCTTGCATATTGTAGCTCTCTAACTAAATGTCAGTAAGATATGCTTGGCTGTAATCCCAGAAAAATATGGGCCAGGTGCCTGCAGCGATATGGCTCCCTGTACAAATGTACATGTGTTGATATACAGTACATCCCAAATTTCATTAAAGGATCTTATATCTTCCACAGGTAAGTACTTCAGACCTACAGCATATCTTCTACCTGAAGTACAGGGCAGGGATATGTCATTCATGTTGATCCTTCATCTTGTAAAGACAAATTACTGTCATAGATAATGACAGTTAGCCTATCAAGAACCCGAGAACTAGATCCAAACAGTGAGGTAGCAAAAGTAATGCCCAAAGCATTGGAGGAATTGCTGAGAAGAAGACGGTTTTCCATTTTTGTGTGTCCCTTATTATAATCTCATCCCTATCTTTTGTCACTTACTTTTTACAAAAACTAAAAGTATGCACAACTCTAGTCTTAATAATTTGAAAGGTTCAACCACTCAGGGTTGACATGTTGAAAAGGTGATAGTCACCTGTTATATGTCAATCCTAATCTCAATAAATAAAAAAAAATTAATTTGGTAGTTCTCATTTTTCTAGAAAACCCTTTCAGAACCGCGGCTTGTAAAACTCCAGCCCTTGCACAAACCTGGTGCCCCCTGAAATATGGGACTCAACACTGCAGCTGTTGCAGAAACATTATAGACCTATAAATGTGCATGGGCACCATTAGGTAGCACAGGGGTCTAACACAGCACTGACCTCTGTAAAACACACCAGTTGTGCAGTGTCAGAGGGGCATTACAAAACCTTTCCATGCATATTGGAACAGGACCCCCCCCACACACACACACACTGCAGGTAGCTGTACTGCACCATAATATCCTTAGAGTTCGACCTGGGCAAAAATCCCACCTCAAGGTGTCTTGTTATGGGAGTAAGTGCTGTTTAACCTTCACCATTCTTGGGGTGTGTTCATGGTGGTTATAACAGAAGTTGACAGGGAGTGAGTCAAATTACCCCATAGGTTCTGGCAAAGCAATAAAGTAAAAGCTAATGTACTGCACTTTACACCTTTAACCTTAGTGAACTTGGGCTATATTGTTCGCTAATGCAATTGCCAATGCAACATGTGCAGCAAAAGACCCTAAAATGTGTATAAAACAGGACATAAAGTGATTTTTACTATAACTGCCTTACAATTAATGGTTTCAAACTTTTATGTGACTCAATAAATCAAAATTGCCTGAATTTGAAAAAAAGCAGCAAGTCAGCAGCAGGGTAAAAGGTAGAAATGAAGTCAGCATACTGGAACGGGAAGAGCTTTTAGTGAACTTACCATGAAGGATTCAAGGCAGCACCTTTCACCTTCACAGTGTCATGTTTGATTGAATTCTGGCATCATAATTGGCCTGTGAAACTGGGGGGCTTAGAAAGCTAAGACTTGACTAGCCGTGTAGAACTTATTTAGTTATCTGAAATGACAAAAGCCATTGCAATTTAAACTGTAACTACCAAGGCAGCTGTCACCTTTACATGTAGTTTAATAGGTACATGAGGTGAATATAAAAATATGTTGAGACTTGTAAATCATGCTTACAACTTGGGATGCTTTGGTAACCCTTAAGAGGATATACATGCACTGTACATACAAGTACATGACTTGTACATGTAGCTACATCACAGAAATCATATCCAGTTGCTTGAGTAACTGTTTTTTTTTGGGCGTATCTTATTACCTGGATGTCTAACCTTCACCGACGTACTAAGAAATACACCTCTAAGCATAATCAAAAAAACTTTTGGTTCATAAAATATTAACTAACACTAAAGATAAAACAAATACTGCATTAGTTACAATGCACAGGTATGGTGGATTTCAACATGTCATGAATCTCCACTAGCATTTATCCACTGGGTTACATTTAAATCCACCACTTTGAAAACCAGACTGTATTTGAGAGATCTACAGTGCAGCATCCCCCTGGTATGTACAGTTTTGATATATTAAGGTCCTGTAGTGCATTATACTGGGGGACCTTGAATTGGAGATCTCTATAGACACAGCTTCTCATGGTGGCAGGTAGAAGTGACCTGGCGGAATTACGTTACTAGACGTTAAATGACCTGGGTGGTCAAGGTTTTCCACACCAGCTCACATGAGACGAGGTGCAGCGACGAGCAATATCTCCTCGTGCCAGGCACCATCAGCTATGTTCTCTGAGGAGGCATTTCATGAAGGAAACCTGCCATGGCTTAAGACGAACGTCACCTGTCTGTCTACTGGTTCAACCCCTGGGGTAGACCTAACAAGAGAGCCTCCCCGCGATAGATTGAAGCCCAACTTGGTTCTGTCATTTTACCTTTTATGCTTTTAAATGGCATGTTTGTTGCTGAAGGTAGAGTACATATAGATCAATAGATAATGCTGTCAAATTCACTACATTACTATTTTTATGCACTGGCATTTTAGATAGAGATACATGTACATGTACATGTACATGTAGGTGGGTTTAGATTTGTAGTGAAGAAAGTTTACTGTAAATGCATTTAATTTCCGGGTGGTTACATTTGGTGGTAGGAGGGAAAATGAGGTTCTCGCCGTGTTGTAAATTTGCGGTTGAAACAATTCTGTAGTACAGTAGTAAACTAGATGCAATTTGCGGTGCATTTAATTCATTTTTTTTAAAGAGTTTTTTTTATAATTTTTTTAAATTAAAACATTAAATGCAAATACAGAAACAACTGAATGTAAAGTAACACATACATGTAGCTTCAGAACAAAGTGAACTAGTAGCTAGCATCCGTAAACAGTAGCATTTAATTCATGGTGGGCTTCAGCGCACAAATAAAACCACTCAAAAGCTTCTGCTGTATTACCATGCCCTAGAAACACTACAATCAGTAACACTGCCAGAAATGCAAACTTGACGGACTGATGTATTCAGAACACTGTCCGAAAAGATAACTATGCATTCGAAGACAACGACATCAAATACTTTCATGTCTTTACTTTAGAAAATAAGGACAACTGGCAGATTTAATAGAACAAAGTGTTCTTTCAAGAAACATAGTTTTAACTAACTTAAAAGTGCTCACAAATATACCCATTCGAGATTAATGATCTTGTCAGAAGGGATCCTGTGAAAACGGAGGTTTGACTGATTACTGTATCATTGTGGTGTAATGAAGTGGGTGTGAAAACAACAACGCTGCGCTGATTTGATGTTTCACACTCCGTCAGTCACCATGAAAGACGGAACACTCACGCAATGTGAGACCCTGTGGTATCTACACTGCACTGGTTGCTCATACATTTGTAAATGTCATTCATTTATTCCGTTTAAGGTCATATGGCTACTTCTGTGGCCTTGGTTTTGCTTCTTACAGAAATATCAATCTTATAATGAAGCTTAGAAATATTCATTTATTCTCTTCTGTTCTCTCCTATTCAAGGTCAACCATTACTTCTATGTCCTTGGTTTGGTGTCTTGCAGAGATTTGAATCTTACATAACACTATTCATCTATAATTCCTATTCTATTCAAAGTTCAACAGCAATTAAAGAATGTCTTTCATTTTCCGTATTGCAGAATTCTACATTTTTGCAAACTTACATTATGTTTAGATGTATTTACTTCACCCTCCAAGGGTATAGACGTTAGTTAAACCTTATCTGCATTGGTGCTATGATGGAGAGAGTTAAAATCCAATTACACAAAAGATAAACGTAATTCTGTGGAAAACTACCAAATGTATGTGCAGAGGTGACGCCAGTTGATTGCCTGTCTAACAAGCATGTAAGACCTTGTCACGGGGTTTCATACTACTAGTAGGGCTGAATAAATTAAGTTTAGCACACAGCAGTGTCAATATACATGTAGATCCAAAGATATTGCCAAAATGCCTGCAAATGCAGACATATGCAATATATTCAGCATTCCCAGGCATTTTGGCACCTTTGGACATCTTTTCAATGTGACGGATGCCTTCAACTGTGTCTTAATTGGGGCCTCCAATATATGCTTGTCACGACATCAACATTGCCTCAAAACATCGAAAAAAATGATGACCAAGTTGCATAAAAACAACATCTACTGGGTATGCTCTGTAGTTTGAGTTGAAATTTCTTAAAACGTTGTAAATAGCATTTCAGGGAAATTTCAAAACTTTCAGAATGGTCAACACATAAAGAACTAAAGCTGGATAAAAGAGCCTACAAATGAAATTGGGTGTGGCTCAAAGGATTGATATAAAGATGTTGAGAAAGCCATGATTTCATGACCTGCCAATAATATAATGACTCAGTAATATTCAAACCGCCTCTTCTAAAATTAGTTGACCTCATCAGAGCTATATCTGTCCTGTCTAATTGATTAAACCATCAATCAGAATTCTATACATGGTAACTCATTACGTCTAATGACATGCTGTCACTTCAAACAGCCATAGATGTAGGGCACGGGGGTCAAACTTCAAGGGCAGAGAGTCTAGTCACGATTTTCTCGAGTCAAGTCTCTCACACTAGTTGGTATCTTGAAGGAGTTGTAGATTGCCAGCATCAGCAGCCACCTATGAAATTAGCTCATTATTCACACTGCACCAAGTGCATAGAGAGTAGGCTGCTCTGATTTTTTTCAGACTAAAGGACAAGAATGGGGGTAATGTGATGAAGCAAAATGATTGCGCAAGGAAATAATGAGGAAGGGACTTCAGGGTATTTCTTTAATTTTGCCCTGCAGTTACAGAGTTTAAAAAATTGAAAGTAAAAATGGACATTTTACAGGTTTCTGATCAATCATTGCTAGACTGTACCAGCAGCTGCCCATATGAATTTGAATTCTGTCGAAATCTGTTCTGCAAGGAAAGAGGTTAGATCTATTTGAAACTATATTGACTACATTTTGCAAGTGTGCAAGTTTTTCACACCTAGGCTAGCTAGGCCACTAGCCCTTGTGAGTGACAGGTACATGATACAGACAGGTTTGTGCATGATTATGAACAATTTGTCAGCAATTCACAGCCAGATGAGCAGAATTAATGGTCAAAAACCCAAACATCACATTTGATTTGGACAGAGAAGCAAAACAATGTTTGATTTAATCTTTAATGATAGCTAGTGTCTATTCTTGGTAAAATTGTACGTCTCATGATCAAATCTGCTTCACTATGTGATGTTTTACATACTATTAGGTATCATCATATAGCCAGGGGACGCCGACCAATCAGAAGGCTCCATTTCACCCATAACCCAGGTCGTTAATATCCGATAACGGACCCGCTTTTCAAATGACCGCCGTTGACCCCGGACTCACACCCAGGGTCATGTGAAATGTCCAATGGGGTCGACCGATTCACATGACCCTGGGTACGAGATGAGGTGAGCCGCCATCTTTGTGTTTTACGTATCTTGCTGCGTACGATGTAGTACCGAAGTTTGTTCCTCAAAAAACTCTCTGAAACAGATTTTGACTCAGTTTTTGGAGTCGTAGGCACCGGCGGAGACTCCAAGGAGCAACATGTACGGGCGGACGGGAAGCTGGCCAACGATAATGCCGACCAAGTAACTACGTTAGCACGGAGCTTAAAAACGCTTGCCTTATAATACACTACGGAGGATGGTAGCTAAGTTTGATACGTCGCTAAGTTTGGATAGGCTATATGATAATAACGTTAATGCCCCGCTTTCCTTCGGTGTATACGGCGTCATAATTCATGGTCGGTTCCTATGACCACCTCATAAACGACCTCGGCCTTCGGCCTCGGTCGTTCATTCGGTGGTCATAGGAACCGACCATGAATTATGACGCCGTATACACCTCAGGGCGGGGCATTAACCCTATATTATTAGCATTGTGCACTGGTTTTTGCTTTGTCAAAAACATTAAAAACAATATCATACACGGCTTTCAAAGATTTTCGTGAATACTATTAGGTCTACTATTAGGCTTAAGCTTTTAGGTTCTGGCCTCGGAAAAACAATTTGAGGCAAAAGTGTTGTTTTTTTTCATCTCAATTACATGTGCCAGGGTAAATGATAGTAGTCCTCTACATCAAAAATATCCCTTCAGATGTCAGGTTCCAATATAATTTTGCAAAATTACCAAATATAATCATATTACTTTACACAGCAAAGATGAAAGTCAACAGCTTCCCTTTAATAATAAAAAATCTGTAATCATTTTATTCGTATCTAATTCTGCTAAACTGTGTTATTTGATTTACTTTGTGCTGTATTAAACTACAGTTAAGTTCAATCTATCATCACTAATACTGGCATTATAACTGAGATAGCTTCCTGTACTTCAAACAACATCTGGTGCCTTGATCTGTGATGAAGCCTGACCACATCTAGCTCAATCGGCTATGTTCTATTTTGGTATTCAATATGAGTCCCTGTTTCACTGGTGTGGAATAAAACTGTAAAGAAAAAAACGACTTTGGAAAGTATGCAGTTATTTCGTAATGCTGAAAACCCAATGTAGTGGCTAACACAATTCCTGCAGTTTCTAATTTCAATGTGCTACATGTATCTTGATAAATTGGTAAGGACATGGCAGAAACTGCAGTCTGTTTTTAATTTTTAAAAAAAATTAGTGAAAAGTGGAGATGACAATGGAAACCTTAACCTACAAAGTAACCACTGATTCAGCACCAAGGACAGTACTACTATTTAGTTATTTAGTTTCACTACAGTTATGTATTGTACAATTTTGCACCCAAAATGTTCTTGCAAGAAAGAATGTGCTCCATTTGCACCAAAGATCTTTATGTTAACTGCACAGCTGTCCAGAAGATCAAACTATGGATTGAAAACTTAACCCACCACATCAAATATAAGGGTGGCAAGAAATAAAGGGGACGTGCCTGTTGAGGGAGATACATTCAATGTCATTCAGTTTTAGTAGATCCACTGGTCATGATAAATAGGACAGACTCTTTGTACAATATTCAACACACATTTACATACTAATTGTGATTAATTATGATTTTTATAAGCACAATGAACAGTTGTGACAATCCTAGAACATTTATATACTAAACATTAATCTCTTCCAGCAGTGTGCTATTCATGTTAGCAACAGTGAGCAGGGATTTAAACTTTGAAGGTCTTAGGTTAGAAGCAGGATTGCTAATCTCTACCACAAAGGGCACACCTTACATACAAATACTGAAGAGGGGGAGAGCATGGATTTGAGATTTCCTTTTTGTATCAACTTCCAACAACTTGTAATGATAGCAGTAACAATGAGAACTGTAAAATTGCCAACTTTATGCTGAATATTAAGTCTCTTATTGGGATAGATGGCCTTAAATTAAATCTGCATGATAAAGCTGATTGCAGACACATGTAATATTGCTGTAAATCCCCACCTTTACATATGCATTACAATCACCAAGGTCATAGCATGAAGGTCACCAGAACGTCCGAGCAGCAGCAGGACAGCAACATCAGACAGACAGCACATGGAAGAGAGAAAATACAGTTAGTGTTGTTGTTGCATAAGCTAATTAGTTATTTTACATGACCAGTAAACCACCTCAAGGCATAACACATCAGTTTTGTACAGCCTAACTTGCCGTTGACATAGCATATTTTGTGCGATTGAGACAGCTGAACTTTCTCGGACACGTACTCCATATGCCAGAGGAGGAACCTGTTAAACTGTATGCCCTCTATATCACCCATCTCACGGCAGACGCAGACAAGGTGCCAGCCTACCACTTACTTACAGTACATCCAACATCTCCTGGGAGATTACAATAACCAACTCTCGGTGAAACAAATCTCTGACCTTGCTAACAATAGGGTAAAATGGAGGAAACTTGCAGTTGCCTGCACTACAGCCAACGGATGAAGATGATCAGATGTCATTGAACTTGTTATGTTCTTGTAAAAGCCATGGAGGCCAGACTGATAGGTTTTATAAATTCACACTGGGGCAGACCCCTTCTCCTAATAAGGTGTGACCATCATAAGAAACAGGCAGCTTCAAATTCCATTGGAAAGTCTGCAAATCAGGGGTTAGCACGCCAGTGGCTACGCCAGGACTAGGGTTCCTAACCTTGTTATAAAGAAAGATTACTTGATTAATTTGTTATTAGAAACAGTGGAAGATCGAACCACTGCTAATGATATTGTGTGGCAGAAATTATTTCTATATTCGGAAATGCGAGCTCATTGATAATAGATAAATCTAATTACAACTGCAAATCAAATCATCCATACAAAACCATCTGTATCCAGTATTTCAAAACATAGTTACCCAAGAAGTCACTAGAGGTTACATATCAAGTTTGACATCTCTTTAATAGACTTAGAATGTACTTCAGTTCAAACTAATTAGATTAATTAGGATGTATATTACGATGTTGTTGGATAATAAACTTAATTTCCTGTAGCTTGCATAACAAGTTCAACAACCTTTTGCAACAAATTTTTATTCATCCCTGCTCAGAGCAAAGACCGAAATAGCTTAGTCATGTATTAAGAATGGATGACACAAATATACCTAAAACAGCCCTAAATTTGAGACCTGTTGGTAAAAGAAAAAGAGGAAGACCCCAAACCACTTGGAGAAGAACTGTGACGGATGACCTGGCCTCCATGGGACTATCCTGACAATCAGTTATTGAGTTAAGAAGGTGGCCAAGGACAGACCCAGATGGAAAGAAAAGGTTATTTCCTTATGTCTTGCAAGGGTTGAAGAGGATAAGTAAGTAAGTCAGCTCATCAATGAGAAAATTAGTAGACCATAACTGATTTAGCTTGAAAGCTCATCTGTCCTGGTGAAACAGTACTGTAGCAGTGGTGCATCCTGTCATTGACGGATGTTAGCAGAACAGGCCAATTCTTACATGTATATGTAAATGTCCTTAAGTGCTACCACATTGCAATTCTTGACCCCAAGGTTTTCCAATACATGTTGCGGTAACACAAATGAACACAGCTTCATGCATATGGTAACTTTGATTAGTTTGCGGTGAGAGGTAGCTGTGAAAACTGAAACCTTAAAAAAGTTTGTTGCCAGAGCCTTACAAAAGATTCCAAAGAATTTGTGAGTAATGTAACTGGTTGTGGTGTACGTGCAACTTGCAGTGTAAGTGAACTTGTTTGACATTTTCCAATCACACGCAGGCGGGACTCAGAGATTGCCAACCACCCTTTGGTGCGCAACAGATTACTCCAGAGAATTCTGTTGCCTACCACGATTTGAAAATGAGAACAATATGTTCACCATGATGTCATTATATTTCCAGCAGCATCATTGCTTTTTTTAATGACATAGTTTGTTCTCCATGGGACTTTTCACTCACTCTCACTCACTCAGTCACTCACTCAGTCAGTCACTCTCACTCACTCACACTTACTCACTCACTCACTCACTCACTCACTCACTCACTCACTCACTCACTCACTCACTCACTCACTCACTCACTCACTCACTCATTCACTCACTCACTCACTCACTCACTCACTCACTCACTCACTATATCCGGTTTAACGTCAGTTGTTCCCCATCTCCCGAGGGTTAGACGTGCTTGCACACTGATGCTGAGACTTGATGGCAGCCTGCCATTTGCCTCTATCCTGTATTATAATACACATACCAATGTATTCTATTGTCATTGTAGTTTTCACCCTCTGATCATGAAAGGTCAAACAACATGTACCCAACTGATGGCTGCATATCTTTATACTGACCAAAACCGTGCCAATCTCACTTCAATAGACATTTCCTTGGCCATCCTAGCTAGTTAGGAAAGGAAAGGAGAGTGGTCTCGATCCATTTAGCTCACTGAAGAGCTAATCTTCCACGTGAGGAAAACCCCATAAGGAACCTTCTGTCCTAGACATTAGAAAAAAATCTATTTAAGCACATACAGTGCGCAACAGATGGCAGTCTTATATAACTTTTGATACGGTCACACATTTGCATTTTAAAATCCAGCTGCGAGGCTTACATAAACTGTTTTTCCTTTTTCCCTCCTTGTGATTTAGATACAGGTTGTACAAAGCATTGGCAAGAAACCCAGTTTGATCTATAAGTTAGTCCTTTTGAAAAACACGCTTATTAAAATGTAGTACCATGTTATCTGAAGTACCATTATCATCGCCTTAGCTTCTACTTTTATAATATTATCTGTTTGTTATTCTGTCTTTTTCTTCTGAAATGCACCTCGAGGTAATATCTACAAACTTTGGCATTAGGAGGTCTAAATCCCTGCCCAATCAGGAGATATTGAAAAGTGACCTCAAGTCTGCGAGGCTTTTATCTGCTTGAGAGTCTATACATAATGTAACCCTTTCACGGCCTTGCTTTCTGTTTGTGCCAACTGGCGCTGAATTCTCAAATCACTCACTGGATAAGAGAGTGGAGGATGGAATATTGCCACTTACAGGGAAGAAAGGTTTTAAAGATGCAGAAACGGTGCTATTTACCAAGATAAAAGGTTTCATACTCCAGTTTGACCTTGGTATCACCTGCGCTGAAAGCTGCTGGAGACTAAAGTTGCCAAACTGCATCAGATTCAGCTTTTGCACTAAAAGTTTACAACAGAAGTGTTCGCAGAAGAAATTTAAAGCTGCAATAAACTTTAGGACCTTCACCTTAAAACATGTACATGTGTCTTGAATAAAAAGACTTTCTTAATGCAACTAAGACTTATTCAGCTGACGTTTTGGTGACCGTCTGTCACCTTCCTCAGGACAATTCTGAATGATGAAACTATTCACGGATGTACAATGGTTTCTTGCGTAAAAAGAAGATCCATTCTATGTAAACATTAACAATCATTTCACTGACTAAAATCAAAATTTTAGAAAGCATCACAAATCCTGACATTTGTTTTCAAAAGATTGCAGCTGTCCGTGGTTCTGCATATTTTTACTGCTTTTAAATGTAGAATCTAATATGTCTATCACAATAGGCAGATGGTGATAAAAAAATTCCATCAACTTGAAGACATTTATGATAATGTCACAGGACATTCAGTTATTAACTGCAATATTCTAGCATTGTGCTATCTGAAGAGTAAGTTATGATATCATCTATTCAGAAGTGATGATGCCATGCAG
Organism: Branchiostoma floridae x Branchiostoma japonicum; assembly: GCA_013266295.2. Taxonomy (NCBI): domain Eukaryota; kingdom Metazoa; phylum Chordata; class Leptocardii; order Amphioxiformes; family Branchiostomatidae; genus Branchiostoma; species Branchiostoma floridae x Branchiostoma japonicum. The sequence goes on along the minus strand of CM023834.1, from coordinate 5,615,424 downwards.
TTTTAAACTGATCCCCCACCACTATCCATCTTAGAAATGGCAGTCAGAAATCCACAAAACAGCCATGATTCAGCGATGGTTTTCAGACACACGTAACAATATGGAGACTCTCAGCAAGTTATGGGAAAGCTCTATGGGTGTCTGAGTGCCCTGAAAAGACATTTGAACAGTGCTCAGTCTCACTAGTGCTAAATGAGACTTTCAGGAAATATTACAGTCCATTCACAGTACTGCTTAATGAGAACTCCAGTAAAGGTTAATTGTGACAGGTTGTTCAGTGTAATATAGCCACTTGCTGGGGCACCATATGCCTATGCTGCAGGTATGCTATGCCGAAGGGCAGTTATATATAAGCTATACAGCCATAGAGCCATACAGAATGATACAAATTGCAGTCAATCTTCTTGGAAAATTTGGAATAGAATCAAATCAAAGCCACAAAAATGACTTATGGATGACATTGAAAGTTATGATCTAGGTCATTTTTAATCTTGTTGGTAACATTTCAAATTGTCCTAACCATCCTTATGCATGTACCAGGCCACACCAATGTAATTTGTTGGTTCTTGAATTTTAAACATTGTGTGAAGGAAAACTCTACATTGGTTCAGGGGGAATGAATATTTCTTTTTCAGTCCAATTCAATTCAATCCTAGCCTTCTGTTTTCATATTGCCTCCTACTTTCTTTTTACATTGAAACATCTAATAATAAGAACCAAGGACATTATACAACATAATGTCCTTGTAAGAACCAAGAAAATAACTGGTGCTGCCTCAGTTAAGTTGTTGAAAAAGACACTGCTGTCATTGACCAAGCCCCGCCATGATGAATATGCCCCTGAGGTGAGGGCAAACACTCAGGATGGCCTTTCAATATCTTTGCATCCCACAATCAATTTTGGCCCTGATAGGCTCGGAACCGAGCGATAAGACACCGACCCCAGCCCACGAGCAAAGGGCGATTGCCCCAGTGCTTTCACCTCGGGCAAACAGACGCAACCTTGGGTTGCAAATTAAGCCATTCCCGGGACAACGACAAATTACCTGCACATTTAGTAGGGGAGAAGCTTAAAGCTGCATTATGTAACATTAGGACCATACAAAAGGTTTTCTGGTCATCATACAAAGCAAGTTGAGTCAACCCTACTCCATTGCAAATAAGTGCCATTCAGGAAGTGGAGGTGTCAAAATACGACACTATGAAAATATACTTTTAGATTAAGATATTTCAATTTGGTGCAAAAATGTTACATAATGCCCCTTTAAGCCAGGCCAAATATTGACCTCCCTGATATACAGTACATGTAATTCAAGGCTTAGACAAAGGAGAGCTTCTTTAAGCTCCTGATTTAGGAAAAAGATTCCTTTCAGAATGAAAATAAGGTACAGTCAAACCTGTTCTAGTGGTCACCTTTGCATTCAATACCATCACCTGGCTATTGCAGTCATTTTTGACACACACTGGAGCATGCGTATTGCATCTTACTGTCAATGGTTCTGAATGTGTGGTTGCTGTTTTTTCTGATGTTAAGACTGGGAAGACATCAGGAAGTCAGTTAACTGTCAAGTTTCAATAAATTGTTGGTAAAAACCAAACTAATATTCAGGTATTAAACCAGTCCCATCACTGCAACAACTAAAATATTCAACCTATTTGTACCAACATGTAGTTCTAACTTTTCCTAAGTTTTGTTAAATGATTCCAGACTGCAAAGATGATTTCATCAAAACCCTGTCAGCTAGAAAAACTTTCCGGGTGTATCAATGTCACGAGGACAAAAAAAAAAGAGAGCAAAAGCAATAAATGTAGACTAATTGTGGCGTCTGTGGTTTAGTGGTAGAGCATCCGACTGTCAAGCAAGGAGACCCAGGTTCAATCCCCAGGGTTGGACCCAGACATGTCCGGACATGCACCCAGATGTTGTGCCCTTGGGAAAGGCACTTAACACGTATTTCCCCCCTCAGTTAGAGGGATCCTGGGCCCTACTAGGGTTTGAGTTGGCGTTAGGAAGGGCATCCAGCCGTAAAAAATCCTGCTTCAAAAAAAGACTTGCACTTGATGCAAGCACGTCTAACCCCCGTTTCGGGGAAAAAAGACGTTAAACTGGATAGAGAGAGAGAGAGAGAGAGAGAATCCTTTTTACAGATCTGATTTAAGACCATTCTAAGTCCGAAAGCAGTTGCTGACTAGAATTCACGTGGGAGCATTTCCCAAGATGAACAGGTGAACTCCAGAACTCAACTACATGTAAGTATTCAGACTGGCACTTTATTGAACGCCTTGTTAAAATCCCAGACAGTCTCTGTCACGGTCTACGGCTTCCACAGTGGAAATCAATCAACTCTTTTTACCTTGTACTTGAGACGTACAGCTGAGGGAATGGGAAAAACAACATTAACCCAAGACTTGTATGTACATGTATATGGAACAGTTTGGATGTCAGTCTGAGAACATTGGGTTTTAATGTCTCTCAGCCACAACACTTGAAGACCATCAAAAGACAGTTGATGATACATTTACATAACAGGTTTAATGCGATCTATGACACCGATGTTGCATGTAGCTGGATATCTTTTTGCAGATGTATGACCTGTATGGCCACAAGGCCGCGATAACTGCCCTATAGTTGTCACTATATTGTTATATATCTTAATATGTTATAGTATGTTGTCAGTTGTATTGTTAATTATTGTATCATTACTGTTTTAGTATGTATTTTGTATGTGGAGAGACAACTGGCAGAGGTGCAATTATGCACCTGTTTTGTCTCTCCTCCATGCTACTTGTCATTGCATTGGAAAGTCTAATAAATAAAATAAATAAATAAATAAGTAATGTTCTAGGAAGAACATGATAGGAATGCAACAATAATTGACATATTTCTCCTTGTGTTGCTCAACCCTCTATGCATTTATGCTGAAAATTGAGTCAAATGTTAGAAGATTTGCATATCACAAAGGTATATTAGAAGATTTGAATGACACTCTGGCCTAACCGTACAGCTGAGGGAATGGAAAAAAAAACATAAACCCATTAAGTAATGTTCTAGGAACAACATGATGGGAATGCTATAAGAATTTGACATATTTTCCTTGTGTTGCTCAACCCTCTACTTATGCATTTGTGCTGAAAATTGAGTCAAATGTCAGAAGATTTGCATATCACAAAGGTATATTAGAAGATTTGAATGACACTCTGGCCTAACCATACAGCTGAGGGAATGGGAAAAAAACATTAACCATAAGTAATGTTCTAGGAAGAACATGATGGGAATGCTATAAAAATTTGACATAATCTCCTTGTGTTGCTCAACCCTCTATATTTTTTTTTTTTTAATGCTGAAAATTGAGTCATATGTCAGAAGATTTGCATATCACAAACTAAGGTATATTGGAAGATTCGAATGACACTCTGGCCTAACTGTACAGCTGAGGGAATGGAAAAAAAAACATTAACCCATAAGTAAGGTTCTAGGAACAACATGATGGGAATGCTATAAGAATTTGACATATTTCTCCTTGTGTTGCTCAACCCTCTATGCATTTATGCTGAAAATTGAGTCAAATGTCAGAAAATTTGCATATCACAAAGGTATATTGGAAGATTTGAATGACACTCTGGCCTAGGGTGAATTCAATCTACCTATGACTCTAGGCAGCCCTCTAAAAATTTGATCCAAATCATTCAATATTGTGCTTTTGCAACACCATACGACTTGTACTAATCATGTACTAATTGTTGCAGATTTAATTTACATTTGAGGGAATATCATTCATATTCCCAGATCAGCTGGAAAACTTGATACGCTGTAGCTGAGTTAAATGTAACAATGAAAAATGCTTTATTTGAGAGCATATTGAAACACTTTGTACATGACACTGATATCATTACGACATGTGCTATTAGTATAACCAAATGCTTTTGTGACAGGCTGAATAAAAGTTCAAAACAGGAACTATGTGGCTCCAGATGTCTTACTGAGGCTACTCTTATTATATACTGTCAGTTAACTGCAGCAATACAAAGACTACTTTAGATTTTCTTTCTGTCCATGTACAGAGTAGAATCAGCTGCCAAGCTACACATACTGTGCATGCAGCGAAAGTAAAGGCCTTTTGGGCTGAGCTGGCAGCCACACTGCCATAATCCCCCCCCCACACACACACACATATACACACAGTAATACCTCATTGGGGAACAGCAAAGAAGAAGAAGATTACTTCTAATAGCAACTTCTGTAGACCTGTTACATTGTAGATTCATTGCTTAAACAGGTACTAAAAACGTCTATACATCCAATAAACTATGAAATTTTGAGCTCCTGAACTAAAGTAAAGCTTTTTGATGCTTGAAATGTAATTTGAATAGAGATAAGAAAGGCAATCATCAAGTCCTTACTAGAGTATACATTTGTATAAGGCAGGCAAATATGGTGATCCAGTTAACAAACTCAATACCTGGGATGGGCTTAGATGGAGACCAGTCAACACGGCAAAAATACAAAATATAGACTGCTGGTATTCGATTTTCCAGTTCACTTAGACCAACTGATTTCCAATGGAGTCTGAAAACTAGCTACATTTGAACTTGGTCTCTTGGTTTCTTCTGGTTTACCAGGAAAGGTTTATGTATGTCATGCATATATTGAATTTCACTTTTATTGCAAGTATCGATATTGGCCAGCACCTAAAATTCAATAATCAGGCATCTGGCAAAAAGAATTACTCTACAATGATGCTGACCAAAAACATTAAAGTCTATCAATCAGTCACTATCTAAATTGCAGTCAGACCAATCATGCTGATACAGGTGTTACGCCTTCAGTCACAAAAACTGCCATGGCCTCCATTTCTGCATTGCTCAGCAGTATTTACTGGTTTCTCCTAAATGGAAGCTGATGTGTATCCAGGGTTGCCCACAGTCCCACTTCCATGTTGGCCAAGCATGGATAACACAATAAGCTGCGTCCAATTTACTTGCTGGCCTCCAAAATCACTAACATTTGCTGCCTCGTAGTCTAATTTTTGGTCCTCGGGGGCAATTTTATAGAATGCGGGCAACCATTCTGGCAACCTGCAATTTTGTAGATAACAGAATAAAGTACAATGTATTTCGTGCGCAGCATTATAAACCTACATGTACATGTGAAAAAACACCTCAACCAAGGAGGCTATGGTTTAGCAAATTTACAGCTTGGTTGGTTATTTGATTGGTTGGTTGGTGGGTTGGTGGGTGGGTTGGTTGGCTCATTGGTTGGTTGGTTGGTTGGTTTATTGAATATGTTTGTTAGTTTGTTGTTTGTATAACTAAACAGATGTACTGGTTATGCTAAACAAACAAGGATTGTTAATATTCAGGATCGTCACATCAGCCCTTACCTTTATGATTATGATAACGCAATTGCATATTAGTACACTGTCTCAGATCTTTGAAAAGTACCATTAAAATTAAGTTTCTTTTTCATCATATCTACCACAAGTACAGTCTGAAGTATAGTTCTAATAATTGCAATGAGGCAGATACAACGTCTGGCTAGTTTGTGTCTTCCCATATCACTTTTTACCATGGATAGCACCTTACACTTACCAATAATGCCATCCTTGTTTCCAAGGTGTTGCACATCTGTTGAAGGGAGTGGGATTTTTATTTGTTTATCCAAATCAATGTGGACACAGCTGTCATTCATAATATATCGAGGTTTGGGTGACCTAATTTTGCTACATGCAACGTCTGAGTAGTTTCAGATGTTTTCTTTTTTACTGTTTGAACCACCTGACAGTGTACACTCACCATGAAACAACTTGTCTTGATAGCTGTTATATTACGTTTTTATTCTTCTTAATGTCATATAGTTTCCAGGACTACATGTAGGATTCAAAGTCAAAAGGCTTTAAACCAAAACAAATTTACAAATGACACACTTCATACACTCAGACTATTAATTTAAAGCTATTATAGAGCAGACCAAGGCAGCCTCATGCATGCATACATCTCAATGTAACATTTCATTGTATCGACAGGGTTCAAGCATGTTTGTGCAAAAATTGTCAATAAAATGTCACACAGAAAGGTCAAGACTGCACAAGCTTGATAAATGGATTGCATTCGTGTGCATTCACATTGATTTTTCTGTCTCTTTCTTCCCTCCAAAAATATTCATCCTTTAAAAAGATAGGCAGCAATACAGTATAATAAAGGTACAGTCTACTTAAATCCCAGAAACCAGAGGCTGAAAAACATCAGACATTACCCTGCGATCCATTTGTAGAACAACCACACAATGACATGCTACATTGTACAGGCTCAAAATACTTTTTTCTGCATACCTGGACTGGTGCAGGCAACATTCAAAATTATCTGCACCAGATAAATTTTACCTGCAGTTCATAAATTGAAATGTTTTGACAATTTTTTTTCAGCATCACCATTTTTAATTTTACTATTAGAAGTTCTCTGCTATCTTCAATGATGCTGTTTTAAAGAATGACAGTTTTTGATCACTGCTAGTTGTATGTCCACATAGTGTCTGTGGCTGGTTTTGTCATGGACCAGTGCAGGTTAGGTGCAGGTAGACATCAGAAATACCTGCACAGCTCCAATTTTATCTGCACTAACCTGCATATGCAGGTGGTATTTCAAGCCCTGTAGTATGTCATAAACATCAATCAATTCATGAAACAATGCAGAGCACAGATGTCATCCCATCCTGACACACTGGCTAATCTAATTTCTTTGGAACTCTTGCATCAGATCTAAGATCTCCAGAGGAATTGCCTGCTGTTTTACTCCCACAGTTAAGTATGTGTGGCATAACAACAGTTTCGGAGCTTGCTTTAAGTGCTTTTCAAAATAGCAGCCAATAAGATACAAGGACATTAGGACTCTAAGGGTGCTACTTTTCTGGAAACAAAATGAAATGACTTAAAAGGTTAACAGCATGGCAAGGGCAGCCAAGCTAGAGTTTTGGGACTTACGTAGACTAAGTTGCATCCACATTATTTGACAGATGTGGCAGGAAAACTAGCTTAGCAAGTAAAATTGGCAGCCAGTCTTGTCTCACTGCGGAATTTTATTAAAGGGCTCTTAAAGCCCCAAGGAGCAAGTCTGTGTGGCGTTTTCTGGCTTCTTTTCTCCAAACAGTACAAAAAACAGCTTTCTGTTTAAAATATATCCTCTGAGACATTTCAAAATTTTCAGTTTCAACTTCATATTATCAAGTTGGCTGATTGTGATAAGCAATGAGAAAAATTCAACACCACCAATACAACCCAAAGGGACAGAATCTAAGAGAATGAGTATATGATTTAGTAATTGTCACTGAATTTTTAACACATTGAGTGGTACTACATATCATGAAGGCATTGTGTGTTCAAAGGGGAAAACATCATGCAGGGCAGTGCTGCAAACATTACCTTTAGACTGCCTGTCCGTACTAATGATCACAACTTTCAGCACCATGGACAGGCACAGCTGATCGTGACATGCTCTTATCATGCATATAAGGGCTAATTTTGATGAACCTGGCAAACCAAGAATTCCATGTCAACCTCATGTAAAATCTTGTAGCTTCATCCACACTGCTGAAAACAAAAGAAATTGGAGCCCTCTTTTGCATAGACATACCAGACAACATGTTACAGCCACAACTGTGAGTTTGAACTGCATCAACCATCCCTGAACCCACCAGAGCAATTATACAACCCAACCCTGGGCCTACAGAGGATAACATGCGCCTAGAAAGGCCTCATCGGCCACCTTAGTGCCAACCAGACCCATAATACACAACACAACCCTGAGTATCCAGAGAATAACATGCCTAGATCATAGATAGACCTCATCAGTCATCTCAGGGCCTTCCAGACTAAATATACAACCTACCTTTCCACACCAGTCATTGACTAGCTCACACACACATTATGCATCACATCTTGATGATGATATACACAGTAATAAATTCCAGTCTTTGAAATAGTTGCATTTGGTGGGTGAAAAGATATTAACATAATGATTGTTTTGCAATCAAAAATAACAAAATAAGAAAATGTTTTAGTTGATATTAACAAACTAATTTATATAAAGTTAATCATAATAGAAAAGGGAGCTACAACCTCGGGTATGAAATAAAAGAACTACGTTTCTGGCTATTTACGTCTATTTCAGAAAAAAAGTACTTTTACTTTATACTCCTTTGTTTCTAAAGTGATACAAAGTCTTGATTTAACAGATGCAGATTGTTTCTTATTTTGAATTACAGATCAAACTTGTTCCATAACAGATTATTTCTTGTCTGTTTTCTGAACAGTAATGACGGATGAGCAATGATACGCACCAATACTTACGCCCCCGTAACAACTTGCTTCATCTAAAAGTCACGGTAAGCCCTACAGATCTACAACAATATAAGAATATATGTCATTCACATACATGAAACTGATATATTACTGACAGATAGCAAGAACATGTCAGTAAGCAATCATTCATACAGCAAAATTAAGTAATATATCTGCACTCTCACAGCACTTTTGTTGTCTCCAGAGGATGACTCTAATCAAGCTGAGCTCATATAACATCTATATCTATGTTTCTCAACCATATAGAATTGTCAGTAGGGGGGCAAAGATTACAACTCCAGTGGTCTAGAAAATCTAATTATCGATCTGACCAGTCAATCACTGCAAAAAAAAATTTACAAAATTCTGCACAGAAACTGAAATGCTCTGAGGAATCAAACCCCCCACATCATTTAGTTGTACAATAAACAGGAGTCTGCATTTGCTACAGAAGGTCTGGTTGTCTTTGGATTCTCATTTGAGACAATTAGACACCTAAACTTAATTTCTGATTCTTTCCAATTTGTTTCTCCATCCTTTATAATTATTACTGAAGGAGCCTCTCAAACCTTAGTAACTGAGCTAAGTCAAGTCACGTAGCTGCCTCGGAATGACGTTCTTCAAGTCTGAGGTGTTGCCTTGTGATTTGTGACGTGTGCAGACAAGTGTGTCCGGGATATTAACCATCTTCACCATCTTCCTTGTCAAGGCTTACACTAGGTTTCTCTAAAAGCCTTACTTTGAATCAGCAAGAGTCAAGCAATACCAGGCTAGGCAGAATGAAGAATTGGCAAAATCGTGCCACATTCTGGAAACCCCAGGTTATATCCTCTTCACACTAGAGGCAGAGTGAGCCAGAATGCCTTCTAAATAGAAAATGAAAATTTCTTGTATAATCCAGCTGGCTATTCGAAGTGCATTCTTCAAAATATGGGGTGTATTCCAAATATACAGGTCCATTTCAGTTCTCCCTTGAATGTGTCGAATCATGGAGTTAAACTCCATGGTCGAATTTTGTTGGAATGCTGTAGAAATACATGTATTCACAATGCTGTCATACTGCAGTTAGAATAATACTTTTAATACCTTTCCATATTTTTTTAAACATTTCTCCTGAGCGATCAATATACATGACACTTTTTAAACAAACAGTGAAACACACACACAAAAATATTTGTCCTGGCTTACTCTAATCTACTAGTACATGTAGTACCGGTAATAGTGATTTAAGTGTACAGAAGTTGACAATATATTATACTTGAGAGCAAGAGCTTCCTTGTAAATATAATTAATTGTGGTTCGTGATGAAGACCCTTAACCTGAAGCAATTTAATTATAAGTAAAATGGAGAAGAGTGGCGGCTCTGATAAAATAGGCTAGACCATTTCAGACTTATCGACATGGCACAGTTTGACAGGCAAGAGATGTTCTGAAAAGATACACCATATCATATTACACCCTGTCTATTTATCATGATATCCAGTTACCAACACTTCGCTTATATTAAAACAGGAAGACTAACCATACTCTGTGCCAATATTGTTGCCTAAAGGAAGACGTAAATGGCATTTTGATGTGAATTGTGAACAGACACAGCATGTCAGGAGAATGTACTATGCCTGTGCGACACCCCGATTTTTCATGGCTTTCGTTGGATGTTTGGTCATATCAATGTTGCATCAGAATTTTGCCTATTGCACATGATATCTTTAAGTAGATGATATCTTTTACGACACAAAATTTGAAAACTATGGACAGAAAGTCATCCTTAAATATGGGAATACGACACTAAACAAGACATTCTGCTGAGGTGCTATGCACACTACATTACGGGGTTCCCGGAGGCGCAGTATGCTCTACTGATGTGCTAACAGACATGCGCCTAACATGGGGAGAATGTGTAGTGTGTAAATGAAAGCATAACCTTCGCAAATAGAGATGAACTATCACAAAATTACAAAATAGTTGTGCCCAGGGGAATTCTGCAGGCCACAAGCTTAATTATTCATTGCTGCGAAAGTCTTAACATTTGGAACACTTAGTGTATTACTAAGTCTTACTTATCCTCTTCATCCCTTGGAAGACATACGGCCATGACTTTTCCTTTCCATCTGGGTCTGTCCTAGGCCTTGGCCACCTTCTTAAAGATTGCCAGGATATTTTCTCATGGATACCACTCTGGTCATCCGATACAGTTCTTCTCCAAGTGCCTCTTTTTCTTTTCCCAACAGGTCTCCAATTTTTGTGTCATAGGAAATATATATATTCTGTCTGTTCCATTGGACTATGTTATGTCCTATTGAGCTGCATGGTTGTCACCTTTTGTATATAAATCCAGACTAAAGTTTGACTGTTGTGAGTAACCTGATACAGGGAAAATCGCCCAGCAGTACCGATATGTACTAGCCTTCACCAGGCCTTCCTATGGGGGTATGGATTGTAGAATTTGGCAAAAAACAGGAAGAATAATTTACCAGGAGAGTCAGTCTGTGTGAAGGTTAAACTGCGCGGGCAAATGAACTCTACGGTGGCCAAACTCCCCTGGAGAATTATATTCTCCCTATTTGGCTAAATTTTAGTGTTTTTAAACCTGCCTTGTTCTGGTGGAGACTTAAGATATATACATGTACATCATAGAAAACAGATTATCCGTAGAAAACACCATCCAAGAGGGTTTTGAAAGTCTCTTCTTCCCTAATACAGCTGCGGAATTAAGGGCATCCATCAGCCCAAGGGTGGAGCCAATTAGAGGTATTCACAGGAGATTTATCACTTAATTTCAGTAGAAGTGATCCCTGGGCAAGCCTGACGTCTGCTGGGAAAACTGACCGCATCGCAATCAAGCTGCGATAGGCGTTATACAGGAATCAGCCAGGCATGAGCACTGGGTAGCACTAACAAGGCACAGTAAATCACACTCACGCAGATCAATTAGCATCGCTAGGAGACGGAAAATCATCCCTCTCAATCTGTATGCAAAGACAAAACTGAATCAGATGATCTCCTAAATATTACGTGTTTGACCCACCCCATTTTGAAAATTGGAAAATGGTCGGATCAAGCCATAGTTATACGATTAAATATTTAAGTATTTTAGGATTGTATGTACAACAACGCCATCAGATGAATGATGAGGTGAAAAATACCTGACCACACGCTAATTTTTACTTGATTGTCTTCATTGTCCCGTGGGAGCTATGTTTTCATACCTCTTAGGTGATAAATCATGTTAACATATCTGCAAGGCAGCGATAGAGGTACATAAAGGGGTAATTCAAAACCAATTTTGACTATGTTTTACATCTCGAACTCTCTATAATGCAAGTGTTGATGGTACATTGTACTTGCCTTGAAAACAAGTACAGTATACTGGACATATTTGTAACTGTTAACGTTATACAACTAATAATTAATGGGAAGGATTGTCATCAAACAACAGTATATCATATAGAATGACATTATGTTTGACATTTGCATATAAAATGCCTCTGTTGTACTGTAGTATTTGCCGTTACAAACATGGCCTCAGACTTACAATACAGCAATAGAGGGGTGTTTTGTACACACGTATGTAGTATCCATCCATATACTGATGCAGCAATTATCCAAATGTCGTTTGAAGGATCAGAGAATATGTGGGTCATGAATTTCCTTAGAATAGAAGGAGCAGGTTTGTGTGGTGTTGATATGTCCGGGCTGACAGGAGCTTCAATTTGAAGTTATGGGAAGTTTTTCCTCCCTGCTGATCGAGGTATTCCTTTCAGGGCTCGAATTACCCCTTTATGTGCAAGTTGGTACACATAAATTTGGTGCTGTGCACCTAATTTTTTACCAGTCTGCACCAGATAGAGTGCTAGTAGAGTAAGTTTTTTGTGCAAGTATTTTTTAGCCTGGAATTCATCCGTGAACGCTGTGTCTCCGCTGCCTTCTTCCTTCTGTGAAGGCAGAGCGGAGGAACAGAGCGGAGACACAGCGTTAACGGATGGATTCCAGGCTAAGTATTTTTTTCTCATGTGTAACTAATAAGACCAATACATATGACTGCAAGCTTTTTGTGCAAGAATAATTTTGTCCAGACCAATACTTGTGACTGCTAGTATCAGACTATGAGGTAGCTTATATTATATGACCTGTCAAACAAACCTCTGCATGTAAAAGAACCCAACACACTTATCATATGCATGAAGAGTCCCTAGAAGTGACCCCAGGTGTGCTTAGCTAAATCAGCCTAAAATATGTGAGTCGTAGCTAAACCGCATTGCACGACTTAAGCTAACAAAAAAGCGTCTGAGGTCATGAATCAAGCTTTATCTTTACCTTTTATAGCAGCTACCCAGCTAGGATCAAAACACATAACCTGTGAAATCCATGTACAGTATGTGTCATATCTATGCACTACTGATAAAGTGTGATAGAAAACCTCTTTAAGTTTAGATGCTGTAAATGCAAGAGTGCCTCCATATTATCATCAAATTCTCCATAAAAGTTGATGAACAGTGCATCTATGTAATGGTGCCTTAATGACTTTCCATTTAAAGCACCTGAATGCACTCTAGTTCACATCTGCAAATCACTCTTAAGAGTCTGGGCTTGGCCTGCGACGATAAACTCTGATAAATTACCCAATGAAAAACTTTTTTGCATATCATGAGCACAGGAGAAGTTCAATCTGATATAATTTCATGTACAAACATCTGAGAGAGTATGTATACATAGAGATTTGGGTAATATATTTGCATGCATTTTGAAGGAGAAAGTTGTTAATAGCTGCAAAATGTAGACCATAGACTGGCATGAACTCTATAGCCCATTTTCTGGGAGGGTACAGTAAATAATGAAATGTTTGCTGTGTTTTGTTTATTTTTTTGTTTTCATAGTGTCTTCGGTCGGTAGTGGATCGTGGGGAGCGGACGAAAGCTAAAAAGGCTGTCACTCAGGCTATACAAGGTTAACATCCCGTCTGTAGTTTTCAAATGCTGCGTCGGAAAAGATATTGTCTGCAGCAGGCAAAATACAGATGCAACGTTGACCAAAAATCCAACGAAAACCATGAAAGACCAGGGTTTTGCGCAGGCGCTGTACGTTCTGCCGACGTGCTGGAAGCAGGGATGGCATCATGACTGGAGGGAATGTGTGAGAGGATTATTAGCTGTTTGACAATCAGATCACATTCTAACCACCCCTGGCTGTTCAACCTTGTGCACGCCCTTGAATCTTCTCATGAGCCAATTGGCAGAAACAAAGTATTATATCATGGCCGGCCCTGCGTTAGCAAACCTGAGCCGCGGCCCTGAAAATGAATTAGCCAAAACTACATCTCCCGTGAGGAATGTTTGTTTTTTTTAGAAGGAAAAAAATCTGAGGAAGAATTTGTACACGAAAAAATGAAATCAAAAATAATTTGAAACTTTTAGAAATAATGATATACATGTATCTTATGATAATTTTTTTGCTTTCCCAGCAACTGGTAGCTATACATGTAGATTATTATTTTTTTGAAGCACTTTGTTTCTAGGGTGCAACCATTGGCTCAGATTTGCCAAAAAAGACAATTTTCAGTTGTTTTGTTTTTGTGTGTGTGTGTGTGTGTGTGTGTGTGTGTGTGTGTGTGTGTGTGTGTGTGTGTGTGTGTGTGCGTGTGTGTGTGGCGTGCGCATGTGCGGCGTGCGCATGTGTGTGTGTTTCTAGAGACATGCCAAATGGTGTAATCTAATGCCCAAAGGCCACAAAATTAAGTTAGTATGATCTGATTAGGTTGAGGTAGGATGAAACAGCATAAGATTTTTTGGATCTCAAAGGACTTAATCTTTGTTAGAGGGGATCCATTTGAAGATTAATCTAAAAGTAGCTGGTACTACAAGTATTGGTGGGGGAAGCAAGACAATTTGATTAAGTACCCTTTGATATGGACGGCTTTGAAGTTATACTGACTCCTCCTCCAAAAAAGTCATCCCTTTCTGTGACTGGGACAAAAGCCTATATATATATATATATACATGTACATACATTACAATAAAATGCTTGGTTGCAATTATCAAGTCAGTTAATGACGATGAAGTACCGTGAGACCATCACCAGGTTGAATTGGGAAGGTTTCTAGAAAACTTGGTTCAGTTCCACATTCTATTCTAAAACAATCTCTCCTAGCTGTGGAAGATGTCTTGTGGCAAAAAGCTCAAGCGCTGTATATCTAGACTTAGCAGGCAGCAATATTTTTCGCTGACACAACTATGTGCCTATACTAATGCATCGCAAGCCTGCAGAAAAATTAGCTTGATGCTATATAATATTCAAGACTATCAACAAAAACAACACAACACAACACAAGTACATAAGGCATTGCAACGTTTTACCGAAAAGACCTAATTTCAAGAGAGCAGATCACAATGCACAATTATAGATTTTTAGGAAGCTTGGTTTCATTCCAAGAAATTCTCTAAGAGATCCAATACTTGTGGGAGATCTCTCATGCTTGAAAGATCAAGCCCTGAGTGCACATCCATGTGATTTAGATTCAAAAGGCAATGCTTTCCATGCATGCAATAAAATATAATACCAGAGAGCTAAAGTTTAGTAATGCTAGACTGACCTGTTTATACAGCTGCTATCTATGACTGAACTATATAAGATGTTACAACAGCACCTGACCATCTATAGGGGATGGTTATCCTCTAATACTAATAGTATTAGTATTAGAGGATAACAAAAAGATTTCTAATAAGATAACAAAAAGATTAGTAATACAAAAAGATTTCTCTACCAGTTACAGTTGCTGACTGGAGTTGCTATAGGTTTCCATTATAACCCCTCCCCAGGTTTCTGCTTGGTTACTCCCCCTAGGTTACCATGGCAACCCCTTCTCGGGTTTCCAATTATCCCTCCCTAGGTTTCCATGGTAACCCTCCCTAGGTTTTCATAGTAACCCCTCCCCAGGTTTCCATAGTAACCCCTCCCCAGGTTTCCATAGTAACCCCTCCCCAGGTTTCCATAGTAGCCCATCCCCAGGTTTCCATAGTAACCCCTTCCCAGGTTGCTAAAGTTATCCCTCCCCAGGTTGCTAAAGTTATCCCTCCCCAGGTTGCTAAAGTTATCCCTCCCCAGGTTGATAAAGTTATCCCTCCCCAGGTTGATAAAGTTATCCCTCCCCAGGTTGATAAAGTTATCCCTCCCCAGGTTGATAAAGTTATCCCTCCCCAGGTTGATAAAGTTATCCCTCCCCAGGTTGATAAAGTTACCCCTTCCCAGGTTGCTAAAGTTATCCCTCCCCAGGTTGCTAAAGTTATCCCTCCACATGTTGCTAAAGTTATCCCTCCCCAGGTTGCTAAAGTTATCCCTCCCCCAGGTTGCTAAAGTTATCCCTCCCCAGGTTGCTAAAGTTATCCCTTCCCAGGTTGCTAAGTTATCCCTCCACATGTTGCTAAAGTTATCCCTCCCCAGGTTGCTAAAGTTATCCCTCCCCAGGTTGATAAAGTTATCCCTTCCCAGGTTGCTAAGGTTATCCCTCCCCAGGTTGATAAAGTTATCCCTCCCCAGGTTGCCTTGGTTATCCCCAAGTTTCCTTGGTAAAATCTCATCAAGTTTCCATGGTTCCCCCTCAAACCATCCAACAGGTGATCGGTGGGGGAAAGAGCGGCATTACAAACTTTAGGAAGCTGGATTTCTAACTGGATTTGCCAACTGTTTCACCCAGAATTCTGATATCCCCTTTGTCATGTGTTCCTCTATAGGCTGAATAAGTGGTTGAAGGCCAAAGTGGGCTGAATTATTTACCAGAATTAGCCAGCCAGAGATGTTCCAGCTGGCAAGCTAATTTACCATTGGCAAGTTATTCACCCAAACTTTGGCCTAAATCTCACATTTATTTGGCCCTAAAGTTTTAAAAGGGAGTTTCTAGTGGAAAATGTGCTTCAGGGTAACATAATTGTCAAACTTGTCTGTTTTTATTCACCTTAAGAGAGGATACTTCTCAAGGGAGAAGTTTTAAAAGGGAGAAAGTATGATTCAGGGTAACATAACTGTCAAACTTGTCTGTCTTTACTCATAATTAAGAGAGGCTACTTCTTAAGGGCTTCATTCCTATGTACCACCATTACTGTAGGTAGTACTATTACCTTTAAAACCATTCCGTGACCCTACTCTGGCCACTCATATAGCCCTGGGAGCATTCTGGAACAGACCCATTCATTTCCTTCTGGGCCAAAAGTGAAAAAGCCCTGGGGATGCCCCTTCCCTTCATCTACTTTTACTTTCATCTTAACCCCCTTTCTATTATCCAGTAATCTGCCCCCCCCCCTGCCATTTATCACTATAGTCCATTAGTTCAGACAGGTTTCCAAGGTTACCCCAGTAGTGACATAAGTGGAAGTCAGGTCACTTCCCATTAAATTAAAAGGCACCACACATTTTGAGTTGAAAATACATTATGAAATCAAATATCTAAGAGTTAGTATTTAAGAAAATATCAAAGGAAGGAGGAAACTATTTCATATGTAAAACTGCTACCAAAGTGTCATGCTGAAAATAAAACATCCAAATCACTGCAAATGCCAACTGTTATCATTTTGGAAATGTTGCTGAGGATCCATGAATCAATACAATCTTAAAGTGTGACACCTCTGAATGAATATCACAAGACATGTACATGCATTTATCATTCGGTTTCCAACTAACCAAGAAGGTTTAAAAAAGAACTATAAACCATGACATGGGATGCACAAATGAAATGTCACATTTCTACATGTCAGCATTACGAAAGTGCCAGCCTTTCTTCCTATCACGAATTAAAAACGATCATTTCCCAACATCTGAGTTCGGAGGATGCGTGGTTAAATTCTATCTCGCCAACTGGCGCCTGAGATAATCTACAAACTGTGGCTGTAATATCCTGCAGGGCGAAGAGATCGCGATCTTCCGACATGGATAGAAAGAAAGCGCTTTGCTTCTGGCAGCGCTGAAAGGCGGGCCCCTAGGTGGTTCCCGCAGCACGTGAGTGATCGGCGTGGTGGATCGGGATGGGATATAAATAGCACTGATGGTAACGGCTACGTGTTCAGCATCATCCTCCTATAGATGTATCTGTTTTCTCTCCGGGCTATATACCGTTAGATTAGATCATTTTGTGCGCTGTGACAGCGAAATTACCATTTGATGATGAGTACGTAAACAGAAATCTGACAAGGACATAACTTCAGATATTTTTTTGAAAGTGTGGCGCTGAGACGTATTTTGTTAAACGTGTGTAGCATCCTCATCCTTACCTTTTTCAGACTGCTCCGCCTCGGTCGCGGCCCCTCCCCCGTCGGGCTCCCCGAGCAAGGCGGCGCAAGCTGCGCCCCGCCCTCCCCGGCGCTGGCAGCCGCTCCGTTCGGGACGTACGGCTCGGGGTCCCCGTCCGCCTTGCCAGCCGCCTCGGTGATCTCCAGCGTCGGAACGGCTGGCCTCGAAGCTGAGTCCGCCATCGCGACGGCAGCTAGCGCTAGCTCTCGCTATCCTGGCGGCGAGGCGCTTTTCAGGCGATCGATGGCATTATGTTCTTGTGTTGATCACTTTCACTTTTCATCAAGGTGCCCAGATGGTTGGGGTCATGACCCGAGTCATGTGAGCAAATACTGCGTATTGATTGGACAATTTAGGTGTAGCTTTCTTGGACCTTCCCAATTCTAATAATAATGGCACTATATTTTCAAATTTAACAATAAATTGAAATAATAACTCATGTAGAAATATTACAGTATTGTAACTATGAGAATTTTAACTTACTTTTGTAATCAATCATCATTCTTTATGCACATAATTAGCTTTAGATAACAGCCGTTCACCCCTATGTCAAAAATAATGGAATGTTCTAAACCAGCATGCTTTGGGCGGGTATTTCAAAATGTTCAAGATGGCGGAAAAGTGAGACAAAGACGACTCTGTGCACCTTTTTTGCTGCTTTAAGATATTTTTAGAGTCCACGCCATGTCTGAGGACAAGGAAAACGTTATTCCTGTTGCACCCGGGGTCTTCAATATACAGGAGACCAAAGTAGAGGTTCCAAAAGCCCCAAATATCGACGACTTCGAGATCTTGAAGCCGATCAGCCGAGGCGCGTTTGGAAAAGTCTTCCTCTCCCGGAAGAAGAACAACCAGAAGTTGTACGCCATAAAGGTAGGCAAGAAGGGGGATTATAAGCGTTGTGGAATTTTATTTACTTGTGTATCCTTCCGTTCCAAAAATTTAGAAATGATGTGACGCCATGAATAGGCTTGCCCGGACTTGCCCGACCAGTTGTTTGACCTTTGACATGCAACTGTGAAAAGCAGACAATCACATGACAATATAGGAGATTCTCAAATTGAATGTACTTTTGATTGAACAAAAACAACAAACGCTTACTGTAACAAACTGTCAAAATTCAGATTTCTCTTATTTATCATAATAATGAGCATGAAGTAAGAACTGCTATACTATAGTTCAGTAGACCGTAGAGCGAAAATAATTGGACATAAGAAATTATGTTGCACTGTTGCACAGCACCCACTGAATCAGTAACAATGCCGGTCATTTCAGAATACTAATGGCTAGTTATACCGCTAGTTATCACATGGGCCAGAACACCCGTATTAAACATTATTGCGACCCAGGCATGACATAAAAGTTTGTTCCTGCAGGTTGTGCGGAAGGCTGACATGGTGCAGAAGAACATGGTTCACCAGACCATTGCTGAGAGAGATGCCCTGGCTCTGGTCAAAAGTCCCTTCATTGTTCGCCTCTACTACTCCCTGCAGTCCAGACAAAACATCTATCTGGTAAGGATGTTGTGACCTTAAGTTTGGAAAGCTGTTTGAGTGTTTGCAACATTGTTTAGCAGTTATCTGTGTACAACTGGTACCAGCAACATTTCACATCTACATGTATCTGGTAAGGGTGTCATTAACCTGCAGCATGCTAAGATAGCCATTTGGCACCAAATTTGTATTGGGTATGGGGCTAGGCAGTGCTCAGGAAGTTACTAAATGAAAAATAATGTTTGCAATATTGTTATTTCTGTGTGTAACTGCTACATGCAAGGTTGCCTAAGCTGAGCCATTGTAATGTTCCCAAATTCACAATAACTGTAATACAATGTACATGTATATTCGAAGTGAAATAAACAAATGTGAGATTTCTCACCCAACCCCAGGTAATGGAATACCTGATAGGTGGGGATGTGAAGTCCCTGCTACACATCTACGGGTACTTTGATGAAGACATGGCCATCCTGTATACAGCAGAAGTCATCCTGGCACTGAAGTATCTACATAGTCACGGCATCATTCACAGGTCAGAATGGTCTTTTTTCTGAATGGTCTCATGGTAAATGCAAACGGGATATCACAAAAAGTTGGAAAATCAGGATGTAGGGATGCATGTTGAAAGATAACATTTCTAGCAACTTCAAGTCATGATGATGAAAAGGATTAGTTTTTCATTCTTTAATTTTTAAAACATGGAGAAAATGTCTTATTAGTGGATAGAGTATAAGGATACAAAATTTCTCATATTTTCCATAACAATCTTGAAATATTTTCAAACCAGACATTTTTCTTCACCCCACAGGGACATCAAACCTGACAACATGCTCATCTCCAACGATGGCCACATCAAGCTGACTGACTTTGGGCTCTCCAAGTTCAACCTAAATAGAGGTACAATGTCAGTCTCAAAGCATGCGAGATCCACTGCTTCTGTGAGGTCACGCTATGCAGATGACACATGATAAACTTCTATCAACACAGATGAACTTTGTACATAATGCTTCTTTGTTAGCAATGATGAAGAAGAGGCTATAATTTTTATGTCTTTGTTGAAGTGGTTCTGAAGAAGAAAATATACCTGTCTTGTTTCTGACAGTGCAATGTGGCTGCATTGCGGTCTTAGAGTCATCAGCATTATAAAACCAGATTTTTCATACAACTTGCTGTTCTTCAGATGTTATTGATGACAGTCCCCTATCTTGAGCATGTTCAATAACCCACCACAATTAGCATAAACTATCTTGGCTATAGAAGATTCTAGATTATGAATATATCTGAGTGTGTATTCTTTATTCTTGACCAGAAATCAACATGGCAGATGTGATGGGCACTCCGTCGCAGGCGAAGACATCAAGTAACGACTACAACCGTACACCAGGACAACTGTTGTCTCTGACAATGGCCTTGTCATTTGTAAGTCTTTGACACAGCTAGAGCTTTTGTCTCTGATTATACATGTATTTACCTTTGCAGAAGGAAAGCATATTGTTTTTGCTCCCTTTCTTCTTCTTCTCCAAACAAATAAGGTCAATAACCTGAACCAGATGGCTGTCACCATGTTAACTGGTGCTGTAGCAGTGGCGTTGGATTACATTATGTAGCAAGTGGGATAGAGTTGGAGGAGCTGGTCACCATATATATGAATGTGTTTGAGTAAGAATAGACAGATTAGTAGTTTGTTCTCTTAGACCGTGTGGAGGTAAACAGTATGTATTTTTGCAAATGTTGCTTTTCTAGTATTATGTTTATTTTATGTTGATTTTTAACCTTTCAATCACTATCATATTAATAAACTTGGTTGCTAACTTGCTACTAAATGAAATGTTGAAAAAAACTAAATCTTCAGGAACATTTGATGTTACAGTAAAATCCTGCTTAGTCTGTTCAATGCTCTTGCATTGTTATGCAATTATGAACTTTCTATTCCATTTTTCTTTCTTTAGAGTGCACAGAAATCAGGAACTCCTGTCGCGAAACACAAGCAGCTACGTCAATGCATGATGGACAGCCCCATGAGTTCTGTTCACTCCAGCCCCCTCAGTCTCAACCAATCAGCAAGCTCCAGATATTCAAACCCATCAGCTAGTGGCTCTTCCTTTTATGGAAGTGTCTGTAGTGTGCTGAAAAGTCATGTAACCAGCAGTGCTCCCTTCAAACCAAGACTGTTAGATTCTAGTTTTGTGGAGCCGTCGCCGGTAAAATGCCTCACACCAACCCTCCGAGAGGCAAGTAGTTGTCCTGATTCTTCCACAAGCGAAATAAACTTCTTAGGAAAAGGGCGATCGTCCAAGAACTCGGTTTCCTCAATGTTCTTTGGCAAAGACGGAAGTCGGTCCTCTGCAGGAAGTGGTGCAAAGCTTTCTGGGAAATCCATCCCATGGTGCAATTCAGACCGAGGTAACCACCCTGCACAAGAATCTGCATCTGGGTTTGAGCAGAATTTCTTGGCTGTGAAATCAAAAACAACATTTAATTCATCAAAGAAAGCTGGGGAAAGAATGGGCTCTGCTGGTTCAGACAACGTTTTTATGACATCAGAAGGCAGCATGGCCAAACTGAGGACCCCCAGCCCTGCAGTGCATCCTAACAAAGGAGTCATGCATCTGGAAACTCCCAGGAGAGAAACACCAGCAAAGAACATCTCCCCCAAGGCCATCCTGAACCTGTCCTCCCTGACCAGCACCTGGCCTGACTGTTGCAGTCCACAGTGGGAAGAGAGTTTCATGACCCATGCTGCAGGTGCTAGCCACACAAAGCAGGACATCTGCTCTGCATCCCTCCCTGACAGTGGCTGTGTCGTGGATACTGATGAAGAGAGCCTCTCTCCCAAAAAAGGCGAGTCAGTGGTACCATTTCAGAACTTTCCCCATGACTACAATAGAGGAAAGGAAACCTGTGAAGTAAATGAACAACATTCTCCCCCTGGTGTCAGATGTCAGGAGTCAAAGGTGAAAGGTCATGAGACTCATGACCCTAGTGACTGTATTGTAGAAGCTGACGAAGAATTTTTCTCTCCAGAAAAAGAGTCAAGGGCACCACATCAGACTTCAATAGATGACAGTGATAGAAGAAAGGAAGCATTTGGGCAGATTAAGAGGCATTCCTACCCTGGTGTCAGAGGTGATGGGTCAAAGGTGATAGATCATGACCCTAGTGCAAAGTGTATGCGGGACACAGTTGGGTCAGGTGGAGTGAAGAGGGCTTTTGAGATGGTAGAAGTGAGCCCAGAGTCAGAAAATGCCGAGCAGAAGACTGATAAACTATGCAAAACTCATGACATGTTTCCACTGAGATCCACAGGCTTGACTCTAGCCTTAGACAGGATCTCTGTGCAGTCTATACTGGACTCAGCAGCTGACAAGAATGATAAGAGAGATAACTGCAGAAAAGGCCAAGATGAGCAAGATAAGTCCAAAGCTTCTTCATCAGAAAATACCTCTCTGACAGATGACTACGTCAGAAATCAAGTCAAAGAGAGAAATGCACCGTTTGAAAGCACAAGAAAGCAGGCAAACGGTCCAACTGGGAATGAGGAAGAGATGGATCCAATCTTGTTGCTAAGCAACCCTCCAAGTCCAATTGACGTGCAGCCATCAGCATTTCAGTTAGAACCCCCTCTAGATGCTCCACCCGCTGCTGACAACGTCACGTCTCCTTTAAAGTCTGCCGACACAAGCTTAGAGCAGGACATGAGTCTGTTAAGCGTCGAGGATGACGACTCAAGGCCAAATTCTCGGAACATGAACTATTCGATCGAAAGTCTGGACCACACGAGGGAAGACTCACGACCAAGCTCAAGAAGCTTGAACCATTCCGCCGATAACTTGGACGTCATCCTGGAAGAATGTTCGGAAGGTCCTGTTGTATCAAATCCGCCTCCTCGCCGCCAAAGTACGGGAATGATCAAGGAGACCCCAAAGCGAGAGGTTATGTTCCGAGACTCGTGCGAGATCTATGCGCGAAGCGAGCACAGTAACTACTCGTCTGGAGCAGAGTCGTCTATGTGTAGCACTGACGACGGGCGTGCAGACCGCATGGGAATGTCTGTCACCCCTTATGGGACCCCAATGAACAAAGGACGAAAGGACTCGAAAGGAACACCTCAGGTATGTTTGCAAACCTTTACAAATCAACAAATGTTTTGTCCTAGATAGGAGAGATTGGAATTCTAATCTCACGCAGGACAATTCCAGATTCTCCTAGGACAGATTGGAATTCCAATATTCAGATCCCAATTCATAGTAAAATTCCAATCTCCCCTAGGGCAGACTAGAATTCCAATCTGTCCTAGGAAAATCTGGAATTGTCCTAGGAGAGATTAGAATTCCAATCTCTCCTAGGGCAGATTGCTTTGGAATTCCAATCTCCCCTAGGACAATTTTAGATTGCCCTGGATTTCCAATCTCCCCTGTGACATATACATGTAGGTACAGTTCAACAAATTTTCACTGATCAGTGATTCCCTCATCAGTTCACTTGTCCAATTTTGTCGGAATAATTTTAGAAATTTTTACCTTTCTACTCATACAGAACAATGGCTGGATACAGAAAACCCCTCACCAGACCCCTGCAAGAACCCCCTTCAGGACCCCCAAGAGTGTGCGTCGAGGCCCTGCCCCCCAGGAGGAGGATGGGAGAGTCCTGGGCACGCCAGACTACCTGGCACCAGAGCTACTACTGGGGAAGAAACATGGTAGGACTGGGTGTCTGCTTCTTTCATCCTTGCCCTTAAAACGGCATTTCTTTCAAAACATCCTCTGAGATGGAATGTCCATTGCTACATTAGTTTTGAACCCAGAGAACTTTGCTGTCTTTTCAAGATCCTTATTTGATATGAAGTAAGACTGTACATGCTCTTAGTCTTACAGAAAATTTTGACTTCAAAGACATTGTAGGATTAAATACCTCCTATAGCTCCTATCGTCTGTTGATATTGACCATGCCCTTGAGACCTAGGACAATACTTTCAATGATACTGTGTCTTTGTGGGTGTTTTCATTCCTTTCATGTTCATGTACTAGTATATACATTGTACTAGTAAAGAGTTACAGACTTGAAATTTACTTGTGCTGGGTTCTGGGTCACAGTATTACATCAACAATACTTGTGTACTCTATACATCATCATTTCCTGTGTGTAACATGTCTGATGCACTGTTACATCATCGGTTATTGTGTAAATATTTAACCTGTTGCCTTTCCTTTCAGGAGCTGGGGTTGACTGGTGGTCCCTGGGAGTGTGCCTGTTTGAGTTCCTTACGGGTGTTCCTCCCTTTAACGACCAGACACCAGAGCTGGTGTTCCAGAATATCCTCCATAGAGGTGAGGTGTAAAACCAGTAGCAACGTGGTGTTTGTTTGTTTGTTTGTTTGTTTGTTTGTTTGTTTGTTTGTTTTATCATGATCTCCATTAGTGTATATTTCACACTATTCTTCCTGAAGTCTGTAGGGAATCAGCAACTTTCAGATAGTAGTATTTGGACCACCATACACCAAGTGCATGTGGTGTGGCTGTCCTCATTTATTGTCCTATCCGAGGGACGTCCCTAACCAAAGCTAGGTACTCATTTTCACCTGAGTCAAGTGAGGAAAGTAGTGTAAATGTAGTCTGTATGATTCTGTTTGTTCTCCACAGACATCCCGTGGCCTGAAGGTGAGGAGGCTCTGTCTGACCAGGCTAGAGATGCCATCGATTCTCTCCTGTCTATGGAGGACCACAACAGGCCAGGACCAAGTGGTAAAGAACAGTCATACCTTTTAATTAAATACTCTCGAGGGAGGGAGAATTGAGTAAGGTAGTATGAAGTGAATAAGCAACTGAGTTATTGAGAGTATTATATATGCTTGTAATCATTTGTTAGAGATCTAAAATTTTCTGTGTCATTAGAAATTGTATGTCGACTACCATTTCAATATACTGGATGCAAGTTACTAGGATACTACTACTACCTACTTCTACTACTACTACTACTACTACTACTGCATTAGAAATTCAAAATGATGATTTGATGTAAATTTCTTTGTTCCAGAGTTGCGGTCTCACCCACTGTTCACGGGGATAGACTGGGCAAACCTCCATGACAGGCCAGCCCCCTTCATACCTTGTCCAGATGATGACACTGACACATCATACTTCGATGCACGGAACAATGCACAACACCTACAAATGTCCGATATTGACCTTTGACCCCAAGACTCCTCATGGGTATTCTTCTATGTAGAACTGTGCTTTATCCAGAACTGCACCTAACCCTAAGCCATTCAGGCATAGAACTAGATTGGCACGGTTCTGGATATGATAGGCCTTTTAATTGCTGGGAAAAAAGCTGCTCACCAATAACACAGGAAAAACAGTGCTACATTTTTAGGCTTTCCTATTGGTTCAAAAAGTATTGGCCAATCACATGCAAAGGCAAATGCAAAAGTGGTCCAGAAAAGCTGCTAACCAATCAAAGATTAACTTCACAGCTTCAGCCTTTCTCATTGGTTGGGAGTTGACCAATCACATACACTGTCTGGGAAGCATGGTAGGGCTGATTTGAATCTAGGGAAATTATTGGTTTGAAAGAGGATGGTGCCTGAAAAAAATCGAATATATTGAATGGCTGTGATGCCACAAATTAGGAATTACCATTAAATTTTACTTTTATTGAAATCTGATACATGTACTGTTTTTGTATGAAATTCGAAAAGTCATCAAATTGTGTATATTGATGGGAACAGATTGTTGTTTATATATGTATATGTAGGGAAGAAACATGCCTTGAAATGCAAAAAAAGCAACCTGCTGCTATGTTTATGTAGATTGCATGTACTAAAGTGAAAAGGAGCCACCCAGTGATACTGATTGGTATTGCACTATATGCAAACATTATTTCATGCAAGGTTATTTGACTTCTAAAATCATGAAAGATATAGTTCCAAAGCTCATGGTGGGAAATATCAAGTAAAACTATTATAATGAAGTGTAGCAAATACTGAGTGAGATTATTTTCTTCATGTATTGGTGAATAAAGTTTTGATAAAAATGACCATAAGTCCAGCTATTTATGTTTTCAACTGTCAAATAGATCGGCTGTGATGCGATCCACAGGATGCACAGAAAATTTCCACAATTAGATGATGTCCAAGGTAACAAATGATGAAGTAAAATGTATATAGTAGAGTGGATTCGTTCTCCAAGCTAACCGACGTCTATCACACCGCAGTCGTCCCTCAGCTCAGTAAGACATCTACTGGTGCATAGTTCCCATTTAAAACTTTTATTCAGCCTGTCACGACTGGTTTCGCCCTGTAGACTTCTTCAAGTGTACAGAGGCTCCAGATGTCTTACTGAGGGACAACTGTGGTGTGATAGATGTTGGTTAGTTTGGGGAACGAATCCACTTCATAATTGATGAAGTAAAATGATCAGCAATCTTCCCTGTAGCTATTTTCAGCCCAGGCTGCACATCGTTAGATGCTTTTGGAAAACATAAATCACGAATATCTCGCTGCCTTCAAAATCAACATACATATGGATGGTACTTGTGATCAACACGCTTGTCACGATCAATTTATTCTTCAGACTAGAGGACCATCATGTTTTGATACAGATGACCGAACGGTCATTCACCTTTAATTGCGAAACGCGTGCACAAACTCCCGACGTGCAGCCAATCCTACTAGTTGAACGGCTAATTTAACTGGAGGGCTAAGAGATCAGTTAATTTTACGCCAGCACAAAAGATTAGCTTGGTGACCGAGCGGTCATTCGCTTTCAAAGCAGACAAGGGTAAATTTAGTAGGGGCAATGCCCTCACGGTCAGTTAAGGGTGTCATCGAACCTAAATTACATTACCACAGCAACTACGCGTGGGAAAAATCATAGTGTTTCCGATTCCAGTCCTGAAAAAAGTATGGTAGGTAGGAAGGGATTTTCACCCGATTTACTAAAAAAAATTGTTTCTTAAAATGCGTGAAACAACGGTTTGACATCCAAACGTCATATCGAAAATTTTAAGGCCTTGCCAGTGGTTGACCCCAAAAAAGGGTAGGATCTGCAAAATTTTTCCAGGGTCGGTCGGGAACCTGAAACACTACACGTTTTTTTAAACCTTATTTAGTGTATTTCCCACACAGGCTCACAACAGCTACTGTATACGTAGCTCGGAAGAAATCCAATTATTTGCGAACAAACAATTCTCGTTTGACAGCACGAATCAGATCACAAGAACCCATTTCAGTTCGAAAATTACCTTTTCACTGATTACGCTCGGTACGATAGACAAAATGAACATTCGGGTGATATGAAAGGTAGGAGGAGGGTAGACCACAACACAGATACCACAGAAATAGAGACAGAAAATTGACAGATATACATTGTAAAATGTAATAGACGGACGGGAACTAATATACGATCCAGATCTTTTTATTAAAAATCGATAGTTTTGGCTTCTGCTGGTATATATCTAGGTCGTCTTGTTGTGTGCCACAATCATATGACAGGAAAATTCGTCAGATGGAGATGTTATTGAATCCTGTCTAGATCTTCTATCATAAAGTAGAAACCTACTTTTAGACACTAGTATGTCGATAGTACTAGTATAGTTTAAAAACCCCTGGGATAAACGTGTGCTTATACACGTATTCGTGTATAAGTACCTTTGTCGACAAAAATACACTCAGATGATCTTTGTGAGGATTTAATCTCTTTGCTAACCGTTCGGTCACCTATGCACGGTGTTGTTTGCTAGTCCATGTAATTCAATACGTGACCGAATGGTCATTCACCTTGGATGACGTCAAGGGTTCAACGTCCTCATGGTCAGAAGCTTATTTTTGGCCTTAATTATGCGGGCGTACCCAAACACAGAAAGTCGAGGGGGATTCGGTCTTCTTGTGTTTTAGAGTTGACAATTACACAAAACAAATACTCTTTCATACTACATTGGTATAAATATAATATAATGTGGTAGTGTAAGATGAGTAATTATTTTGGGATAAATCTATAACATCGCGTTGAATATGCAAGTATGTTTCAAATCACCTCTATCAAGGGGCTTTGGTACGTTCCAATTGTATTAAAGTGGTATCCCAGCCGGTGTAGGTCAGAGACCAACTGTTCTGTGAACTGTACTTTCACTGCTTTTCGCGGATTGATATACAATTACAAAGATGAGTATTTTGCTGGAAGTCGTGACGGCTGCTCGCCATTATGCCGACTTACCGACACTTCTGTTGGCGACGTGTGCCTGTCTGCTGACCTACCTTTTCCTCCAGCGGCCCAGGAACCTACCGCCCGGACCCAGGGGCTGGCCGATACTTGGAAACATCCCCATGTTAGTTAAGGTGAGTAAGTGTTATACGTTCCTGTACTTGTAGATGAATGACTCGAGGCAAAGTGGCTTTTACTGCTATATTTTAAGCCTGTATTAGTTTAGGTATACATGACTGTGTCTGCTCAGCTCCAGATCAGCTTAATTATCACAGTTAGTAGGGGGTGTCCAGCTACGCTTGCCAAACTAGTAACGATTAATGAATACCTTTAGCCTCTCTCAGGCTTCAGAATCGGCTGGAATGAGTAGTTGGTCAGCTTCTGGAGCGGCAAATGCACTCCGCTCGCAGGCCAACTCCCCTCAGACATTGATTTACTTGTAAATAAACATTGTTTGTTTTTCTCCCTCATTTTATTTCCAGACTGATTTTCGACCCGCCACTTTCACGGAGCTGTCCAAACAGTACGGTGACGTCATGACCATCTGGAGCGGGCGCGTTCCCTTCATCGTCCTTACTGGGTACGAGACGATCCGGACCGCCCTGGTCAAGAGAGCTGAAGATTTCTCCAGTCGCAAACTCTCACGAGGACTGGCAGCTATACGTGGGGATGGCACGACCAAGGATACACGTACAGCTAAAGGTAATTTAATGCCTAGGCCTCATGCTGTATCCATTTTATGTGTACTGTTTTGCACTCCTCTGTGGGGACCTGCATGCCCTTTTCCGCAGCGCGTAATCGGCCGTTTTTGCCTTCGTCAAGAAGGGTATGTTATTTTCGGGGGCGTGCGTTTGTGTGTGCGTCTGTCAACAGTATAACTCGAGAAGGCTTAAATGGATTGTCTTCATATTTGGTAGGTGGGTAGGTCTTGATGAGACCTAGAAGTGATAGGAATATGAGCCCCCTGGCGGCTCGTTATGGTACTGCAGCGGAACTTCCGGTTTTGATATATGGTGATCTCGACAAGCTAGGGTCATGATTTTTGGATGGTAGATAGCTCTTGTGCTCGGGAAGAAGAGACATAAGTTTGGGCCCCCTAGCGGCTTGCTCTGAAACTGCAGGAGCATTTGTATGAATTTTTATGTTTAAAGTAGGATAACTCAATAACCGGTCGACGGATCGTCCTGATATTTGGTGTGTAGGTAGCTTAAGTGATGCTTGACATAATTACATGACATTTATGCAAATTATGATCTAATTTGCATAATTAATGAAAGAATTCTATAATTCAGTTATTTTCCATGATAGGACTATAGTACATTGTGACACGTGGGCTACGGGCTGTCCCAGAGGGAGAAAGTCCCAGAGGGAATAGTCATTAAGCAGTCCATGTCCTGCACAGCTGTTTTCCCTTGCCCAATGCACGATTGCCCAATGCATCGGCCGGGGTAGTTTTCACAATCCAACTTCCATATTTAGGGAAAATATCATTTCTACCTTTTTCTCTTCTCTTAAGATAACATCCTTTGACGAAGGCATGAGATCGTTGACCTCTAGTTAATTTTACGTAGAGCGTAGACGGACCGCTGTAATTCAACGTAGAGCGTAATCGGTGCATTTTCCGTAGAGCGTAATTCGCCGTTTTATTTTACGTAATGCGCTGTAGCTACCCGGAATTTATCGTAAAGCGTAATGGGGGAGGCTTCTTGAATTCAGCGTAATACGTAGCCGGCTCTCAAAATTTAGCGTAGAGCGTTGTCGGGACCCCCCCCCCCCATGCAGGCCTCCCTCTGTCTATAGTGTAGGGCGTGGGTCAGTTGTCATGAAGCTAAAGCTAGTGAGCCGGCATTTTTGTATCGGAATCAATGTCAAGTTAACGACGATGTTTCTCCCCGGCCAGGTGTCCTGATGGCCGCGTACGGAGCACACTGGAAACAGCAGCGCAAATTCGCCCTGATGACTCTCCGGGACTTCGGCGTCGGCAAGCGGAGTTTGGAAGGCAAGATCAACGAAGAAGCCAACGCGCTTGTTCAGGAAGTTCTGTCGCAAAACGGACAGCCGTTTGACTTAAAAATCATGATGCAAAACGGTGTTTGTAACATCATTTGCTCGATTGTCTTCGGGGGCCGATTTGAATACGGAGATCCTGATTTTCTGCGACTGATTCGCCTGTTAAACGCCACAGTTGAGACAAAGCCCTCTGTCAGTGAACGTCTTTCAGAGACTGTACATCCCGTCTTTCGACACCTACGCCTCGGAGGATCTGGAGAGATAGGAAAAGGTGTGGAAATGATTACGGCTTTCCAAAAGTACTGCGGTGATCAGATAGAGAATCACAGGCAGACATTTGATCCAAATGACATCCGGGACTTTATCGACGCCTTTCTCCTTGAGCAGCAGCGGGCCCAGGATGAACGTGCCCGGGAGAACTTCACCGACAAGCACCTACAAGAGGTGCGTTAAACGGACGGACGGACGGACGTATGTATGGATATATGGATGGATGGGTGGGTGGGTGGATGGACGGACGGACGGATGGATGGATGGATGGATAGATGGATGTATTGATGGGTGGACGGACGGATGGATGGATGGATAGATGGATGCATTGATGGGCGGATGGATGGATGGATGGATGGATGGATGGATGGATGGATGGATGGATATATGGATGGATGGGTGGGTGGACGGACGGATGGATGGATGGATGGATGGATGGATGGATGGATGGATGGATGGATGGGCGGACGGATGGATGGATGGATGGATGGATGGATGGATGGACGGATGGATGGATGGATATATGGATGCATTGATGGGCGGATGGATGGATGGATGGATGTATTGATGGGCGGATGGATGGATGGATGGATGGATGGATGGGCGGACGGATGGATGGATGGATGGACGTATGTATGTATGTATGGATATATGGATGGATGAGTGGGTGGACGGACGGACGGACGGACGGATGGATGGATGGATAGATGGATGGATGTATTGATGGGCGGATGGATGGATGGATGGATGGATGGATGGATGGATGGATGGGCGGACGGACGGATGGATGGATGGATGGATGGATGGACGGACGGATGGATGGATGGATGGATGGATGGATGGATGGATGGGCGGACGGATGGATGGATGGATGGATGGATGGATAGATAGATGCATAGATGGGTGGATGGGTGGATGAATGTGTAAATATGCTTGATTCATTTGGGCTTTAACTTTCATAAAGTGAAAATTTGCAGAAGAAACTTAATATTATCTTATACCCCCAGGTGCTGATAGATTTGTTTTTGGCCGGTACCGAGACCACCGCCACCACCACTCGCTGGGCCCTGCTGTACATGATGGTGAACCCAGAAATCCAGGAAAAGGCAAGTAAACAAAATACTCTTCAGTTTCATTTAGTTAGTAAGTTTTTAAAGGTAAGGGTAGTAGCAGTGGGGCACAAGAAATGACATACAATGATTTTAAGACCATATCCATGCTCTTTATATAGAGAGAACTAATACATTCCTCACATAACGCTTTCACCCACCAGCATGGCGGGCGCTAAATTACGTCACACTCACGTGATGCCAAGCGACCAATGACAGCAATCATGTTCCCACAGGTTCACCAGGAGATAGACTCGGTGCTGGGGCAGAGCCCGCCGTCCTACGCACAGCGGAACCTGCTGCCCTACACAGCAGCGACCATAGCTGAGGTTCAGAGAATCAAACCCATCCTGCCCCTCAGTGTCCCCCACGCACCGTCCAGGGACACCACCCTCAATGGCTACAACATCCCCCAGGAAGCCATGATTTTTGTAAGAAAAATGCTCCTTGGTTAAATAATTTCTCACCTATACATTGATTCATCCATCGATAATCCGACCATTCATATTTGTATTCGTCTTTTGTATTATCTATCTAAGGCTGGAGCAGTCTGACCAGATTTAGACTACGCCTACCTTTATATGCGAATGGAATCGAGTTTGAGTTAACTTTGAGCCAAATTTCACTGCCAACCATGCCCCGACCTCCTCCCGAACACCAGCCAATCACCAGGCAACCATGGCCGAACCTCCCGTCCACACCCGACTGTTTTGAAACATTTTGAAACATTCGGCTGGCGCCGCCTGAGCCGAACAGTAGCCGACTTGGCCAAACACCAGCCAACCACAACCGACCTTGCCCCCGACCTACTCCTAACCATGGTTAGGGAACGAAAGTTCGGCTAGTGTTCGGGAGGCCATATTAGGCTATGTGTGACAGGGGCTTCATGTAATATGTTACAGATCAACCTGTGGTCCGTGCACATGGACCCTCAGCTGTTCCCAGAGCCAGACACCTTCCGACCCGAACGTTTCCTGGATCAGGATGGAAACTTCGTTAAACATGAGGCGCTCATCCCGTTTTCTATCGGTGAGGCTTTTGTTTCCCTTTGGACTATCAAAAATTTGTCTTCACTTTATTGACATATCAATTAATAGTTCGTGGATATAAACCCGTGATTCCTGACAAGGTCTAACAAAATCCAGTGTCACTGACGAAAAGTAGTGAATGCTACCTGAAACGTCTGACTGTTTCCAAAGTCACTTTCAGTTGGTTGAGTAACTACTTTTTGGCACATCACAATGTTGTTTACCATTCTTGTTCACCTTTATATATTTTCTTTAGGCCACCGGATATGTCTTGGTGAACAGCTGGCCAAGATGGAGCTCTTCATGTTGTTCGTCTCCCTGATGCAACGTTTCACGTTCCACCTGCCAGAGGGCGCACCGAAGCCTTCCATGCAGGGAAAGATGAACAGTGTTATCAATGTGCCTCCCCCCTTTGAATTGTGTGCCGTTCCACGTGGATAGAATCATGATCAACACTAATGTTTATGAAATACAGACAAGACGATAATAATTCTTTATTGCAAAATCATTCTCGAAAGGCTAAGTGCAAAGAAGTAGAGTAAAGCAATAGAGAACATACAACTTATGTCCGATCAACTGCGTTTCCTATCTTGGTTTGACTTCTAGCATATCTTCTTTGAAGGCAGTGGATATTGAACTGTCCCACGTTCTGCATAATGAGTGGGTTTTGTTATCTTACTACATGTAGTAGAAACGTGTTTTTGGTGATCAGTCTAGATGATAAAATGATGGGGAGATAAGAAGCCATGATCCGTCGGGTACATGATGTGCAGCGGATTCGTATTGAAAATCATAGATTTTTCAACCATTCGGATCATGATCAAACAAATAGAAACACAAATAGAATTGGTGTGTAATATGATGTTATCTATACTGCTCTGTCATAACGAGTTAATATGTACCATGCTTAATAAAAGATGTATTACAAGCAAGTATATATATATATGATAGATCTCTACAATGCTGTAATCGACATTTTATTGGTGCACATAAGGAAGTGGTTATTCATATTTCATTTTTATTAATTCCAAGAAGTCATTAAAGATTGTCATGTGTGATCTTTTTGTTTCCTATGGACTTTCCAAAATTTGTCTTCACCTCATGTAGGATAGTGCTTATTGTGCGGACTGCGTACGATCGAAAGAATAGTCCGTACGCAACAGACGCAGTGACGATACGCAGAAGTGTGACAGGGCCCCAAGGGCACGACTGTCACTGGGCATAAAAAATATGCAGGATGTACATCCCTAAAATTCGGCCCTTGCAGCCCGCCAGCAGCCAGCCGTTTTGGGGGAGAAACATTTATAGATTGCTTGCAAAACTTGAGGTTAACAGATTCAGTAGGGCGAGATTTTAATGCGAGCTTTATAGTAATCAGTTCCCGCCTGCGGATGATTGATTGATTATAATCACAATCACATGACAGCAGAAATACGTCACATAGAGATGTTATACGTTAGTGAATCGTGTCTGGATCTTCTATACCAATTTTCAGATACTAGTATGTCGATAGTATAGTATGAAGATACCGCTGCGCCCAGTAGCTATCGGTAAACCAAGGAGGTCTAAAAGGCTTTTAAAACTTCTTTTAAAAATCCCTTGGATAAACGTATACATGTATGTGTCTTTCTTCGTTATAAGTACCTTTACCGACAAAAATACAGATGATCTTACGTTGTAAGGATTTAATAATCTCTTTGCTAACCGTTCGGTCACCCATGCACGGTGTTGTTTGCTAGCCCAATGTACATGTAATTGCATATGTGACCGAAAGGTCATTCACCTTGCATGACGTCAGGGTTCAACGTCCTCATGGTCAGAGTTTTGACCTTCATTATGCTGGCGTACCCACGTATAGAAAGTCGGGGGGGGGGGTTCGGTCTTCTTGTGTTTTAGAGTTGACAATTACACACAAAAATACTCTTTCATACTACATTAGCATAAATATAATCTAGTATAATAATGTAGTATGAGTAAGTATCTGGGGAAAAAGCTATAAGTTCGTGTCGAATACTCAATTTGGAATCCAATCACCCCTATCAAGGAATTTTGGTACGTTCCAATTGTATTAAAGTGGTGTAGGTCAGAAACCAACTGTTCTGTTAACTGTACTCTTCACTGCTTTTCCTGTAAGTGACGAGACGCAGCTTGATATACAAAGATGAGTATTTTGCTGGAAGTCGTGACGGCTGCTCGCCGTTATGCCGACTTACCGACACTTCTGTTGGCGACGTGTGCCTGTCTGCTGACCTACCTTTTCCTCCTGCGGCCCAGGAACCTGCCGCCCGGACCCAGGGGCTGGCCGCTACTGGGAAACATCCCCATGTTAGTTAAGGTGAGTGTTGTACGCTCCTGTGCTTGTAGATGAATGACTCGAGGAAAAGTGGCTTTTACTGCTATAGTAGGTATACATGACTGTGTTGGCTGGGCTCCAGATCAGTTTATATGTCTTCTGGAGACTCCAGTAGCGGCTGGAAAAATATAGAGATTGGCCAAACAATATGCCAGAGGATTCAGGGAGGGTTTAGCGGCCAATACTACGTGATTGTAAGCTTGCCAAACTGGTACGATTAATCAATACGCTTAGGTTCTATCAGGCTTCAGAATCGGCTGGAAAGAGTAGTTGGTCCGTTTCTGGAGCGACAAATGTACTCCTTTAGCAGACCAACTCCCCAGTGGCATATTATCTGTCTACTTGACCAATTTCTACTCTTTCCAGCCGCGCTTTAGATGCCTGGTACAGGCTACAATGCTTAAAGCAAGGCAAACCTTTAATTTGGTACATCATACTCGATGGGGGTCACTGACCTGGTCTCTGTTTTGAATAATCGCAACCCAATCGCGAGAAACAGGGACAGGTTTTTATTCAGCTCAGTGCATGGGTAATCTTGTTACACCCGGATTTGTACAGAGGCGGGTTTGTTCGGCGATTGCATCATCAGTACAAACAGGTTGTGTCGGTATATGTGGGATTATTATAGAAAGTACTGATGAGAGTGTGGAGTATTTCCCGGGGGTTCGAAATCTTTGATTTCACGTTGCCTTGAATGTGTTCAGAGGACGCACCTTTGTGTTAGGAAACGTTTTGCTGGCATCAGGCAGACTAGAGGTGACAGGGTCACGGTCCTGGAAAAAAATCAGCAATGACAGCCAACAAATTGCATTTTTCAGCACGTCGGCAGAACGTACTGCGCCTGCGCGAAACCCGTAATGTATTGTGCCTAGCACTTCGGCAGAACGTCTCATATAAGGTCGTATTCGCGTATATAAGGGTGACATCCCGTCTGTAGTTTTCAAATGTTGTGTAGAAAAAGATATGGTCTGCAACAGGCAAAATTCTGATGCAACGTTGACCAAAAATCCAGCGAAAATCCAGGTTTCGCGCAGGCGCAGTACCTTCTGCCGACGTGCTGCATTTTTCCTGCTTAAGTAACGTTACATATCTTTGACCCAACCAGAGCAAAAATAATGGATTTTGCAAGGTTTAGAATGATTATAGAATGTTATATGATGAGTGGATTTACTTGTAAATAAACATTGTTTGTTTTTTCTTTGTCATTTTATTTCCAGTCTGATTTTCTTCCCGCCACATTCACGGAGCTGTCCAAACAGTACGGTGACGTCATGACAATCTGGACTGGGCGCGTTCCCAACATCGTTCTTACTGGGTACGAGACGATCCGGATCGCCCTGGTCAAGAGAGCTGAAGATTTCTCCAGTCGCAAAATCGTGCCACGATTGGCAGATATACGTGGGGATGGCACGACCAAGGGTACATGTACAGCTAAAGGTAATTTAAAGCCTCATGTTGTATCCAGTTTATCTGTACTATATTCCATTCTTCTGTGTACAATGCCACAAACGTTTTGGCTCACATTGTTTTTACAATTTTGTGACAATTGAACATCCAGGTAAAGAGATACACAAGAAAACAACCACTAAAGCAACGGGCTGGATAGATTTGAAAATTGTTTACGGCAGTTACTGACGCCTGCTACTTGAAGCATCTAACAATTTACTTGAGTAGCTGTTTTCTTGCTTTACGATCTTCCCCATGTTCATATTGGCATTTTTGTGTATAGTATGTGTCTGCTGTAGTGGATCAGTTGTCACTAAGAAGCTTATAAAGCTAGAAGAAAAGTCAGTGAGTCGGCATTTTTGTATCGGAATCAATGTCAAGTTTACGTCGATGTTACAAGAGCATGGTTTCTCCCCAGGAGTCCTGTTTGCCGCGTATGGACCACACTGGAAACAGCAGCGCAAATTCGCCCTGATGACTCTCCGGGACTTCGGCGTCGGCAAGCGGAGTTTGGAAGGCAAGATCAACGAAGAAGCCAACGCGCTCGTTCAGGAAGTTCTGTCGCAAAATGGACAGCCGTTCGACTTAAAAATCACGATGCAAAACGCTGTTGGTAACATCATTTGCTCGATTGTCTTTGGGGACCGATTTGAATATGGCGACCCTGATTTTCTGCGACTGATTCGCCTGTTAAACAGCACAGTCGAGGCAAAGCCCTCTGTCGGTGATCGTCTTTCGGTGATACACCCCGTGTTTCGACACCTATTCCCCAATGGAAGGGAAGGAAAAGGAGTACTGCGGTGATCAGATAGAGAATCACAGGCAGACCTTTGACCCAAACGACATCCGGGACTTTATCGACGCCTTTCTCCTTGAGCAGCAGCGGGCCCAGGATGAACGTGCCCGGGAGAACTTCACCGACAAGCAGCTAAAAGAGGTGCGTTAAACGGACGGATAGATGTATGGATTGATTGATGGATTGATGGATGGATGTATGGATGGATGGATGGATGGATGGATGGATGGATGGGTGGGTTTATGGATGGATGGATGGATGGGTGGGTTTATGGATGGATGGATGGATGGATGGATGGATGGATGGATGGATGGATGGATGGGTGGGTTTTGGATGGATGGATGGATGGATGGATGGATGGATGGATGGATGGATAGGTGGGTTTATGGATGGATGGATGGATGGATGGATGGATGGATGGATGGATGGATGGATGGATGGATGGATGGATGGGTGGGTGGGTTTATGGATGGATGGATGGATGGGTGGGTTTATGGATGGATGGATGGATGGGTGGGTTTATGGATGGATGGATGGATGGCTGTATGGATGGATGGATGGATGGATGGGTGGGTTTATGGATGGATGGCTGGCTGGATGGATGGATGGGTGGGTTTATGGATGGATGGATGGATGGCTGTCTGGCTGGATGGATGGCTGGCTGGGTGGGTTTATGGATGGATGGATGGATGGATGGATGGATGGATGGATGGATGGATGGATGGATGGATGGGTGGGTGGGTTTATGGATGGATGGATGGATGGATGCATCGATGAATTCATTGATATATGGATGAATGAATGTAGAAATATGCTTGATTCATTTTAGCTTTCATGAAGTGAAAATTTGCAGAAGAAACTTAATATTATTTTATACCCCCAGGTGCTGATAGACTTGTTTGTGGCCGGTACAGAGACCACCGCCACCACCACCCGCTGGGCCCTGCTGTACATGATGGTCAACCCAGAAATACAGGAGAAGGCAAGTTTTCGAATTTTTATGATATATCGTTGCAACGTAAACTACATATTCTTCGGCTTCACTTAGTTTGATACCAAGTTTTTAAAGGTATTAAAGAATCGTTGCACTGTAGGGCAGAAGAAAGGACCTACTGTGATTTTAAGAAAGGAACTATATTCATGCTCTTTATATAGAGGAGAATCAACTGCCCAAAACGTTCCTCACAAACGATTTCACCCACCAACATGGCGGGCGCTAGATGACGTCACACTCACGTGACGCCAAGCAGCCAATGACAGCAATCATGTGCCCACAGGTTCACCAGGAGATAGACTCGGTGCTGGGACAGAGTCGGCCGTCCTACGCACAGCGGAACCTGTTGCCCTACACAGCAGCGACCATAGCTGAGGTCCAGCGAATCAAACCCATCGTGCCCCTCAGTGTTCCCCACGCGGCGTCCAGGGACACCACCCTCAATGGCTACAACATCCCCCAGGGAGCCATGATTTTGGTAAGAAAAATAATGTACGCCAAAAAACAGTTACTCAAGCAACTGGATATGATTTTGGAAACGGTCAGACGTTTCAGGTAGCATCCACTACCTTTCGTCAGTGGCACTAAGAGACTGCAGGGGAATTGCAGGTTTATAAGCACAAACTATTGATTGATATGCAAATAAGTGAAGACAAATTTTGCGAAAGTCCAAAAGAAAAATAATGGTTTTAATCATTTCTTATCTGTAAATTGATTCAGCCATGAATCCACCCATTCATATTTGTATTCGTCTTTTATATATCTGTCTATTTAAGTTCGGGGAGCAGTCTGACCAGATTTAGGCTACGCCTACCTTTATATGCGAATCGAATCGAGTTTGAGTTAAATTGGGCCAAATTTCACTGCCAAGCACGCCCCGACCTACTTCCGAACACCAGCCAACCACCAGCCAACCATATGGCCAGAACCTCCCGTCCACACCAGAATTTTTTTAACATTTTGAAATATTCGTCTGCCGAACAGTAGCCGACCTGGCCTTCAACACTAGCCAGCCGACCACAGCCGTCGACCTTGCTACCAACTTTAACTCCTAACTATGGTTGGGGGGAGTTCGGCAGTGTTCGGGAAGCCATATTTGTGAATGTGTGACAAGAACTTACTGTTATATGTTACAGATCAACCTGTGGTCCGTGCACATGGACCCTCAGCTGTTCCCTGAGCCAGACACCTTCCGACCCGAACGTTTCCTGGATCAGGACGGAAAATTCGTTAAACATGAGGCGCTCATCCCGTTTTCTATCGGTGAGTCCGCGCGGGAATAAGGAGCTTATTGTATCCAGAACTGTGCCTTTCTAGTTCTATGCCTGAATGGGTTAGGGTTCGGGATATCGATGGTCTCCGCGTATCCAAGAAGGTAGATTTGTCTAGTCTCAGGTATGGTTTTGGATACGCATTATCCCGAACTGTGCCTGAGCATTTTTGGAGTAGGATAAACAACAAAAGTCAATCCTCAAGTCCTTGAAGGGGTTTTGTGACGTCATAGGATGGGGACATCACGATGTTGTTTACCATTTTTGTTCACCTTATTTTCTTTAGGCCACCGGATATGTCTTGGGGAACAGCTGGCCAAGATGGAGCTCTTCATGTTGTTCGTCTCCCTGATGCAACGTTTCACGTTCCACCTGCCAGAGGGCGCACCGAAGCCTTCCATGCTG
Organism: Branchiostoma floridae x Branchiostoma japonicum; assembly: GCA_013266295.2. NCBI lineage: Eukaryota > Metazoa > Chordata > Leptocardii > Amphioxiformes > Branchiostomatidae > Branchiostoma > Branchiostoma floridae x Branchiostoma japonicum. Next base: position 5,575,438 of record CM023834.1, on the reverse strand, counting down.
GGAAAGTTGTTCGGCCTTATCAATGTGCCTCCCCCCTTTGAACTGTATGCCGTTCCACGTGGATAGAATCAACACTAATGTTTTTGAAATACAGACAAGACAATAATAATTGCCTTCGTCAGAAGGGTTTAAATTCATCCATTTTTAGTTTGGGTAACTAGGATTTAGCGGCATAACTCTTGAAGGCATGGTTCAACGTCAATGATTTTTGGCAGGCAGGTTACCGTTGTTGAGGCCGATGTCAAGTGCAAATATGGGCTTCGTGTCATTGTAGTGGACTTTTTGTGTTTGTTGCTTGTTAGCAAAATACCTCTTGTGTATGTGAATGCATGTTCATGGTTTTTGGTAGGCAAGTTACCATTGTAGAGCCCAAGGTCAAGTTCGAAAATGGGCTTCGTGGGGGGTCCCTACGTTTCTCTAGTGGACGTTTTGTGTTTAGATATGTAATGATCTTCCCCCAGCATGGGGACAGCTGGAAATCTCCATAACCTGCACAGTCTGGTATAATGTTGCATCCATTAAGGGACTGTTCTGTAATAACAATGGGTGGAGGAAAGGTTGGCCAGCTCATTATCTATGGTCTTGAAAGGTTGAAGGAACAAGATGTTGCCTAGATTTGGAATATTCTAAATGAGTGTAGAAGGATATATGTTAGGAAACATATTTTTTAAACACATGTAACAACCGTATAAGTTATTGAACTTAACAGGAGTAGTTGCCCTGTTCTGATTCTTTCCTTTCATTACATGTTGTGTTATTGTTCATTTTGTGACACTGTTATGAGATGAACAACTACTGTATATGTGGTTGGATGTTCATGTATTTTGGTAGGTGTGTTACTATTGTGGATTCCAAGAACAACAACCTGTATAAACTTAGTGCCCCCTACCAGTGAAAAATATTTAAAAACATTATTTACACAACACATAAATCATACAAACGTCCATATCACACAACCAAAAATTCACTGACGAAGGCTTGAGTTCTCTGACCTCTAGTTGTTTATTGGAAAACCATGCTCGAAGACCAATTGCAAAGAAGTAAGAGTAAAGCAATATACAACTACTGTCTGATGAACTTACACTAATGTTTATGAAATACAGACAAGACAATAATAATTCTTTATTGCAAAATCTGATGCTTGGATGCTTATTGTACTACAGGGGCAAAGAAGTAGAGTATTAAGCAATAAGAGAACATACTAGTACATAGTACTGTCCGATCAACTTACTAGTAGTAGTAGTAGTAGTAGTACTACTACGTTTGCTATTGTGGGGTTTGACTTCATCTTTGAAGGCAGTGGATAATGAATAGTCCCACGTTCTGCATAATGAGTGGGTTTTGTGATCTTAGTAGAAACTTATTTTTTGGTGATCCGTCTAGATTGTAAAAGGGTGGGGAGATAATAAACCATGATCCGTCGGGTACAGAAAGTAAATAGGAAATATGAATGTGCAGCGAATCTGTATTGGAAATAATGAATTTTTAAGCAGTCGGCTCAAACAAATAGAAACACAAAGAGAATTCAGGTGTGTAAAATTATCTGCACTCTCACCACACAATGGAGGAGACTTAGAATCTATACTGCTTTGTCATAACGAGTTGATATGTCAACGTAACCATTATGCCTAGTAAAATATGTATTGCAAACCAGTGTATGATTGATGCATACAATGCTGTAATTTTGTTAGTACACTTAACGAAGTGGTTACTATAGTATTCATATTTCATTCCCAACGAGTCATTAATAGCCATGTATGATTTTTGACAACTATGTTATGTGTTCTGTATCTATCATAAGTCTAAATACAGTCCTTCCATTTAAAGATCGACACACATTAAGCAAATGAAAACATAAAAGCTCATATAGGTATTAAACGTTGTAAAAGTATGAATTTGTAAATTAAAGCATTAACGAAGAAATTATCGTCAGCAGTATGATGTCAGCCAATCACCAATACGCTCAGTTGACCCATCCAGTTACTTTCAATAAATATTACTTTATTTGCGATTCACGTTGTCATGTATATACGTCAAAGGCCAGAAGTCGTTATGATCATCCTGCGTTATATACTTCCCGGAGGTCTAAAATCTCATATTTCTTGTTTTACACTAAAACACGTGGTAGTGTCTTCCTGCATAGACGCTGAATTGCGCATGTAGGCCTCTTAATATTACATAACAACTAATAAAAAAACATGTAACGTTATACAATTACGTTGTAAAAAGTAGAAGGATACAGCCATGTTCTTAGGGTTTAGCATCGATACGACCCTCCTCTCGTGAGACGAGACGTACACAAATGTATACACACAATCGCAATTTTACCATCAAAAGAAAGCTGAAGTATCATAAAATTCGGTTCTTATTTCTGTCTACTTAAATTCATCACCAAGTTCTGAAGACAGCAAAACTACAAAAGCGTTCGAAGTTAACGTTAGGACACACTGTCAGGTTTAGACTGTAATAGTTGACGTTGTTCCATAGGTGAGTTAAGTATAGAATGGGGCTGTTTTTGTATACAGAGGATGTTCATGATAGACGATACCACACCACATACAGAACGGAGGTGTCAAATTATTTCATTTCAATACCTGAAAATACAGGTACAGTCGTAAAATAAAAAGGGCATCATCTGGAACCCAATATCTGACCATATACCGAAAATTAAAAAAAAAAAGTCCAACCCACCGTGAGTTATAGCTGCGAACACACAAACACCACCGATCTTGTGCCCTTGGGAAAGGCACTTTACACGACTTTCCTCACTTGACTCAGGTGTAAATGAGTATTCCGTGTTAAGTGTGCACGCTATCAGCATACTTGCTGCCTAGTGCACACTTTGTATTGTCATGTTACAATTTCTAAAAAACAAAACAAACAAACAAACAAACACGACCGAAAACAGTACCTTCCCGCGGAAGGATATCTTCTTCCCTGAGGTAAAAGACACATTGGTCGTATAAGGGTTACGGGTGCACCGTGTTGCGTGGAAAGAAAACTACATATTTGTTTATTCGGCTAGTCACCACCAACTGTCCATCCGGTCCCACAGCGATAGCCCACGGGCTTTCAATGTCCACGATGGTGCGGACAAACTCGCCCCCACGTGTGAACATGTCAACCCGGTTGTTACCAAGGTTTGCCACGATAATGTGACCAAACTTGTCCAAACAAACACCTGCGGGGAAAAGCAGTTGGCCCTCGCCCTCCCCATGGGTGCCAAATTCAAATATCTTGTCCCCGGAGTGATTGTATACCTTGACGCTTCCATACGAGTCAGTAAGCAGGATATTTCCCTCCGTGTCCGATACGAGTCCTCCGATTCCCATCCCTGGCGCTCTAGTTGTTAACCCTTCAAAACTCCCATAGAGAGACCCGTTTGTATGAAACATCATTATTGAATCTCCCTGCCCCACGATAACTTTATTGTTGCGCGCGTGTATCGCAATGGTGAGATTTTGAGGAAAAGTGTGACTTTTGAAGCGTACGTTAAACATCTTCATAGGCTTGCCGTCCCTACTGTACTGTATGACACGTTCGCCGCCCACTCTGCCACGAAAACGATGTCTAAACCCCACTACCCACAGGTAGTGAGGGTCCGACCCAATAGCAACACTAAAGGGGTAAATGTCCTGATTTTCACCCGGCACTACCGTTGGGAAGCGGTGGAGTTTGGTCCAGTTCATGTCGCTGACGTGAATAATTTTGTTGAACCTATCAGCTACAAATGTCTCATTGAGAGCAGACACGGCCACTGGGAAGTAGAATTCAAGTTGTTTTCCCCGTCCACCACCTCGTTTCTCGTTCTCCAACTCCCGATGATTACTTTCTGTCATGTGAAACAAAAACCGCATTTCCTATACTCAAATTTACAACATTTACAATTAATTTTACACACGCATAAGACAAACACACACACATGTACACCACAGACACACACACACACACACACACACACACACACACACACACACACACATACAGCACACACACACACACAGCACACACACACACACACACACACTCACTCGCAAACGCACACACACATACAGCACACACACACACTCACACACACGCACACACACACACACACATACAGCACACACACACACACACACACGGCACACATACTCACACACACACACACACACAGCACACACACATACACAGCACACACACACACACACTCACACACAAACGCACACACACACACACAAACACACACACACACACAGCACACACACATACACGCGGCACACATACTCACACACACACACACACACATACAGCACACACACAGCACACACACACACACACTCACACACACAAACGCACACACACACATACATACAGCACACACACACACACTCACACACACACACACACACACGCACACACACATACAGCACACACACACACACACACGGCACACATACTCACACACACACACACACACACACATACAGCACACACACACACACACTCACACACAAACGCACACACACATACATCACACACAAACGCACACACACACATACAGCACACACACACACACACACACACACACACACACACACAGAGAGAGAGAGAGAGAGAGAGAGAGAGAGAGAAAGCACACACAAACAGCACATGATGTTTTCAGTGTCCAATATCCTGATTCCGTCCAACTTTAACCTTTCCTACCGACACACGCATATGGACATTCGGGCTGATCTCACCTTTGCTGGTGACTGCCGGGAGCGTGGGGGATCCAGTATACGTAGTAGTATACGTAGTATCTGCAGTTGCTGTCGGCTGTTGATAATGAATGAATGAATGAATGAATGAATGAATGAATGAATGAATGAATGAATGAATGAATGAATGAATGAATGCATGAATGAATGCATGAATGAATGAATGAATGAATGAATGAATGAATGAATGCATACATGCATGAATGAATGAATGAATGAATGAATGAATGAATGAATGAACTTTATAGAGGATTATATTGTCATTGTGGTATTCTAATTAGTTTATCATTAATTGTAATAATTTTCTTTGCATTTGCAACTTCATGCCCGAGTTTGCTGTTTTTAGTCATCCTCAACTGAGATGAAGCATAGCCCTTTAACCAGTAGCTTACCGTGGAACGCGCTTCGAGACAAGGCTATAAGACAGAGTCATAGACAAAGCTCCTGCGCAGGGCTCAGAACATATCCTGGACACAACATACCACTATCAACACTATTTATGGTGGTCTTCCACGGCTGTCTGAAAAGCTGACCCACCGTCGAGTTAAGTTTGCTGGACATTGCTGTCGAGCCAAACAAGAAGTTGTATCATCCGTCCTCCTGTGGAAACCTAGGGGCAGAGTGCATTCCAGAACTTTGACCTTTACTGACTCCTTAGTCAGAGACACTGGTATTGATTTTGACTATTTAGAAAAAGCAATGTTAGATAGGGACCTATGGATGGAAATTTGCTCTGGTCTGGTTCCGGCTGTACAGGCCGGCAATAGATAGATAGATAGATAAGACAGAGTCATACCTGAGGTGGGCTGGTGCTAAGGGATAACCAGAGAAAGACTCCGCCGACGATGCACAACCCCAGCAAGGCAGCCGCTTTTACCGTTAAGTAGACCCGGCGCCGTGTGCATCCTGAAATATTACAGATTACAGCAATGGAATGAACTGAGACGGGGGGAGACACAAGTTATCCTGCACGTATGACCCACTACTACGGTCACGTTACTCTGTCGTCACGTTCCAAGAGTAGACGGGTCCATTCCGTGAACAAGGTTGATGGAGTCAACCAAAAATTTGGGGTAAGTCCCAATATTCTTTGTAGTGTTGGCAGTTAAAGTTCAGTTTCCATTTCATAATGACTTGTACCAACACAGATGAACTTTCATGCTAAATGAACAGTATTTTAGGGCTTTGTGTTAACAAGAAAATATTTTAGTTAGTGTATTGCATAATACAGCAAACAGAAATGACCAATGACAATGACTTCACTCCAGAAGCTGGACCTCCAGACCTTGGATACAATTAGCAAATAAGATACAACATTCAACATATCCTTTACACAGACCAATATTTTCTATGCCCTGTTCAGCTTCTAGACCCGCCCCCATAGGTTAATTTCTTTCTACCAGACCTAACCATCCATACATGAAGATAGTGTAATCAATATACTGTTATCGACAACATTCTGTATGATAGATTAGTCTCGTAGTCTTGTTGTTTCATAGTTGTCGCCAAACATTGTACCTGGAAGTATACTTTACTAACTCTATTAGCTTTTAAACAAAAGTAGTTATATGTTTTTCTAACAGAAGGATTGTCGAGCGATAAAGTTTTTGAATTAATTACCGCCTGCTGCAGGATGCTGGACGTTTGGCACGTACATCGGATTTGGGTTGAGTGCATTCAGGACATCATTGGTCGGCGGGTTGGTCGTGACGTCATTGATGTTGTTCGAAGCCGCCGTTGGTTGATTTTGGGAGGACAGTCTTGTTTGAGCGTCTCCTGAAGTTGTGCTACACTCCACGTCACCCTGGTCCATGTATGCGGTAGCGTACGGTACAATGTGCTCATTATCAGAGGCGATACTGCCTGTATGTCTGTTCTTAGACGCGGCACCACGTGTCGCGTGTAGGGTACTGCCGCTATCGTCATCTTCCTGGTATCTAACAGCATATGGCAGGCCTCCATCACAGCTGACCGGCCCGAGGGAGGGATCCTCGTCTCTCTGGTGTGTAACTGCATATGGTTGGATGCAGGGATTGTCCTTATTGTCTTCTGGCATTTTCATTGAGGCTGCCTCGTCATCTTGATAACGTGTTACAGCATAAGGCTGAAGGCTGTGGTCTTCCTCGTTATTAGCTGGCCTAGAGGAGGCTTCGTCACTTTGCTGATGTGCATCAACTGATGTTTGGGTACAGGCGTTGTCATCACTGTTATTTGACTTGAAGGCGGGTCCAGGGCTGACGTTTGGGTACATCGGATTTGGGTTAACGTCGTTTTTGGTGTCCATTTGATGAGGGTTGGTGTTTTGCGTGTACATCGGACTGGGGTTAACGTCGTTTTTGGCGTTCATCGGACAAGGGTTCGTTGTGTTGTTATGTCTGTACATCGGATTTGGATCCCTGGCTTGTGTGTTCATGCTGCTGTCATTTTCCTTGAAAGCTGAAGTATCAGTGTCATTCTTGAATGAGCCACATCTTGCCAAGTGGATGCCGTCATGATTGCTGCTGTTTGGCGCTGTTTTAGTTGCCTGAAAGGGTTCGCTTTTCGTCTCTTTCACATTTTTCTTCGTACAGGTGTTGTGCTCTTTGCATATGCATGCAATAGCGTATGTATCAAACTCACCAGGGCTAATGTCGATTGGCTGTCTGTTCTCAGCAGCAGCATCGCTTCTGATAGACAGTTGTCCATCGTCATCGTGGTAATTTTCCTCACATCTACCAGAGATGTGGCGATTGACACCTTCGGCAGCTTGTCTGGAGGTGGGTGGCACAGTTTCTGTGTCTGGTTTTGTCGTGCTTTTGCTGCAGAAGTCGTTTCCAACGTCCCTTGCTTTTGGGACGGCGTTGGAGGGCAAGTCTTCAGCCATGGCTGCGAGACCTCTTCGTCTTTTTTAATCTACATAACAGTAAGACGAAGACAAAGTTGCACACTTGCACTCAAGTTGTACAACTTATTTCAACAGGGCCACATAACATAAATATGCATATTTGCGTACATAATAACAATGCTTAAGCCTTGATGTTCTACATTGACATGTTGCGATGATGATGAAGACCCGTCTTTGTTTAATATTGTTTAAATGTTTGATAACTTGATTGGTTGATTGTCAGAGCGCGGCACATTTGAACAATTTTTGCCTGAATTCTACATGGCTTATAATGTACACTGTATGGAACACTGAAAAATTCTGACGCTAGTCAACGTCATTGGCAGACAGAATCAATTAATCTCTATGCAGATGGAGCAGCTCACGTGTCATCTTCTCATACCAGACAATTCATATCGGCGCTAAGATTGGAAGTTCTCTCCAAGCAGAGGTTGGGGCTTATTTTGGGCGTTTTTATCGGTCTTTGTTTTTTGTACCGGTACCTTTTATTTTCACCAGTATTGGATACTGCTCTGCCAATGTTACTAGTACTGTCTTGCCAACTAGATGCTACATTGCAGTTGTTGCAGTGGTTTACCACATACTCTGCATGTTTCTTGACTAACTTGAGGTTATATGGTATAAATTTTCAATTCTTTCTTACTGAGGACAATAAATGGAAAGATACGCCTAAACACTCATCAGTGAAACATTACCTTGTTGAGCAGTTTTTTTATAACAGTTGTGTTTAAAGTCACAGTACAGGTTTGTCCATTTTTTGTGATACCACATAAGATAAAACTATTTCCTCTGCACAATTTGGACCGTTTTTAAAGTTTCGTTCAAGAAAGGTAAAACAATATGTACACAGTCAGTACACACCAACCAATATTCTGTTGCCAAACGTTAAGAACAAAATACCATCCAAACTGGAATGACTATCCTTAAGTTTTGTTCATTTTTGTTATTTAACAGATCTCCATTAGTGAGTATATACATATACTAGTCTAGTCTTCCTGGAGTCATAAAAATTACAAATACATTACATTACCAAACGTATTAACAAATGAACATTACCTACACTTACAAGTGATTTGTAAAGTGATATGTATCTGTATCTGTATCTGTATAGCCGGTATAGCCGCCCTTCGGCGTAACACACCAGCTTCGCAGGCACGCGGCGCGACGGCAGCTGGCTACATTACACCGAACGAGCTGTTACACCTAACCTTTGAACGTCTAACTCTAAACATTGTTTAAAGCTATCTAGTGACAATGCCCCTACTGTGCTTGGTGGAGATGCGAAGAAGAAGGATTCAGATGTTCTTGACTTACGTTACGGTAAGGCTTCTGTAAGCTGCTCGTCTGCTGGGAGAACCGAACTCAACGGCACAATAGAGACTCAGTACCGGGAGACGATATAAATATTGAATAAACATATCCCACAGACGTTGGTAATAAACATATACCCAAGGATGGGCAGTAGGCCTAAGTAAGTAAGTAAGTACCGACGTTATGCCCCCGCAAAGGAGTCTTGTCTAGTACTGTATAGAAATATCAAGGTATTGAACATTATACTCCCTAGAAATGACCACATTGTAATGATTATAAGATGTGACGAAGACTCTGTTACAGGAGTTAAATGTAAGATGTGTAGAAAATGTGTAGAAAAGTGGTTTCGTAACAAAGTGTGACCATGAATTTAGATTTTCCCATTGCATTAAGCTGCCCCTCCCCTGGGAGAAGTTAAAGTGGACTGGTCCAAGTCCTTCGTCTGCAGACGTGGGTGGAGGGTTGGGAGCTGGTAGACTATACATGTATGATGAACCTTATTGAGATTTGAGAGCTTGTAGACTATACATGTATGATGAACCTCATTGAGATTTGAGAGCTGGTAGACTATAACGTTACATGTATGATGAACCTTATTGAGATTTGAGAGCTGGCAGACTATACATGTACATGTATGATGAACCTGATTGAGATTTGAGAGCTGGTAGACTATACATGCATGATGAACCTGATTGAGATTTGAGAGCTGGTAGACTATACATGCATGATGAACCTGATTGAGATTTGAGAGCTGGTAGACTATACATGTATGATGAACCTTATTGAGATTTGAGAGCTGGCAGACTATACATGAGGGCCTGCATGGGGGGGTCCCGACAACGCTCTACGCTAAATTCTGAGAGCATTACGCTGAATTCAAGAAGCCTCCCCCATTACGCTTTACGATAAATTCCGGGTAGCTACAACGCATTACGTGAAATAAAACGGCGAATTACGCTCTACGCAAAATGCACCGATTACGCTGTACGTGGAATTAGAGCGGTCCGTCTACGCTCTACGTAGAAGTAAAACGGCCGATTACGCTCTACGGAAAAGGGCATGCGGGCCCCAATACATGTACATGTATGATGAACCTGATTGAGACATGAGAGCTGGTAGACTATACATTTATGGTGTGCCTTTCTTTCTACACCCACGTACTTCTTATCATTGATAACACATGTTTGCTATCATTATTACAGCAAGCATTATTACAGCACCCAAATTACTGTTTTGCAGTAAAGATAGACATCGAAATGTGAGGAAGAAATCCAGAGCATAGGAATCAAGCTTTTTGCTTGAAATATGAGCGTTAATTATTTACGCTAAAATATGTCAAAATGTCTCTTATAGATTAATGAAACAATTGATATAAGGCCACACCGCCTTAATTTTATGGATGACATCCGCGCGCGCATTGATTTTCGCCTGTTCTCATGTCTTTCGAGGCTTCACGGAACTCCGGAACTCGGCTGGAACTCAGTACAGACTGCCGACTCATAAATGCCGCAAAAGGGCGGCTTATCGTAAAACGAAGGAGGAAGCTGTGAAGGAGGATGAGACCTGAACAAGACTATCTACATCTACCTCCTGCAAATAAAAACTTGTTTGTTTGATGCAGTCACTGTGTCCTGTGCTTCAATTCGCAATACCGGCTTTGTATTCCTGTGGTTAAGGCGGCTGAGTTATTAAGTTAGGCAGCATTTTTTTTTTTTGCTGAATTTTTTTTTGCCCTCTCGCATTAGTTTTGTGGTCCCCAGAGGATGTCATCCATAAAATTAAATCAGTGTGGCCTAACCAGGATTTAGCGGCATAACTCTTGAAGGCATGGTTCAACGTCCATGATTTTTGGCAGGCAGGTTACCATTGTTGAGGCTGATGTCAACTGCAAATATGGGCTTCGTGGGGGGTCCATACGTAGCTAACGGTAGCTAACGGTAGCTAACGGTAGCTAACGGTAGCTAACGGTAGCTAACGGTAGCTAACGGTAGCTAACGGTAGCTAACGGTAGCTAACGGTAGCTAACGGTAGCTAACGGTAGCTAACGGTAGCTAACGGTAGCTAACGGTAGCTAACGGTAGCTAACGGTAGCTAACGGTAGCTAACGGTAGCTAACGGTAGCTAACGGTAGCTAACGGTAGCTAACGGTAGCTAACGGTAGCTAACGGTAGCTAACGGTAGCTAACGGTAGCTAACGGTAGCTAACGTGGTACGGTTCAACGTGGTACTCAATGATCCACTGTGTGGAATGGCAACGTAGTGCCTACTACTGAAAGATCCCATTCCGATCTTTCCACTGCCTTTTACCTCCCGAAGCCTATTCAGATACCCATTTTGCACCTCAACGACTGAGGAAAAGACAAACCGTCTTGCTGGGAATCGAACCCACGATCTCTGGATCTCCCGTCAGTTACCGTAACCACTCTACCATACGTCCCCACCTCCACCCCTGGTCTTCAAGAAGGTACAACACCTTCGTCTTTAAACCGTTCGACGTCTTTAAACGTGATCAAAGCCACTGATGGTATGTCAATTTGGAACGATATCAAGCTTATTTGTTTGGAGAGAAAAAACGCAGCCCTTTTGTGTATTTGTTTGCCTGTCGTATTAAAGTTTTTACTATTCACTATACAGGATTTACTATAACTATACAGGATTTGCATATCACTGGTGTACACGTATCCAGATAGCTCCGGCATTTAGACCTCCAAAGTTGTGTTTCTGAAACTTTTTTTGATGCCAAACTTGTGGTTTATACTTTCTGATCAGCTGGAGAACCTCTGAGCGAGATCTGGCTCTGTATTTTCGGTTCTACTCTGGAATATTGGGGGATCCCTAGAGCGACGTCGGCAGCACAGCTCCCCTCCCCACATCTGGACAATGTCGTCCTGTGAAGATTGCCATGCCCCGGGAGCACAGCTCGGCCAGGGAGACCTGAATCTTTGCAAACGCTGCTCCGACAAGCGATCCCCACCGGTAGATTCTACTCAGGGTGAGCCAAACAAAATCTTTATTAACGACCTGTTAATATTGCTTCGTCGTCAATAAGATGGACAAGATGCCCGGCGATATTGTCACGAAGGCTGTGCTTGGAGACTACACCGAGGAGTCAGTCGAGATATTTGTCACGCGCCTGGGCCCCGACACCATGTCGGAAGACGTCGAACGGTATCTGCACGACGACCTGTCGCATGATCGGACGCTCTCCTGTATGAACCTTCCGACTCCTACTCTTCTTTCCGGGTGTCAATACACAGCAACGATGTAGCTGAAATCCTGTCCCCGTCTTTCTGGCCGTGTGGCGTACTCGTTAGGCGATTCCACGGTAGACGTGCCTCCTCCACCTCGCAACCGAGACCATGAAGACTGGCTCAGACACGCTAAGTGTGGCATCCTTTAACTGTCGTTCCGTTAAGAACGCTGCCCAAGTTGTTAAGGACCTGTGCCAGATTTCTGACATTATCCTCTTACAGGAGCACTGGCTCCTACCGAACGATTTAGACTTTCTTATAGTCTGGATAAGGACGTCTTAACGTATGGCACTTCGGCTGTAGACTTGGGTAAAGGCATATTACATGGTCGTCCTTATGGTGGCGTAGCGGTCCTTTGGCGGAAGTCTCTCGGAATAACTGTGAGTATTGTGAGCGAGGATGATGATCGAATTTTAGCCTTACGAATCAATAATGATGTGAGCTGTGAACTCCCTCTGATTTGTGTGTATCTACCAGTAGAATCCACTAACAACATGGATATTTTCATTGACAAATCAGGTAAAATCGAGTCTATAATACAACAGACCAATGTGACGCGTGACCAACGTCTGTATCATGGGAGACTTTAATACGCGCCCGGACGGTATATTCTCCCCACTGCTGTACAATTTTTGTCACGATAATAACCTCCATGTAAGCGACATCGACCTTCTTCCTGGGTATACTTTTACGTACCTTAGCGAAGCTCATGGGTCGACGTCGTGGCTTGATCATTGCGTCTGCTCCGATACTATGTCTGCTAGTATCTCAGGAATGTGTGTTCTGTATGATATTGCCCCATCCGATCATTTCCCTCTCTGGGTTTCATTCGACTGGACATCGGCTCCTGTGTTTACAAACACAGCTGGTGACGGAATTCTACCCCCAAAGAGATTCAATTGGGAATATGCATCCCCCCTGACTTGGCACGGTACCACATTTGTGCCGATGCCCTCTTATCTGAAATCCAATTGCCAATCAACGATCTTTTATGTCTAAATCCTAACTGTAAGAACAATGACCACAGAACTTCTCTTGACAATTTTATCTCTGCTATAGTCGGAGCTCTTAAAAGTGCAGCTACGACATCCCTCCCCACAGGAAAATGTGGCACCTCCCACGCGATACCTGTTTGGAATTCTGTCGTCAAAGAGTACCACGCATATTGCAGCCCGAGATGCATTTTCTCTCTGGCGCGGATTTATCGACCGAGGCATGGGGCCATTTGGGACCTAATGAGATCAACTCGGGCAAAATTTAAACTAGCTTTAAGAGAGTGTCGACGTGCGGAGGCCCTGCACAGGGCAGATGCGCTCGCCTCTAGTTTGCATAAAGGGGGTCAAGTCGGCTTCTGGTCTACGCTGCGGTCTCAAAATGGCTCCAAGCCAAACCTCCCATGTAACATCGACGGCCACAGCGGTGCGTCTGATATCACTAGCATGTGGAGGCGTTACTATGATTCTCTGCTGAACTCTGTTGCTCCCAATGACTGTAAACAATCTGTAGATGACACAATCTATTCCCGAGGTCAGCTATGACCCGGGAATGTCGGCACCTGCAAGAAAATTCCTGAAAGTAGTGTGGTATAACCCATTAGTCCCATAAGGATTAACTCCTATAGTGGTTTGTTTTTGCCAATGGGATACAAAGTTTAGGGATTGCTTGCAAAACTTGAGGTAAAGAGATTCGATAGGACAAGATTTTAATGAATGAATGACGACCTTTATTGCACATTTTTGCCACACTGGGCTAAGTACAGGTCACAACAAAACATGATGAACAGATACAGCTAACAGATACAAAATAAAACTAACTAACATTAGATAAATTCAACTTCTCCTCGCTTTTCAGTTATAGTAGAGATAAAGGAACAGATTTGTTTTTCGATGGAAGGTTTGTCTAGTTGCATTAGGAATATGAACTTTTCTACAGTGCTTAAGTGTATGAAGTAGGGAAATAGGTTTTGTACAAACCTATACAGTTCATTTCTTTCTTTACTATACAATCTACATTCTATAACAAAGTGGCATTCATCCTCTATTCTATTCAAATTACAATAATTACATAATCTTTGTTCCAGAGGGGTGCGGGTATGTCTTCCAGTTTCAATATGTAGTTTGTGGCAGCTGATCCTTAGTAATACGAGTTACTGGTCGGCCTCCCAACATCTGCTTGGAGGGCTCCAAGTACGGTATTCTGTTCACGTCATCATCCTCATCAACATGGCCGCGCCCATGGCGAAAGGAGGCATGGAAGTCCAGTTTGTGGGAGATGACGACGTTCTCCAGCATATGGTGGACAAAAGACCAACGCTAAGTACGCACATGTTCGTGTTTTCGCCTTAGCTCATACATATTCACAACACTGCCTTATTTTCCAGCCTGACAAGTCTCGGAGCGGACCAACACAGTACAGTGGGGAGGGGGGCGGGATAGCTGTAGATAATTTTGCGCGGGTAGTTTTGAATTTCTGTTATTTTGGGTCTGACATTCGGCATGTTACGTTCTCAGACAACTCTTTTTTTTGCCTCCTCGTGATGCAAAATTAGCGGTCATTTATTATATAATTTCTTCATGAGTAAAGTACATGTAATTGCCTTCATAAAATCTTGAACTCCTCCGTGTTTTTGAAATGATCACATGGGTCAAGGATATGAATAACATCAAGTTGTACATTGGCTTCCTAAATGTCTCTCAGCATTCCTGTACCAATTACCTGGATGTGTAACCTTCATCGATGTACAAATAAGGCTGTTTATTGTTTACCCTTAATGTTTTCCTAGGATCAAATTCTCGGACTGCAAAAACGCAGAGGACAGCTGGAGTCCTACATCTGACCAATCAGGACCAGGACAGCTCTGAGGAGGAGGATGGGCAGGAAGAGTCCATTCAGCACCCAACAGGTGGGGGGAGGTTCTACATTTACAGTAGTTTGTCCCTGTTGTAATCACTCATTTACATAGTACTGATGTTTTACAGTAAGTTATTCCTCCCCGTTCAGATTTGAACGAATGGACAACAGAATTTTTAATACTGACTAAACTTTAGTCCTTTGAAGTAGTGTGCGTTGTCTAGTGATTAGTGACCCTAGGACTAAGACTAGTAAGAGGTTGGGAGTTTCAATCCCGGCTGTTGTCGCTCACCCGACATGCACACTACTGTAAAGGATCGCAGTCCTTAGGACGGAACGTTAAGCTGTGGTCCACTGTTCATTGTACTTGTCAAAAAGAGCTAGGGGAATTTCCCCGGCATAATGAAACTGTAAATACTGTACATAGCGTCTGTCTTCTCTGTTACGGCCAGTGGGAGATTAGCTCTTCGGTGAGCTGAAACTGGTTCGAGATCACTTTCACTTTAGGCCTTCGGAAATTCTCAGTTACTGATCCTTCTAATCAATCCATCCATCGACAGCATTGGTTGACCAGAAGGGTGTGGCAGGCAGCGAGGTCTACTCGTTCAAGACTCCCAAAAGGACAGGCCAGATGACCAGATTAGGTAATGCTACATGTTGTTCTTCAGCTTTGTCAAAAAAAAATACATGTACATACATGAATGTCACAGTCACACCTTGTTGTATGAATTGTACTAGACTAGTATTGTAGGCAGGGTGAAAGAACCCAACACATTTTCTGTAAATGCAATTACCTTTGTGGCAGCTTTATTTCACGGTATTAGGGGAAAAGGAGTTTTTTCCAGTGTGCATGTTCGCAGTGGAAACAATTCTGTAAAAGTATTAGCTACTTGTAAAAGCATCATGCTTCACCTCAGTTGAGGATGACAAACAAAGAGAGATGCAGGGTAGAACCTTGAAATTTAATCAAGATGTGAAATGAATGAATCCTGCTGTTTTAGCTGAAGACTCTGTGAAGAACCAGACACCCAAACCAGGAAGTGGTAAAACTCCTGTCAGAAGATCGGCAAGAAAACCTGCCAAAAGGACAAAAGGTACTTACAGCACAGTTTTACATTCACTTATCTTTCCTTTAAGTTATACGCTAACCTAACCTGGGTGCTATCCTCCATAGTTACTGCAGCTCTAGCTTTTCCCTTGTTCGCCAGAAGAATTGGCAAAGTTGTATTGTTGTAGTGGCACATCTTTTTTTAATGTTAACTCAACATGTATGCAGTGTACTTTTCAAATAGTTTTATTTGCCATGGAAAGAATCAATGATAGCATGATCAAATCAAAGCTGACTTTAGAATCGTTGAAAAATGATACAGACTATATGATCAAATAATATTATGGCAAGCTACAAAATTTTATTTAACAACAACTGTCCAAAACCTACTTTTCTTTACACTGCATTATAAGGACAAATTGTGTGGTGATTTCTAAAGGACTTTCTGATACACAAAGATGTCTTGATGTTATCATAGATATCTTTTCCTGTACATCAGCATCATACAGGGCCAGTAGTTCGGATGAAAGTGAGAGTGATGAGAGTGGAGAAAGTGACAGCAGTGCAGGGGAGGAGCCAGAGCCAGTGAAAGCCAGGAAACATCAGGCACCAACCACTGGTGGTACCAGGAGGAGGAGGGGAGGGGGGCAGGAGGAGGTCCTGGTGAGTATGTAATATGAGGCACCCAGAACGGCTGTTTTTTTTATGGTCTGCACATTGATATAAGGCCCAAACAGTTGACTATATACTCGGTCAGAAAATAGTTTAACAATCATATTTTACGATTTTTAACAATCATTTAACAATCATATTTAACAACCATATTTTAAGGTGCAAAATAATCTTGTTGATGGCAGTTCTGATGTTGGTCTACTTCACACAGCCAGAGATGGTGGAGCAGTATTTTCATGCCCACGGTGGCGCCAGGCCAGGCCCCACGTCCGACCGGACCCTGTCCAAGCTGCAGATCCCGCGGATGGACCAGGCCAGGCTGCAGTCGGCCCTGCAGCACGCACCTGCAGCACACATCCAGCACCTGCAGCAGCTGTATCAGGAGCACAGGACGCACTTCCACAAGTGGATGCTACAGCTCAGGTACTACTGTAATTCCTGATTTTTATGTTTACCTTTGCAGAAGGTGTATATGGTGTTTCAGTTTATTGAGATGCACAATAATTATATTGATACATGACAAAACCAAAGATTGGATAACAAGTTTACGGATGGCATCTGACATGAAACTAGCATAACACCTGACATATGCAAGATTTTCAGCTAGCTTCGCAGTGAGATGTTTGACATGTAACTTCAGAAATACAGTTGGATCACCCAATAATACTGTTTCAAATACCTGTTCCACCACTAATTGATAAGTCGAGCAAAGTGTTGGGCAACAGAGCTAGCTTTCAATGTGTGATAAGGCCTTGTCAGTTGCTATAACCACTGAGTAAAACCACCGAGTGAGCGAAGTAGACAGACTTTGATGTTGTTGTATTTTTTGTACCTACACAGTAATGGTTTCAACTTGCTGCTGTACGGACTGGGGTCCAAGAGAGTGCTGATTGACCAGTTCAGATCCACCGTGCTCAGGGATACAGTACAGATGGTGGTGAACGGGTACTTTCCAAGTATTACTGTTAAACATGTGAGTACACAATTCATCATCATCATCGGTTGACCGTATTGCTTGCGGTTACCGCCCCTTATGGAGTGACATACCCTTTTGTAAGCTTAGTACAAGACGGGGTGCGCCAGGCCTTCGTCCTGGTGATTTGAAGTGAATCACCGACTCCAGACAGTAGGATTTTGGACCATTGCACACTGGGGAATGCCCCTACTCTTTTTTAAAAAAGTTATGTGGGTTCTTTGATGTGTATGGGGTGTGGCTCTCCTCAAGTATGGGACCTCCAGTGAACGTCCTATCCAAGGTACGTCCCTAACCTAAGATAGTACACAATTACTGCAGTACAATCAAGTCTTAGAGAACAAGCAATATTTTAAAAGCGTTACTTTCTAGGTTTGAAATGGTTGACCTGGAAGAAATAAACTTTCAGCGAAAAATGATACAACTCCATGAAGGGATTTTTTTGTAATTATTAATTTCATACTCGATATAATGACCAGCACTTATATGTATGTTGCTCCTTCAGATTTTGAATTCCATCACAGAAGAAGTACTAGAGCACACTGGGAGCTTCAGAAGTGTCCAGGACCAACTCACCTTCATCAAGGACACTTTTGAAGAAACTGGAGGTAGGGCTTTAATAGGCTTAGATATTTCGGCCACACTGACTTCATTTGTTGGTTCTAGGATTTAAAAACATAATGCTAAATTGGAAGAACAGCATGAAAACAGGTCGAAGGGAGAGAATATAGTAGAGAGCAAATTTTCCTCTCAGCCCGATGTCTTCATTGTATATTCTTCATCAATTTTTACCTTAAAATGCATTGTTCTACTTGGACTTTTGGCCAACCACAGCCAACCTGGTTGGTTGGTGACCTATTCCTAACCATGGTTGGGGGAAGTTTGGCAATGACAATGTTCAGGAGGCCATATTTGGCTCTGTGTGACAAGGGCTTTACGTTCTATCCCTACACAGAGGAGTTATTCCTCTTCATCCACAACATTGACGGCCCCATGCTGCGGGGAGAGAAGGTACAGGCTGTTCTGTGTCAGCTGGCTCAAGTGGGCGGAGTCTGTATCATAGCAACCATCGACCACATCAATGCTCCTTTAAGTAAGTAGTACATGTATGCAAATATTTTATCAGGAGGTATGGATAGGGCATATTATGATAGACAGACAGTCAGTTTAAAACGGTGTGGACGGGAGGTTTGGCCATGCTTGGCAGGTGTTCGGGAGTAGGTCAGGGCATGGTTGGCATTGAAATTTAACTCAAATCTGATTTGATTGTATTAAAAGGTAGACATGGCCTAAATCTGGTCAGACTGCTCCCAAACTTCAGCCAACTTTGGTCAGCTGGTGTTCAGGGGAAGGTTCTGAATGAGTGACAGGGGCTTAACAATTATTATCATTATTATTATTATTATTGGCTTTTTCACAAAAAGTTGATAGTTGTTGATATATTCTGTACGTGTTCAGTATGGGACCAGAACAAGGCCAGCAGGTTCAACTGGCTGTGGTATGACGTGACCTCGTATGAACCTTACGTGGAGGAGACCTCGTATGAGAACTCCCTCATGGTGCAACAATCCGGCGTCCTCGCACTCAGCTCACTCGTACATGTACTCAGGAGTCTTACACCTAATGCAAGGTGAAATAGTAGTTGTGTCTTGCTTTGCTTTATTTTTTTTGTAATTGTAAAGAAGTAGTTTGTATGCATGATCCTGTCCATGGTACTGAAAACAGGGCTCGTGGTATAGCAGTAATGGAAAGTATGAAATTTACCTTTTAGGATAAGGCTACACCAATTTACTTCCTTGCCTTGGATCTTGGATTCACTGGCTCCTTTTTGTCTGTTAGCCTTGAAAAGGTTTCATGTCACACTGTATTATTTGTGTCTTCAGTGCTATGCTTTCTTGTAGATACTGTAACCTAACAAAAATAATTGGGAATTTGGATGTAAGGATAAATGAAAGAACACACCTTGAAGACAATCTCTGAACATGCTTAGCTTGTTACGTCATCCTTAACTATTTTATGATACTTTCTCTTTTCTACAGAGGAATTTTTCACCTATTGGCTGAGTACCAGCTGGAACACAAAGATGATTCCAGTTACATCGGTTTGTACTCTACAACTGTTTACTTCACAAAAATTACATGCATACACAGTAGTGGAAAAGAGAGCAACAATTTCTCCTTGATGTGTTTTTTCTTCTTGCTTGTAAATATGAATACGATGTGACTTTGTGCCAGATAGTAGGTTTTAACATTTTGCTCAAGTAAAGCTATGATCTATGATCCTGTCCATGGTACTGAAAACAGGGTTTATGATATAGCAGTAATGGAAAATACGAAAATATTTCATACTTTGATTCATACTCCCTAATTTTGTCTGCTGCAGGTCATTTTCAGTGTTACCTGCACCAGTGCAGGTATGCAGAAAAAAGTATTGTGAGCCCAGTTTCTGTAATCCTGAGATTGTGAATGTATTTTGTAGGCATGTCCTTCCATGACTTGTACCAACGATGTCGAGAGAAGTTCCTGGTTCACTCCCACCTGACCCTACGAGCACAGCTGACTGAGTTTAAGGACCACAAGCTCATCAGGACCAAGAAGGTAACATTGTTGATTTGTGCTTAATCTTTTGTCTCGTCATTTAGGTGCGTGTTTGTTTTATTTGTATGGGTGTATGTATGCAGATTTTTAGTGAATATTTTCCTGTGGAAATACAATTGAAGTACGCACTTTTTAAACATTTCAAAATCCCAAAAGAGTCTAAGGCTGTCACCAAAGTCGGGGTGCATACTTTATTTGAGGTTATTGCCCAGACAAATCAGAAGACAGCAGGAACCCAGCAGGAGCTTGGAATGGCACCAATTCATCCATAAGATTCAGGGTTCTCCCCAGACAATGGAATAATGGCACTGCGCTGTTATGCTGCTATCATGGCACCACTGTATTCTTTTTGATATTTAATTCCACTTTAATCAGGAAGTTATGGTACCCTGTTTACAGTCTTTCAATATATGTGTAAAATATTTCATTACTGTGCAATATTGATGTTATTAACATGGATATGTTTGTTCTAACTGTCCCCAGGGCTCGGATGGAGTGGAGAACTTGTTAATTCCCCTTGATGGAGCCATGTTAGCTGAATACATGGAGAATCCTATGTCTTAGTCAAGAAAAGAATGGAATAATGAGGAAGAATGAATACATTGTTGATAGAATTTATTTGCTGGAAATACAAATGATGTATAATGCTCAAAGCACATTGCTGTACATGTAACTATAGGATATAACAGCTATATTTATACATATACTAGGAAATGTTTGCATTATTTTTGTTACATTATATGTGCAGATATAAAAGAACAGTAAACTTTGCTGACTGAAAAACAACCTAATACTGTGGGCTTCATTTCTCTGTAGCACTTAAAGGATGCACTAAAGTTGGAAAATGGGTGGCATTTTTCAGTAGATTATAATTATTGACAAAACTTAGGTTGCAGGAATAGTTTTCTGGGGGATAAAAAAACTGTCATGTTACATGTATGTGTTATCTTTTCAACAACTGACTGCCTTGGCATGCTCATCACCCAGCATGCCAGTGTGGGAGTCAGGGATCAGTAGAGTGTTCTTGTGCTGGGATTTTGACTGGTGTGTCACCTGCTACACCTCTACTATTTGCTTGGTCATCTGCTTGTCCACCATACAGCATCTCCTGTACAGCTTTCCTTGGACCTTCCTCCATTTCTTGAGACAGCAGCTGGAATGTTTCCCTGGCCAGCTGCTGTTGCTGTGGCCGTTCGTACGTCATCAGTTCCCCATACAGGTACACGCCCATCGCCTGGTCCTCACACAGGAACTGCTGTACGTCTTTGTACCCGGGGCTGTAGCTAGAAACAACAATAACAAGAAATCAAAGATTTTCCACCTTCGTGGAGTATTTAGTAATCTCCAAGCAGATTCTCCTGGTCAAGGGGAGTAACCATTGGCTGCCTGTAACCGTTTGCTCACTTAAGTGCCCATAGACAGGGGCAAATGGTAATTTGGGTGGCCAATTTCAGTGTCCCCTGCCCCTGAGGGAATCTGCTTGGACATAAGTATTTAGAATTGTTGTAAACTTCTAGTTTTATTCACTATTCTGTACGTACATTTTTCCCACTTGCTTCCACAAGGCAACAGACATTATAACATAGCAAGAACCTGAGGACAGAAAATGAAGTAAGCTTCAAATTAGGTAAAAAGAAAATTACGTACCCTAAAATATCTCCAAAAATACTTGAAAGACAATGGTTTCATGATCACTATATAAAAATAATTTACCCATGTTTGATGACCAGTTCACACCATCGATGCCTGACATCTGCATTGCAGCTTGACAGCCTGTAATGTTCCTCCAACTGCTGAAGTGTTGCACTTGCCATGGACTTCATCTCAAGCAGCTCTTCCAGGAGGAGTACAAGCTGATCTTGTAAGAGCTCTTTTCCAGGTGCCTTAGCTCTTGAATCATGTGCACTTACTCCCCCTTCATTTATGAGTGAGGTTGCAGGGAGGTCAAGTCTAATGGGTACATTTGATTGGTTGCCAAATGACTGTCCAGGACACTCAAAATCACTGGCATTTGGTAAATCATTTCCTATTGCCTGGCGTTTACTTGGAGGCGAAAAAAAGGTAGGTCCTGTCAACCGTTCGGTTACATCGTAACCCCGCTTTGCATCATGCACAACTGCATTTTCCCCATCCATGTTTTCTTCTACATCACAAACTAAATGTACGTCAAAATCCTGGACCTGTCTTTGTCTTTCCTTTCTTCTCACGGCATTGCCTGTTGGGTTTCTACTTGTTTTTGTCATCTTTCTAGCTTCTCTTTCACTCTGTCTGTTTTGCCTGTCGACATCTTTCCAGTGCTTCAAGGTTACCCTAACCTGTTTGACGAGTCTATTGCTAGCATTGACAGGGTTCTTCTGTAGTTGTTTCGGTAGTCCCGGACAGTCCAGCCAGTCTTGGTAGATCCTCTCCACTGTAAGACCCTGAGAGCTGAGACTTGGGAAAGTCTTAAAGACAAGGTTGAAGAAGTCCTGTGAGAAGATGAGGTTCATTCCATGTCTGGGGAACTCTCCAACAAAATTCTTCAGCAGAGAGTGAAATTTTTCAGCCCCAACTTTCTTCGCAAAATACCTGAATGAAATACATGAATAAAAAAATGCTTTGTCATGTAATGTTTAGTTTAAATAAATCTATGATAATCATGTATTAGAAATGAATGGTGAAAACTAAAAACATAAGAGTTCGTAGGACACAAACCTCTGTGAAGTTGTAACAGTGGGTGAAGGTGTATATTTATCTGTATCTAAAAGGTTTGTAGCCAAAATAATTTATCAATGCAGAGGTTTGATTAAAATTCATTGAGTTACAAAGCAGCCTGGTATGTAGACTTCATGGCTCCATTTTGGGCTATCATATGATCGATGCCTTGACCTGTTTTTTTCGGCCTGTTGCTTCATATTTTTTTCTTTAACAAATCCTTGACCCAACAAATTGAATCAGTGTGGCCTGAAAATAGTTGTCCTGAGTGGTACCAACCTACCTGAGGAGGAAGTATCCCTTGAGATAGTGTACTTGTGTGAAGAGCTTGTCTGTGTTGAGTGCATTGGTGACGTACACAGTACCCTCCCCCTGGTGGAACCCTTGCCCTGATGCACTGGGCCGTAAGGTCTGAAGTTCCTCCTGTTGTACACAGGGTTTTAAGATACTGTCAGACATTCAGAACCTTCCCCCAAACACCAACCAAGGTTGGCTGAAGTTCGGGAGCAGTCTGACCAGATCTAGGCTATGCCTACCTTTTGATATGAATCAAATCAAATTTGAGTGAAATAATTCTAAAAATACCTCTGTGTTCTCCAGTTCAGCAGCCAGTAACCGGTATCGGATGCAGGCACGAAGGTCCGAGTACTCTGTCCACTACACACACAAACAGGGATGTATCACACAAGTTGTACGGTAAAAGATATTCAAAAATCAGCAATTTTCCCCATTGGTCTCCTTGGTGCGGAAATGCCTTCAGATCAGTTGTCAACACATGTAAACAACTTACAAACTCCAGGATATTTGTTTTCACTTCTACTTCGATGTCCAGATTCCAAAGCCAATCCTATTTGTATCATTTGTGCTGAAAAGCTATCAGTAATAAGTAAATCCATTTTTTTCTAGACTTGAAATTTTGAGATATAACTTAAGTCTCCAATAGAAATGTTAGAACATTGCTATCCAAATGGGGATGATAAATATCACCAGCTCAGTGCCATAAAAGTTAAAACAGCAGGCTACTTTTGTAGCTTACAGTTATAAAGGTACACATGTAGTCCCATAGCCTTTATGAGGCTGTAGGAGCAGTGGGTTGTTAATCCACTGTGTCTAGCTAGATCTAGAGCACAGCATTGGCAGGCAGAGCCCATCCCTCTCCTTCCACTGCCTTTTACCTCCCCAGCTGAAGTCAGGTACCCATTTTACACCTGGGTGGAGTAGGGAAAGTTATGTAAAGTGCCTTTCTCAAGAAGACAACTAGGCCAAGGATCGATACCAACCTTTTTTTTACTTTTGTAGCGTACAGTTATATGCTTACCCCCATAGCTTTAGCATGGATACAGTCCTCCAGGTACGTTGCGAAACCCTCGCTGATCCATTCTTCTGTCCAGTCACGTGAACCAATCAGAAGCCCGAACCAGGAGTGAGCGATCTCGTGTGCCAGACGGAGGCACATACTGCCGTCTCCCGCAAGCAGGGACTGGGACACCAACATCAGGTGGGGGCTACAAAAACCACAAAATTTGATTCTTTTTAAATAGATATATATGACTTGTATACATCTATATTCACTGAAATATTCAAAACACACTAATCAGTCAGGATAAATTGGACAAGAACAATAATAAAGCACAAAAGAAATTATGATGAAGGTTCTTGTATAAAAGACAAAAAGGAAAACAAACATAAACAACTGTTAACTCACCTGGCCAACCCCAGACTGGCAAAGCATCTTGGGACCATGAGCACATCTAGCCTGGGGAGAGGGTGAGGTCCCAGCACATCATAGGCAGCAGCTAGGTACTTCTCTATCAACGGGAGGAACTCTCTCCCTGCCTGTTGTACATGTATGGAGGGGGCAAACACCCGGTGGGGAATGACTCTCACATGGTCAAGTTTACAATTTGATCTCTGCTGGTGACTGTGTTTCTTTTGCTGTATTTGACTTACATGGTCCATACCATCGCATACATTACCGGTATGATCAACATGTTGTTCTGCTGGTTTATCAGTCACTTGTACAGAAGGAAAAATACATGTAGGTGGGCTGATACTTCTTTCCACATGCTGTGTAGTGTCATCTGCATCAAACTGCCTTTGTGGGACAACCTCACAACAGTTCTGGACAACCTGATTAGGTTGAGGATGACACAATACTACTTCCTGTGTATTCGCTGAACGAATGGAAGGTTGCGTACAATTCTTATGTTCTCCCGTTGTACTCCCTTCTGGCAAAGCCTGGCACCAGTAGCCCACAGCAAGGGCTAGGGTGGAACATGGCATCGGCATGGTGACGCAGAAATAGTGGTGGTCTCTTGCAGCTACTTCTGAACATACAGGAGCCCCTGTGTCAGCTTGTTGCTTAGCAACATCAAGTTGCCTAGCAACAGATGCCACACCTTCATGCATTTGCTCATGCTCACTGAAAGATGTCGATTCATTTGCAAGTGGCAGATCGGTGTCCTTGGAAACAATCTGTACTTCCTGAGTTGAGTCTATTTGCTTGCCAAAAAGTGTTCCTGGTTGCTTAGCAACAGCATCTGGTTGCCATGTGACATCCTCAGGTTGCCATGGCGTCCCAGGCTCCTCCCCACTCATGAGGACTGTGGTGCCATGTGGGGAGCGGACGACGGCCTGCCAGGTTGCCATGGTGAGGAAGTCGTGACAGGGGAACAGCGAGCGGTTGTTGATACAGGAACCTTGGGTAAAAACACAAGGCCTGTCAAGGAAAGAAATACAATAATTAAGTTTTTCTGGAAGAAGCACACTTTGCACTGTACTTTCTCACACTGATATACTTTCCATGCTTCACCACTAATGAAGACTTCAAAATAAAAACGATACTCATGGCTAACTGATAACATAGACTACCACAGATTGAAAATTTCTGACAGGGCATAATTCATATAAGACGAGTATTTGTACTCTAACGTGCACCTGCCAGAAGACAGACTGACATTGTCACCA
Source organism: Branchiostoma floridae x Branchiostoma japonicum (assembly GCA_013266295.2). Classification (NCBI taxonomy): domain Eukaryota; kingdom Metazoa; phylum Chordata; class Leptocardii; order Amphioxiformes; family Branchiostomatidae; genus Branchiostoma; species Branchiostoma floridae x Branchiostoma japonicum. Next base: position 5,549,452 of record CM023834.1, on the reverse strand, counting down.
ACTTATAAAGTCACCTCACACCTCACCTCACCCCTATCACAAACCATATTTTTTGCATGTGTGCATCTGTTAACACTAAACTCATATACAAGAATCCAAACCTACTTCCCATCCTGGTCTGTAACCCATGTGAGGGAACCTCCCCCAGGGGTGGTTCTGTACTTGATGCGCACCACCCTGGGGAAGCTCTCCCTGTCCCTCACCCCCTCCCTCCAGATCCGCAGGCACCAGGGGTCCACTCTGTGACACAGTGGTCTTCCTGATGGGCAGTTGTGGACTCTCATCAAAGTAGCAAACACCTCTTTGGCCTCTTTCTTACTGGCTGTAGGATTGAGTTCAGGAACGTAGCATTCCCTTCTGGAATCCTCTTCAAGTGCTTTACAATCAGATTGCTCTTCCCTTGCCTCTTCTTGCAAGTTGCTCCCCAATTCAAATTGTAGAAAAGATTTCTCAGATTGTGAATAGTCATGATCATTGTGGAACTCCTCTTTAGCACTTGTGTTTTTTCCAGGTGTAGCAGGCAGTGTGATTGTCCTGCAATTTTTGGCACCACTCTGACCACTGTTGTAGCAGTAGGTGTGATCCACGTGCGTTTCTGCCCACCCTGTACTTTCACCTTGTATGTTTGCTTTACTCTCTTGCACTGAATTTTGTTTTGAGTCTGTCATGAGTCTTGAGACTATTTCAAAAGTGTCATGTCTTCCATAATTGTTTGAATTGTAACTATCTTCTTGTGTTAACACATCACCTTTATATCGAGCCCCTGGATATGTTTTGCTGGAAATAGCATTCTTTTCTACCCTCCCAGCTTTCTTTGTCATCACAACGTGAGTAAAGTGAGCCATGTCAACCTCTTCAACATGAAGAATGTCAATATCACAGCAGTCAAGAATTAACTGAAAATCCCCATGAGTTTTGCTATACGATTGACAGCTGCTGTCCATAACTGGTTTAAATTTTAATCTAAAATCAACATTATTATGTGTTTCAAGTGCAACATCAATACCTTCCTTATCTTTTTCACCATCGTTAATAGCAAAGCTACATCTTTCAAAAGTTGTCTCTTGTTGGTCAACTGAACTAGCACCAACTTCTTTTGTCCATGCATCAGATTTAGTGTCTGAGTCTTTCCCGCTAGTGTTGGTTTCTTGGCTGGGTCTGGCAGAGAAAGTTCTGTTACCATCAGATGCAGGTGTGCCACTTCCAGGACCACTAGCACCATCTTTGTTTCTTTCAAAACAACTGCTGCTCTGCTTTGTATGTTTGTGTGTCTGTAAACTTGAGTCTTCATCTTTCTTTCCAACAAAATCTGTGCCACATATCTGTCTGTAGGAGGGTTTGAGAAACAGAGTGATGATTCCGTGGATGACCTTCTGATCCATGTCGACATCAAGGTCAAGGACGAAGTGGTGTGCGGTGATCTCATGGCTGTTCCCCATCAGGGGAAGGTCATTGCCAAGTTCCCTCATTCTTCCTTCAAGATGTGGACTTCTGTTAAAAATAAGGAAAGATAATAAGGCAATTGTAAAGACATTGAAGAATTGCAATCCATCAACCTTGATCCTTAATATCATTATTTTTTTTTTATGGTGTTCAAAAACTCTAAGTTGGGGCATCATCATCACTAGATAGCTTTAAACAACGCCTGCAGTTTAATGGATGTGCTAAGACTGGGTGTAACAGGTTGTTCAGTGTAATATACATTTGTAGCCTGCGAAGCTGGTGTGTTATGTAAAATGAAGTTATGAAATTTCGATTTTTGTCCTTGAATGTCGACAGAATAGTTGACATTTCTTTTCATCCTGTTAGGTTCAAAATTCTGAATGAACGCTGCAGAGATCTGGAGCCCTGCTAGTCCATTTTTCTTCTCATCCCTACTCAGCTTAAGTCCTCCTAATAGTATAATTAAGTAGTCCCCTTCTTGAATGTTAATACACTCAATGTTTTATCAACATTGTTGGTTTGATGGATGTACCATTTCATGAGCCTGTAAATTCAGAAAGTTTGGTGCATTATTATAAACACTGTAACCAGATACTACAACTGTGTCTGTATCTGTATAGCTAGTATAACCGCCCTTCGGCGTACATACAGCTAGCTCAAATGTCTCACATACTAGTGGTACGTGCTACCACTTTGGAACTATTTTGAGGCCATTAGCTTTAAGGGAGGGGGCCACAGCCCAGTCATGTGTGATCCCAGGACATTTTCTCTGATGTGTTTCCCAGCAACTGTGCCAACTGATACAGGATAAGGTACAGTTACTGCAGGTCATTTCAAGTTCAGAGGGACTTAATTTCATAGTAGGAAGGAAGGACTAAACTGTTCACTAGTCTCTATACCAGACTGACTATGTTGGCTAATAGGGATAATAATTTGCCAGGGGAGTTTGGATACCAAAGGGGTTAACCGGCCACGGAGGGGGAAATGTGAACCTTCCCGCAGACTGTTCCTGGCCTGAATTATGGACCCTTTTTATAATATGACGAATTCTACGATCCGTAGAGGGAGGCCTGGTGGAGGCATCTTGTTCACAATGCACCATATGCATGATGGTGACGGAAGGCAAGACAGAACACATATGCAGGGTGGTGTAAACATAAAACCACCGCGAATATTTCAGTATTTACAGTAAAATTAAAACAAAAGATATGACCCATGGTTCCAGTCAGATAATTACCTGTCAATTCTGATAATTTCTTCACCCATGCTTCACATATTGATTGTAACATAATCGTGTAGTGAGTGTTATACTGTTTCTTTTGTTATTAACAGTGTAAATAGCCCACTTTGCCTATATTCACAAAAACTCTTGCTTGGGTAGCATTGGACTTGGAGACCAGCAAATTGATCTGGTGTACATGTGTCATGCATACGTACTGTACACAGTAACAAAATACTGTTTTCTCAGGCTACAAACATTATTTTTTATCATTATCCTAACCTCTGATGACAGTTTGCTGTGGTGTGCTTGGTCTCTTCATAATCATGGCACTTCACAGTATTAAAATGTTAGTATACCACTAGTATGGCATGAAAATACACAATGCCATACAAAGATACATACAAGATTTATCTAAACGTTTTATCAACTTTAAAGACGAGATGACACCATATATGGCCTCCTTCAGTCAATATTGACATGATGGTAAAATCCTAATTGTTATTAGCCCTACAGCTAATATCAATTAGGATTCAAGAACTGGAAGGATGATTTACTAGATTCGATGTTCCCTAACATCAGAAGAGTGCACGTGTATTTTTTGTCCAAATCTTTGTTCATTGAATAATACCTATCACTTTTGACTCAGGAACTGTTGTATTTCAGAGTTATTGGTGCCGCATCTCGTCTTTAAAAGCCCTGACATAGACCAGACTATTGTTCAAGGTTTCTACACAATTTGCAAGTCAGTCATATCAAGAAAATCAATTCAGATTGAATTTTAATGTTACACAAGGGAATTCAACCATTGTGTCCTTGCTCAATCATATCAGAAAATCGCATGACTGTCCATGGTCACATCTCTGTTTTGTGTAAATTTTGATCAGTATTATGATCAACATGTTTTTGTTTACAATTCACTGAATCTGATGAAAAATACCAGAGTTGTTTTCAAGGACTACCCATTATTATCTAAAAGTGCCTTAAATATTGACCACCCAGTGTAAAATTACATTCGATAATTAACTCATACAAAAATGCCAGAGTCTGACCCATGTGAAAAAGGGACACTCCAAGAATGCACCCTTAAGGCCTGTTGTCTACTCATCCATTGTTATTGTCTACAGATAGAGTACTGGGCGTGCCAGTGTCATCATGCAACACAGCTCCGACTAAGACTGTCTTAAGTTGTTATTGACAGGGTGAGCTCTTGTATTTGTGTGCTGCAGGCTTCTTCAAGGTGCATCTTGGTGAGTCTTAGTCTTTTCTTTGTATCAGATTCTTCTGAATATAAAAAAGGTTATTAAGTGAATTCCTAGAACTGTAAAAACAACAACCCCCTCTATAAATAGTAAAGATTTTATCATGAGTTTATAATACAGTTACTGCAAGGTAATGATAAGTTACATACTATTACTAGAGAAAACTTCCCATACCCATATGGCAATACCTACTGAAAGTTCCTTGATGAAGTTCGTTTTATCTGGAGAAGAAATACTGAAAAAGTCTAGATCTGTTTTCTGCTTAATAAGCTTAATAAGGGATAATTTATCCCTTATCTAAAAGATCTGAACAAAATTTAAAATGTTATTTCTTGAAACTTAAAGATTAAGAAGTTTATTGAAGTGTTGAGTGCCATCACACATTTAGTCATTTATACCATACACATGAGCATCAGAAAGCTTGATCTTTTTATATCTGGCACGGATTATGTTGTTGTTACTGCAAAGTTGTTGAGATTTAAGGTCAGTAAGGTCGCCCGTCCCTTGAGGTCAGTTACAAAAGGTAGTTTCAGCCAAAGGCAATGTCAGACTGACATGATAATTACCTCGTCCAACCACGTTCTTATCTGGGAAAAACAATGTTCAAGACAAGACCAGGCTTACAATCTTCTTGGACTGTTGAAGACCCAAGGTTATTGACTTAATATCTCTTTATACCACGGTTAGTGTTTCTTTTTACTTGCACAAGCCTACATTGACTATAGTATAGTATTGAGTAAGTACTAGTACTATGACAGACTACACGACTCCGACACATTGTACGATTGTAAAGGCTACGCCTCCTGAGGGTTTGGCACTAACGCGCTGACAGCTGACACACGGTAGGGATATATATAAGTATGATATATGTGTCTTTAATAACTGAGTGGCAAAACAGTTGGAACAATTTTGTCGTTTCAAACATTTGGTTCATACAAATACAGTGTGTATAAAAGTCATGGCAGAGAATGGCTGAGGGATTGATCAACTAAATATGACATATTAACAATAACAAGCTTCTGTTCCTGTTCTCAGGAGGTATAGCGTGTCTATCTAAATTCCCAGGGTTTCCAATTTCAATAGTCGTCCAGAAAGATCATATATAGTCAGTAGAACTTACAGAAACAATACAAAATTGCTCCTAGACATTGTACATGCATGGACAGTCTAATTGTACCCCAAGGTCATTTTGTTACAAGTGTATATCTCTATATAGATCTATGTAGTACGGTACTAGTATTCAGTAGCTAATAAAATACACCTGAAACTCTTTCATTTCAAGACAGAAACTCTTTCGTTCAAGACAGACCAAATTCTTTCAGTTCGAGGCAGACTCTGCCATTTGCTTTACAATTTTGTCAATAGTTCATACTTTCTATAGCCTGATTAAATTGCTTTACTGCCGGCCGCCCGAACATCCAGCCGGCCCAGAAAAGCCACGGAGGGCAGGGTTTGGTGTTACACACTCAGACTAATACTTTCTGCTGGTCAAATTAGCAGGAAAATTTCATTATTCCACCACAAATCAAGTTTTCATACAGTTTGAAGGGTTTGAAAAGGTTAACTGGCCTAAATCTGTTCTATAAAATGTCGGCATTTTAAAGTTTTATGTGTTCCCTTTTTTTCCAGCATGGCAAACAGCCCCTCTGGCCCCAAGCCCTTCCCCCTCTTTAGCTTGAAAGCTGTCAGTGTTGCAGGTTGGTACATTGTAGGGTTGTGTGGGGTTTTTTAATGACACTCACTGGATGTTTGGCCTCAGTTCATATCCTGCTAATTGTCACCAATCTTGAGTCCTTGGGAAAAGCACAACTTTCCTCACGCCACCCAGGTGTAAAATGGTGTAATCTGACTTCGGTTGGGGAGGTAAAAGGCGGTGGAAGGAGAGGGTCCTGCTCCGCCTTCCTATACCGTGTCCTATAAAACACAGTGGATTAACAACCCACTGCCCTATAGCCTCAAAAAGGCTATGGGACTACCTTTACCTTTTACCTTTTTTTATACACCAAACGAGACCTGTACGAAGTAAACCAGGAAGCCCTGGACTGGCTGGAGCAGTGGGCCGACAAGATATGATGATGATGAAATTGATGATATACACGTGTATCTTTACCTGACATATTTCATCATTCTTTCAGACACAATGTCCGGCATGCTGACAAGAGTGCTGGTCCTTCTGCTGTTCATCCTGGAAGATTTGAAAACAACAAGAGCTTCCTGCGACTGTTCGGCTTCGACTTGCCGCTGTGAAGGACTGGGCCTTACCGGGATACCTCAGGACCTACCAGCATCTATAACCTCCCTGCACGTGGAATATAACAACATTACAGCATTACAAATGCCAGATTTTGCAAGATACAGAAACTTGTCCAACCTATCCCTACCCGATAACCGTTTGCTTGTAATCAGGAGTCGTGCATTTTACCACTTGACAAACCTAACGTCCATAGACCTTCGCTGGAACAAGTTGACCTGTCTCAAAGCCGACACATTTCTGGGGCTCGGTGGGCTACAGGCACTGAACCTGGACTACAACAACATCAAGAGTATTGACGAAGGAACTTTCAAAGAAACTCCCCGACTCGTTCACTTGCTTCTTGGATCAAACCAGCTGACATCAATCTCACCTGGTACTTTTACTGGTTTAAACCAGCTCCAACTGTTAGATCTGTTTTCCAACCAGCTAACCTACATTCAACCCGGTACATTCTCCAACCTACCCCAGCTTAAACACCTGTACTTGTACCAAAACGGAATAACTAACATACACCCCCGTTCATTCTCCAATCTACCCCAGTTGCAGCTTTTGTCCCTGTTCTCCAACAAGATCACAGAAATTCGGTCGGGTACGTTCACCAATCTCCCCCAGCTTGAAGAGTTAGATCTGGACTTTAACCACATAACTAACATTCAGTCTGGTGCGTTTTCAAACCTGTCACAACTGGAGTACCTGGGACTGGGTCACAACCAGATGGAAACACCCCTGCTAAAAACAATCTGTGATGAACTATCGTCTGTCCCAACTTTAATTCTTAGCAATAACCCTTGGCAGTGTGACTGTAGGATAGTCTCCTTGAATCTGCAAGAGCACACATGTGGGTCTTGCTCACGTGAAATTATCGACCAGATTATTTGTACAGGGCCTTCCAAATTCCGTACGCAAAAGCTGAAAGACATCAACGTTACAGATCTCAACTGTACTACAGGGACATCAAAGTCCAATTCTGCAAGTCACCAGCAACATTCTCCCTTAAGCTTTATGTTGTATTCATTGTTGTCAGTGCTATTGCTGAAAACCTATTAGTAATCATTAACAGGACTAGTTACTAAACTGGGCTGGTGATCCTCTACCCGATTAACCAAACTTGAAAAATGTTGCCAGTATCACATTACTACCAGTATAATATAAGTACAACTTGTTAGTGACTTATATACTCCATATACCCACCTTGAGATTGCAGAAAAATAATGAATAACTTGCAAGGTGGCAGGTTCCAAAGGCCAGTAAAGGCTTGACGTTATAAATTGCATATGATTGTAGAAAACAGAAAATATTTCAAGCCCTTGTATGAAAGATGGGGATGGTTTGGACATTATAGTGAACTGAGGAACAATATACCAATGCTCTATACAACATGTATGATACAAAACAATTATTATTGTAAATAGTTACCTTCATTCATTCATTCATTTATTCATTCCTTCAAATTCATATAACACGTGTTCATATGCAATACACATTTCAAGGTTTAGTAGTAATGTCTTGCTGCACAGCAAAATGTACAGTACATGACGAGCAATGGTTAGAGAATGTAGGTCAGAGTTTGAAGTTAAAACTGGTAAAGCTGCATGTGTCACCTTTAATTACAAGACCATGAATCTATTTTTTCTTTGCCCGAGGCTTCCCCATACTTCCACACAATGGGTTTCTATTGTCTCCTCTAGAAGGCGAAGGACGAATGCAGACAGTACCAGATACAGGGGCCAGGGGGTTTCAAACTTCCAACTTCTGGGTCCACCGGTACCCATATATGGTTAGAACATCACACATTAGCGTTCTTTGTGTAGCCTCTACCAGGCTTTGGGAAGTGGCTGGAAAGAGTAGAAATTGGCTGATCAGACACTCAGATAACATGCCAGGGGAGTTGGTCCGCTAAAGCTCAAGAGTACAGTTCCAACGTAACTGTACTCCCTGGCATGTTATCTGTTTATTTGGCCAATTTGTACTCTTTCCAGCTGCTTCACAAAGCCTGGTAGAGGCTACTACAAATAGTCATGTAATCCAGACTAAGTAATATTTGTACATGTATGTTTCTGGTATCATTATCAACACTTGTAAATATACTAGTACTCCACTGGTAGGGTTGGAAATACCCACCTGTAAGATTGTAGGTACAATGTAAATGTATCTTAGTTGCAACTTTGCAGCTTGGTATTAAAGAATTTTACTATTTTTAGGGCAAACATCAAATTTAATTCCATATCATGCTATAACAGTATGTATTAGCCCAATTGTACATAATTTTGTATACTGTCTTGATTAAAGAGTTAAGAACTTTAACCCCCAGTCAATTATGTATATAGTGATGTTAAAAGTTACAATACTATTACAAATGTAGGTTGTACATATTGGTAATATCATGTATATTGAGTCTTTCATCTACATATGCATATCATTTCTATTCTACAACCTAATCACTTAATTTCCTAAAAAATAATAAACTGCATACTATGAAACGTCCGTCTAATGTTGTCAATGTGCACATGTGACAATCAACTTCGCAGGTTATGTTCATGTTTGTTTGTTGACACTTGAACTATAAACATTACCTGGTTATATCAACACAGTACTTACCAAGTCACTTTTCACCCAGAACATACAATTTGATATAATTTATTTATGTATTGAACGCTTTGATAATTTAGAAGTACACGTACAAATACGGTACAATGTATTTTTAAAGAATTAAGTAATATCTATATACTCACCCCCAACCCCATAACACCCCCGACCCATGACCATGAGTCAGGCTTAAAGCTTATCAGTTGTTCGATAATTCTACCAGCTTACTGCAAACAAACTACGGCATGGACTTTGATTAGGGGCGGGACTGCGCATGCCACATAGGGCAGACTAGCATAAAGAAATCATGGCTGCCATGTCACAAAGTCTGGGGGAACAAATCCACGAAGAGCTGTCCTGCAGCATCTGCTTGGAGCTGTTCACCAGGCCCAAGGTGCTGCCCTGTCAGCACACCTTCTGCCAGGACTGCCTGCAGGACCATGTTGAAGTCAGAACGCCTTTGGAGTGTCCGAACTGCCGGCAGCCGTTCAGTCTACCACCTGGTGGGGTCACCGCTTTGCCCGACAACCACCTTGTGGCGAGTCTGTGTGGAAGAATTGTCAAGCAAAGCTTTCCTAGGCCTGCTGATAAAAAGAAAGAGCCCACATCTTCAGAACAGTGTGATTTTCACCCAGGTGAGCACGTATCTCTGTACTGTGACGAATGTAGCATGCCGCTGTGTATGACATGTTTAGATGAGGCTCACAGGGGTCATAGTACAATGTCCTTAAAAAGGGCCTCGCAGGAAAGGCGGGCCTCGGTTCAGACCCTGGTTGGGGAGGGGAGAGATGTTGTCGAGACTTACTGCAGCTTGCTACGAGATCTGAGGGACAAGGAAAAGTTCCTGACTGAGCAGAAGACGCTGACAGAGGGCAGAATTGACGCGGCTTTCAACGAAACAGTACAGATGCTGACGGAAAACAAGAACGGGCTGTTGTCTAAATTGGAACAAAGATACACACTGAACTTGGAGACCATACAGGGTCAAAGAGATGACATTTTGTCCACAGTTGCAGAGATATCTGCTGCATGTGATAATGCCGAGGTAACAATGCAGCAGAGGGGGAGCGCATCCTTTGATCAAGAGATTGGTCTAAACCGTTTGGTGGGAAAGTACAAGGGAAGAGCAGGCCAAAACCCAAAGGAAGCCAAGGTTGCTGTGTTTCAGACAGTCGAGGTCAAGGTACCACCACTGGGGTTTGTGACTGTTCAGTCCATCTCTCTCCCTGATAGCCACAGGTCAGAGGCCAAGGGTCATCACCAAGGAGTCAGCCAGGACCAGCCGCAGAGCGTGAAGTTTGGTGGACGGGGATCAGACCAGGGAAAATTTGACAGGCCACATGGCGTAACGGTGTCCAACAATGGCCTAGTTTTCGTATCAGACTACGGAAACGAAAGGATTCAATGCTTCAACCTACAGGGCACGTTTCTCCACCAGTTCCCAACAGTTGTCTCGCAGCAGGGCGTTTTCAAATCTCTTGTGACAGCTAAGCAGAGAATGAAACCAGAAGATTTGTCCATGGACAGGGACGGCAACCTGTGGGTAGTGGGTTCCGACAGCTCAGCTGAGTATGCCGTACGGTACACCCCTAAGGGCAAGCTGCTGACCAAGATTGACCTGAAGCGCACGGGACGACAGAGAAAAATTGCCATCGACACAATACGCAACAACGTCATTATAACAGAAACGTCGGGCTCAATTTCCCCACAAGGTGTACTGTGTGTGTACAGGCCAGATGGGACACTCGAGAGAACAGTGGGTGGCCAACAGAAGATGGAACGGCCCGAGTACATAGCTGTGAACAAGGGAGGGCACATCTTCGTTTCACACTTCATGGCCTCCTGCGTGTACGTGTATCGTGAAGACGGACACCTGTTGTCCGTTTTCGGGGGGGAAGGAAGCGGGGAGGGCGAGTTAAAGTACCCAGGGGGCATTTGTACGGACGGTTCCCGTAACATCATTGTGGCAGACAAGGGGAACAAGAATGTGGTGGTGTTTGACAGGACTGGGAACTTCCTTAGATACATCACAAGTGTGGTGGGCCGACCTGTGGCCGTGGCCATGGCACCAAAGGGACAGCTGGTAGTGACTGATGACATCCACAACACCGTCACCATTCTTTATAGTTACTGAGTAAAGAGTAAGGGCATGACCCGGTGTGCGATGGTACAAATCCTACAGTATGGAGTACATGGAGTAGATGATTCACTTCAAATCAGCCGGACAGAGGCCTGGCAAACCCCGAATGTCTGAATACCTGAATGCTAAGATTGGAGTACGACTAAGGCTTATCATAAAATATAGTGCAATCATCGAACACCTGGTCTGCTTAAAAAACAGTTAACATTGATTGATGTGACTTAATTTACTTACACTAAGTTACAGTATGTTCAACAATTTGTATTCTTAGACCTAAAAAATATTATCAATTGAATAGCTGTCCTGATAAACTCATACTAGACTAGTATGAGTTTATCAGGACAGCTATTCAATAACTAACAAAGTGCATTACTAGTAGTAATGCACTTTGTTAGTTTTACCTGATTTTGTTCAACAGGCCTAGGTGTGTAACATAATTTGGAGTTATCAAATACACATTGTGTTCTATTGTGTATTTCTTTGTTACTAGTAGTTTTGGGTGAGGAATATTCAAGACTGTATGGGTGTTTTAAGATTTGTCTGAGTAGAGTAGAGTGTTTGGCCAGGTAGGAACGTATGTATGTTTTATTTTCATATGAGAAATAAAGACCAGGAATCAAATAAAACACTGTAGAATCACGTTCAGTTCAATTCTTTACAGCAACGTAAAAAAAAAAGGGGACTATCAACTTCAAAATCAACTGTTTTAATACGCTCCTGTACAACACGAGCGTTCAGGTCGTTCGGTGTAATGTAGCCAGCTGCCGCCGTGCCGCGTGCCTGCGAAGCTGGTGTGTTACACCGAAGGGCGATTACTGTAATTCACTTTGTGTTCACGGTAGCAAAATTTCACGGTCTGAAGAAAATGGACATGTTCACGGAACTTTATCTTCACGGTGGTGGCAAGTGCAGGGAAGGGGCAAAACACAAATAATTTGATAACGGTAATGATAAGTTCATAAATTATGGTATCAAGGTATCAATGTATAACCAAGGAGGTTTAAACCTCCTTAGCTTGGGATAACGACTACAGTTACTCTATGTAACTTGATATTTAAATTCCGTAACGATACATGACAATATCATAACTTTTGAAATACTTACCTTTCCCTCGTGATGATCACAGGTATGTTAACGTTATCGTTACGGCAAATATGAGAAAATCAATGCGTAAAATCAAACATTTGGTGCTGATCCGGACTGGACCTCTCATGCTCTGGACTCTGTCCCAAACACTTGCTAACCTTTCACCTCAGAATAATCCACTTTTAGTCGAAGGGCATTCATATATTATTATTTATATATCTGATATATTAATGGAATTATACTCAATCATTTTTATTTTAGCTAAAACATAAACTCCTTAACATCTTAATTTAAGGTTATTGTAAAATATGTTGTTAATGAGAATTCCATTGGATTTAAAAGTTCTGTGGGTAACCCTTCGATTGAATGGAATCACCCACAAGTTCTGGAAGGCAAAATGGCGGCCAAAGGAAAGAAAAAAGTGGACGTCCGAGAATTAATGCGCAAACAGAAGGCTGAAAGGGCCTCCAGCGGACCCAAGCGGATAGAATCTCCGCTAGCAAGGTACGAAGGTGTCTGTGACGCTATAGAAATGCTTTTGCATAAAGTTAATAAGCGTTATGCAATGCTATTATCTTTGTGGGGGAGGGGGGCGTATTTTGCGACGTACATGTGTATGTGTATCTGCATAGAAAGACAAAGTAACTACATTGGCGAATGTTAACTTATCTTTATCTTTTATTTTTAAACTCTTTGCTTAAGTACCTGATAAGCATACCTATACTTTTTGGGATGTATGTAGTTTTTTTTAGAACTAACACAACCGAAAATTTCGAAAATTTAAGATATTATAACTCCTGCACTTTTGAACTTAACCCCATTATTGACAGTAACTTATACTATATGGTTTGTCTCTATCGTAGGTATAACAGCCTGGGGCAGCTGTTCTGTGTGGTCTGTAAGGTGCAGGTGAAGAATGAGCTGGTCTGGCCGGCACACATCGCTGGCAAGAAACACAAAGAGGTCTGTGCAATATACGTAATCACTCCATACAACGTAAGTAGGCAAAATTGGTCAGACTGCTCCCGAACTTTAGCCAACCTTGGTTGGCTGATGTCCAGGGGAAGGTTCTGACAGGTTATTTAGGAATCTGCCCTTTTCTTCCAAACTTTACCATTCAACGCAATCTCAGTCAATGAAACCACAACAACTTTCTCTTCTTTGCTCAGAATGTAGAACTACTGAAGAATGCACAGAAAGGCGGTAATGACACTTCAGTTGGTCCGAGGCCAGCTACCCCACCCAGAAACCTGGCTGGAGTCAAACGGAAAGTTGAGGAGACCAGGGAGACATCTGTCAGTCAGGAGAAGAAACAGAAAGTCACCAGCGTACCGATTAAGGGCATCCTCAAGAATGCAAAACCACTCACACCTGGGTTAGTGTTGTTATGCTAACAAGTAACAACGTTTCTTAAACTTAAGTTAAAGCTGCAGTAATATGCAACATTAGGACGATACAAAAAGTCAACTTTCTGGTCATTTCTTTACAAAGAATCAACCCCACTCCATTGCAAATAAGTGTCATTCAAGAAGTGGAGGTGACAAAATATGACGCCTTACAAGTGTGTTTAAAAGTTGGAAACACAGAATCAGTGAGAAATAAATCCACAATAATGTAGAAAACAAGAAATTTACAACAACTCTAAACACTTCACAGAAGTGTGAAATCTCTAACTTGTTTTATTCTTCCTTCAGATTGCCATCCACCTTTTTTGATGGGACCAGCAAATCTTCCACTTCTGCAGCATCCCAAAAACCTCTGGTAGATTTCGATGATGATGATGATTCTGACGAGGAAGAAGAAAACGATACTACCGTGGGACTCCCTTCTGGTTGGCCCATTATTGATATTATTATGCAAGATTTTTATAACTTATAAGTAATATTGAAGTCTAATGATGATGATGATGAAGTCTAATAGTACTGTTGCTAGATTTTTTAATCACTGCAGTCTCATTGAAAGCTAATTCTTTAAGATGTTATACAGCTTTGATGTGCTTTTTCACTGTTGTACTATCCCCTTTCCCAATTTTCCTCAGATTTCTTTGACAGTAGTTCCAAGGCACCAGACAACAGCACAGCAACAAAACTTGATGATGGCTCTTCAGAGACCTCAAAGTAATTGTTCTACTTTTCTAGTCACATTGAAGCATATGTCGGGAAATTCCAACTTGCAGATGTAAAAAGTTTGTTTTATGTGTATACCAATTGTTTCACGAGTTCCCTATGACTTTCACTTGTTTGACAGGACCAACACAGCAATCCCAGAGGGCTTCTTTGATGACCCAGTCACAGATGCCAAAGTCCGAAAAGTGCCGCTTCCTAGTGAGAACGAAGAGGAAGAATGGCAGAGATTTCAGAAAGCTATCGCACTGGAGGCATCGGTAAGGCTCAACTTAGCTGATATCTTTAAATTTTGACAAATAAACAATGGTAGTACTAGTGTCTAGCTCAGTGTTAGAGCAGGGCTCAAAATTCCTTTTTGGGAATAGGTGAACTGATGCATATAATCTAAGAATTTATGCTAAGCCAAAGGTCCTGGGTTCAATTCCCAGTCCTACACCTTTTCAGTTCACATGATGGGCCCCTTTTATGACTCAATTATCAAGTTTTACAATCAGTTTTTATCTGCCAGGCATCTGAGGCAATGATAGAGGTGGAGGATGAGGAAGTCCAGGCTGACCGAGAGATCACAGAGATAGATGACCAGATGTAAGTAACAGTTACCATCAGGACTTTGCTTCTCAAGGGACAGACTTGGAATAAGTTTGCATCCATTTAGACATCACTATTCAACAACAAAAATCAACCAATGCCAATGAAAACATAGCTCCTTAATTTTGCTGAGGTAAAAACCAAATGTGAAAGGTATGCTTTTGGACTCAACCAAGTCAAGAGTCGATTCCTTGCATTCCTGTCTAGACGTTGTGTCCTTGGGAAAGGCACTTTACACGACTTTCCTCACTCCATCCAGGTGTAAAATGGGTACCTGACTTCGGTTTAGGGGGAGCTAAAGGGCGGTGGAAGTAAAGGGATGGGCTTTGCCTTCCAATGCCGTGGCCTAGACACAGTGGATTATCAACCCACTGCCCCTACGGCCTCAAAAAGGGTCCTATAATCTTTTATACCTTTTTACGCAGCTGTACTTGAGGCAGTTCAAACTTAACACATGATGGTGTTTTCTGTGCTACAGTCACCGGTTACAGAAGGTGGAGTCCATGGCTGATCGTCTAGAGAAGGCAGAACAACGGAGAATGTCCAGGAAGTCTGAGACAGAAGAGACAGAAGGAGACAGCAACAGTGAGGCTGAGGAAGCAGAGTTTGAAGAATTCTTAGACTGGAGATCTAAAGGCACCTGGAAATGACAGAACACAAAAATTCAACACCTCCTATATTGTTACAGAATTATGATCTCTATTCTCATATTTTCTCCCCTTCTCATATCCTCACATTTGCTCCCCTTTATGTACAATGTAGCATAAAGTCTTTTCTGTACATGTAAGGTCTCACATGGACAATGTAGTTATTGAAGCTTCATGTGAGAACATCTGTAGTACAGGATTTAATGCACACAATGTTCATAATCACTGGATTTGATCCTTTAAAAGGAAAATGAACCACAAATATACCTACAGATCACAATAATCAAGACAGATACTGTATATTACAGGGTCAAAGTGACTGTGAATATGTTGAATACACATTTTCATAACATTAACATGCCTATCAAGTTGTCAATTTTTGTCCCAAAATAAATGAACATAACTACAATGTATTTAGGTCCAATTATCAGATAGAGTAGAATGTCTAGAATAAGATTGGTCTAATGCTCAGTTTCATTGCAGGAAGTTTAATATGTCTTTATTCATTCCATAGTTAAATCATCTGATACAGACTACTATGATATCTGTATTTTTAGCATATTATACATGTATTAGAATTCTTCCATGTCCTTTACATCATTTTAAAGAAAACGGTTGAATTTTACACCCTTTTCAACAAGAAGCAAGGCTGTCAGAGATGGCAGACTTAACCCCCTTGACAATAAGTGCCCTCTGGCAAAATCTACAAAAACTGTAACAGTTACTTCACACACACAAACTAGAGGTCGGAGATCTCATGCCTTCGTCAGAGGGACATTGTTATAGAGAAATGAACATGTGTATTCTTTACTTTTTTAAATAATCAATTTGGTCTAGAATACAAAAGAATCTCTGTACTCCTTTTTATTCTATGGAACACTGTGAAATGGTTCGCCACAGATTTACAGACTCACTGTCATCTGTGTTAGCTATTTGATTTTGGACTGTTACTGGGGAATAAGTACTGTTACAAGAAATTTTGCTTACTGTATTATGATCAAAGTGTCACAACAGTGTTGCAAAATGTAATTAGAGAAGGTGCGATGAAAGGCGACTGAGGAGAAGGGATTCAAATAATTTGAAAATGGGGCTGGAAATAGCAATAGGACGATAATTATTCTTAAGGGAAGGATTCAGGTTTTGTTTCTCGATTATTGGAATGAGAGTTACCCTTAACGCACTAGCATAGCGGAAAACAAAAGAGAGAACAAAATGGTAAGCCGAGGTCCCGCATGCTTTAGATGCTCAGCTGAAAGAACGTCAGAATCACAGGACTTCCCGTTCTGAAGTCTGTTGATTGCTGCGCATACCTCAGGTGCAGGTGCCGACATTCCCGGGTCATAGCTGACCTCAGAATAGATTGTGTCATCTACAGATTGTTTACAGTCATTGGGAGCTACCGTTAGCTACCGTTAGCTACCGTTAGCTACCGTTAGCTACCGTTAGCTACCGTTAGCTACCGTTAGCTACCGTTAGCTACCGTTAGCTACCGTTAGCTACCGTTAGCTACCGTTAGCTACCGGTTTACAGATACTGTTTACAGACACACACACAAACACACGAACGCCTCCGAAAACATACCCTTCTTGACGAAGGCAACAAACAGAGATAGAAGCCAAAAAAAATTCACTCCTGTTTGGAGAAGTGAAAAGGTTAGCTGTTAATAATAGTAGGCTAAACAAGCAGACAATTGTGCCCGAGGCGCCTGACAACATGCCGGTAACTGGTTTTTCAACTCAGTCTCTGCTATACCTGTGGTATCTTAGGTATACTTAACGCCAAGTCAGTGTGAGTAATGCATATAAACAGCGTGCTTCTGCATTATGGAGTCCATGAAAGATCTGATGAAGGACAAGAAGAGGAGTTTCGTGTATATCACAGTGGATTTAGCTGTTCTGCTTTTACGTGAGTACTATTGGGGTTTACATTATGCGTAACACAGGCCGGGGAGTGCTTATCTTATTGTGTAAAATAGCCATGGTTTGGCATATGGGTCAACATGCAAATAGTGAAAGATATATGAATAATTTTATAAATTTTGTAACATAAGATGATGATAATACATAGTCGAAACGCAGTGCATAAACCACCAGCTTATCCGCTTTGTAATGAGATACGGTGTACATACCGACTGAAGCTGAACTGGGAGTTAACAAATGTTAAGTTGCAGTAAGATTACCCTGAAGGGATTCCCCAGAGATAAAATGGCCGAAAACAAGCTGTAGTGTTGTAGCGTGTTGGCTTACGATAGCAAATTAAGGATTCTGACTGCGTCTTACTAGAAAATTAAGCTATGGTAAAGGTTGCCATAAACTCTTGTAGGTTCTGTCATAGCCTACCTGAAAATCCTATAGTTTAAAAATTATAGAACTGTGACGGCGCCTATAGTGCAGGCATGCTTTTATTAGCTAACGCACTAGTGTAAAGGACTTTCTAGACTATGGAAGGATAAAAGTTGAAAAGTGAGATTTTTTTTCATATCTTGAGCGGGGAATGCATTTCCCCAATACCAACGGCATTTAAGTGTGAAATAATGATCTATTATACTTATTGATAAGCAATAGAACAATTTTCCTTTAAAATATGTCTTCATATATCATAGTTGCCCTTCCGCTTGTACTGGTGAAGACACATGTGGTGGAGCCAGCTGACCGTCTGTTTTACTGTGATGACGTAACACTCTCGTTCCCAGCCAAGAAGGAACAGTTTCCAGTCTGGCTGGTGTATGTCCTCTGCCTGGTTATCCCGATGGTCACGGTAAATAAGCCAAAATCGTCCTATTAAAGCTGAAGTAGTCGACTCGTTTACAGTAAGGAGGAAATATCATTTGAATGGAGACAAAAACGTCAACCCAGCGGAAAATATCTGTATACAGTGTGAAAATAACTGATGTAATACCACCATACAGCCTACATGTAGTATGCTAGTATTACCCTTCGTACAGTATGGTACATGTATTGTTTATTATTATCATATAGACAAGTGACGTCGACCAATCAGAAGCCTCCATTTCCCTCATACACCAGGTCATTAATATCCGATCCCGCTTCGCGGACTCGGTCGTTCATTCGTTGGTTATAGGAACTGACCATGAATTATGCCGCCGTATACACCCCAGGGCGGGTCATTAACCCTATATTATTAGATTTTGCAGCTTGTTCCTGCATGATTTATGAAATCGTTCTTATGAAAACAATGATAAACTCTCCTCCCAGATTATGATCGTTGAGATGGAAGCCGTCAAACGCGTGCTTCTCAAAGCCGCAGCGAATGCGAAGGACATAGACGAAGTCATCGACATGTCACGTGACCGTCTGTCCGACCTTCTTCACGGCCGCCTGACCCGCGTCCTGCTGGCGTTCAAGTTCGGATTCCTGCTGACGGACGCCACGGACTGGATCACTGCGCTCACCGTGGGGGAGTTCCAGCCAAGTTTCCTGAGTTACTGTAGACCGAACGCTACTGACGGGGCATGCGCAATGGGCCTGGTTTCTGTCAGCGCATGCTCAAGGGACGGGGTAGAGGTCAACGACCACAGGTTTGTTGTGTTTTAGACCATTTCATTCTCATTTTAACAAGTATAAGTACATGTAAGTAGTACGTTCTTCGTACTTAGGGGTGGGCAAATATAGAGACAAACGATTACATTCCATATTCTAACGTGGCAGAAAAAAAAAGATGAGAGTATATGTGCGACTTCTTTTCATTTATTGGCCTCTTCTTTTATTTCTAGGATGTCCTACTGGTCAGAAAACGCAGCCCTCTCCGTGTACAGTATGTCATACCTTATAGTAAGTGTGTCTACTTATTTGTATTATATAGCTTCTTAATGTTGCATCAACTTTTTTATGCTAAAACACTTATTCATGTACATATTGTTGCAGTACAATGCATCTCTCCAATCAAAGGCTTAGTTGTACGTTACCTAACCAAGTCAAAAGGAATATGTACACATACGACTTTCCTGGTTTGTGCTATAGTTATGATAAGCCAGTGCATTATGTATGATTCGTTTTTGCTAGATAAAGACAAGACAGACGGAGAGAGAAGGCAAAATGAATGAATGCATGCATGCATGCATGAACGAAAAAGAACAGACAGGAGAAATGGAACACAAGATAAAAGCACTTTTATCCTTTAACATTAGTTTTATTTTCAGATCTACCTCCAGGTGCGCTGGCCGTGGGGAGACCCGTTGTTAGTCCGGCCGCTGGTCCAGCTTCTCGCGCTCATCCTCGCCCAGGTCATCTCCCTCTCACAAGTAGCCGACAACGAGCACGTCTTCGGGGAGATCCTGGCCGGCTGGGTCTTCGGTGGGACCACTTCACTTCTCACGGTAAGTTCGACATCATTTTCTTAGACAGGGGGGGGGAGGTAGACTCAGATACGCCAAACTGAACAGTTACTCAAGCAACTGGATATGATTAAGAATTCTTCATTGTCACTGAAGAAAGGTAGTGGATGCTACCTGAAACGTCTGACTGTTTCCAAAATCATATCCAGTTGCTTGAGTAACTGTTTTAGGCGTATCTTATTACCTGGATGTCTAACGTAGACTCAGTTACGTTTGGTACTGCATTCTTCTTTCCGTGCAAAACCACAAAGACTGAATTTTTTCCTCCGCGTTCAAAGATATTGTTTCGGGTGTGTTTGTCTGTGGGCTTCCTTATGTTCGTAGGTATTCCAATGCAGTAGAGTGGCAGGAAGAGGGGAGGGGAGGGGGTTGGTAAACACAGATTGACCTTAAGGTCAAGTTGGAAGGAAGTGAGGGCTGGTAGCTACGAGGATGCGGTGGCTCCATCCACTCAACGCAGACGCTTTATAAATAAGGGCCTACTCACAACAAGGTTTCTGTTCCTACTAGCTGAAAGTACTAGTAGGCCAGACCGTCTCTTTGGTTGTGCCAATGAATTCACAAAAACTGTAAACCATTCACGGGGGTTTGAAATCTCCAATTTCGTCTTCAGAAAGTGAATGCCATAATGTGTAACTTTTCTGTTTCAGATTATTTTTGTGTCTGGGTTGTTTGATGTCAAGATCAGTCCCGACAAACCGAACGAGGTGTCCAAACTGCGGAGAGGGGAGGTGTACGCACTGGGCTCGGACTGGGACTGAGAGGACTTTTATTTCATTTATTTATTTATTTATTTTACCAGGAAATACACAAATACACACTCAGGGCAAAACCCTGTTTTTCAGGAGTTCCTGGGAACGCTGACATTAAAATACACGACTCATAAAAGACTGACTGTACAACTTAGTATTGCCAGACAACTTTATAATTACTAGTATGCTCACGATATGAAATCGTATACTAAGTAGTATCTATGATACATGACTGTTTAATGCTCTATTTATTGTAATGATATATACAGTATACAATTTGATGAAGGATATGTTACTGCAAATTAAGGCGTGAATTAATAAATTCTAACGTATTTCAGCCATTCCGTTTGGTCGTTAATTTGTCGGAATGGATTGTTTGATTATATTTAGTGTTTCTTTATTAGCAAATAGTGGTTTCAGTACAGAATATATGATTCCTCTCATGCCATATTGTCTTTATCATATTGGCTAGAAAAAATACCCCAAAAAAAGGTACAGAAAAGAAGTAAAGAAACATACAGAACAGCAATTAACAGCGAGGATACACTAGTGATTTTCATACACACTATTGTAAATTACTAGTATATGACATGCTACGACCAGCATCAGTCATTTTGCAGCCTAAAATGACATAATTGGATCTTGGATGTAGCGTATAGAGACTGTATTTTTCCTTTTAATAATACTTAATGTTCAACGTAGTCGTCCCCACCCCCACCCCCAATGCACACACACAGTTAGTCATATTTTTTGCCTATCATTTCTCATTACTATATGGAATTATAGTTGCTGTGTCCGTACCGCAGTGACCAACACAAGTGACCACCAGAAAGTCCGGTCCGACCGCCACAGCACACGGGTCTGTCATGTCCTTTATGATGTGTCGGACAAACTTGCCTTCACTGTCGAACACACTCACCCGCCAATTCCCCCTGTCCACCACGATGACGTTCTCCTGTCGGTCCAAGCAGATACCGTGCGGAGAGTCCAACTGTCCATCCCCGCTACCGAACCCTCCAAACTTCTTGTACTTCTTTGTAACGTCGCGGCCTTCCAAGAAAACATGGACGCAGTGCATCCAACTGTCGGTAACGTACAGGTCTCCTTTCTGACTCACCGCGACGCCGGTCGGTTTTCTGGTCTTTAAGGACCCCACAACTTTCACTGGGGTGCCGTCGGGAGTCATCACTTTCACACAACTTTCACTGTATCCTTTCCTTTCTACCATCCTTGAACGCTGGTCGGTAACTACGACCTCTAGTGGATTTGTGTACTGTTCAAGTCCATCATTCTCTTCATTCTCTTCTTCGGCCTTTTTTGGTTCACCACCCTTCTTCTTCTTCGTCTTCTTGGAGGCGGCCTTTCCCTTTGCCTGAGCCTGCACGCGCACATGCACAACATCAGCCCTCACGGCAACCCCACTGGTGACCCCAGTCAGGGGAAGGTCAATCTTCGTCAGAAAGCGACCTTCGTTTGAAAACTGTGCGAGCAGATTCTGACGGACGTACGCCTTCTTTTCCGCCGCGAACATCGACCCAACCACCCAGAGGTTCCCGTCCTTGTCTAGAGTCAAGTCGTGAGGTCGGAAAGGTTTTCCCTTCGCCACGGTGTTGAAAACCCGGACCACTTTGCCTCGGGTGTTGCACACGGCGATTCTCTCGTTGAAACAATCGGCGACGAAGATTTCCGAAGTTTCTGACACCGCGACTCCGGTCGGGCTGCGAAACTGGTGCCTTCGTGAACCTCTGCCTCCAAACTTTACCAGCTTCAGTTCCTTTTCTTCATCCTCTTCCTTCTTTTTATCGTCTTTGGTTTTCTTCAGTATCGAGAACATGTTGACGTTTAAACCTAACAGCTATGTATATATGCTTATCAAGGTTGCAGATGTGCTCACAAAACCGGCCAGACCAGGATAGAGGTGAAATCGTGTGGCCTTTACCTTTAAGGTCAGACCCTTGCACAGAGACATAACATCTCTAAAGGACTAGTCTTCGTAGATTCATCTTAACAACTATATATAGAGGAAGACGAGTGATGGGCAATAGTAGGAAATTTATATCAAGCTGACAAAAAAAACTTGTGCTTATTGTAATGTGTGTAATGTGTCATGTTTGATTGAATACCGCTTAGATAGGCCACGCCTCCTCTCGCACGCACATTTACGACCCAACTCCGCTGCTATAGAAGATTGTGAAGTGACTTGAAAACTATCCTTAGGCGGATCAGGTCGCTTTTTGTCAGTCAGTGTTCTGACTGAAAAGACTATTTGCTGTCCCGAATTTTGAAACGTCAAATTTACAGGGTCCGATTGGCCATTATAATTATGTCTGTCTGTATCGCATAGACAGAAAACCGCCTCAGGGCGCTTCTCACCTGTTTTGTAAAATTAGTACACGCTGCGTCAAGCCCCTGTCACACATAGACGAATATGATGACCTTACGAACACTAGCCGAACTCCCCCGACCATGGTTAGTGGTAGGTCAGACGGGGAGCAAGGTCGTCTGTGGTTGGCTGGTGTTCGGCCAGATCGGCTACTGTTCGGCTGCGCCAGCCGAATGTTTCAAAATGTTTAAAACATTCAGGTGTGGACGGGAGGTTGGCTGGTGTTCTGATGTAGGTCGGGGAGTGGTTGGCAGTCAAATTTGACTCATATCTATCTCAAGTTCGGTTTTATTCGTATAGAAATGTGGGCGTGGACTAAATCTGTTCCAGCTGCTCCCGAACTTCAGCCAATGTTCGGTGGAAGGTTATGAATGTGTGACAGGGGCTTTAGAGTGTTTACCATACTTGTATTTGAGTAGCCACCTTGCGGAAAATAATGGTACTTCTGTTACCGTGTAGTCTCTTATAATTGATTTAGACTAGGATGCATGTAAACAAATTTTGATAAATAACTAGATTCCAAACATGACATGTTTTCCATAATTTCACCTTGCGATTTTGACCTTGAAGGTCCATGACATGCGCAGATGTATCCTTGTCCCGTCAAGCCGGTTTTTCCGCCGCCTCAGAACAACCTTATTAAAGTACGAACGATCAGTCAACATGGCAGACAAGAAAGGCAACGACGACAAAAGGAATAACACGGAAAATGAGGAGACAGTAGACATGGTGAGATTTGGCGGTAGGGGATCAAGGAAGACCGAATTCCGCCGTCCAACTGGGGTCGCCGTTTCTCAAGCTTCGGAAATCTTCATCGCCGATTGCTTAAACGAGCGTATTGTAGTGTGCAACACCCGCGGAAAGGTCGTCCGTATGTTCAACACGGCAGTCAAGGAGATCTTTACGGCAAAGCCCTTCCGGCCACACGACGTGACCATAGACAAGGACGGCAACCTGTGGGTTCTTGGGACTATCATTGTGAACGAGAAGAAGATGCTTTCTGATAATCTGCTCGCGAAGTGCTCAACTGAAGGTCGGTTCCTGACAAAGGTCGATCTCGCCCTTGCGGGTGTCACCAGTGGTGTAGCTGTCAGACCATCTACGGTGCCAGATCCACCTTCAGGAATGGCCGCCACTAGTTCAAAGAGGAAAAGCAGTACGTCGAAAGAAACAGAAGAACATAAAACTGCATACCCTATGAATCCGATAGAGGTCGTTTTCACCGACCAGCGTTCAAGGATGGTAGAAAGGAAAGGATACAGCGAAAGTTGTGTGAAAGTGATGACTCCAGACGGCACCCCAGTGAAAGTTGTGGGGTCCTTAAAGACCAGAAAACCGACCGGCGTCGCGGTGAGTCAGAAAGGAGACCTGTACGTTACCGACAGCTGGATGCACTGCGTCCATGTGTTCATGGAGGGCCGCGACGTTACAAGGAAGTACAAGAAGTTTGGAGGGTTCGGGAGCGGGGATGGACAGTTGGACTCTCCGCATGGTATCTGCTTGGACCGACAGGAGAACGTCATCGTGGTGGACAGGGGGAATTGGCGGGTGAGTGTGTTCGACAGTGAAGGCAAGTTTGTCCGACACATCATAAAGGACATGACAGACCCGTGTGCTGTGGCGGTCGGACCGAACTTTCTGGTGGTCACTTGTGTTGGTCACTGCGGTACGGACACAGCAACTATAATTCCATACAGCCACTAGCTACGCAGTTGAAATCGTAAAATACAGACAGCTACAGAGCTTTTTCGCTGATCATCTTTACGTTTATCAAATTTGGTGCTTACGGAATAAGACGACATTATCACTCAGTCTACAAAAATAGTTAACGAAATAGGAAGTTAGTTTAGCATGCATGAAAGTTCATCTGTGTTGGTACAAGTCATGTCATAAGTCACAAGTCATAAGGAAGTTAGTTGGTTAGTTTGTGAAGATTAACGTTGTAAAATATATAGCAATTTGGCTGCATTCTTTTTCACTTGGTTCATGACGAAATTTGTCATTTAAGCGTCATTTGTGGAACAGCACTAAGAACAAAAAACAATGGACAGGTATATCTGATGTTTTATTGGTTGACCCAGTTTACTGTTACAGTTGATCATTGGCACAATACACTGATGTGCTTTTCACAGTCTGCACTTTCCACAAATTAAATATCTACTTTGAACTATGTTTGATTACTATAAATCTGAATCTACGGAAGTGAATAAACTATCAGTATAGCCACGCACACGCAGACGACAGTTGAGACAAAGTTGGCCACCATGGAGACAGCCGCGCCCTCTGTCGGAACTGTAGATGAAAGCAAAGAAGAAACGTTTACATTTTATTCATTTCACTTCATTTTGCTTCAACCAATTCAAATAAAGTACCAGATCAAATTATAACCACTTATGATCTTATTGGCGTTAAAAAGAAAGTTTGTATCGAAGTAATCTAAAACTTACGCGTAATTATAACCTGAGCAAACTGTCTTGGCAATTTGATACTGAATTGCAGCCACCAAAAGATCTGCTTTAGTACTACAGCTAAAAGGCTGGTATCCAGACTGAAGTTTACTAGCACGTCGGCAGAACGTACTGCACCTACGCGAAACCCGTAATGTATTGTGCATAGCACTTTGGCAGAGCATCTCATATAAGGTTGTATTAGAGCATGTAAGGTTAACAGCCTGTCTGTAGTTTTCAGATGTTGTATAGGAAAAGATATCGTCTGCAACAGGCAAAATTTTGATGCAACGTTGACCAAACATCCAACGAAAAGCGTGAAAAATCAGGGTTTTGCGCAGGCGCAGTACGTTCTGCCGACGTGCTAAGTTTACTGACCGATGGAACAGTTCTGCTCGTCAGACTTGTCGGCGCAGTCGGTGACTCCATCACAGCGGTCTCCTGGCCGGACACACCGGGAACCGTCCGCACAGGTGAAGCCGTCAGTCGCCTCACAGTCGTCTGGGTCAAAAATAGGACGTTTTATCAACTTTAGGGTGGCAAGGTGGTCTTATGGTTAGGGTTGTTAGATCAGAATCCAAAGTTCTGGGTTTGAATCCCTGGTATGCCCCATTGGCGTGTCCTTCCGGGGAAAGGTAGTTAACACTTGCTTCCTCACTTGACTCAGGTGTAAATTAGTACCTAGCTTCGGTTAGGGACGTCCTCTAAGACGGGACGTAAATCTAACTGGTGGTCCCGTGTTTGAGGAGAGCCACACCTTGAGCACGTTAAAGATCCCATCAGGGATCCTTCACAGTGCGAGTGGTTCAAACCTAACAGTCTGGTCTCAGGTTTAACATCTTGAAAAGGAATATCATACTAGACTCATATTCTCCTGCCTATATTCCAACGCGTGCTACTATTAACAACGGCCACGCAAAATGTAAATTGTAAGCAGAGTCACTCACAACGAGGACTCCAGTTTTCGTCCCAGCCGAGTGTCTCTCCGGCGTTCTGTGCTTGCAGCCAAGTGATGAGAGGTTGGAAGTAGTCCAAGATCGGCTGAGCTGACATCGTCCTTTGGCCAGTGATCACCTCCATGGCGTCCGGCCACTCCTGACTGGACCCCATCTGAAGCATTCGGCTGTGTGTTTGTTTGGGGGGGGGGGGGCATTGTTACCATCGATATCTACACAAATTGGTTCAATAAAATGTTACCTGAACAAAAATGCAAATCAGAGAAGATAGAGGATACTAGTAAACAATATGTCTAACGACGTGGCTACATTCGTCGTACGATTTTGATGCCGAACAATTTTAAAGTACATGTACTAGGCTGTGACAGAACCACCACCGACAGTCTTTTCTATCAGGAGATTAATTTTGCATTGTGTGTATGTTTGGGATGGGGGGGGGGGGCGGTACTATATTACAATGTACACCATTTGTTCAATATAAAACCAGAAGATCAATCGTCCAGTGTTGAAGACAGACTCACGCCAGTTTCTGGCCTGCCGCTGCCCTCTGAGCCTGTGTCCCGGCAGAGATGTCACACTTGTGCAGCGGGCCGGCGTGTCCCGCCGTCTCACATAGGGCCCGGTGGAACTGGAACTGCAGCACATAGCTGACGAAATATCTTTCCAGGGTGGAATACAAAATAAATCTGTGTTGGATGCGTATAGCAGATGCTGAATAACACAAAGAACATTACTTGCTTGTGGGAAATACTTATTTTACTGTGGATTTGAATAAATCGTAAGACAGAGACTTAATAACTGGAACTGGAGCACATAGCTATTAAACGAAGTATCTTCCCAGGGTGAAATACAAAAAAATCTGTGTTGGTGCACAGTATAATTGACAAGGTGATCATCTCTTTTAAAACCCTTTGGTTGCAAAAAAAAACGTTAACCCTTTTCTATACTATGTTCCCTAGTGGTTATTTGAATCAAAAGACGTCGCAATGGATGCGTATAGTAGATGAATAACACATGATACATTACATACTTATTGTACTGTGGATATGTGAATAAATTGTAACACAGAGACCTTATGTAAGGGTAGTTGGCGGTCACGTGGTACTTGCAGCCAGGGTCAAAGTCTTTGTCATGGTTCCTGGGAACGGGAGGCACAATGCCCTGGTAACGAGTCCTGTTGGAGTAATACTTTTTACTAACATTTGATGTATAGAACAAAGAAGACACTCAAAATACTTTTCCAATATTCCCAGCCCATTCTGTAACTTAAGTCTTCAAAGTCTCACACTGTAAAAAGAACAATGTAAGTGTGAATTGATATATAACCACCACTCCTGGTTGTAAGTTGCCGGAGTGATAGAGCCGTTGAAGACCGCCCATCTCCACTGGTCCATCAGGTAGCCGAACGGCAGGAACGCGATCTTGTCCAGGGCCATACTCATCAGGAAGTTGATGTCAGACTCTGGATGAAGAGGATGAAACATGTAAGAAGTGACTTTCACAAAACTATTCTTTCATCTTCCGAAAATAATTTCATCAGGTTGGTAGAACATACGATATTGGGATTTTCTTATACATGACCAGGGATTTTCCCTACCTTGCTTACGTTTCGATGTCAGACACCTTCCTCAGCTTCTGACTGGGATTGTGTTCTCGCCGCAAAAGCGCCACCTACGTCGGCCACATATAGCGACGAGAAGCAGTACTCCAGTCAGAAGCTCTGAGGAAGGTGTCTGATAGACATCGAAACGTAAACAAGGTAGGAAAAATCCCTGCAGCTGGTTGTGTATAAGAAAATCCCAATATCCTATATTCTTTCATCTCTTTAGGAATTTCTTGCCAAAGAAGAAGAAGCAGATCCTCAGTGCTGTAAGGCGTACCGTTGTCGTCTTCCACCGTGTCCAGGAGGCCGATTGTCTGTAAGTGTGTGGGAGTGGACACGGACAGAGCCAGCAGATCTCCCACCGCTTCATGGAAACCCGGGTTCCCTCCACGCCGGAACGGAACGGGATGGTGCTTGTACTGCAGGTAGTACTCGATGTGACCCATCTCGTGGTGGATGGTGATCAGGTCCTGCATACTCACGTTGCTGCACATCATGATTCTACACAAGAAATCGGCGATTTCATACCTCCGTGATGTATCTAGGGTTTTCGTGAATTTCTTGTGTTAATCATTGTAAAATTTCTCTGTTTACGTCAATGAATTTTCCCAATGGCATCCTGCCTAGAGCCAACTCCCAACGTCTTGCTGGTATGTAGTAGTAGACTTTTAGTGGTATGTAGTGTGGTAATACCCCCATCCACGTGTTGTCATTCGAATATTTACGGACACAAGCAAACACACACACACAGTTTGCTTTGTAGTGTGACTAAGTACGAGGCACAAGACGCTACAAAATAACACTGACATTTCCTCTGCTTATTCATTGTTTGCATGCTTATGTTTGTAACTAGCCTACCTGAAGTCATGCGCGTTGTAGAAGTCCCATGCGGACGCGTGACAGACCACTTCTCTGTCTGGAGGTTTGACGAACATGGAGTTGTCCCAGAAGTTCTGCGGCATCTCGATCAAACCCATCGCTTTCAAGAAGTCGTCTGATGTGCGGAATATCCGATCTACGGTCCAGCCCTTAGATGTTTAGACAGGGGATAATGCCGTTCATCTTATTTAAGAAGTATGGAATTTTTGAAACGTACTATGAGATGCGCATGTGGCTTCAAAGGTACACATATACAGCAGCTATAAGTATTGAAGAAAACGTTAGACTACAAAGATAGCATTACATGCAGTACATGGAAAAGAGGAACCCAAAAGAAAATTGGTCATAGTTATGATAAGAAGAAAATGGCGCGTTACATCTGACAACATCTTGGGTGTCACGTCGATACTTGTCTTGCCGGGGTAGGGCTCCACGAGGTTGTAGATGTTGACCCAGGATTGGGACCACATGTTACCTGTAAAAAAAGGTAAAGGTAAAGGTAGTCCCATAGCCTTTTTCAGGTCGTAGGGGCAGTGGGTTGTTAATTCACTGTGTCTAGGGCACAGTACTTGAAGGCGGAGCCCATCCCTGTCCTTCCACTGCCTTTTACCTCCCCAACCGAAGTCAGGTATCCGTTTTTACACCTGGGTAGAATGAGGAAAGTAGTGCAAAGTGCCTTTCCCAAGGACACAAAATCGGTGACATGACTGGATTCGAACCAAGGACCTCAGGGTTCTGGGCCAAACACACTGTATTGCACACAGAAAGTTCTTCTAAATAGAATATGTATTTTATCAATAACCAAACATAGGGTTGCAGACTTCAAACACCATCATTTATATGCATTGCACTTGAAATGTACACCGATCAGTTTCGGAAGTTAGAATTATAGCACCCACCCATGATTATCCCTTGTTAGCCCTTGAAAACAAATTTTTGGTCTATCACACATACCTAGAAGATGTGCAGGGATGGGCCCAGTGGCACTGATCTTGTCTTGTCCGTATGTCGCCCTTAGCTTCTTCCTGACGTAAGCGTGCAGGTTGTTGTACAGAGGCGTGAGCTGGTTGTACAGGTTCTCTAGCTGCTCCTGAAAGTCAGCTGTCTCATACCAGGAGCGCCAGTACGCACCGGTGTCCTCCAAATATGGGACTGTACGGACAAATTGGCTTTGAGCAGCTGTTTCAAATCAATATCCCTACTTTCACTTAAAGTGAAATATCGCCATGATTCTAATAGAAAATCTACCATACTGTAAGAAAGATATGGAAAAGAGTTAGACATTGTTACCCCGTGTGCGTGTGTGTGTGTGTGTGTGTGTGTGTGTGTGTGTGTGTGTGTGTGTGTGTGTGTGTGTGTGTGTGTGTGTGTGTGTGTGTGTGTTTCCGTATATTTGTGGTCAGCATAACTTCAGAAGGCCTTTATGGATTGTAATGATATTTGGTATGTGGCTAGGTCTTGGAAAGACAAAGGTCAAGGCCAAATTTGTGCCTCCTGGTGGCTGACCTTGGTACTGAAGCAGAACTTCCGGATTTTGCATCTTTTGTACTGGACATGCTATGTTCTGCATTTTTTTTTTTGTTTAAATGCAATGGAATGTCAATGTGTTTCTATTACCTCCTTGGCGGACAGCCTGGTTACTGAGTTCCACGAAGCGTGGGTATTTGTCCTTCAGCTGCCTGCCCACCGCGTCCCGCCAGCCTTCCCAGCAGAACCGCAGCCGGTCGTAGTCACGCTCCGTGGCCAGGCAGTCGCTCAGGTCTGTGTTGTCAACATGATTAACTCCGATCTTCCTTAGGCTAGTAGATATCAATGACAACACATTGGGGTATCTTCATACGTCTAGATCTAAGTTCGTACTAAGTTCGTCTTTCTCTTATCAGGTCATCGAAACGCAATGCTACATCATATTGCTGCTCTGTTAGAATGAATGAATGAATGAATAAAGACCTATATTGTACACACATACCCGCTGGGTTAAGTACAGGTCACAACAAAAGAATAGAATTCAATACAGATTCTCTCCCTATTTTGGTGTTTACAGCCTTCCCAATTCTCCTACTACTTTACCTGAGTTTAGCAGCAAACACGATGAAGGGTTATGATACTCGCACACCCTCCCAGTGGAGTAAATAAGTCGCATCTCGGCAAGGAGGTTGTTATACTGCAGAAAAGGAAAAAAGGAGAGAATCTGTTATACTACAGAAAAGGAAAAAAGGAAAGAGAGAGAGAGAGAGACAGAGACAGAGAGACAGAGACAGAGACAGAGACAAAGAAAGTACCCACAACAGTAACTCCGTTTTCATGGAGTTAGCAAGCTTACAAAGTCAACCGTTGTGAGGCTACGAAAGTAACAGGCCTGGGGTTCTACATCCCATCATAAATATATATAATTGTTTTACAATGACACGCACTACTGACCTCTCTGGCCTCTCTTGCCTGCTCGATATGGTTAACGGCGGTTCCGAGGAGTGTGATTTTTCTGAAGAGTCTCTTCAATGTCGTGTTGTTGAAGTTTTGCCAGTCAAAGTTTGAAGCAATCTGCGCCGCTTGCTTGTCGAAATGCGCCTCTATGAAGTTGGCTTCATCCTAAAACACACCATACAGATTAAAAGGGCCGCCCGGTCACTTTCGTTCTACGATCGTCGTACGATCGTCGTACGATCGTCTTGTCGTCGTGCGATCGCAAATTTGGGTAGTCATGCCTATGTCGTGTGAAATTCAGCTACCTTGTTTTAGTATCAGTACCAGTTACTACTACATGTAAAGCTTTCTAACAAGATGACATGTTAAGATATCGTAAACGGCATTTTGCTCATGATGTAGCACAGTAATGCCTAGAACGTGGTTTCGATCCTGGTCGTCTTCTGCTTACGTCACTTTGTTTACGTAGTTTGGTTGCTGGAAGAGTTCAAGGATTTTTACGTCACAGAGATTCGCGAAAACTTTGGGAAGACACATGAAGACATAGGGAATTCTTTGGGGGTGGGATTCAATCTAGGCTTCGTCGTACTAAGAAACAGTCAATACAAATGAAAAGCACATGTTCCTGTCAATCCTGCTTCCGATACGTGTAGGACCATCAAATAGGGATACAGAAGTAGGTCATGTTCGTATAAACAAATCTATCTGAATTAATTACGTACTGTAAAAACATAGAATTAAATTATTTACTGAACAAGTTTGAGATAGACATCATGGCAAGGTTTGCAATCATCTGATAGAAGTCATCAAAATCTATCGGAAATATGTAAACAGGACCCAAATCCTTCTTTTTCTAGTAACAGTTATATGTACTTCTAATAAGAAGTCTTGAAGACTGAAAAATTCAATTCAAAACTTGTTTATTCTTGATAGCTTACTCGGCCATAGCAAACAAGGTCGAGTTCTGGGGGGTTGGGGGTTTCGCGCATAATACGTTCAAGGAACGTATTTACAATGCTATTTACAATACAATAAATAAACAAATAAATAAATAAATAAATGTTCAGTCAGATGTTATACCAGTTCCATAAGTGTCTTAATCAAACTTAAAAGAAAAGCTTTTGCTCAGAACAGAAGCACAGACAGTAGTCGATTGTTAGGTCACGAAAATAAACGCCATGGTCCATGCGGCTTATGATGGAAATCTCCTACCTGTTTCTGGCTGTTCTCCAGTGTCAGGTTGGTGTTATAGTTCCACCTGGCCACCATACCGTCATAGTAAACCTGCTCAGCTCGGCCGTTGTAATCCCAAACAAAAGCCCAGCCCTGTTCCTCACCGCTGACAAGCTGAACACGGACAGTACGGACAGCCAGCGCTAAAAATACCAAGTAAAGAACTTCTTTCGGAGCTGCCATCTTTTCTTCATTAACTTCTGTCAGTATGACTGAAAAGAGCAGCCTCGAGCTCCGTCGGTTGTGGTCCGTACCACCAAGTTCGCTTGCCGCTAGTGGTGCAATATCTTGGGATCAGTTAAACCTGCAGAAATTCTGCCATCGACAGGACATTCTTATAGTCGCAGTTTAAAGTAGGGAGGAGTCTACTGCCCCTACTCAACCCAGATCAGGCCTTGTGCCACTTCTACGGACGGAGCTGTGGTTTATAGAGGTCATCTCGTTCCCCGGACACCCTTGGATGTCCCTGTCCTTGCCAGTCCAGATGTGGAAAAACATCTATTGTAGCCGCCAATGTCAAACCATCTCAGGGTCTTCTTAGATAAATATCTGAAGGCAGTACGATGCGGTTTTCTTGCACGGTGAACAACATCCCCCCCCACACACACACACACACCGATAAATACATTAAAGGCACCTAAAGCGATTTCAGGGCAGTAAAACTGGATTTTCAAAGTCAATTTTCTGGTCATTGTTTTAAATGTAGTAAGTTGAATCAATCCTATTCCATAGCATATTGTTGTCCTACAAAAATGTCCTACGAAATGGCAATAAATATCAATATCAGACAGATTTCCTCATCCAGAATATATTTCTGTTTTAGATGCCTTTGAAGTATAGCGACTTTTGTAATAAGGTCGCCTACAACGACAGACATAGGCACAGATAAAGTACTGTGGGCAAGTAAAATGCAGGGTTCTGGAAATCCAAAGGGTTCTAAGTGCCGAATTATCCGACTTAGAACCGTGTCCGTGATACGTGTAGGTCATGTCAGGATATGGATCCTCTTTGCTGAAGTCAATGTCACTGAGCATCACAGATGTACACTAGGTCAATGTTGTTGGTATGATCTGTAAGGGTCCTGCGCAACACATGTCACCACTGGTGATGTTATTGACATTCGGGTCCGTAGGGCGGTCAACCTATCACTGCAGCACGCTTCCTCATTAGATAACGCCTCCTGGCAGTAAACTATTGAAGTGCAAAACATAACCTTTTCACGGGTCAATTCGCCATACTGAAATGTGTTTCTGGTGGTTGGTATTGTGAACATTCAGCTGAAACTTTGTGATGTCGTAACAAATACATAGCAGTAGCCGTGGCTCTCTGTACAGTTCCTATTCCAATAGTTTCTACACGCAGATGATTTAAAAGAGATATATCATTATTGAGACATTTCTATTGAGACATGTTTTTCACCTCCACCACTATTGAAGGATGATGACCTTACGTTCACCTCACCCATGTTGTTTGCAGTTGGCTATTGAGTACAAAACCCTTTACTAAACAACACCTCAGGCGAACTATAGACTATAGTTCAGTTGGTCAACAAACTGACCAAACAATAAAAAGAAAAGGTCGATGCCAGGTGTGGTGCGTCACGGTGTTACTGGTACCTTAAGAACGAACCTGACGAATGATGACCATGATACAAATAGCATTCCAGCTATTGTAGCTCTTGGTAGTTACTGACGCTATAGCTTGGATGCAAAGTGATCCACTTTTTTTAGCTCACTGAAGACCCAATCTCTCACTGGTCGTAACAGAGAAGACAGGCGCTTTGTACAGTATTTAAATTACAGGTTGACCTTCCAAAGGCGACCTTTACAGTAGCGTGCATGTCGGGTGAGCCACAACAGCCGGGATTTGAACTCTCAATCTATTAGTCAAGAGGCTAGGCAGGGCCGCTAACCACTAGACTAGCAGTACGCACGTTCCGTGCTGGTATATGCATTACACGAGAACTTGAAATGTTGGTGTTGTGTTTGTGTTGTCTTTATCTATTGATCTAGGAATTCGTAGCGACTACCAACTCATGTGCATTCTGATCATCATCATTTTGTGTATACTTTATCACGTATCTCCTGTTCCCTATTATAGAATAACGTAGATATAGTATAGCATTACTATTTAGCAATGTGCCATACATTGTATCTGTTACTATTGTTGTGCAATAAATTTATGATAATATTTGAAGTGATCTAACTTCTTTTCATTGAATTGAATACCACCACCCCCTCAGACACATTAGACATCCTTCATTTCAATTCAAAAGCGGCACACCGTAATTTGAGGCACGCAAGACAGTCTAGAGACTAAGTGATAAGGGATTACTCCCCTGATCGTGAGGAAACAGCTATATCCTTGATAAACGAAAACTGGGCTGACAGAGATATACATGTACATGTACCAAAGACTGACACAGACCCGGCCACTGTGTAAGACTGGAGGCAATTGTATACATCTTGTACTGAGACAAATTGATTCAGACTGACTGAAACTGTATTAAATGTCTTAAGACAATTGATTTAGTTAAGCAGCAGAAGCTTGGCATTTAAATTAATAAATCCGTAGTACGATTAAAAGAAAGGAATGGAACAACCCACAACTCAAATATTTCCAATGATCTGCAAGGCATTCGTAGTTCAGTAGCCAGTCAACAGACAAAACATAATGCATTTCAGTGTAATAATCATATCGGCTGTGGTCATCTGCTGTTTCGCCAATATACTTCAGCCCCTCCCCCTTGGAAAACTTAATGGTATGTTCCAACCTAGCTGAACAAACGTCCCACTAGAACACCGCCCCCTGAACAGTTGGGTAATTCGGACAATATGGCAGGGAGAGCGGGAGTTTTCTGTCTTGTGTTAGTGGCGCTGTCAGCTCAGAATGTCGCTCCTCAGGGCATCACAGACGAGCAGCAGGGCTGGGACTTCATCTGGGACTACAACGCCAAGGCCGAGCGGGTTTATTACGACAGTGTGGTGGCCGCGTGGAACTACAACACGGACCTCACACAGGAGAATAGCCAGAAGCAGGTAAGACTGGGGAGAGGCTCCTCCCACCCACCACACGGTGTGTGTACTGTTGGATCTCAAGGTTGCCTGTCAGTTTGTGCCACAGGGATTCTATGTGTTTGGCACCGGGTGAGAGGCGATGTTTAGAATGATAAGTTGGTCTCATACTTTAAACATCCAACTTCGATGGGTTTAACTGAGAAAGAACAGAATTTAGCCGCGGCTTTAGTCCTGTACTGTGTGTACTGTAGTGCGTGCAACAATTAACAAGCCGCACAACTCTAGCCTCCCCTTACCAAACCTCCTCAAACCCTTCTGTTTTAAGTTAAAACGAACCGAAGCATCAAAACAAAGTTGAGCTTCATCAGAGGAAAACGGAGAAGTATACTTCCGCTAAGCTTAGGGAAGTTGCCGTCTTCGAGACGCCGTTGGGCATACAGATTGTTAAGATCTTAGCTAGATCGACCAGCTTTAGGTCTGCTACGATAAACAAGCTCAACATTAGAAGAAGAAGCAAAAAGAAGAAAAGGCAAAGACCGCTTAAAAATTGTCGGCTACGTTTATTTGCGGCTAGCTTGTTATCTTTTTGATACATCTTATTTGACTTTTGAAAAGAACCGTTGGCGATAATGTTGATTTAAGATTTTCCACCTGTAACCGTCGACTGACGGACATGTCATTGTTAATGAACCAATTTGCAAAGTTGTGCCAACAGCTTCAGACGCCACGCCAACAACTGTACGTCCGGAGGTTAATATTTCATCAAATGGTCGCTTTGATCGCCTTGAACAATAAAGACTTGTATGTGGGTCGGTCTTAAAGGCATCGGCGTTAGAAAAAAGTTGACGCTTGTTTGGAAAGTGTATTCGTGAGGTTGTTGCAAAAAAAAATCGCACGACGTCATACGACGAATGTGACCGCGCCGTTAGCAAACAACATTCTGGCACGGGCGCCTACACATGTATATGGCCCTTTCAAGACGGGTTCACTAGCTGTCGTGTGCTTGAAGTCAGAGGTTACGTAACACAGGAGACCTACTGTGTCACGTTCAAGTTTGGGACGAAAACCATGGGCCGGAATGTTGAGCCTTCCCCGAATGTTGAAAACCTGAACTTCGTAACAAGCCTTTTTTTACACCAAACTTTTTTACGTACGGCAACTGCGAAGTCATGGCGGGAGACCGGATTGGAAACTTGACATTTCGAAGACTTTGGTAGCCTGGTTACCAAACCTATTTTAGCTGCAGAGTCTCTTTCGTCGCAAATAGCTGGCAGGGGCTAGAAGGGTGCCTTGGTAGGCTATGTTGTCATGCAGGTACAACAGATCGATGCCAACATCTACATGGAATACGTCAAGACGAGTCGTGAGATGGATAAAAGCTGTTTTCTACAAGCATATGGAGTGTGAAAAGACCATCTTGTCAGAAACCCGTGTCTGTAACAATAACAAGAAATAACTCTTGCGTTGAATCGAACGATATGCCAAAAAAACTCTGTAGTGAACATTACGTATCCCGTTTTATAACAGCCATCGCCGGTCCTTATATAATACAAGGTGAGCAGCTCTAACTGTTTATAGTCCTTGGTGACAGGTAGTGCCAGATACCGCCCAGCAGTAAGTGTTTAGTCAGCAAATATGACAACGTGTCGCACCTACCTGTTTTATCGATTGTTCCTTACTTTGAGTTTGAACAGAACCCTTCTGTCTTGTAGCCTCCGTTCCCGGTGCGATCGGCATTGGGAGGAGGGTTCATGTACTGGGTTTATGTATACGTTACATGTATGTGTATGTAGATTTTGCTGCATTGACTGTTACCAGCTATGCAGTATAAAAGAAATAATGGTATAGTTTTTGAACAGTTTTAGTATGATCTATACTTCTTGTCTTGTGTTGAATCTTGAAGTCTGAGTGGTGCGGGTACAATTTGTCTGGTGCACCAGTGCAGGTATGCAGGAAAAAGTATTTCGAGCCCTGCCTGTCACCCTGCACTATTGCTAACTATTGCTAACACAGGTGTAAGAAAGTGTGTCAAATTAATGAGGCCTACGCGCAAACGACCTCCACTTATGCCTTTTTAACGAAAATGTCAAGCGCCACCGGTAACACGTTAACTACACAGGACAGTTGTAAAGGATAGGTCAGATAAGGTGACGTAACATCAGGTAAACAAATCAGTCCGGCCTTCACCTTGTAGATGAGTTGAATTTGGGTACGGGTTAAAATCATCATTATTATGTATAAGATGAATAACCCATAACATAATACGCGATAAAAGTTTACCATAACTCTTTATCTTATGATTCAGTATCATGCAAGGGGCGGGCGCAAGGTAGTAGGTGCAAGGCAGAAAAAAGAAATACAATATACTTGTCACTTTGCGCATCGAACATTTTAGGCGTTCTAGTATCTACCCTCTACGCATGCGCGTGTGAAATCAGGATATGAAAAAAAGTTCTAAACAGTTTTCCTCTACCTGAAAATGTACAATTTCTGTGAATCATTCCTTTGGTGCGTTTTGAATAATCGGTCGCCATATTGGAACCATTCCGGCCACCAATATGGCGGCACATGAAAACTTTCATACTTCTTCTTTCATTTGAGCATTTATTAGCATTTCTACTATGTCACTATCAAAATCAGTCGTTTGTTCTATACTACCGTGAGAAAATTGCAGACAAAGGAGACCATAGCACATGTGCCTCTATGGGTTTGAAATTTTAATTGAGCGTAAGATCTTAACAAGGCAACGTGTTTTGACCTCCATGCGCATGGATACACACCTTCTGTTTATCCTTAGATAACCTCTGCCAAACACATACCTTTGTATATACACCACAAAGTGACGTTGTTCCCACTTTCCCGACGTTCATTCCCTCTCCCTCTTTCTCCCCCTCTCTCCATCTCTCTCTCTCACCCCCCCTACCTCTCTCTCTGTACGTGTGTGTGTGTGTGTGTGTGTGTGTGTGTGTGTGTGTGTGTGTGTGTGTGTGTGTGTGTGTGTGTGTGTCTGTGTGCGTGTGTGTGTGTGTGTGTCTGTGTGTCTGTGTGTCTGTGTGTCTGTGTGTCTGTGTGTCTGTGTGCGTGTGTGTGTCGTTTATCTCTATCTCTGTGTCCTTTCTCTGAAGTAAAATCGTTTTGAAGCCTGAGTCAATGTGGAAAGCCTGTCACCCTGCACTATTGCTAACACAGGCGGAAGAAAATGTATCAAATTAATGAGGCCTACGTGAAAACGACCTCCACTTATGTCTTTTTAACGAAACGTCAAGCGCCACCGGCAACAAATTAACTACCGAGGACAGTTGTAAAGGATAGGTCAGATAAGGTGACATAGTGAGGTGAGGTAACATCAGGTGAACAAATGTCTACATGTTGCAATTGTCCGTCCGGCCTCGACCTTCTGGATGAGTTGAATTGAAGATTACTGATGTGATAACCTACATTGTCAAGCTGGGGTTACGCGCGGATTACTTATGTACTGCTATCACAATAGTTGATGATACACCTCAATAGTATCTACTCTCCAGGCGCGAGGAAATCAGAATATGAGAAATGTTTTAAACAGTTTCCCTCTACCTGAACATGTCTCGGTTTTGCCTCTGCTTGTCTACAGTGTACTGGATTGGGAATATCCAATTTCTGTGAATCATTCCTTTGGTGCGTTTTGAATAACTGGTCGCCATATTGGATTCATTTCAACCACCAACATGGCGGCAACGCATTTACGTACGTCATCACGACCTCACATGAAGACGTTCATGGCGTCACATAAAAACTTTCATACTTCTTCTTTCATTTGTGGCAGCCGCCTTCATCTTGTTGAAGATTCTGCTGCCTTTCGTGAGATGCTTAGCTGGGAAGGGTTCACACAATCTGGGAGGTAAATCTTGGATTTAATTATATCAAGTCCTTGATTAAATGCTTCCTGCAGGGAGAATGAAAGGGCACTCTCTGCTTGGAGGCCGGGAAATCCTGGTTTGACTGCTGAGTGGGGGTCCTGTCTAGCCTGGGTGCCATCCTCCGTAGTTACCGCCGGCTCCCCACTGTCGCTGGCTACCACCGTGGTAGCCAGCGACAGAAGGGAGCCGGCGGTATGGCACCCAGGCCAGGTCTTGTCTTGGTGTTGATGACAAGTGCGCCCGTGTGGAACTTTTTAGAAGACAACGAGTCTGGCCTTCCGGCGTCGCTCCTGTAGGGTGGGCCACCGGAGGTCTTCTAGCATGGCATCAACACTGGAAGTTTGTCTGTACCGTCTAGAAGTCTGTCTGTACGGTCCGGACGTCTGTCTTTGCCGTCATAACCAGTTCTGTTGGGGTTTTCCGTAGCCTCCACCTTCAGGCCTTCCTACGGGGGTACGGATCGTAGAATTCGTTAAAAAAGGGAAACTTAAGTTGGCCAGGAGAGTCAGTCCGCGAGAGGGTTAATTTCCCCCTCTGAAGGGGCAAATGAACTCTACGGTGGCAAAACTCCCCTAGTCAATTATTCTCCCTATTGGCTAAATTTTACTTTGTTTGAACCCGCGTTGTTAGTCTGGTGGAGACTAGGATTTCCGTGTGCCTGGTTAACAATATCCCGGGCTTTTTTTCTGGCTTTAATACTAGGAACCTACGATAGAGTTGTTAAATTGTGTACTATTTCCTAAATCCCTATATCCCATACAAGCCGCAAGGCCTTCTGACAATATCAACAAATTCAGCCATGTTTAGATAAGGCGTGTCGGGCTACAAAACGGGCTTTATCTTATCTTTCTTCGCACTGTGATCCGCTTGCTGTGAGCTGAGCGGGAGCAAACAAGTGACTGACAGCTTTGCAAACGACAAGTGTCGTTCTTCGTTACACAAAACTCGTTGCAGATGTGCCCCTAGCGCCTTCTCTGTGTGTAGTGACAGAACAAGGCCACTGCCGCTACCATGGTCGACACTCACTCACCCAGTGCCAAAACTGTTCCTCCACATGCGCTTCTGATTGATATCATGTTACTGTCAAACGATTCCGTCTACTTTTGCAGTAATGATATTCTTGCAATAAGCTTAAGGCCCTGTCACACATAGCCGAATATGGCCTCCCGAACACTAACCGAACTCCCCCCAGCTAGCCAATTAAAGGGGTAGGTCGGGAGCAAGGTCGGCTGTGGTTTGCTGGTGTTTGGCGAGGTCGGCTACTGTTTGGCTGCACCAGCCAAATGTTTCAAAATGTTTAAGACATTCGTGTGTGGACGGTTGGTCGGTGTTCGGGAGTAGGTCAACAGTGTCCGCGCGTGTTCAAGGGTGAGATTTGAATCGAATTTAGCTCAAATTCGATTCGATTTGTAGAAAGGTAGGTGTGGCCTAAATCTGATCAGACTGCTCCCGAACGTCAGCCAACCTTGGTTGGTGGTCGCTTCATATCCCCCTCAAAAAATCCGCTAACCAACCAACCAACCAACCAACCAACCAACCAACCAACCAACCAACCAACCAACCAACCAACCAACCAACCAACTAACCAACCAACCAAACAACCAACCAACCAACCAACCAACCAACCAACCAACCAACCAACCAATAAATTGGTGTGGCCTAATCCTAGGCATTATGTAGGTGATTTTTCTCTACAAAAAGAAAATTACTTAGATGTGATACAAACTGACGTCGTGTCAACACTGATGCGGAAAGTCTATAAATCATAACACGATATCAGTATTGTGATAGGTTTTATTAGCGTGAGACCACGTTCTCAACCAGAAGACTGCATTTTACCTCACGGTCGGCTCTACAGGTGCAATGATGATAAATTTCTCTTCACATCTGTAATCAACCCACCTGACCTCACCTGCTGTACATACATACAGATCAGTCTATTGACACTTGGGTTAATCATTTACCTGGACAAATTTGCACAGAAATGGCGCGTTTTTGTACAAAAATAAGTAAATTTACATATTCGTCTGGCGAAATCCTCTCAAATACTTGTACCCATGCTCGCCACAGCTTCAATCTCACTTTTCTTTGGAAAATATTGGGTGATAAATTTAAATAACCTAAATGCCTTTATATAGAGAGCAAGGACCACATTATTAATACATTACTCCGTAAATGGGGTATAAAGTTACATGTTTTGTCAAACGAATCTGATATTTTGTCCTCGGGGTAAACAGACAGTCCAAAAGCTTGCCTTATTACATTTGTCAGCATAGAAGCATTTCAATGTCATATTTATTTCAGAAATACATGGAACGTTTTGAAAAGCCACCGCCTCAAGGCGTAAGCTGTGTACCAGTTGTGTACAATAAGGTCAACCTGCGTAAGACCGGACTGCATTTGGAAAGAATCCAAAGAGTTGCTCCATCCTTCTTTCACACTCCTTGTAGGTTAATATTTTGCTGGGATGTCGACCTTGGGGGTCTCCCAATTATTACTCCGTCAACATTTGACCTTCATAGTCAAAACAGGTGACACCACAGGTGGTACGTAGTCGACCTAGGATTGGGGTGTCCAAAAACTCGTTTTTACATACAACTTAACTGTCGTAGAGTGGAACTCGCTGCCAGAAAGTACAGTGAGGACATCATCACTAGAAACGCTTACAGCTAGATGTACAAAGGTTAGGTGTTACAGGTGGGTCAGTGTAATTGGAAGGCGTAGCCCGTCCGTCTCCTTCCACCACAACAACCAAAGTCAGGTACCCATTTTACACCTGGGTGGAGCCAGGAAAGTTTAAAGTGCCTTTCTCAACGACACAACGTCTGCCAAGAATGCAAGGAATCGAACCCGTGACCTCTCGATCTCGTGTCTGCTCGCGTAGCTACGTACTCGGTCACTCGATATGCCAACATTCGTCCAGATCTATGGTTATAGTGTAGCTTTTAAACTGATTAATTTTTCAGCACTGCTTTGTCGATTGTTTTACATCCACTATGTCCGTAAATATGGGTTACCATTTGACGTCAAATGGCACCCCAGGATTCCATTGGGGGTGTGGTTGCACAACCGGATACACTAACGTGTTTACTCAATTCTGTAGTTCATCTGTAGACGCATTAAGAACCAAACACTCAATTTGTAACCTTCACCACCACACCGCCGCGTGTACACGTTACAGAGTAACAGGGGAGAGCGACATAGTGGTTTAGCCTGATTGCTGAATTATGCACAAGCCTTGACTCTACTTCACTGCATGCACTATAGAGAGGCCCTGCTTAATGGCCTCGTTCCTAAACACAAATAAAGAGATAATATACTTAAACTCAACATGTTGATTTATTCATATGCTTGTATGTAGGTTAATTCATTTGTATCCACTTGTTTGTATGTATAGTTGAAGTAGAC
Organism: Branchiostoma floridae x Branchiostoma japonicum; assembly: GCA_013266295.2. Lineage (NCBI taxonomy): Eukaryota > Metazoa > Chordata > Leptocardii > Amphioxiformes > Branchiostomatidae > Branchiostoma > Branchiostoma floridae x Branchiostoma japonicum. The sequence goes on along the minus strand of CM023834.1, from coordinate 5,506,749 downwards.
CTTACGAAAGACGCTGTACTTTTGTTGTGCCAATAAAGATTGCATTTGTAATATTGTTTTGTCAAAACTATTTTTCAGGTTGAAGCCAGCTTAGCAGAAGCCCAGTTCGACAAAGAGGTGTCTCAAAATGCCTCCAGGTTTGACTGGCAGAACTTCCAAAATGCAACACTCAAGAGACTCTTCGATAAAATCACTGGCCTTGGAACCGCAGCTCAGAGTGACCAGGCCAAACTGGAGGAGGTCAGTACTGCAGTTATATACAAATCCGGCAGGTGTCGTTCGTGTAAAGGTGTCAGTCGCCATCTTTTTTTTACCTCCATGAAAAATGACGTATTGTTTTTGTCTGTGTGTGAGTGTGTGTGTGTGTGTGTGTTTCCGCATATTTGTGGTCAGTATGACTTCAGAAGCCCTTTATGGATTGTGATAATATTTGGTATGTGGATAGGTCTGAGAAAGACAAAGGTCAAGGTCAAAGCCTCCTGATGGCTGACCTTGATACTGAAGCAGAACATCCAGTCTTTTGTATCTTTTGTCCCGGACATGCTATGGTGTTGATTTTTTTTACAACATAGTAATTGTCTTACGTATACCAAAATATTTCATCCACACGTATCGCTATAAAGACATAAATTGTATTAGATTGTAGTGTATGTGGTGACTGCTCCTTGCAATCCAATTAAAACTGTAAAACATGTTTTTCAGCTCAACAATATACTCTCTGAGATGGACAACATCTACTCCACCGGGAAGACGTGTGAGTACGACCACCCGTCCACCTGTCTGGCGCTGAACCCAGGTAAGGGAGTCGAAAAAACGGGGGAATGATCTCGTCTCGTCTATGTCTTAGTCTAATTGTTCGACCGTTGAGGCGCCACGGATGATATGACAACCAGTTTTCTCCACCCTTCTCGGTTTTCTATTCCTCTCAACGTTTCACTTTGTCGTGCTGGTCCATTCGTCCCATATTTTCCGCTGCCTGTCCCTCTTTCTTCCTCCCTGTACTGTTCCCTGTTGTGGCTAGTCCCGATGACCGCGACACGTGGCCATACCACTTCTCAGTTTCCGTTTCTTTACTGTGGTAGAAGGTCTTCATACCGACATATGCTTTGTTTCACTCTCTTTCGTAATTCACCATTGAGGATGAATGATAGCATGGTTAAAAAAAGTTAACGATATGAGAAAAGAACAAGGCACCAAAAAAAGCCACCAGAGAATTGTAGTCCAAGAGAAAATTCATTTCAATGGTGCCTTTATAAAGAACTAAGGAGGTGAAATGAACTAAAGTAAAGGCTCTCCAATGTTCAACACTTAACTCATCAAAGCTTTTTCTGTACACAGATCTGTACAACTGTCTGGCTAACGAGCGTGACTACGACCGGCTGCGGTTCTGCTGGGAAGGCTGGCGGGACGCGGTGGGCAGGCAGCTGAAGGACAAATACCCGCGCTTCGTGGAACTCAGCAACGATGCCGTCGGTCAAGATGGTAAGACGCTGAATAAGATACATCTTATAGCATACAGAGTCGTAGAGGGGCATACAGCAGATACGAAAATCTTCCAACAAACTCTCAATAAAGACAGCGTCGGGGTGTCTTAGCTTGCAGGCGAAAATACTGCTGTGTCTATAACTAATCCTTCTCAAAAGGCAATTTCCAACACACTTTGAGATAATACACTTTGTGTAAAAGCGTTTGAATTTTTGTAAATGTATGAGAAAGAGGGGAGTTGACACTCAACCAGTCCCATATTGTGGCCTCTGTGGTCCAAGGGCTACAGAAGCGGAGATGAGCAAAGTTGTGGGAGGGAGTTTAACTAACTTTATACTCTATGCCACTTTTGCTCCGAATGTCACATGCCACTTTTTGTATCCATGCAGCTCAGCGATGGGAGGACACCGGTGCGTATTGGCGCTCCTGGTATGAGACAGCTGACTTTCAGGAGCAGCTAGAGAACCTGTACAACCAGCTCACGCCTCTGTACAACAACCTGCACGCTTATGTCAGGAAGAAGCTGAGGGCAACATACGGACAAGACAAGATCAGTGCCACTGGGCCCATCCCTGCTCATCTGTTGGGTAAATACAATACAATACAATACAATACAATACAAGTAACGTTATACACATTCAATCAGTATTTCATTTCAAGCATTACATGTTGCTTGTAACCAGATATCTACCAAAAAAATCCACTACCTAATTTTATCTGTATCAAATCCCCTCTTTTTTTAACTCTTTTCATTGCAGTCAATTGCAATAACATAAGTACAAACACATGATACAAGGAGCTAGGAAGACACTATCACTTAATAGCCTGAAAGTTTATCTTTGTTGGACCACATCATAAAGACTATCACTTATTGAAGTAACGTTCTATATCCAAAGCTGGCTTACGTCATTTACTGTAGGTCACATACTAAGTACATACACCTAAAATTGTATATACATATACATATACATGTACATATACTTATGGTCTTCAACTCAAACAGATAATTTCCAAAAAGGAAGGTATTTTTGACATAATGTATTTTATAAACGTTGACCCCAGATATCTTTCTTCGTTTCTTTCTTTCTTTCTGTCCTTGATAACACATTGATTTGTTTGTCCGATACAGGTAACATGTGGTCCCAATCCTGGATAAACATCTACGACCTCGTGGAACCCTACCCCGGCAAGACTAGCCTGGATGTGACGCCGAAGATGCAGGCAGATGTGAGCATGCGCAGCCCCCTTTTCATTTATATCATACTGTTTGAAGCAGATAATTTGCCGAGGAGGTCTCTGCTGTGCGTCAGAATTGTTATGTTTCGCAGAAGGAAAACATATTTGGTTTTGCTCCATTTCTCCGTCTTCTTCCATTCCAAACAAATAAAGTCAATGACCTGGACCAGACAGCTGTCACCTTGGTAACTGGCGTAACTTACAAAATGTATATCCACGCCGCCATTTCTTTATTCATAGTTTATATTTCATGCAATGAGCACACACCTACACGCAGCTATATCATCAGTTCTAACAGTGATCAATATCCACTATATCAGGGATGGACGGTTGATCGGATGTTCCGCACCTCAGACGACTTCTTTAAGGACATGGGCCAAGTCGAGATGCCGCAGAACTTCTGGGACAACTCCATGTTCGTCAAACCAACAGACAGAGAAGTGGTCTGTCACGCGTCCGCATGGGACTTCTACAACGCGCATGACGTCAGGTAGGTCACGTGACCTCCGCCAAGCCTTCCAAAGCACGTCAGCAGAACGTACTGCGCCTGCGTGAAATCCGGATTTCGTTGGATGTTTGGTCAACGTTGCATCAGAATTTTGCCCGTTGCAGTCAACATCTTTTCCGGCACAACATTTGTATATTATAGATGGGATGTCATTGCCCGCGTTGTCAGTCTGATAGAGACTATATATAGGTCACGTATGTAAGATGACGTATTTTTCGAGTTCATACGTGAAGAATCTAAATCAACATCAATGATACAAATCATTACCTTTCATAAAATGCTGCATCTTAAACAGTTTAGGGACATGCCTCAATTTTTATTTCATTGACTTTTCAACTCGTTGGTACTGGATTTGAATAACAAGGAACGTGGCTAGATTCAGTTCAATTTATGTCTCTATGAAAATGATCATGAGAACAAACGTTATGTCTCAATACAGGGTTAAAATGTGCACCAACATCAACATGGACGATCTGATCACCATCCACCACGAGATGGGTCACATCGAGTACTACCTGCAGTACAAGCACCATCCCGTTCCGTTCCGGCGTGGAGGGAACCCGGGTTTCCATGAAGCGGTGGGAGATCTGCTGGCTCTGTCCGTGTCCACTCCCACACACTTACAGACAATCGGCCTCCTGGACACGGTGGAAGACGACACCGGTAGGCCTTACAGCAGAGGATCTGCTTCTGATTTTCTTCTTTGCTAAGAAATTCCTAAAGAGATGAAAGAATAGTTTTGCGAAAGTCACTTCCTGTATGTTTAATCTTCATCCAGAGTCTGACATCAACTTCCTGATGAGTATGGCCCTGGACAAGATCGCGTTCCTGCCGTTCGGCTACCTGATGGACCAGTGGAGATGGGCGGTCTTCAACGGCTCTATCACTCCGGCAACTTACAACCAGGAGTGGTGGAAACTCAGGTCAGAATCAACAGTCTAATAGAACTAGGACAAGCCTAACTCCCGGCCGTTCAAGCAGGACCCACATATATATATTACAACAATATCTCTCTACTGTGCTCTCTCTAATATAATAGGATATTTTCCCATACAGGACTCATTACCAGGGTATCGTGCCACCTATCCCGAGGAACCCCGCCAAAGACTTCGACCCCGGTGCTAAATTCCACATCCCCGGCAACACCCCTTACATCAGGTCTGCTTCTTGTTCTTCACACTGTATTAGAGTAAAAAAAAGTCCTAGCAGCGTTTGCATGCTGTAACAGATTTCTGCTTTTGTGGCACGTGTCGCTCTCAGAAAGGCATCAAGTGCCCTCGATAACAGAGGGAAAGAGAACTTTATTGCACGACATGGTGCAATGTATGGCAAAGACTATTGAACATAGTTCAGAAATAAAGAAAGGGAGATAACAAGTGTGGGACAATGAAGAACACATATATTAACTGTCTTATATTCTATTAGATAATCTATAAAATCCTTAATAACCAGCGTTGACAAACTAAAAACCAAGCTAAATAAACCTCGAGCTTGCTCGTATATGCCTTGTTTTGCCGTATAGGTACTTCGTGAGCTTTATAGTTCAGTTCCAGTTCCACAAGGCCCTGTGTGACACTTCCGGACACACCGGCTCGCTGCACAAGTGTGACATCTCTGCAGGGCCCAACAAGGTGGCCGCTGGGGAAAAATTGGCGTGAGTTGTCATATCATATTCCTGTCAAACTCGAAGGCACAGTTCCCTTTGTGCACTCCTTTTTGTTTACAGCACCTAATGTACCGGTCGCATCCGTCGTGCGATTGTCCTAATATTGCAATCTGAGGGCATTCTTGTGATAGTCGTGCAGGTGTCCTGCAAAAGCTGTCAATGTTATAGAAAAGGCTGTCTTAGATCCTTGTCGGTGGTTGGTTCTGTCACAGCCTCCTTGAAAATTCTACGGCATCAAAATAGTACGACGAATGTAGCCACGGCGTAAGACATGTTGCTTACCTTCTATCTACTCTGATTTGCATGCATGTTCTGGTACCATTTTATTAAACCAATTTGTGTAGATATTGATGGTAACACCCCCCCCCCCCCAAACACATAGGCGAATGCTCCAGATGGGGTCCAGTCAGGAGTGGCCGGACGCCATGGAGGTGATCACTGGCCAAAGGACGATGTCAGCTCAGCCGATCTTGGACTACTTCCAACCTCTCATCACTTGGCTGGAACAACAGAACGCTGGAGAGACACTCGGCTGGGACGAAAACTGGAGTCCTCGTTGTGAGTACAAATCATGATCAGAAATCATAGTCGAGTTTTCTCAGTTAGTACAACGATTAGGTAAGATATGGTTCTTCCCACTACTACTATTAGTACTAAAATCGTTCATTTGTTGTGATAGATAGTGGCCAGGTACCTAATCCACTGTCTCCTCACGATATAGCCTTTTCAAAATTCATATTGCAACGGCCGGCACCTGGCGTAACAAAAGTGGAACTTTGTCAGCTTGTTGTGAAAGAATACCTGTGTCTCTTTCCCCCCAGATGACTGTGCGGCGACTGGCGGTTTCACCTGTGCTGACGGGTCTAAGTGCATCCGGCCAGGAGACCGCTGTGATGGCGTCAACGACTGCGCAGACCAGTCCGATGAAAAGAATTGTCCCGTCGGTAAGAACAAACTACATAATGTTGATCTTAATTCTTTAGGTTTCTTATCCTTTTACGTTGTTGTCTGTGTACCATGAATTTTGCGTTGTCATTTTTGAAAATAAACCTAAGATGGCACAAGTTTATATACGCACGTGGATAACAATTATTTCCTTCGTGTATCGTCAAGTTTCTGTGACGTTTTCTTCGGGAATTAAAACAAATATCATATTACTGGTGTCAGTAATAACGGTGTCTTCGATTTACAGCATCGGCACAGAGCGTCACTGTTTCCATGGCGACCACATTCATCTCAGCTGTCGTCTGCAGTCTGCTTGCAATGCTGAATTAGTGACGTCATCTTCGCTGGTTACAGGCAAACGCAACGTCTAGCTCTGATCATCAGTCATTATTTGTTTCAAATTTAGGGGGTTATGCAAAATCAACCTCTACCCCCGTTTACAACAAACTCGGGAAATTTACTTTTAGTTTCATTCTTGTAGTGACTCAGGTTTGCTTATTGTTTATCCGATTACTCGAAGGCCTTAAATTGTTAATTTCAGAAGTAAAAAACATGGTGTACAATATTGTTGGCAATTGTTCATTACTCTACATAATGTTAAGGATGTAATTTGCATGAGTAGAAAACATCAAGGCTGGTATCTGCCGTACGCATGCGTCGTGGGGTCATGACGGTTTGACCTTTGCAGGTCCTGAATCCCGACACATGAGAAGGATACGAAAATTTGGATCATTTTGTTGTTTTATAGTCTTCATTATCAACCCATCACAAAGAGAAATACAAATACACAGAGGTACAGGGTGCGCCAGTGTTCCACAAGACATCATGATGTAATGACAACGTTAAGATCTGTCCCATATCAACGTGTAATGTGGACTTCTTTCCCATGCATTCTTTCCTACTCTGTAAAATAGACAAATGGAGCCGTTTAAATCTATCAATAAAACTTGTTAATTTATTACTAGGCTTAGACATTTTTATTTTCAATATCATGTTCATTTGTGCGGTACAATATAAGCTGGAGTATCTCTATGTTCAAAAAACCCTAAATAAAACCACCACCGTACCGTAAATGTACCTTTTAAGGATTCTCCATCGTACATCCCCTATTGGCAAGCCATCAGCCTTATTGCCATGTCAAATGATAAAACATCTTTAGAGCTGGTAAGTAAACGAAATCCCGTTGAACTACGCTCACACATCTAAGTCATCCATATGGTTTGTGTGACATCTATTTTTAGGGAAGACCTACTCGTCACATGTTTGGCCAGATAAACTCCTTATGAAAGCGTAAGTAAACATGTGATTATGTTTAGGCCTGCTACGTCCTGTGTCTTTCAATCGTTAAACAATTCCACTAGCTGTAGTTGCATGTCCTCTTGAAACAGTACACAACTTAATACGATGAGAAGCACATTACTTAGCAGCCATGTGTAACTTTTGTAACACATATTATTATCAAGAAATTGTATGTGGCACAATCTCACTGCAAAGCTATAACAACTTGATATTCTTTTGAATGGAATGTTATTTCAATCTGTACGTTTAAACGGTGTAAAAGCAAATGTCTTCCTTATTGCTTAGGCGTTAATGCCTTGCACTATTTATTGCTCAGCTTGTTTTTAGACTTCTGATGTGCGACGAACGATTCCGGCTAAAATTCAATATCTTTTATTACAATTGTTGGTATGTTCCATGATGAAGTTTGATACTTCCGTTCAACTCAAGCAAAAGTAGCTCACCTTGCATTTTCAGTCGCACTTATATTATTACGTCGACCTTCTTCAGGAGTGATGTTGATTGGTTGGCTAATTGGTCAGAGTAATTGAATCAACATCACTCCTGGGCCACTTTTCCTTGTGTTGAACGAAAGGATCAAACTTCATCATCAATATCGTTTATGCACGTATCCTAAAAACGGTACATGCTTCCCACCGCAGACCTATTCCCATCCCAACTCTTCATCTTTGTTTTGCTCACGTAGCCATTCTTCAAGCGGTTCGAAGTATTTCAAGATGGCGGACGAGTCGAGGTCCTTCTGTCCAGTGATCGCTTCCATGGCCTCAGGCCAGGGCTTGCTCTCACCCATACTCAGCATATTTCTGTAAGAAAAATGAAAATCATAGGTTCAACATCTTCGAAAGAAAAACAGCCTTACTCCGAACATGGTAAATCTGATCACATTCTTGAAACAGTCCTTACAAATTTTGGAAGATTATTAATGCTGAGGTCACATTTCCAAACCGTTGCCCGGTCGGGCAGTCTTATGGAACGAAAAGTATGATATAAAAGACAACAAAGCACAAAGAAGTTGAAAAAATTAACAATGGGAACTATTTGCATATATTCTTGATATAAATTGTTGATTTTTCGTTAATCGAAACAGCCCGGCTTTCCCCGGTTTGAAAATGTGACATCAGCATTAGACCGAGTGATTGTACAACATTGAAGTCCTCAGCATGCATTCAAATTCAGTATATGCTGAAAGGAAATGAAGAAATGACGAATATTTACTTTAGCTTGGTGCCGGCTTCTTTAGATTCGTAGATGTCGCACGTGTGCAGAGGACCGTCATGCCCCGCCTCCTCGCAAAGAGCCTGGTGGAACTGGAACTGGGCGACAAAGCTGAAAAAGTACCTGTGGAGAAAGTGGAATATCGGTTGGCTCATGGTTTACATCAGGTGATATATAGATCTGTCAAAAATGACATATGGATCTGTCAAAAAATGATAATGTTATGTATTGTACAGCTTTGCTCATACAAAAGTCAAAAGTGCAACAGCAAACGCAATGGATGAAACATTTGAATAGTCACGTGATCTCACCTGATGTAGGGGGTTCCAGACGGGATGTGGTATTTTGCCCCTGGATCGAAGTCATTTTCGGACCTCTCTACGGGTGGTTTGATACCCTGGTACTTCATCCTGGGAAGAGCAGAGCAAAACATAATGTATAATAATATAAGATTTAGACCATAAAACATGTTAATGTGGATTTCAATAAAAAAAGTGCTACTGCAGTAGAATACATTGCATATTTGCTTTTCATTATGAACTGCGCTAACCTAAAATGCCATGTAGTCACATGCATCCAAATTTGGGCTCTTATTTAGGTCTTTTGCTCTCCAACTTCCGGGTTTGTAATGCTGTTAGATTTATATATTTGATGTTATATACTGAGCGTTGTTTATATTTCTTTATCATATAGCCAGAAGACGTCGACCAATCAGGCGTCCCCATTTCATATTGGTTATGACGTCATAACCTTACTAGTGGTGAATAAAGATCTCACAAGTGGTGAGTTAAAATGCCATAAACACCCCGACCAATAGGGTCGACCCATTCACAGCACGAGATCAGCCTCTGGGCACGAGATCAGACAACAATTTTGAGTTTGCCTGCCATCTTTGTGTCGCGACAATGTGCTGCGCTCACTAGGCGGTTCAACCGGTGATTATAGGAAATAATCACGGCTTATGACACCATATACACCTCGGGCGGGTCATTAACCCTTGATTAAACTTTGTTTAAAGGTGCTCACCGTAACTTCCACCACTCGGAGTTGTACTTGTCCGGCGTGATGTCCCCGCTAAAAACCCGCCATCTCCACTTGTCAATCATCAACCCGAACGGCAGGAAGGCCACTTTCGACAGCGCCATCTGCAGCAGCTCGTTGATCTCAAATTCTGCAAAAGTCACATTAACACTGTTAGCAACAGTTCATCAGAAACGTTTTGGTAAGGATTGCTTAATATATAACAACCAAACCATTAACTTTAGGTCCCGCGAATCTCAAGATACCTAGCTGCAGTATTTGACATTAAAACACCTCGAATCGAAAATCATTATGTCTCAGTCATGTTGTGAGTCGGGAGAGTCGAATCTCTTCAAGGAGACCACCTGTCCAATGCGACCGCTTTTCTATGGTCCCCTGGGTGGTCGCCTTGGGTCTGATTAGACTGTAGAAAATCGGCAAAATTTGTATGGCGATAACTTGTACCTTTATTATGTTCAACATTTTGCAGCAGTCCGATTTTCTTCATATGACCAGGGGTGTTCACAGACAAGGCTATAGTGTCTCCCACTGCCTCGTGGAACCCTGGGTTCGCGCCGCCACGGTATAGTGTCTTCTGGTCCTGGGAACGAGAATGAACAGTCCTCAAGCGTCCGCCATTTTGATGTTTAAGTATATAGTTCAAGTGAATAACTACGTATATTTGCAATTGTTTAAAGGCTCTCACCGTAGGTTCCATATAATGTAACATGCAATATAAAGTATTCACAAATGCACTAACAGTAGATGTGAGTAGAATGAACTAAATTACGTAAGCAAAAAGTTCATTTTCAACCTTTTAAGTTTACCATAGAGCAAGGAGGTTTCAATCAGACTTGCATAGACATTGAAGCGGCCTAGGCTTGAGAGAAACAGGTGGTCGACCGTCATTTGTACGCTTTCTTCAGTTCTATCCGGTAGCTAAATGCTACTCAAACTTGACTCAGGTGAAATTGAGTATGTCTATTGTCCATTCATGCGTTTGTCCTTTGCGTTGGTGGCGGCATTAAAATAAATTGAATGAACTTGAGTATGCCGCCACCATGTCTTGTGATAAAATATTGGAATATAAAAAAAACTTGTTTAAAATGGAAAGTGAAAAAGTGGTATCCAACATGTTTGTTTGATTATATAATTCTGTTATTGGACCAAAAGTTTACAAACAGGCGAAACTACAGTTACCTCATATGTTAGGAAATATTCAATATGTCCCATTTCGTGATGGATCGTCGTTAGGTCTTCTTGATTTACTTTCGTGCACATTTTAATTCTGGAATATACAAGAGCAAAGCTTGTAAGCCATTGAGACTGTGATTTTGAGTTATTAATTTGTTCATCACTCTGCCATCAATTCTGTGCTGAGACCTGAAAATTTGAAACATATGGCGTCAAGGTACCAAACAACTTTTGTTTTGTTTTGTTTTGTTTTGTCACACGAAAAAAGGAAGGAGAACGTCCCCGTCTCGTATTTTGATCCCTTTGCTCATGGATCACGTAGTTTTTCTTGAACAGTTTTGCAGCCCAGTTAGAGCAGTTTGTAACAGGGAATATCTGATGGGACTAATATTGCGTAATGCTGGTACAAATTATGGGTCTCATCTACAAATTGTTTTGTCAACATACTAGTATGTGACACTGCTTTCCTGTAAGTTGCTGATGATAAGTAAATTTGCAACGGATGCTTCTTTCTTTTTTCTGTGACAGTGTATGTGTGAGGTCGATACCGTTTGTTGCCAAACCTTTGACCACACTGGTGGGCTTTTCCTCTGTTTCTCCCAAGCCTAGCCTGCTTCTGGCACTGTGTGTGTGTGATATGAGTGTACCTCGTATGTCAGGTAATATTCGACGTGCCCCATCTCGTGGTGTATCGTCTGTAGGTCCTCCTGGTTCACCTTTGTGCACATCTTTATTCTGCAAGACACAAAAGATCAATAATCTCGCGAGATCTCGTCTGGAAGCCAGTTTCATTCCAACGAAACCGTTTAAACATTATTTTCCTTGGAAATTTCTGCCTGTCATGCATTTGTACGAGAAGTAGTTCACCTATACAACAGAGAATTCGTCAAAACAGCCGAGATGAGTGAAAAAACAAGATAGTTAAAAGAAAGGTCGCTTTCGCTGGACTGCCGAGTTTGAGACCGTCGAGCGTCAAACCCTTCTCACCTAACATCAGTGTCTCCGGGTAGGTGATAGAAATCCCAGGCCGAGCCGTGGCAGACAACTTCCCTATCATCCGGCCGAGTGAGCATACTCTTGTCCCAAAATGTCTGTAACACAGATGTGTGGCGTTAAACATGTGGACATGCATTGAGTTACCTGACGTCGCTGTCGTGATAGAAGTCCTCTGCGGAGGCGTGGCAGACGACTTCTCTGTCCGCAGGCCTGACGAGCATGCTTTTGTCCCAGAACACCTGAATAGGACATTGTTGGACGTAACAGTTCGGTTGTCAAGATAGAACTCAAATCTAGCTACCCCCAATGCAGTAAGTTTGGCTTGAGATGTGATATACTACGTAGGATGCGCAAACTGGTTTATCTAACCATCATGACAGGTAAATGTCATTTAGCTTCCCAGAACACCTGAATAGGACATTGTTGGACGTAACAGTTCGGTTGTCAAGACAGATCTCAAATCTAGCTACCCCCAATGCAGTAAGTTTGGCTTGAAATGTGATATACTAGTATGTAGGATGTGCAGACTGCTTTATCTAAACGTCTGGTAGGTGAATATAATGTAGCTTCCGTATCGAGAAACTTATAGTCGTATGCCCAGCTAGCACTCGTGGACCTGCATTGTATCGCACCTTATTTCTCCGGAGAGATCCAATTACATGTATTCAAACTATGGATTTAATCGTTTGAATTTTTGTGTGGTCAAATTGAGAAACGTCTTGGTTTAAAGTTATCTGCTGTGATGTGTTTATTGTTCGTCACACATACCTGAGGCATAGGACGTAAACCTATGGAGACGAAAAACTCCTCGGCTGTTTTGAACATGCGCAGTGCGTCATATCCTTGTTCTACCATGGCGTCGCCGACGTCGATTTTCGGTTGATCCGGAAACGGCACGACGACGTCATAAATGTTGTTCCACTGCTGAGCCCACATGTTTCCTAAAACAAAACAATTCAAAATGATGTTCAAGGTCCTCGCAACAGCTCAAGGCAAGCGCTGGACAGAAGAGAATAATGGAAAACAGTGGTGGCCTTCATCGTCGGCAGATGAGAGCGGCGATGATCACGATGGTCTTGATGAAACAACTCAAGCAACCGTCGTTCCAATCACAGTTGACCCATTGCTGAAGTCACGTGTTATTGAGGTCACGTGTCCAACACAATGGGTCATTCGTTATGAAGAACGCCATACGTTCGACAAAACGTAAAATTGCAGTTTTATTCGATTGTATTGGAAGTCTTACTTACTTCTGACACATGAGGCAGTCAGAGCGTTCCAGCAAGTCTGGAAGTATTGGACTTCATTTATAACATATGAGGCCATGTTGATTTGATTATATGGATGACATCCTCTGGGTACCCCAAAACTGATGCGAGCGTGCGAATAAAAAAAAAGTTTGGCAAAAAAAAAAAAGTTGCCTTCATTATGAAATCTACGTGGTCATGAAGGTTGAACAAATGGCTAAACACACAGATTATGGTGTGGCGAATAATAGACTCTTCATTTTCATTTCTTCACATTTTCTTCTTCCTTTGGAATTGATTTTAGTATTCTACGATATTAGTATAGTTTTCCAAAAAAAATTTTTCTATTTACGGCATATATTTGCTCATTTTACAGCTGCTTTGTACGATTTCCAGTATGGTCAAAAACTTTCTTTTTTTTTGGAAACGAACGAAAATTGATGCGCGCGCGGATGTCATCCATATAATCAAATCAACATGGCCTGATTAGTAAAAACAAACAACAAACATCTTACCAAACAAGTGCGCAGGTATGAGCCCGGTTGTTGGCACCTTGTCTTCCCCGTAATGCTGAGACAGCTTCCTCCTGACGTAGGCATGCAGCTGGGTGTACAGGGGTTTCACCTGCTCCCAAACCTCGTCCACCAGCTCCTCCAGTTTGTCGTCAGGAATCTCATACGCGCCACGCCAAAGGACACCCTTGTCGGCAAAACCTAGTAGATAAAACACCAGAACGCTTTAAATGTATCGAGGTGGTGTCCTGCAGAAATCTGACATACAGTATGTTTTGCTATCATATACATTGTAGCCCAATAAAAACGCCTAAAAAGACGCCAAAAGCACATAAACCTAATTCGAAGCCTAAACCTCTGCTTGGAGAGTACGACATGCACCCCAATTACAAATAAAAACCAATTTGTTGGACCCCTGGACACTCCTCCCAACTTGTACTCGACCTCCATGAAAAGCGGCCTTTATAGCCGAATGGAGTAATTTCGAGGTTAAATAAAGGCACAAACAAACAAACATTGATTAGACGTGCCATTTTCTTGTGCTCCTTCGTTCAGTAGCTCCACCCACTGTGCGTACTTGTCTTTCATTGGTGGACCAACTGCGTCTCGCCAGCCGAGCCACGCCCACGTCAAGAGGTCATAGTCACGTGATTTCGCTAGGATCCCTTCCAAATCAGGGTCCAGTTTTAGGCATGTGCCGTTTTGAAAACACACGCTGCTCGTGCTGTAGATATCCTCAAGGTCATTCGAGATCACCGCTATCTCCCTGTAAGTGTAAAGTCGTTTGGAATTTTAGAGGTTAGAATAGATAACCCATTTTGTCCATTTTCGTGGAATAATATTATATATATCCCAACTTTTCTAAGCTTACAGACAAAGAAAAAAAGTACTTTTCTTTTAACTACCCACTGAAACCCACACATCATGGATAATGGTGGGATATTATGTCTTCCGCGGCTTACACAGAAGGAGTCAAACCCTACAGACATAGTTTGAGACAATTTACCTTCTAGAATGTGGATTAGCCGCCTTTATCATTCTTTTGTACATTGTTTCATTGTTCCCATGTCTTTGTTACCTGCAATCAGCCCTAGGGCATGAACTTGCAATAAACTTGTTATCATATTGCAATTATCCTTCGGGCAGGAACTTTCATTATAAAAACATTTTTGTATGAGCTTGTTCCTTCGACAATGGACCTAACAAAGAAAGGCAAAGGTAAAGAGAAAGGGGCAGAAATTTCGCTTTGTATACAATACTTTCCAAATCTACATAGAAATGTACTTTTTCTGACATTCAAGTGATAGATAGGCAAATATTACTGGTGGGCATGTCTGGTTCGTATAAGTACCACATAACGTACCGTTGTTTTTCCTCGTCACTTGGAGTTCCTGTCTTGGCAATCATGGCAATCTGGCGCCTGACGTCATAAGAGAAACCGGATGTGTCGAACCTATGACCATGCGAGACTTTATCGTTATACAAGTACATGTAGTTCAAACAGTCTCAGCTCACATTAATTCAGTATAACATATATCTCCTTTTCTGCTCTTTTTAATATAATATGCCCGGTTCTCCATACTTGAAATTACCATGAAGGCTTAAACACTATCACACATTTTTGTTGTTATTGATTATACATATTTTAACCATTCCCTGCTCTCTCACATATCCAGGCATCCTTACTTCTTTGCCTCCTCGGTCTTCTCCAGACTCCACTTCGAAACTTCCAGCGACACCGCCACAACTTTGTCCGAGTTCTCGTCTGTGATGTTAGTTGCGTGTGCCCAGTTAGCTTCCGCCTGAAAACGGGACCATTCACGTAAGAACAACGATGTAAATGTTGACTTCCGGCACCTTGTTAAAGCTTGAAAACGTGAAAAGGCTTTAAAAGGCGATTATTAAAAAAGTAAACCGATGTATCATGGCATAGATGTACAATAACTCCCTCCCCAAGGACTAAATGCGTTTTCTGCAGCACCATTTTGGTTGATCACACTATCCCGTTTTCTCTTTTCTCTCAACTTTATTGCTACATGTAGCTCTCGGTTTGCTTTCTAGTTATAAACTTTGAAACTCATCATCAGTCTATTAGTTATGACATTATATCAGAGTACACACTATAATTAAATTTTCACAATACTAGTATATGAAAAATATTGTAACACATGTTGACAGGGAGAGCTAACAGTAAAATTTCATAACTGAGGATGCCTTGCATCTAGCTATAATTGTTATAAGAAATATAAAATAAGACCCTTATACATACAGATCGCACTTTGTACTGTCGTAGCTCCTCGTTATAGTCCTCTAACCACTTCATAGCCTTTTTCTCCTCTGGCGTTATTTTCAGCTCTGCAAGAGAAAGGATTTTCCAGATTCAGCTTTATTGCCCTCGTAAGATGTTTTTCATTCCTAGTACCAGTTACACATTACCTGTGTGTACCAGGCAAGAAAATTAGAGTCTGGGAATTAGCTTTTATACCCAAAATATTTTTCTTCTAAATGTGGACTAATGTATGTACAAAAGCTTGTTGATCAGAGGAAAATGTTTGCGTTTTTCCTGCACATTGCATTAATTCTGTCAGCAGTAGTGTACTATAGCTACATGTAGTTGATCTCTTGTTCCATTCAAGCTTTTCCCAGTTATCCTGTTCAATGACAAATAAAAAGGCGAATTCTCGTGAAAATATGACCAAGTTTCTCTTACCTCTCAGGCTGTTAATAAGCGCCTCCCACTCCTCCATGTTCGTTTCCGCCAAAGACTTCTTCTTTTCCACACAGCACCGTTTCAGTCCGTTTTGGCAGCACAACTCTTCAATCTCGGTCTGCATGTCGTTCTGCAGTTCCTTTAACTCCCGCTGTTGCGCTGTTAAGACACAGACACGTATAAAGACTCGTCAAGTTGTCTAAGGCTATGTTTTCTATGTTTATGCGTGGATAAAGGTCGCTGTGCATTCGAAAACCTTAAGCCTCTGTCACACATAGCCGAATATGGCCTGCCGACCCCTCCCCCCAACCAAGTTTAGGAGTAGGTCGGGAGCAAGGTAAGTTGGGGTCAGCTGGTGTTCGGGCAGGTATAGAAAGGTAGGCGTGTACTTAATCTGGTCAGACTGCCCCCAAACGCCAATCTTGGTTTGCTGGTCTTCAGGGGAATGTTCTGAATGTGTGAAAGGGGCTTCAGGTACACAGCTGCAGTACAGACCCTTTAAGTGAGATTTGACTCCAGGTACTTAATCCGCCACGAAACTTCATGCTTGAACGCTGCGCCATCACTGCATAGGGGGACAGCCATTTTGAACAACCTGTTTTCAGGGGAGTCACCCAGAGGTGTGAGTGAATGGTGGCGCTCCACGTACCCGCGGTATGTGATTTGAACCATGACGGAGGAAGGAGATCTGGGTCGCCCAGAACTGTGAAGTGAATGGAGGCGCTCCCCGAGTCGGTATGTGACTCTCACCCACGGTGGAGTCACCTGACTAGAACGTCAACAATTCCGGGTAAAGATGGCTACTTAACTGTACTTGCGTCATTGCAACTCCACACGTCTAGGACATGCAGGAAGCTGTTTATACACCGTCAAATAGCACAAAATAGAACGGTTAACGTACTTTGTGTGCTTTCAACTAACTGCTTTTGGTTGGTTTTAGACGAAAAGTTACCTGGCCAGAACAGAAACTTAACGCTCTGGTGGTCACCCGCGCCTATGTCTCTACATCACATTCGTGCCAATTTGTGACGTTTGGGTCGGTATCTATGGTTATATGGCAATCTCTGTAACAGCCAAGTAGTGCAAGACGATGAAACAAATACAGGTGTCATACAAAAGCAACGGTGTGTCAACACAAGGATCACGATTCACGTGGGGCATAGTCAGGACTGTTTGCCGACACACTTCAATACATACACAGTCTGAGTGAGTTCTCTGAGAGTCACGCTAATAAATAGCTTCAACATATGAACTTTATGTCCAAAAGCAAACATTTTCATTTTAAAAATCCCTTATGTGACAAGCAAAGGTATCACAGTCGGTGACTAGTGTGCAGTTTTAAAATCTAAACCCGTTTGCCGTTTATATAAAGGCACCTTTTTGTTCAGTAAGGGAAAAAATCACTGGTGACATAACGATCTTCAGAAACTGGCCGAAATCTTATCACGTATAGGTAGACAGACGCACAGGTCAAAGATGGTCCCTTTGCCAAAGAACAAGTAGACGAGTCAAATTTCTAACTTTATTTCAAACCTCTACGAATTTACCTATCAACAAATGTCTGCTATGATATATTAGTTTACCGACTTCCGCATTTTGAATAATTCTGACACCGTTTTCGGGTGACAACAAGAGTACAGACTTATTGAATGTGTAAAATTATACCTCCCGGATAACCAACCACTGCTCAATTACCTGTGTTGTCTACAGACAACTACTAGTGTAACTTGATTAATTGTATATGTATCATCGATCAGTTCGACACGGAAAGAACCGAAAGGAGGGTCGAGTCGAACAACTTCTTCACAGCCTCCACTCTACGTTAACTTTGTGAACACGTTTATGAAAAGTTAAGACACTTTCCTAGCCGGAAAACAAGAGCGACCTGATCAAAAATGGCCGAAAGGTGTCCAGTACAGTGTGCACAAGCACTCACCTGCCGAGAGTTGACTGGCATGAAGGGGCCAGGTGTACCCACTACAGGACAGAAAACCGACGCAAAAACACAGCCAGAATTTCCACACGTTCCACATCTTGCCGTCTCCAGTCGTCCTCCCCTCCCGTATTGCACTAAATTCCTTAAGATTAAGTACGTTTGAGGCTATTTTTTCGACATGTTGCAGACACTAAAGACCCGAACTGTGGAACACCCTCTTCTGTAACTTGGCAGACTGGTTTTCCTTCTTCCTGTTTGGAAGAAACCAAGGAATTGAGGGGTGTTTTCAGATTCAGATTCAGATTCAGTTTTATTGATAATGACTTTGCATGTATGTGACAATTCACATGCACATGAAGTGCGTCATCATTTACAAAGTAAATTCACCAGAAAAACATTAAAAGTTATTATAAAATTACATATTTAAAATATTTAACACAGATATCCAACTCGCTTATACATAACAGCATACGACGCGCTCACAAACTTGTCAGATAAAACAGCTCCACATTCTACTTAATGTATGACAAGCCTTATTAGTACAATGTGAAAGAAACGTAAAATTTAAGTGTCAATTTCTTTGTTGTTCTTTACGAAAAACAACATTGGAAACACCCCTCAGAATGTCAGAAAGTGGTATGGGCATTACGTTTACGCTACGTCATGCGTCCTCTAGCGATTATGCTTTGCATAACAGGTGCGCAGCTAACCTTTGACCCCACGACGTCATCATCATGGCCGACATTTTGTTATGATAATGAGGTAGCAGAAACGCCTGAAGTTAACGCAAAACAGTTAAATTTTAGCCTTTGTTCATTAAAATTGAAAGTTATGGGAATAAAATAAATTTGACTATATTGTTCTTGTTGTGATTTAGTGAAGTTTAGTCTTTTTAATGTGAGATATTTGTTTAAAAAAGATGGATTTTAGTGGCAGTTGTTATGAACCACAAACAAAATGCTTTCGTCTTCAACCCCGGGCCGAAAATTAACCTTTCACATCAGCTTTGCGCAGAGGCGATATCATAGCCGATGAGGTTTATCCGAGGCGTGATTATTGCTAGTTGAAAACTTTTCCCAATACCCCGCCTGGAGGACGTGAAATACCGTCCACCATGGCAATTTTTGTGAGCCCCTACGGGGGCACCATAATGAATCAAAAGAAAGCACACTACTCAACTAATCTGAGCTAGTCCTGGTTAACTGGGTATCAAAGTACACATTCTTGCACATGTTCGTTCGCAGTTGTGGTGGTGGCGAAGAATAAACTTTCTTCATGAACATTTGTCGTTTACAAAATTGTTCCAGCCATCGTAATTTAAGATTTCTAATGGTTCTTAAGGTGTCCCCACTAACTTCGGAAACTACCACTTTTCTTCGGTTAAAGTTTTGTGATAGATCCAAATGAGATCATCGATAGCATCGACAGCAATATCAAAACCAGTCTATGTTAGCCTGAAAAATAGAGGATGTAGGACTCGGGAGCATAGATAGGTTTGGTAACCAGGCTAGTCTATGTAACCTCGATGTTTGGGATGTCGTTGCTACTGCGACTGCCAGGAGCGTGAATCAAGCATACTAAGATACTGGGGTAGTGGGGAAATTGGGCCAATATGCCAGAGTACCAAGTTAAGCCCCTGTCATTTCAGAACCTTCCCCCGACGCGACCACCAACCAACCAAGGTTGGCTGAAGTTCGGGAGCAGTCTGACCAAATTTAAAACACGCCTACCTTTCTATAGACTATACGAATCAAATCGAATTTGAGTACGAGCTAAATTTGAGTCAAATTTGACCCCCGAACACTGCTACTCCTAACCATGATTCGGCAGTGTTTCGGCGATGTTCGGCTATGTGTGACAGCTAGGGGGCTTGATTGGACTTCATTGGCACCTAAACAGTACTTCGTGTAGTATGCAGAAGCGGCCAAAATAGAGAGATAAGACGCTAGGCGGAGTTTGGCCGCGAAAAAGAACATTTTGCGGCAAAACTCCCCTGGCGTCTTATCTTTCTATGTTGGCCAATTTCTACTCTTTCCAGCCGCCTCCCGAAGCCTGGTAGAGGCTAGAAATGGTGTACATGTACTTCTTTTTGATTGGTTATGGTGCCCCCGTAGGGGCTCACAAAAATTGCCATGGTGGACGGTATTTCACGTCCTCCAGGCGGGGTATTGGGAAAAGTTTTCAACTAGCAATAATCACGCCTCGGATAAACCTCATCGGCTATGATATCGCCTCTGCGCAAAGCTGACTTCATCGACCTCCTTTTGTGTGGCTGCTTAGAGACAAACACCTTTTGTTTGTGGTCAATGTCAATCGCCAAAACCACATTTTACGCCAAACGCATATGTTAGGAAGGCTCGTACTTCTAAAATCTATTTATGAGGTACTGATCATTTATTTGCTTTTTCCGTTATATTATTGAATGAATTAAATGTCTGGATCAATTAGATGATCCACTTGAACTGATGCATATCAACTTCAAGGTTAAAGGAGGCCTCATTAACATAAATTATTCACGCAGACAACGGCCAATACATAGTAATAAGGTCGGGTCAGAGGTCAATGGACTAATTAACTTAGTGTTGTGTCGTAATACATTTGAGTAGTATAAGAAGGCAATAAAAAGTTATCATGAAGTCTAATTTGACGTCATATGCATATTATAGGAATCTGAATTTCCTTGTTGAGAACCATTTTTAGAACGCCTTTTATTTACCCAATTTATTTATGTTCTTTCGGGAAACTTTTCTTCGCAAACGCCATTTTTTGCACACTACATGCTATTGCAAGTAGACAACTCGCGCCAGCGGCGTCCCAAACGTGTAACGCATACCTGATCGCAACAAAACATTAAAGGTGAAGGTCTTTTTACCCATAATTCGCTAATCTAACCACAATTCCAAGCGAGGAATATTACGCGCTTCGTCATGGTATCACCATGCGCTTCGTCTGTCAACTCCAGACGAGTTACCCATGGTTCTCTAGCAAGGTTATGCGGCTACATGTGTCCCATAAACTAGGCCACAGCGGACGGCACACGTACCGAACGGAAGATTTTCCAGTCTGATAATTCCATCACCCGAGTGCAAGCTTGGCATGCAGCTAGCAGCTAATGTACTTCCTAGTCCCAAGTGTCCATTATTGCGTTTAGTACCTGATTGTCGCTATGGATGTAACGTTAGAATTGGTTAATGTGCTTCGTGCCAGTCTAATCAAGATATCGGTGAGGACAACTGCAGCAGGATGCTTCTTTTCCACACAATGGTGCGATGGACGACATTACTATATAGGGAGAAAGAAACGCATTGAACAGCAAAGACTGAAGGAGTGTATATGTTTTTCTTCCGTTTCTTTGATTTTTTATCAACGAAAAAGTTACCGTACTGTAAATATGTTCTGTTGTATACTAGAAATGCCCCATGGCACATTATCAGAAAATGATGATCGAGCACAATCGTCTGCAGATTGAAACTAGTAATTCCATTCTGTTACTGTATTTCAAACGAGATAATTAAGGGTTACAACAAGGCAGCTATTTGACGTGTACCTGCACTAGTATATGAATGCCAAATCCCCTTGGTTGCTTTTCGTCTCTGAGGTGTCGAAGGGCTCCCGCATGACAGTGGTTTATTCCATAACATACATAAGTCAACTCTTCTGGACCAAATTTTAGTGTCCCAATTTCGGGGACAAGGAGTTACAAAACCAAGTGCACACGCCTAGCCCGAGGACGTTTCCCACAATTCCACTACAAGGCCAAACTTAACTGTGTGGAATCAGCGGCCTGGTTTCACACGTGTCCCGATATCTAGTCCGAGGAAATCCCCCCATAACTCATTGTCATGTATCTAGGACGAACAGGGTGTGGCGCCGGAGGAGAAAAATCTCTTTGTTTTAAATTTTCTGAACGGTGATGTGTTTAAGCACCTAGATTACGCCAAAATATGTGTAATGAAAACGTAAAACGTGATATACACATTCTTATCAATAATTATTGAAAAATCTATTTTACGAGAACAATAAAAGTGTTACTATGCACCCGATATGGGTGGATTTTTAGAATTCCGTTTAGCACATATTATTGATGTAGCTGCCACGGTACATCAATAAAATCAATAGATTACCTGGAGATTATGTACATTCGATAATCTGCTATTCTGTATATAGATGGGAAGAGTAATGGGAGTAGATTTATTCCATTGCTAGACGTGACATTTCCCCATGTGCGCCGCGCCGGGAGAACGCACAAAGGATTTGAGATCAATAGGGAAGAAATGTCAGCCGACGTATCTGCATCTCATTTTTGTTTTATTTTCTTTCTTGACTTAAAACTATCATCACACAAAAATGAGCGTTTCAATAAAAAGCTATAGTCAATGTGGACATTTCCTTTGTTCAAATTACATTGTTGTTTTGCCTTGTCTCGGTGTTTTGTATGTATGAGAAAAAAGATAAATTAAAGTGATATTGACATCCATGGATTGCTAATTTTATGCAGCAAATAACAATCAAAATCCCCTTAACAGACGTTTATCGGATTTTAGAATTGACGGAGACCCACATTGATATAGCTGTTGCTCTTGTAAAACATAACTATGGTTATTATCCATCCCCATGTCTCTCCCTGCTAGTTAAAGCTGATGTCACGTCTACTGCATGATGGTCCAAGTTCAAGAGCTCCCATCATCCACTCGAGCACTCGTTGACCTTCCTCAGACGAAATTTGGAGCATCGGCTGCTACTCAAGGACACAGACCGCGGAAATCTAGGACTCCCCCGCAATTTTGGGTCACGTGCGCATCTTTCAGGTCGTTATCCTATTTTACTAGGCCGACTCTGAAAATTTCAAGGCCATTTCCACGCTCTCTCCTCCCTTCCTAGGTCACCAACCTCCCGGGAGGGGTTACTCGCGGTCACCTACAAGAGAGGAACCGTTAGAACAGGAGAGGAGGATTGTGGGTAGTGATGTCACCTTGACCCATTTTGCGCTATCCATGACTGAATATGGAGTGGAGCGAGGTTTATTTCCATGCGCGAAGACAGGTATCGATTTCTTGAAAACATCGTAAATAGAAACGTCCCCGCTCCCTGGTGGTTGCTAGGCAACAGATGGAGAGGTTGTCGGGATCTCCATTTACATCTTTCTGCTCGTGTCGGTTCCATTTAACATAGAGCACTGATCTCAAAATAAAGACATACAGTGGTGTCTAGTTGTGGTGTTGAGAGAAAAGCTTTAAAAGCTGTCACCCTGTATTTCTATTACAGACGGTGCATGCAGATTTATGTTATACGCTATAAATTTCATCAGCAAAAAAACAGCAGAATTTTAGCAACGTCTTTTTTCATCATCAAAGGATGCTGACAAATGATACGATCACACTATTGATTGTGTTCAAGTTACAGTGCTGAGTATTTATTTGCCTAGCCTGGAACGCACGAAATTATAGCTGCATCTGTATGTACATAAATAATGAATTATAGATGTGCTCTGGAGCGGGGTTTCGATAACCTTTCCCTACCAATCTATATGTCTCCGGTTTCTCACTGAGCCGGTAAAATGGGTGATTGATGATCTTTGCCTTTCATATGAGAGAGCAAACGGGAGACTTGCCCTCTGCCTCCAAATCCATACGTGCATATCCGATGGTGCATTTTCCGCGGGATCACGTTAACGTTGTGTCAAAGCAGGCTGGAATCAATGGCTAGGGCCAACTGAACAGCAAGAACCTGGCCAAAGAAATCTCACTTTAGAAGTGTAACAGCCCAGACCTGTGACGTATAGACCATGATGACGTAGTGCTCATTAGATAGACTCTTAGCTCATCTACATGCTCATTAGCTTAGCCAATAGTTGGTGAGAGCAACTATTAGCATAATTAGTTCCCGCTAGTTTGAAATCACTCGAGACCAGGATTCCAGGTTAGTCACACGCTTTGTAGTTAGCTCCGTAGTAAACTCATCCACATTGTATATTGCATCTGTAACCGGTAGAACTTGTTGTATAGCTAGACCATATTGTATAAGTACTAGACCATGGATACGTATTCCCCGTACCTTGTCTTTGTCAGCCTCAAGTGCACGAATACACAACAAACCGTACAAGAGAAATCACCCGCCTCTGGTCTTCTATCTCTCCTTGTCTATTAGTATAAACTTAACCGTAAACCGTTAGAGATAGTTGCACCAACTCCAAAAGTTACATTGGTTCCCACACCGGGAATCGAACCCGGGCCTTGGCGGTGAGAGCGCCAAATCCTAACCACTAGACGACCATATTGTATAAGTACTAGACCATGGATACGTATTCCCCGTACCTTGTCTTTGTCAGCCTCAAGTGCACGAATACACAACAAACCGTACAAGAGAAATCACCCGCCTCTGGTCTTCTATCTCTCCTTGTCTATTAGTATAAACTTAACCGTAAACCGTTAGAGATAGTTGCACCAACTCCAAAAGTTACAGAAGACACGGATAGAAATTTCTATCAGTCTGGTGATTAAAGTAAAGCTTTAGGATGTTTGTTTGTTTGTTTGTTTGTTTGTTTGTTTGTTTGTTTGTTTGTTTGTTTGTTTGTTTGATACCGTTAGAATTTTCTGTCTCGGGTGATTAACCGAGTGTCTAGAGGTAGATTGTTCCAGACAATGAGTCCACGGTAGCCTGTGGACCTTCTGAAGATTTCTTGCTGCGGTTTGGGGACAGCCAGTTGATTGCATTTGCTTGTGTTTTGTCTGGTCGGTAAGATGGCAAATTCTAGTGAATTGTGCGGTAGCCCCAATCAAAGATTCAAACAGACTCGGCGTAAGCCGGGTATTTCCTATCATCAATTGGAAGCATTTAGCCTATCGTGTCACCCTTTCTAATACAAAGGTTCAATATCGATAAATACCAAAACATATGTAACGTTATAACGTTATATTCATTGTTGATAAAATGTAGTTTATACGATTTGAAATGATTTTAGTAGCGAAATTTGACTTTATAACGTAACGTAATTCTCAGACTTTTCTAAAGCAGTTACAAACATTGGAAATCAATTTATTGCAATTCCGAATTGTCCATGTCAAACTTCGGCGCCCTGCTAAAACTGACCAATCAGAGCAATAAGACAATACGTTCTCTTTCCCAGGAACAGCACCAAACTGCTCTGGGATCAAGATTTTACCTTTGGCCCATGACGTCATGTACAAATTTGGCGACTGACCGAAAAGGTGTACGTGTGTTTGTGATGAAACCGGCACGTTATATCATGCATTGCCTCATCTAATGGTGTCATATCCGGTCATATATAAGAGAGAAACATCGTGGGGTTCGAGGAGTTGAGAAATTGAACAGTAAGTGATCAATTCTGGCGTAAATTTGGTTCAAAACACCCTTACAGTGAAACCCGGAAGTGATTTTTTTCAGTGTTTTGACTTCTTGTGAAGTTGTGTTGATCGTTTTGTGTTGATCATGAACGTGTCAGTCAATTTATTAAACACTTATTGTCCTTTTTTCTTCCAGGTTAAAGTGTCAGTAATACGAGAAGTACAAAATCCAGAGTTATGCTTGCTGTCCGGAGCTTTCAGGTGAGGGTCCACGAAAGTATTTACTTTTCTTCGCATGACCTCCAACCAGCTATGTGCATGAGTATTATGTCCTTTACGTACCGTGGCCGACAAGAACAAAATTTTACACCGCAACTTTTGGTGTTTTACACCGCAACTTTTGGTGTTTTACACCGCAACTTTTGGTGTTTTACACTGCAACTTTTGGTGTTTTACACTGCAACTTTTGCTGTGTTTTACACTGCAACTTTTGCTGTGTTTTACACTGCAACTTTTGCTGTTTTACACTGCAACTTTTGCTGTGTTTTACACTGCAACTTTTGCTGTGTGGAAAACTTACACCCCTCCCCTTTTACAAAGAATTGTCCCTCAATAAGGTCAAAGGTGACAAAGATGGCGGCGGCCTGAGAGTTGTGACGCGCCGGATTGAGTACTTAGAATGTTCCATACAATAAGTCGTAGTAGGGTCACGATACGTCAAATCAGTCTGGTTTATGTGTCCCCGTATTAAATGTCAACGAGTCAGACAACCGTGTGTGGGTCAGTTGAAAATTCGAAAAGCATTTGAAGACGAGATACGCCCCGTCAAAGTTGACCTTCTAAGTACTCATTTTGGCGTGTTTTTTCTGTGTTTTGTGGTCTGCATGGGGTTTTTCAGACGACCGATGTCCAGTTTACTTCCGGGTCAAACCACGCGCCCAAACAAGTACTCGGCTGAAGTGTAGTTCGCGGCCCCAATGCTAGCATTTTGCGAGCGAGGAACGCGCCGTTAGTCGATATAGTCCATGGGCCAGAGCCCCAAATTTCACATATTGCTACCACCTGAGGTGGCAAATTCTCACTATGATTTTTGAAAAGTAGGGTTGCAGTGTAAAACAGCAAAAGTTGCAGTGTAAAACACAGCAAAAGTTGCAGTGTAAAACACAGCAAAAGTTGCAGTGTAAAACACAGCAAAAGTTGCAGTGTAAAACACCCAAAGTTGCAGTGTAAAACACCAAAAGTTGCAGTGTAAAACACCAAAAGTTGCGGTGTAAAACACCAAAAGTTGCGGTGTAAAATTTTGTTCTTGTCGGCCACGGTATTTACGTGTCAATGATGTGCTGTGTTTACACTGCCGTAAGCAGTTACTTAGAGTTCAACAAATAAGAAGGAACAGAGAAGAAATAAATACTAGTAACTGTTCCTTTAATCAAGGAGATCTCATTTAAACCTCCTTGAAATGTCATTAACGTTAAGAATGATAGTAGTATGATTGAGGAGGTTATAACCTCATTGGTGTAATTAAGAGCTATGTTGCATCAGTTAGAATACAACTGATTGCTACCTTCTGTGTTTAGAGGCTAGCAGGCTCTCCTGCAGTCTCCCAGATGGTACGTCACAGGATCACAAGAGGCCTGGCAGACGAGGCTAAACAAGCCACAGAGAAGATAGTGGTGGAAACTCCTAAAGGTGCAGGTTTTCAGGTAACTGTTACAGCTCCATTTCCTTGTGATGTACCTACAGTTTCCATGTTTAAAATCATTGTAACATTGACTAACACAGAATCCACAGATATTATATTATACAAACTTAACTTTATGTGCCATTCTTTTGAGGCCCTTAAAAGTGTAAGACAAAGACTAATACATGTATTTCATTGTTCATTCCTGACTGGTGCATGGTACATTTCATATATAAATCCAATGATTAGACTCCTTTTCTCTTTTGTGCAGGAAGCAGGACAGAAGTCTATCCCCAAGCCTGGCGAATACTCCATTGTGTATTCAGTTGGTGGGGAGAAGCACAAAATAGATTTAGTAGGTGAGTTGATAGTATACTGACTAGTAGATCCCTTCTATACAGAACAGGTATATACATGTATATATACATAGGCTTAAGGCCCAACTTGTCCAGTAGATACAAGCCTTTGGGTTCTTTCCATTGCCAGACCTACACCTAAAACATGAGGTTAAATGCTGCATTGGCAATGTTTATCACTAAGTGGCATTTATTTTTTGGCATTTAGTCTTTGGTAGGCTATTTAATTGAAGAGAGTGACATTGTGTTAGTATGTGTTTCACAATATGCTGATATTTCCTCTTTGTGGTATATCTTAAGATCTATACACTGTATTTATCATCATCATCTTTGGCGCATGTCAGTGAGGCATTATTGTCATTGTATCTATGGACAAATACAATGCTAATTGAAATACACCACTTATTTTTTTAAGTACATGTGTACCATTTTCAATACATCCTGTTCACTGTTTTTTGTTTATTCAGTTCGGCAGGGAAGGTGGCATCGTCGGTTTAAGCGGTTGGCGATCCTGGCTGCTGGCATTGCTGTCGTTGGAGGGACGTGCAGACTGATGGGGGACAGATGGGAGAAAAAAATACAAGAGGGTGAGGAGATCCACCTGCATTTAATTTTCTATTACCTTTCAGCAGTTGCCGGGTGTATATCTATATCTTGTATCTTGGAGAACTTGTATATGGAAAACAATAATAACTGACACTGTTTCACACAACATATTAAACGTTCCGAACTGCGTCAGAATTTTGCCTGTTGCAGATGATATCTTTTCCGGCACAACATTTGAAAACTATATACTGAATGTTATCCTTGAATACACGAATACGACCTTAAGCAAGATGTTCTGCTGAAGCGCTATGCACAATACATTACAGGTTTTGCACAGGTGCAGTACATTCCTCCAATGTGATGCTAAAAGTAGATATTTGTGCCATGCTAGATCCCCAGATGAAGGCCTTGTGGGACAGGAACAAGAGGATCACAGCCTATCACGAGGCCGGCCACGCCCTGGTCGCCTACTACACCACAGACTCCCCGCCCATCAAGAAAGCCTCAGTCAAGTCCTGGGGGCCGGCACTGGGCCATGTGAGTTCAAAGAACTTTCTCTGTAACCCTAGTTTACAGACTTTGGGATATTCTGCCAACTTCATAGTTTCTGTTTTGTTCTTTGTACATTGGTAAATTGTATCATCAATCTTGTATAGGTAATAAATAGTAGAATGAGATCAATCCTCAACAGAAGTGTGTTAAAACTGTTGCCTGAAAGTGATATTCTAAGGATAATCGTAAAATGTATTTACTTGTCTGATCATGGAGTAAATGCGGAAATGTAGGTTGTTTTTTTTTTCCTATGCTATTGCCAAGACCTCAGCTTGGCAGCTGTGCTGAATAAGGTTTGCTATACAGGATGCTGACATCGACGAATGGCGCTGAGGGTGTTAACTTTACGTTTGAAGTTCTGTAAGTCCCTGGTATTTACAATGTCCTGTTAGGCAGTTCCACAACTTGACCGTAGCAGGGTGTCATTCCAGTTCCCATGCAGTAACGGTTTGTTTTGTTGCGTACATGTAGGTGTCATTCCAGTTCCCGCGGAGTAAGTGGCTGATGCTGCAGACGAAGTCCCAGCTGCTGGCACAGATGGACATCGCCATGGCGGGCAGGGTGGCGGAGGAGATGGTCTTTGGCCCTGATAACATCACAAAAGGCAGGCAGTGTTTTGAAGTTTGTCTTTGATATTTAGAAGTAAACTTTGTTTGCAACTTGCAAGTGGTTTCAATCAACAAATTTGGGGTAAAAGAAATTTTTAGTAACATTTCCACTATAGAGATTGAAAGAAAAATTGGAGATTTCAGACTTCTGGGAAGTATGCAATACTCGGCTTCCTGAATTCCCCCATGTCCGCTTTTAATTCCTGCTGGCTCCTAGACATTTTCTGGGACCTTTGACCTCCTGTCTTTCTGTGTGTCAAATGTAAGAATTCCTCCCACCCACATGCTGTCAACTGACTCTATCTGGACAAATAGATACACAAACCCACAGCTCAGCCACCCTAAACAATACTTCCATACCTGGAAAGGTAGTTATGTAAGAAGATGATGACTTGTAATGTTTCCCCCAGGTGCCAGTATGGACCTCCGTATGGCCAATAATGTTGCCAGCTGCATGGTGACGGAGTATGGGATGAGCAAAAAGGTGAGCTCAACACAATTGTAAAAAAAACACTTGTCGACATTCTAATATGTTTGACTAAGCATTATGAATATAATTATATGGGAAATATTCAACATACTATTAGGCATAATGTAGGCTCTGCTGTACAAGTACTCTTTGTTTCAAATTTCCAAAATTTGTTGTTGGGCAGTTTGTTTTGTTAAGATGAAAATCATCCAAATTTGCTGTTCATCATGAAATTAATGGCAGAGATTGCAAGAGTAGAATTTAGCTATAGTTTGGGATGGTTTTCTGTGTACAAAATGTATCTGGACTCCAAACTCCACTTGTAATCAGAACTTTACCTAGGGTATGTTAGTACATGTAATCACCCCTAAATACGTGAGCTGCAGCGAAGCTGCATTGCACTATAAGCTACTCGGAAAAGCGTCATGCTTCACCTCTGTTGAGGATGACAAAAGAAGAAGAGATGTTAGTAGCTACAAAGACGACAAAAAATTAATTCGCAGCAGTTCTGAAACTGTTGTTTGTTTGTTGTTTGTCAGCTTGGCCTACAGGTGTTCGTTGGTGGACCCTTCGGCACCATGGCGGCCACACCCGAGACCAGACAGACAGTGGAGCAGGAGGTCAGGAAACTTCTGCAGGTGGGTGGGGCTAGACCTACTGCATTGACTCGGATACTCATTCTCCCATGACAGAGCCCCTCCCCTACTGAGCCTTGGGAGCTCAAGGGAGGTCTGCCGAACCACCTGGGGCTTGATCCTTTTTGTGACGTGGCCCAAGGGCTACAGAAATGGATATGGGCACCACCCTACGCCTACCAGGGCATGGGAGACCTTTCCTTTTCTTTCCTCTAATGAGCTGTCAGCCAATCAGAGAAATCATTTTGAGTTGGGCGAAGCAAAAGTGATTTCTCTGATTGGCTGACAGCCCGTTAGAGACCATGCCCCGAAAATGAAAACGCCCCAGGTGGTTCGGCAGAGCTCCTTCCCAAGGCTGTTAGTATTGCCGCGGGAGGAGCTCTGCCGTGGGAGAATGAGGATACTACTAAAATCCAAGCATGTCCTACATGAGTTGAAACACATTCAGCACCAAGGACAGCATCAAGTTTCAACCTCAGTGAAAATGGAGGGATCATTTTGTGTGTGTGTTTGCTTGTGTGTCCGTACAGTTGAGTGACAGCATCTGTTCACCACTATGTAATGTGGAATGGCCAAGTGGGTATAGTGTTTGCCTTGCATTCCGTAGGTCATGTGTTTGATCCCCGGCCGAGTCATACCAAAGACGTTAAAATGGTACATACTGCTTTCTCTGCTTAGCACTTAGCATTTGGGAAATAGTATGGGAGTCAAACACACTCCACTACCAGTGGATTAGCCCCCTGCTGTAGTGATTGCACTTCTAGCCCATTAGGGCTAAACAGGAACGGAGATGGGCACCAACCTATGCGCCACAGGTGTGGGAAGAAAATGTAACTTTTAACTATGTATTGTACATGTGCCTTCAGGAGTCCTATGACAGAGCTTCCCGAATGCTGAGGCTGTACCGAGTGGAGCATGAGAGACTGGCCCTGGCACTGCTGGAACACGGCAGTCTCTCCGCTGAGGAGGTGAAAATGGTCATCCGGGGAGAGGAACTCAAACACAAGAAAAAGGACAAGGAGGAGTAGCCTGTGTCCGGGGTAGCCTCTAACAGGCTCTGGGAAGCAGCTGCAAGAGTAAAAATAGGCCAGCAAGACAGATACCCAGTAACATGCCATGGGAGTTGGTCCACTAGAGAGTACAGTTTGCTACTAGCTAAACTGTACTCTTTAGCGGACCAACTTTCCTGGCATGTTATTTGTGCATGTCTTTCTGGCCTACATGTATTTCTTGTCTTTGTAGCCGCTTCCTGGAGCCTGGTAGAGGCTATGTCTTGGGATGTAGAACAAACATTGGACAGTATCCTCTCATTACACCAAACCTGATGTCGAGGTGAAGAAAAGTAAGCGTAGAATGTAACACATGTACTAAATTAATTTTTAAGTTTTTTTTTTTCATAGTGCATGATATCAGCTGGTATTTATTACATTGTGTATCTTGTTTTGTGGTACAATTAGTATGAAGGTCTTACAGTAATGGCATGGTCATATTTGTCACAGGTCGTCGTGCGATTTTGATGTCATAGGATTTTAAAGCAGGTTGTGATAGAACGTTAACATGAAATCAGTGTGGCCTTATGATATTTCATAGGTGGTGTATCCAATATTTGATAGACTTGAAAAAATACATTTCTGCTGACAGTATGCCAGGTTTTAGCAACCAAATTTCCCTTTGAATGATATTATGAGTAAAATTTGACTGTTATAATATGTTTTCATAAACCTATTGGCCTTAATACGTCGGTGAAGGTTAGACATCCAGGTGATAAGATACGCCCAAAATAGTTACTCAAGCAACTGGATATGATTTTGGAAACGGTCAGACGTTTCAGGTAGCATCCACTACCTTTCGTCAGTGACACTAAAGGACTGCAGGAGAATTGCTGGTTTATAAGCACAAACCATGGCCTTTCACAAAAATTGTCTTGACTTTTGTTTCCTTTTGGCCTTTCACAAAAAATTGTCTACTTATTTGCATATCAATCAATGGTTTGTGCTTATAAACCAGCAATTCTCCTGCAGTCCATTAGTGTCACTGACGAAAGGTAGTGGATGCTACCTGAAACGTCTGACCGTTTCCAAAATCATATCCAGTTGCTTGAGTAACTATTTTTGGCGCCTATTGGCCTTAGCCTGAGATAGTGGATAGTACGTCAGGTATAAATTGTAACATCGTAATCTTACTGACAGACTTCGAGACTTTGGGGGTTGGTATCCTATGAAAATGTATAGTTTGATGTTTTCATATTTATTTTGTAATTTTATTCTTTGTCTACATTAGCCTGACTGCTGTGAATTTTTTTCTAAATGATATACGTATATAATAGCTATGGGTCATGAGATGAAACCAGTGTCTTCCTATAGTAGTGAGATGAGACAAAGACATCAAATGTTTGAACCATCAACCTGTATATATTTGTGTTGTAATGATAGCCAGTATAACTTAGTAACCCTTTGGTATAACACACCTGCTTTGCAAGCAGTGGTATAACAGTTATATTCCATTGAGTAACCTGTCAGACCAAAACCCTTGATTTCTAACTCCAAGCATTGTTCTATGCAGTATTAGAACCTAATAAATTAATCATCAAAATTCCATCTGTAGCACAAGGATTATTTCATAAAATGACTTTGATACCTCAAAAATACCTGAAAACATTGAAAGCCACCCAAACTACATGTACATATATTTCACACACATACTGACAGTATAATCAAGCCATATATACCAAATATCAAATACAGTATTTAATTTGAGTCAACGAAATTATATAAAATGGCAAAAACTTAAACACACTTGTCTCCTTAACAACATACATGTATATCTGGTTATTCTGGTATCATTTTATCTTATTAGTTCATAGTATGTTCTGTTCATAGTATAAGATTAACAGATTTTTATACTTCATAATTTGTGTTTGTTCAAACATGTCTGTTTTTCCTATTAGTGTATCTCTTACTCAATAAAATATATATTTACTTTTTTAGACCAAAGATCATTTCATCGTTGTATGTAACTTATAATAATATATATTAAGTGCCACTAACGATTATTCAATACATCTGCATTACCAGACGTTATACAACCAATTCACTTAATATGTTCATCTAGTACACTGTACATGTATCATCTCACCAGATGAAAGCATTCTAATATCTACAGTTCCTTGGTTTAACACTCGGTTATTCTACCAAGGGCATAATGTGGTAACACTACAAAGGATCCCCATATGCATCTGAAGGCTGTGTTTGGCTGCTTTTCTTGACTTTCGTGAAGAGAACTTTCTTGATGGCTTCCTTCCCAACCTGCAAAAACACTTCTGAAATCATTCATAATTCAGGACATACATATAGAATACAACACGGTGTATTCCGTATCGCCCGAGGTATCGGCCCGACCGTGAGTCAGATCGTCCGAAGGCAGGAGGGCCGAGACCGAGGGCGATGCGGAATACACTGTGTTGTATTCTATTTATGTCACACCCACCCAAGAAAACACGCCTTTCAATGCCAAATGAGCGAAAATTTGGTGTCCCTAAACCCAAAAAATGCAACAACATCAGTTCCAAAGTCCGAATCCTGTATTCGAATTTTCGAAAGCGACGCACGCCTTTAGGGCGAAACGCATTCAAACCGTTCTATGGAAGCCCGGTCGTAAGCCCGGTCGTACCATAAAGTACGACCGGGTCGGGAACACTGTATCGCCGCCCGGGTATGATATAAACGTATATATTACAGTTTATGATACATATATTAGGAAGAACAGACTTTACAAGAAGCACTTGATTGTATTACAGTTCAGATTCTTCTTCTGCATGCCATGAAAAGTAAATACTGCTGTAATGAGAAAAGTTACTTAGCCTGGTCACCAAACCTATTTTAGCTGTTGAGTGTCTTTTGTCCTCTGCAAATATTTGGTAACCAGGCTAAAAGTTAACATTACTATCATGCAACTTATCGCTTGAAAATGACCATGTTTTGTTTTGTTTTTTAAAACTATTGAGACAAGGTTCCTTTCACTTGATGCAAACACTGAACACATATAGACTTTCTTTACCTCCGGATCATGAATAGCCTTCAGCTGACCACGACCTTGGTTCTTCCCTAGGGCAGAGTAAGGTGTGCCAGCCGCTTTCTTGCACTGCTGGTTCCAGGCTACAGGGGGCGTAAGTGAGCAGTGTGTTAATTTGGGGAACTTGAGCATAGGTTGTGTGAAATGGTGTTGGAAAGCTACATGTAGCTTCTGAAATACATGTAGCTTCTGAAATAATGTCAAACTTAAGGTTTAAAGCTATTGTTTATATAATTAACAGAGTTTTAAACTGGTAACTGTTCCTCAAAGGTCTAAGGAAAGCAGAATTGAGAATGTTTGAAAAAGAATGTTCCAAATCAATATTTCAGAACCAACAGTTTACTACATGTACAGTAATTTGAGTATGGAAATCTACCTTTCCTTAGCTTCCCTTTCCCCTCCCTCAGCAGTCTGGCTTCTTCCTGGGTACATTCCTCTGTGTCCTCCATGGAATCCACAACCTGTAAATAACAGCTTCGTTTTATCTGGCCAAACATTTGAAGCCCCTGTCAAGTATTCAGAACCTTTCCCTGATCTCCAGCCGACTTTGGGTGCAGTTCGGGGGCAGTCTGACCAAATTTAGGACATGCCTACCACCAGCCAACCACCTGCCAACCATGGCTGAACCTCCTGTCCACACCCAAATGTTTCTAACATTTTGAAACATTCGGCTGGCGCGGCTGAACATTAGCCAACCTGGCCGGACACCAGCCAACCTTGCTCCAGACCTACTCCTAACCATGGTTGGGGGGAGTTTGGCAGAGTTCAGGAGCCTATATTCAGGTATGTGTGACAGTCATTAATGAGGCACCAACCTGCATCACACTTTCTAGAGTACTTCATGTCTCTATCATCAAAGGCTATTCCTCTGACAGAAACATGCACATGAAACGATTAAAAAGGATATACTAGGCAATCAATATTGTATACTTTTACATGTCTTTAAAAGAAAGGGGAAAAAAACAGGAGTCCTGACCTGAGTGAAGCAAGCGAACTCCTGTAGAGGCGCCTCCTGCGATGGGCCTCTCACCACGTTCTTCACAGGCGTGATCACTGTTGGTTTCTTGAACTCTGAGGGGAGACCAAGTTCTTCAAGTGATGTTTCATTCTCGCTTTTTACCAATAGGTCACACCAATCCATTTTATTGGTTCTTGGACATTTTGAGGTAAAAATATAGCAAGCTGACATCATAAAAGCATTGCCCAGGGAGGAAAACTTGAATATGACTGTATACAATGACTCTATGATCACTCAAACTGATGGTTTATAGATGGTTTATTGGTCAAACATTACCCGTGCAATCGCAGCCTTTCATAGCGCTGAATTGATGCAGGGTTTACAATATACAATACAGGGTTCACATAATACACATGATATATGTTTGCTCCACTTTTGTGGAACTGTCGCAAGGGTCTGTGCGGCTGCCATTCGGCGCCACCAGGTGACCTCAATACGACTTGCCCCAACCGAAGTTAGGTACCCATTCACACCTGGGTGGAGTGAGGAAAGTCGTGTAAAGTGCCTTTCCCAAGGGCACAACGTCGGGGCGCATGTCCGGACATGTCCTGGTTACGACTCGGGATCGAACCCGGGTCTCACCGTTTCATAGTCGAACGCTCTACCACTACACCACCCGACGCCACTATTTTTGGTAGCTGATCAGCTTACACTTTAGTGTAAGTACAGCAATATTGAACAAATGACTGACGTGAATAATTACCTTTTATGGCCAATTGTTTCAGGTACCTATAACAGTTAAACTGTACTGTATTTTGAAGAGAATCAGTAAACAGTCCTGTTCCTTTACAAAGTGTAAACTACAACGAAACACAGGAGACATCATGGTTAGTCCATTTTTTAATTCTTACATATACACAATTATTCAGTACATTCTCCAAATAGATCTGAGTTAATAGGACACAACAAATTAAAGACATTAACTATTCAAGTAACTTTACTAACATTGACTAACATTAACTATGCATGACACAGGAATAGTGTACAAAATATAAAACATAGCAAAATTCTAAATCTGAATGGGGGAGAACAGATCTATCATCTAAAATAACATCCTCACTACATCCCTCAAGTTTTCAGATGGCGTAATCTAAATACTGTGTATCAAAACACTTTGTCTATACAAGTTCATAAAACCGAAACAAGTATTCTCTTCTCTTATAATGCAGGTAACACAGTTAGTATAAAACATTAATGTACATTTGTCACTGTGGCTAATGATCAGACTATGTTTCCAACCCCACCCATTGTAGTCCCGCATAGAAGAATGTCAGTCGGCCTTTCACTCGTCTCCTTTTCCGAGTTACGTCAGGGAAGGCCTCTTTCACTGCGTGTCCGAGTTCCTGGTCGCTCGTGTATCCAAAGTGTCGACGTAACAGACTTTTCAACTCAGCACAGCTGATCTGGTGGTCAACGGTTGAAAATTTGATGCGTTGCCTCAACCTGGAAAATCATGAAGTATTTTTGTTCAAGAATGATATAAGGTGGCAGACTAAAAAAAATCCATATGAGGTTAATCGATTCTTACTACATCCTGTTTGCAACAAATCTAGGTAAAGGTCTTAGCTGACTTATATGTGCTTGCATATATATAAATTACATAGTTGCTCTAGGGGTAAATGTACTGCAATAAGCTTTCGTTTGGAAACTTTTGTAATTTTGCACTGGCAAGCAAGTTGTCGCTTTTTTTGCAGAATATATTTTTTTACTAGTATCAGATTTTGCACCACAAAAACACCTTGCCACCTTGCAAACCAAGATACGCCTAGAGTACTTCTATGGACAATGAATATCTGACTAATCATTCTGACTAACAAACATTGTTTGACTCACCATTTCACTCTTTCCGGCCGAAAGTCACTCTCTAGAGCAACCCTTTGAGGTGGTTGACTTTCTTCTTCAGCATCAAATGTTTCCTGTTCACTAATATCTGCTTCTGAACTAGAGGCACTTGGGCTGTCTGGTGTTTCTAGGACTGGAAATGTTGAAAGGGAGAAAGCGATAGGCAGCTAGAAATTTTTTTGCGCAGAACATGATTCCATATAGATATGCAAAATTTGGCAGAAAAAAAATAGATGTAGCTCAAGTGTAAAAGAAGAGGTATGATAGGGCAAAAAAAGTCACAGAAAAACGCAAGTGAAATGGTTTAACCTCCAGCACACTGAATTAGCACTTTGGCTACCAATTCTCTATTGGTTATGGGGTACACTGTGAGCAAGGAGAAGGTTAATACCGGGTATCCCACTGTTACATCGAGTTGTGGTGGGATCAGTAAAAAGTGAAGGTACAAGATTCAAAGACAGTGATAGAGTAATATCTGCAGTTCTTTTTTTGCTTTCATTACCAATTTGCATCTCTCGGATAACCGCAAAAAAAACAATTTTATAGGTTTTGCAAATTGTCCCCCATTTCTTACCCAAATTAGCCATGAAGGTAACTAACTACATATATCAACAAATCGATCAATATATCAACTTCAATATTCTTATACATGTAATATAATTGACTAGCAGAACTTCTATTAATTGTAATTGTGTACATGTGTGTGTACAAATTGTATGTGTGTGTATATATATATGTGTGCATGTGTGTGTGTGCACGCGTATGCATGCAAGTGTGATCACTGATGAAATATTCAAGATTTTCTGGTCCTTTTCATCATGGCTTCAACTGCATTGAAGATACTGCCACTATACCTGAAGGTACTGGCTCTCCCTCCTGGTCAGAATCGTCCAATCCGTTGCCAGAGAGATCATCTTCGGAATCAGTCTCCGCTCGTACAACCTTCAACCCTGCAGCATCACTGCCCTTGTTTCGAAAAGCTGAGGATTTCCTGACAGACCCTACAGGCAGCCATGAGGAGAGACTCTCCTTTGAACGATGCTCCAGTTTTTGCTTCTTTCTCGGAATGATGTCTAGTTCTGTTGACGGCCCAGGTTTGGGGTCAGCCGTAGTTTTGTTCTCCTCGGTGTCACTACCAAGTGATTCAAGTCTTATTCCTCCATCTTCAGTCATTTGTGGGAAGAGTAACTGGCTTGGAGAGCTTCCTGTCTCCTGACTTACGGGCATTTCATCGTTGGCGATTGCAAGGTCGTACCCATGATCCAATGGTTCTGATTTAACCTTGAGACCGAGTGGCAACAAGGAATGTTGGGAACTACTTTGAGGACGACATGTCTTTATGTTGCTACCGGTTGTATTGCCTGATCTAAAACTGGGTGAACTTGTAACTCCGTCTAATGTGCCCAGCCAGTCTGGATATGCCTGGGTTTCAGCTTCAGCAAGTGCATCATGGGAAGATAAGGCATTCTGGGAGTTTCTAGCTGTCTGTCTCTGTTCCAAACAGCTCAGTTTCCTGCTGACTCGGTCCAGGTTCTGTTTCAGCGGAGTGAACAGCATTGACAGCACGGACTCGATCCGTGCAACCTGCTTCTGAATCTGGGACACGTCCCTCCTCAGGGACTGTAACTCAGTCAAAGGTCTCTCACCAGTGTTTTGTATCGTGGCATTGTTGTTGTCATTGGTGGATGTGCTTGCCCTTGGGTGACTTTCCTCTTCTCTGGCACTGTTTTTCTCCACATGTACAGATGCCTGGTGTCGGCTCTGGTGTTTCTCTGACAGGCAAGTTTCCTGTGAATCGTAATCATCTGAACCACGTTCACGTGACGTTCCTCCATCATCACTGGGGCTTGTTGTACGGATTCTCTCAACAAGACCAGTTGTCAAACTTGTCTTGCTTCCTGTATAACTTTCAGCATTTGGACGTTCGCTGTCGTTTGACTGCTGTGTCTGCTGCAAAAGAAGATTGTCT
The DNA here is from genome assembly GCA_013266295.2 of Branchiostoma floridae x Branchiostoma japonicum. Classification (NCBI taxonomy): domain Eukaryota; kingdom Metazoa; phylum Chordata; class Leptocardii; order Amphioxiformes; family Branchiostomatidae; genus Branchiostoma; species Branchiostoma floridae x Branchiostoma japonicum. The sequence goes on along the minus strand of CM023834.1, from coordinate 5,467,729 downwards.
TGCCCTGGTTTACGTGATGTACCCTTGTGTACATGTTGTTCATCTTTATTTGGAATAGAGGCCAGACCTTTGTCACCAGTAGTTTCTGTTTTAAGTAACAGCAGTGCACTTCTGCTTGTTGGTGGAAGTACATGTAGGGATTCAGAATCTTGAGTAAGCCCGGTTTCTTTCTCCTCTCTTCTTTCCTTTTTGATTTTGTGATGTTCCTTGGGCTTTGGGTGTCCTGCAGTCTGTTGTGACTGAGACATCTGAGTTTCTTCTGTCATTTGAGACATCTAAAAAGAACAACAGAGATAAGATGCGTGGAATGATGATGACATAACCTCTCAATTAGAGCAACAGATAAAGGTTATCACAGATACAGATACAGGTCAAAACAACAGAAAAAAAGCACAGAATATCAACAGCAACAACACTACAAAAATTCACAAAAAGAATAAGAATGATCCCTTGTTTGATCTATACCGGCACTGCTCTATAACAACCTTAGTAGCTCTTCAACAATGTTTAGATATACATGTAGACGTGCAAAGGCTAAGATGTAATATAGCCGGCTGCGCAGCCCGACACCACGCCGCGTGTCTGCGAAGCTGGTGGCCAAGGGGCGGTTATACCGGCTATACATTGTCAGATACACATCATTTACTTGCATTTTCCACTTACCTGTGAATTGGGCAGTTCTCCAGTGGTGGAGACTACAGAGCTAATTTGCGACTCTGCAGACCTTTTCCACTTGTTGACGATCTTCTTGGCGAGGGAGATGACTTCCGCGTTACCGCTATTCCGTCGTACGTTGTTGACAGCCCGACCGATCTGCGTCTTCTTTAGTAACTTCACGGAGATGTCTTCGTCTCGCAGGTTGCCCAAGATGGTGACCGTGTCGTCCGTCCTGCCCTCCGAGACCATCGCGTTCAGCTGGTTGCTGATGAGGATGAGTCTGTTTTCCTCCGCGTCTGCCATGTTTTCTTTCCTGAGGAAAACATTTTAAAAATTGTACATGTTCATAACAAATTCATCTGAACTCAAATAAACTCATCAACTCCAAAAAGGACTGCTACAGATACTCATACTTCCCAAGAACAGTTTCAGATTGGAGCTCACTGCCATACTCAACTACTATTACTCAAATACCAGAACCAGCTAAGTTCAGTGAGGAGGTCTCCCAACACCTGAGGAACTGACAATAACTGCAGTACCATTTCCTGGGTGCTTTACCCCAACTGAAGAAGGGGTGCTACCCAGTAACCGACCAGAACCAGAACAGATCTAAAGGTGGCCAGAAAAATACAGATTTTGTCACTATGTACAGTATTGTACTGTGCTGTACTGTACAAATACATGTATTTTGATCATGATTACCCAAGACACGCCCCCCCCCCCCCAACATGGGTGGCAAATCATTTGATTTCGAATGAGAGAAGAAAAAGCGACTCCTCTGCAAAGAGTTCGGCCCCATGTTCGACCGTCTGTGTAACAGGACCTTAAGCTTGATGAAACCCACGTCACGCAATGATTTGTGGCTAAGTGATCTGCAATAGATTAATTGAGCCTTTTATGTTACTTAGCTAGCGTTGTATGCGTACAAGTACAAGCACTTACCTTTGATTAGATTGAGAGCTGAAAAATTATGCCCAGACACGCCCTATAGGCTTGGAATGCTGCATCTGAAACTTTCACTTTCACTTTCAGTCTAGTCTTGACTGAAAACAAGGTCAAAGGTCATATCTCAGACCGTGATTTGCCGCAAAATGTTAGGTACTGTCGTAAAAACAGTCAAATGCACTCTTTTTCGTGTTTGCAATCCAAAAATTAATCGTCAGATGTCTCGAAAATAGTGTGAACACTTTGAATAAGTATAGATTTTGTAGTCTTACTCTAGTCTACCCGTTTAGAAATTGCAGTATCTGTGGTTGGTTTGATACCTGCTTTTTATTTACAAACCGCCAGGTGTCGCTGTGACATGGCTAACGTGTACTACGCAGGCGCACATCAAAACCCAAGGCAAGATGGCGGAAGGCGGAAGAAAAATTGTGTTTCTGTGCAGTTTGCTGCTGGTTTTCCATCAAATGAACTGTTTCCTTCACATCGAGGAGCTGAACGAGATGAAATATGGGATCGAGATTCAAAATACTCCAGTAGAAAGGACTGAGGTGCGTTCAAAGTCAGAAATGTGTTAAAATGATCAACAAATTATTATTATTCGCGTACCATATGTGTGACATAAATAATTTCCAAGTGCCCTTGTAGTCCGGAGTAGCCAACCAAATTATTAATTTGCTCATTTAAAGTTTTAGGTGGTTTGCATAAAAAAAGTTTTGAATCGGCCACTATAGGCTTCATAATTAGTGATTTTTTTAAAAATTATTATAGATGTAACCGAACAGATCAATGAAAAATGATTATTGTGGTCTTGGACCAGAAAAATGTGTAATATGCACCAGTCAGTCAATAGCATTATGATTGTTTTTGCTTCATGTTAACTACAAGAATGGAACGGATGTTCTTGATCTACTACCGGATATTCGCCTATGTGATGTGTGTCAGCCATCTTGATTTAGCCTAACAGGACTACTACTAGCCGGCCTAACACATAACACATAGCTAGCCTTCCTGAATTTAGCATGATTGGAACACCCACGCAAACCCCTACTGATATCTGTATCTGTATAGCCGGTATAACCGCCCTTTGGCGTAACACACCAGCTTTGCAGGCACGCAGCGTGGCGGCAGCTAGCTATATTACACCGAACGACCTGTTACACCTAACTTTTGATATGCACATGTAAATGTTTGTATGTGCAGGCGTTACTGCCAGATGTCTTGTACGTGGCGTCCAAGTATGGCCAGGAGTACCAGTGTGTGCTACCCAAGGTGTCGGGGCAGGGGGAGGGGGAGGAGGCAGAGGAGGAGGAGAATCAACAGAACCTCAACATCTCCTACCTCCTCGCACCCATGGCAAAGGCACCGTGTCTCACCAAGGTAATCACTGCATCTTAGTTTGAAGCCTATATTTACCAGCAAATGCAGATTATGTCCTAATCCCATGTTGTATCCAGATCTCCATTAGTGTTATAACGTTACATATAGTGAACACTATTTTTCCTGTTGTCCAACATAAGCCCCTTATGTGCCCTATCCTGTCAATCTAATGCCTGTTTTGTGTTCAGATTTCTGATAGTTTTGGAAAACTGTCCGACGTTTCAAGTAGCATCCACTACCTTTTGTCAGTGACTGACGAAAAGTAGTACATGCAACTTGATCAATGAATCATCTGACATTAAACTACCCAGTTGCTTGAGTAACATTTTCCTTGTGTATCTTATTACATGTTAGTCTAACCTTCATCGACATAACATCGTGTGATTCTTTTATAGGAGAAAGACTGGTGGACATATGAGTTCTGTTATGGAAAAAACATTAGACAGTACCATCTAGAAGGTAAGAGGGCTTTTTTTTTCTTTCTCATCTTTCCTTCTTTCCCTCCAAACTTAAATTACAGCAAGGTTCAGCAGTTTTTTTTACATGCATGTATTTTTCTACTCACTGTTTCAGAGGGTGAAATTAAGGGTGATATCTACTACATCGGCTTTTACGAGTCAGACAAAAACTGGACCAATACTTCCAATGAGGTAGGACTACACGTATTGCTTGTTTATGAAGTTTTTTGTTGACCAAACATGCGACGAGAACCATAAAAAAATCCTGGTTTTGCACAGGTACAGTATGTTGTGCCGATGTGGTAATGTTTTCTGGCACAGGCAGGCAGAAAATATTCATGACAAGTCCTACTCCCATCTGCTTGAAGATAACATGTTTGTCCCTGCAGGCTGCCGGCAGCCATCGACTGCAGCGCTACCACAGTCAGAAGTACGTCAACGGGACGACCTGTGACCTGACAGGGCACTACCGCCAGGCGGAGGTCAGGGTAAGTAAGAGGGAGGCAGAGGGAGTCTCACTGCATCTAGTACTTTCCGAATATTTTTCTTTTCAACAAAAATTGGTTTAACGAAAATAATTTCATCAGGTTGGTAGAACATAGGTTATTGGGATTTTCTTTTTACACAACCAGAGATTCTCTCACCTTGCTTACGTAGCCACATTTGGGATTGTGTTCTCGCCGCAAAAGTGCCACCTACATTGGCTACATATGCCTACTGGTGAGAAGCAGTACTCCAGTCAGAAGCTCTGAGGAAGGTGTCTGATAGACATCAAAACGTAAGTAAGGTGAGAGAATCTCTGGTTGTGTAAGAAAAAAAAAATCAAAATATCCAAAAATTGGTTTATTTTCTCACACTCTCAATTTTCGTATCTTTTTTCAAAACATATTCTAGTTCTTGTGCGAGGAGGGAATGGGAGACTACATCAACCGCGTAGACGAGCCGTCCTCGTGTAACTACATCATCACGGTCCACACGACAAAGATCTGCCACCACCCCTACCTGCGCCCCCTGCAGAGCCACAAGCCCCAGCCAATCATGTGCAACCCTGTCCTGCCACACGAGCAGTTTGTGGAGTACCTCAGAATACAGGAAGGTAAGGGACCAATCACAGGCAGGTCTGTCCTGTCTGTCATTTAAGTCCTAGCCAATCATGTGCAAGACTGTTCTACGTACCAGGATACAAGCAGATAGGCAACCAAGGATATCTTCTTTTACAATAAATATCATATTTCATTAAAATTCTTTTTTTTTTTCAAAAATATTATTTTTGCTAAAGGAATGATAAGTTTCAACATTTTCATTTCTGACTTTTTTCCAGAAAGTGAACTCAGACAGAAAGCTAAAATTGCCGAACTAAAGAGGAAACTCCAGGAGAAGAAGGCTGCACTGGAGAAGGAAAAGGAAAGGGAGGAGCAAAAACTGAAAGAAAACCTGGCCAAGATAGAAATAGACAGAAGAAAAGAGACAGAAATGGAAAACAGGGATGACTCAGCCATGAACAATTTAGAACCAGAACTGGAAATATCCAGAACTCCAGGAACCAATGAGATTCCAGATGGCATGGTTTCCATGGAAACAGAAGAGACCGAGGATGCTGTTGTCATGGAGACAAGAAGTATGGATGACATGCAGAAGGGTGAAGGTCTGGGGCGTGGCAGCGTGAAGGTTGCCATGGCAACAAGGGAGGATGTAGATGAAGATGATGATGAGGAGGAGGAGGTATATATGGGTCATATGTCAATGTAGCTGAATCATGTAAAAAAAATGATTTCAATTGTAATAATTATTGTCTAAATTTTGTAGTCACAAAGCTGCTACAGTAACTTGAAGTCAAATTTTGTGTACATGAATACCTAAATAGATAAAATTTTGCTCTGTATTTTGATGTTTCAGGATGATGATGATGCAGAGGTGGACATTGACAAGGAAGGAGAGGAGGATGAAAAAGAAGACGATGACATAGTTGAGTCTTTGGAGTTAAAAGAACTGAACAAGGCTCTGAGAAAACTGCAGAAAACCCTGGTGGAGGCCTTGGAGAAGGGAGTCAAGGAGGCCGAGGATGCTGGAGTGGAGATAAACATGGAAGGTCAGTCCTGCATTCTAAACATTAGTACACATGAACCACATTAGAACACTTCGAAAACAATAAAAACTGATGTGCCAAAATGATGATACTTCCTAATCTCCAAGCAGATCTTTTGGTGACTACAATACAGTATCAAATTGGCAAGACAGTGTCAAATTGCCCAGGCAGTATCCAATATGCCACCCATTTGGCTGGCATAAATAAAGATACCAGTACAAAAAAGAAAACCCAATAATAACGTCTAAAAACACGTCAAAAATAACCCGAAGCCTAAACCTTTGCTTGATGATGATGATGATGACTGGTTACTTGGAGAGTAGATACTGCCCTTTGACCCATCAACTCTGACCCCTCACCCACAGACACTTGAAATACTCCCCCCTTTGTTTTACTCCAGACGTTGACCAGAAGATCGACAGCCTGAACTTTGCCGACTCGGTTGACTCCGGTGACCTGAGGAAGGTGGTGAAAGAAGCCGTGCAGGAGCGGCTCCAGAAGCAAAAGGAACCTTCCCAGGATGCCATGGGGCAGGAATCTGAGAAGGACAACACATTAAGGTATGACATTAATGAAGATTTGACTTGTTGACAGTTTTTTGTGCACTTGTGAGCCTCTATGACATCCAGAATTTGACATTCAGCTCTGTGTACTTGGCTTGTTTGTGGGGTTGTGTGGCGTAATGGCAGGGTGTTTGGCCCAGAACCCAGAAAGGCACTTTGCATGACTTTCCTCACTCTACCCAGGTATAAAATGGGTACCTGACTACGGTTGGGGAGGTAAAAGGCGGCGGAAGGAGAGGGATGGGCTCTGCCTTCCAGTACTGTGCCCTTGGCACAGTAGATATTTGATTAACAACCCACTGCTCCTACGGCCTCAAAAAAGCCTATGGGAGTACCTTTACCTTTACCTTTCTTTGGCTTGTACGAAAATAAGAGAGAAGCTAGCCTCCTATTTGGTCATTCATTCATTGCTTCTTATTCGGAACAGATACACATCAGAGCAGGAGGAGGACATGGATGACACTACAGAGGAGGTTGATGAAGATGACGTAGAGGAAGAAGAGGAGGAGGAAGATGAGGAGGAAGATGCTGAGTTTGTGAAGGAGTTTGAGGAAGAACTTGGCAGTCTTAAGCACAAGTCCAGGCTGTCTAAAATGACTGAGAAAGTGCGGCAAGAGATGACGAAGCAGTTCGATGACATCATTGATGAGGTGAAGAATTTTCTTTACAGGTTGGCTGCTGATGAACTGATTTGTCAGATGGCAGCTTTGACTCTTTATAGGCTGTTCTATATTGTATTACAACAATTACTGATCACAAGCAGTGTTCAAAATACTAGTCAACCTAAGCCAAAAGCTAGGTTTCAATAAGTCTGACACAGAAACCATGACTTGCACGGCGAGAGTGTGAGAGTGTGTATTTCGAACCCTGACATTTTTATAATCATTTTTCAGGCTGAGGAAGAACTTCACTCTGAAGAGGGCACAGATCCACAGGTGGATCGCAGCGACGCAGCAAGGAAGCTGGCAAACACCCTGAACAAACTACTGGAGAAAATGGAGAAGAAAAGTACAGCAGAGACAAAGGGGGAGGGGGGCAAGGTGGATGCTCTAGAGGAAGAGGAAGAGGAGGATGAAGGTTCGGCTTTAATTGTATTTGTATATGATGTAAGATGTTATAGCATACATGCAAGAGATGTTTCAGGAAAATGTAGATGACTTCTCCAAACAAATAAGGTCAATGATCTAGACCAGACAGCTGTCACCATGGTAACTGGTACAGTAGCAGACTGTGGTGCCCTGTGGTGTTGGATTACATTATGTTGCAAGTAGCATTACGGAGTTGGACTAAACAGAACAGTAGTAGTTTGTTAGGCTAGACCATGCGAAGGTAAACAACATTGCAAATGTTACCTTTCTAGTTTACATTCTATTTGTTCTGTCTTCTGTTTCCTCAGAACCCCCCTTCACCACCCCTCCGCCTAAACAGGACCTGAGGGGCAGGGATCAGGTCAAAGTTCGTGTCACCAAGATCCAGCTGGGCGACAAGGAGCGGCTGCAGGAGAACAGAGGGCATGATGGGATATCTGCGCAGGACCGCAGGAAGATGGAGGAAACCGTGAAGGAGGAACTGGAGAAGGCTGGGATGAAGACACAAGGTCAGGGGTCACAGGTCAAGGGTTTTGTGGGGTCATACAAGACTGTGTGAAAATTCCTTTACTATAGATATATGGTGGCAAGGCGGTCTAAGACTTGTGTTTAGGGTTGTTGACTCAGAATCCGAAGGTTCTTGGTTTCAATCCTGGTAGGCCCCAATGTTGTGTCCTTGAGAAAGGCCCTTTGTACCTGACTTTTGGTAAGGAACGTCCTCTCGGGTAGGACGTAAAGCCAGAGGTCCCGTGTTGTAATTTTGATTTTCCGGTTGTGTTTGCAATAGGTGTAATGATATTTTTCTCTTACTGTTCACAGGAAATATTGAAGTGAAGATCATCACCACTGGTTACTATGGTGATGATGATGATGTCCACCTGCTGGGGGATGAAGAGACGTCGTACTTCAGAGAAATGATTGTAACAATGCTGGTACGTATCCTCTTCTCTTCTTCCTCTTCCTGTTAAAGTGACCACTATCACCATATTAGAACATGGCCACCTTTCCTCAGCCAATCAGGAGCCTGCATTTCTTGTGACTAAATCCACATAGTGTGGTCCCCAAAGGGACAGGGGTGTACTAACTAACGAATAAATTAGTTTAACTGGGAGACGCCCATGTACTAACCAACGAATAAATTGATTAAGTCGGAGACGCCTACCATTCACATGCAAATAAAAGGATTAACAACATAAAAAACAGCAAATTAATCAATGTTCCTGGACATCTTTATTCAAAGCGATAAACAAAGGAAATTTCCAGGGCAATGAAGTGCGAAACAGAATGGTGATCACGAGTTTCTTACAAGAGCTTCATATATAATGCAAACAGAAAACTGTAATGAAGAAACTACAAAATACATCAAAACAAAGCAAAGTTTAGCCAGCGGATCTAACATGATCAAAACAGCATAGACATGAAAAGAATGCACCAACATGCTCCAGCAGGGCGGTGGGATAGGGACATAGACAGGTCTGTCTGGCAGGAACAGGCATGCCTGGGATCAGGCCGGCAGAAAAAGACTGCATCATCCACCGGCTCCAGCTTGTACACTAAAGGTTGGGCTGTTGAAATGTCCACATATTCAAGAACTTGGTCTCCGAAAGACGCCACAACCGACTCGTTAGAGATCAGGTCGGGATCTGCTGTCTCAACAGGCAACCCAGAATTTTTCAACCCCAAAACAGAAGGCATTGTGGGGCCAGGAGCTTGTAAACCAGGGTGTTGTAAACCTTGAAAGCAACTGCTATGCATATTTTACACAAGGCTGTGAAAAGTGCCTCCGCTGCAATTCATGAATGACAAAAGGATGTACTACAAACTGTCATGTTGACAGTCAGGTTTCTAGGAAAACAAATCTTGGAGATACATAGTTTTAAAAAAACATGATTGTGTAAAATGCGTTTCTTTTGCTTCGGAAATATGGCCATGTTCTAAGTCAGTTAAAGAATGGGCGAATTGCTCGTATATGTGGATTTGGTACAGCCCCGCACCCCCCTCGGATTTTGTTGGCACCCCTCGGGCTCCGCCCTCGGGATGCCAACAAAATCCTCGGGAGGGCGGGGCTGTACCAAATCCACATAAACTCGCTCCGCCCATCCTTTAACTAATACTTGGTCATTCTGTCACTTGTATCGGTCGTCGGAGGTCTCCAGCCGAAGTGTCAATGGTGGTGGCCTCCACAGTCCCTTGTGGTAGGATGTTCCAGGGTACAGGGTATCATCACAGGGGACCAGGGTAGCATATATATGTACCATAGCTGGTGTTGTTAGGCCATTCCGTAATTTGTTGGTTCTCAGATATTTTTAGAAAAAATATGAATCCTGTGATAGCTCAAAATGTTTTGATGGGAGCCATTAAGTCATCATACCAGGCTGGTTTGTAATTCACATAATGACTTTTGATAGATGGAAAATCTGAGATCCAATTGATTAAATTGGTGTGGCCTTATATGTTTAATAATGACCAACATTAACTTAGGCGCGCCTTTTCACTATAAATGGCACTCATCACTGAGTGACCGTTTGGCGACCAAAATTGGATTTGTATGATCCTTGGTTTTAATATTGGAATATGATGCACAATGTGAAATTACAGGTACGATTTAAAAGACAACAAGACATACAAAATGTAAAAAGATTTGTTCTTAACCTATGAAAGTTATTGTAGCATACAGCCAAATGTTGAGAACAGATTCTATCATACCCTCAATTTTGTGAACTCTGACTGACCTTGACTTGTAAATGACCTTTGACATGCCCTTACTTTCACCTTGAACTCCTGCTTGTTTCAGATGGGAGGGGAGGAGGCCCTGGCAGAACAGAGAAGACAACAACAGCTAGAAGAGAACTACAGATTCAAGTTCACGCCGGCCTCAAAAGAAGTTCTTTCAGAAACAGAAAACAGTAGAACAGAAACTGAGGACACAGACAAATAGCCATACCAGACCATCCCAACATTTTGTATATTAAAAAATGTTCATGATAGTTATTACACATGTTGGTATATATTGTATATGTTGGTCTTAAGTAAAATGTCTTCAGTACTACAAGCTGCTCAACACTGTACAGATACAGGGTACTGTTGACAGTAGGACATCATAAGAATTAATAACATGATTTCCCACCCACCAAGTTTGTATATTGTACAAAGATTGGAGAGTTACATGTAGCTGACAGTTGTAAGTCATTGATAATTGATATGGAACTCTGACAAATCATTTTTTGTAATGCAATGAAGTTGTTTCCTTCGTCTGTTTGTCTGTACAAAAATTTAGACATGATCAGTGTCAAGGTGTGAAACTACAGTTAGAATAGAAGATAAACTGTGCAATCCAACAAACTGCAATGGATACGCAACAAGCACAATCAGAAACACAATGTGTCAACAAGCAGATAGAGTGGAGATGTGCATTTTCTGTTAAAACTTTGAGCCATTACTTAGAAGATAGGCAAAGATACATGTATGTGGTAAAGTGGATGACACTGCCTAGCCACTGTTTATTTTTGAGACAGCCATATTTTGGAGAGAGATTGTCTACAGCTGCCATGCATTAGCATTGATTGAGATTTTTTTTAAGTGAGTTAAAAATTTGTTACAGTAGTGTTTTACACTATTTGGTTTGGGTGTCTTTGGTGAATAATGATGCTGGTTTGGTGTCTGGGTTCTATAATGTTTCCTACTACAATGTAAATCTACAATCTACCTGTTGCTAGTTGATCTAGACTCATGTTTCTGTGTCTTAGATGGCTTTAAGGCAATATGTAAAATTCTTACAGAAAAGGGCTGTTGTACCTGCCTTTCAAGTGTACATCTAGTTCAAATGCAGAATTAGAATTAGCATATTGTAAAAGTTAGGCATAGTTGAATGAGACTTATGAAAGGTATTATATCCGTAAGAAAAAAACTGTTCCCAGTTACCCACCAAACTAAGATACCTAAGCTTTAAAATGTGACCTTATTTGGTGCCAATCACTCCAGCCATGGAATGAATCAGCCAATGGCAGGCATTTTCAGATAGCCACCCACACCCAATCAAAACCTGGTCTTTGATATGAGTGATGCATTTTGGGTATACGTGTAGTAAGTGTTCAAATGACAAAACTCAGCTATGAACATCAAATACTTTTGGACTGCAGTGTTGATGATTTCATTTTTGATATTAAGTTTCTGTAAACTATATGGGTGTCGGGTTGTCAAATGATTTGCTTGGGGATATTGATAATATAAATAATACTTACAATTTTGTACCTTAGGTAGGAGAAGACCCAAGAAAGGTTTTAAAACAACCCACAGCTTGTATTATGCAGCTTTGTAAATACGGTACATTTTAAAAGTATTTTTGTTGCAGTATCTGTTAGATGACAATCTGTGATGTATATTGATGTGTATATGTTGAACAATTTTGAAGAATTAACATTTTTCAGAATATGTCTCGCCTGAATACGATGAAATTGTTACTCTTGCCAGTGTTTGTAGTTAAACTATTGATTCAGAAGTTTAATATAATATTGACAGAACACTTTGTGGTTATGTGAAGTTGTACACATGTACGCTTTAGTGGTAGTAAACATGTAGAGGTTTACAAAGTTTGATCTGCTTCTCCAGGTTCACTCTGTAAAATGATGTAATTTTTTACCATGTTTGGTGGAATCAAGAAATGGTTAAGAGTCATTCAAGGCTACTCAAGAAAGGAAGCTTGATATATACAATGTATTTGTCTTATGTACATTTGCTGTCTACTCATCGTTTTCTATTAATAATATGGTTTAACAATATTTTCACTACAAATCATAATTCAGGAGAATTATTAGGCACTTCTGCAAATACTGAAGAAGAAAGCTATCTCTACATGTGGTCCCAATTCATTTATAGTAATTGGGTTTGGAAGTGTAAAGTTAGTTTTTACATTTTAAGGAACAGGAAAATGTTTACAGCTAATCAAATACCTTTAACGTGTTCTTGGTCAAGTTGAAGAAAAGTGTGTGAGACCTACTGACAAGGGTTTGGGCAGAAAGTGTGATAGGGGTGTAAAAGAAGACTTGTATACAACCAATTCAAGAGGTGGTATGTGATCATTTCTTGATTCTGTGAGAAATACATAATGACTTCAAGTTTCATCCCCAGATATTTTCCATGTACACTTCTTGGTAACTTAATAAGGTGAATCAAGCTACAAATGAACTTGGCATCATAATTTTTCTAGTAATATCCTTAAATTTCATGTCTAAAGAAACTACTCGACCTCTTTGAAAAGCGGGCTTTTATGGCCGAATAGAGCAATTTTTAGTGTAAATCAAGACACAAACAAACTTAAGTTGTAAATCATACTTTGTTATCTATATATGTCACCCACTGTTACTTTGCACTTGGGAATAGCTGCCATTTACTTCCATTACATCTGTGAATGACCAACCTTCAAGCTTGTTCTTGAAATCCAATGCAGTACTCATGTATCTACTATCAGTAGTTAAAGATACACTAAAAATAAACAATAATTTTGTATCGGAAATAATTGTGTTAAATAATCCGTTCTGAAATTATAATTTTTTTTCAAATTTCTATTCTCACTCTCTTTTATATTACATGATAGCCGAGACATCCCACTGGGAATGACTATGAACCATGAATGTACAAAATGTAAAAAAAAACTGAATTTCAAAATAAAACAATTTGAATGTGTATCATGTTAGTCTGACACTTGTTTCAGATTTCTCTTACCATTCTCCGTCAAGAAATCTAAATAAAATAAAATCAAAGTAAAATAAAATAAAATGTGCCAGGTGCTATAATTGTAGAGGTCTCAATAGCAGTACTAGTTTCTCAATTTCTCGGCACAATTATCTTTCATCCCAAAATACAACCTCTGCTTCAACACGGCTCTAGCCAGCACCCGTTTTCCGTCAATTACGGGAACTGTGCGGTGCTTGACGGAAAAATTTTAAAATCAATCAGTCAACCTTGACGGACAAAATCAACAAAAATCTTGGGTAAAAATATATAACAACATCCGAAGGACCACCGACATCCACTATCAACCCCATGATATGCCTCTCAGAATGCGGGAAATTGCGTTTTTCAAGGCTTGAAAATAAAAAATTTCCTGGGGGAGCATTGCCTACTGCGCTCCTCCCCCAGAATATGATCACGAACCTGGGCTGATAGAAAAACATTTCGAGCTGGTTAGAGCCCTGCTTCAACACCTCATTTCCTTAACTTGGCAGCTAATGTTTATTCCATCATATGATTATCCACCATTTTGACCAGAAACAACTCCAGGAAGTGGAACAAGTCCCTGAACTCCCTGTCCCCTTTCCCTGGTAGGAACCTCAGCTCCACTGCTGTACTGTTGACTCCGTACTTCCTCCCAAACTGCACCTGGAAAACCATCTCTGTCCCACCCACTGGGTCCTCTTCTAGAATCCCTTTGGTCACTTGCTCCTCCAATGAGAGCCCCGGGATTGCGTCCCTTGCTAGGTGCCTGCGTACCTTTCTCCTGCCCACCCACACTCTGTGCTTGGTAACATATGTCAATAACAAATGCCCTTCACTTCCATGTTCATGACTTGTACCCTGGCCATGAGCTGCAGTCATGTTTTCTACTTGGTCCTCTTGTCTGGCATCATCTTCGTCAACCTTGCTGATGTCATCTGGGCTTTTCTCAATATTACGACAACAAGTTTCAGCTTCCGCATCTGTAACCTTTACTTCACTTCTGGTCATGTCCTTTGAGGAACTGTTTGGCCCTCCTCCACAAGATGGCTGAAGGTCTTGGCTCCTACCTATCCTTTGTTTGATTCCTGTAGCATGTGAGTGACCTTGGCAACTTTTGACCTCTGGGCCTTCTGAACACTCCACACGTTTGACTTTCACCTTTGACCCTTGCTCCTCAGGGCTGTGAGGTCTTTTCCTGATATTGCTTTGTTCATCATTCAACCTTACACCACTTTGTGGGGATATAGAGGCGTCTTCCAACCTTTCTTGAATATCTACTGTCTTTGCAATCTTAGACTGTTCTTCCATCTTGAGAACCTGTGTGAAAAGTTCTCCCACAAAACCTTCCACTTTCTCACACCAAGTTTGTTTCAACTCGTCAGAGTTGGAGAAAGCAGATACAAAGTGTGGTGGAAGTTTAGACATCTTCATTTGTATCGGAATCACAAAATCTCTCTCCTTCAAGTCAGCTGACTTCTCACTGGGCATGCTAGGTGACCTCTGTTCCGGTGACAGGGCGTTAGGAGATGTTGTGGGAGTTTGGTGAAGGCACTGCTTCTTCGTCTGCTGTCTTGATTTTGCAGCATGTTTCAACAACTTGGCAACCCCCCATGGCACCGACTCTGGTAAATACGACATCTTTGTGCCAAAATTCTGCTTGGCACAAATCTCAGCTGCCTTGTTGAATTCCTCTGCAATCCTTTGCGCAGTTTTCTCATTGACATTTCCAGCTACATTATGGCTTAACTCAAATGGATCCTGAATGTTGATTGGTCCAATCTTGAACTGTTGACAGCTATCTGAACCTCCCTCATTGGCTGTCACTTGGCTATCTGAACCCTCATTGGCTGTCACTTGGCTATCTGAACCCTCATTGGCTGTCACTTGGCTATCTGAACCCTCATTGGCTGTCACTTGGCTATCTGAGCCCTCATTGGCTGTCACTTGGCCATCTGAACCCTCATTGGCTTCCTCAAAGCCATGCTGAGAAGTTGAAGCCTGATTTGTTGCTTGCAAGGCTTGTGATTCTCCTTGCACACCAGCTGTTGAGATGATCTGATTGGTTGAAACTTGGGTGACAGACAGGTGCTTCCCAGTGAGAGGAGACACCACTGAAGTTTCAAACTCAAATGTGCTGAAAAAGTGGAAGAATCCCTTCAGCAGGTCAACTGTAAAGAAAACATACATAGATGTTATCAAGTCAAGATCTTCATTTTTATGTAAGAGAGACCCTCTGTTGAATTGGAGGATAGAGAGGTTGACAAAAGAACCTATACCTGGCCAATGCAGATTCATACTTTGCATGGTATTACAAAAAAAAAGTCAAAGCAACAGCAAAGATGAACATAGTTAAGCTGATGAAGGTTAGACATCTGGGTAATGAAATACACAAGAAAACAGTTACTCAAGCAACTGGATAGATTTTGAAAACTGTCAGAAATTTTGTAGATACCTTGTGAGAGTGTTTTCCCCTTGTTTGGGAACTTGTCCGTCTGTCTTGTAAAGGAACAGTCCCAGCCATCTACCAACAACACCTCAGTGGGATCTGCACAAAACAGGCAAATGTAAGAGTAGTCAATTTTTTTTTCATTCCATCATAATATATGGTACATAACAATTCTGTCATCCTTACATGTTTATTTTTCTTATCATCACAAAACATCAAGAATTTCCAACTGCACAATTTGAATTTCCTAGCTGCCCAGCTTTTCAAGAATTATTGGTATCTAAGTTACAATATCTATTGTAAGTATCATTTATGGTTGATATCACAGATTCCTATATCATTGACCTTCGTCAGATGAATGATCCACTCTGCTTCCGGAAAGTCAGCACAGTGATGAAAGTGGAGTTTGACCAAAAATTCATAGTTTCTTTTTTGTGTGGGAACAAAGTTTAAATTCTACAAATATGGATTCCTGCATCATTTTGACAAAACTTACCGCACACAGCCCTGAGTTCTTGCACTGATGGTAGCACACCTTCTGTCTGTAGGTAGTACACGACCATCCATGTCAGGGCGTAGTTGGTGAGTCGCGGCCCTCCCCCCGTGCTGTTCCCGGCTATCCCACCCAGCCTGGCCCACTCCCTGACTACAAACACCAGCAGTGTCAGCCCGGGGTGGGCCGTTCTGTACAGGTGGAGCAGCTCGGTGTTGTGGAGGGCAAGTCTGGGGAGGGGGGCAAAGAGGTATAAACAGACTTGCAATGGCATTTTTTCCAGGAATCTACAATATAATAACAAGAAATTGGAGATTTCAGACTTCTAGATCTGGGAGGTATGCAATCCTTAGCCTCCTGAATTCCCCCATGTCTACCTCTATTTCCTGCTGCTTTCCGATCAGATTCTGAGACTGTTCACTCCATTTCCTGAGTCTGACTTTTGACTTCCTGTCATTCTGCCTGTACATGTCAATCTTCCCCCTACCCACAAAGTACACAAACCCATAGCTCGGCCACCCAAAACGATACTTCCAAAATTTGTTCAGAAAACAAAATTTTTTGGAATACACCTTTACATGTCTCATTTACTTAATATGTCTTCTTTCTTTGATGTAACAGGATCTTTTTTCTTGCATACAATAATTTTACTAATACATTGAAATAATACAAAGCTATATATTGCACAACAGAAACCGTTCTTTGTACAGCATAATAGCTAAAGAAATACTATGGTCACTGATAGCTAAATAAATACCTATTCTTGATGGAGATATCGCATCTGAGTCCTGTGTCTTTGTGAATGAACTTGACCACAGGACACCTGGAGGAAGGAACCACCTGTACTTTGGCACAACCAGGTGCGCATCTCTTTAAGATGCTGGCCAGCAGGTGCAGAAGCTCCTCAACCGAGGCTGACTCAACGTCCTCCATGGAGATCACATTGTCGCTGTCCGACTCATGATCATCCCTCTCTGCCAAGTCTACCGTCTTCATTATTGTAGCTTCTTCTCTTGAAAGATCAGTCAAATTCTGCAAAGTGGTACCGTAATGATATACATCAATGAAGGTTAGACATCCAGGTAATGAGACACACAAGAAAACTGTTACTCAAGCAACTCGATAGATTTTGACTGGAGGTTTTCAAAATGTATCGAGTAGCTTTAGTAACAATTTCTTGTTAAGGATACTACATGTAGTAGAATATCTGCACCTGTGAAAATATGGTAAAGTTTTTGTAACTTCATTGACATTGCAAATTTCAAATGTTCAGAATAGCTTTTTGTTTTATCTACATACTATAGCTAGTGAGAAGTTTAGTATCACTACCAATACTTTTAACTGCAAAAGATTCTTATTACAAATCACAGAGGGATTCCTACAGTTTAACAGAGCTTCAGTTACGTAGAAATATACCAAACTGTTTTTTCACCTTTTCTGAAACACTGCTTGATGTTGCAAACTGGTAGTCAAATTTTGAGCGTCCGAAGTCCAGGTACAAGTCCAGGTCACACCCTGGCCGTCCAAACCCATTCACAGATGAGCCGAAGGGAAAAACTTGGCAGGCCCGGAAAAACTCCTTCAACACTTCCTGTAGGAGGTTGCAGACCAGATACCTGACACGGACTCCCTCTGGAGAGATCTGGTGGTACTGCATCAACATGCTCATCTGGTCATCAACCTGTGTGGACACATGTATAGGAAAAACTGAATTGGGCTAGTCCTGTCTTGAAGTTAACACGTATTTATAGCCTAAAACCCAGCCCTATTAGTTTTAGCTACTACCCAACTGGTCCATACTGCCAATAGCAGACCAGTTCAGAGTAGCTTAAGCTAACACAACTGGATTTGAGGCTAATGAGCTATGTACTAGTAGAGGTATTATCTGGTATTTGATTATACTGCTTCAGCTGTCCCTAAATGCAGCAGCAGTCTAGCCTGACTACATCACGCTTCTAGCAGGTCAGGCCCATAGAAGCTTGATAACTATTTTGACAGAGAATCCTGAGCTCCAGTTGGACTGATTTTCATTGTGATAAATAATCCTGAGCTCCTATTCGTAGTTTGGGAATGGGAATGATTCTCTCAAGTTAGAGGTGTATAGCCACAAGCTTTTGGGGAGGAGGCCCAATCAGCCCCTGACAGCAAGAGACTGTGTAACACAGGCTAGGCAGCAGCCAGCTAGTCTTCACACTGGGTTTCCACTCTGTCCAGAAAATCCACACTTTGATGTCCTTTATAAAAAGAACCTTACCGATTGTTGACCACACATGGCTCTGAAGAGTTCCTCTTGGTCTAAAGCCTGCCCATCTCCTGTTCCCGTCTGCCTCTTGTGTTTGCTTTTAGGAGAGAAAGCCTTGACTTCTCTGGGCTTGACTGTCAGCTCATGGTCACTGAGAATGTGGGGTGACATCTGAAGCACAGTCTGGGCTTTGTCCTTGGTACTGAACTCAACAATAGCATATGCACCCTGCAAATAGAAGGAATACCAATTGTACAAAGATGGTTATCATTTTGATCTTATTGACCCTTCATATGTAAAGGTTTGCTGGAATTATATATTTGTCCTTGGCCAGATCAATTCCCTCCCACTTCAAGTCTTTTGCATAAGAGGATCTGCATGCCTTTTTCTGTGAGCAACTAGATCTATTAGCGAGTTATTCTAATTCACCATTAATCGTACTAATTCAATGTCAAGCATTGTTACTGAATTATTCATGAAGTGTTATTGGTTGCTTTAATTCTACGTAGCACATTATTTGTTCTCCTAAATTCATTGTTAAGTGTTATTAACAAATTCTCCATACCGCATAGTCCAATGCTAGATTGCCCAGAAGTTAAAATGGAACATCTGGTTGTCTCGCTGTTTGCTGCCTAATTTTACCGATTAATGTACTCAGATCTAGCACAGTGCATATAGGAATGCACATCAATTTGCCGTCTTCCTATGAGTTGTCGGCCCTCCATATTTACCGTTAAAGTGTTGTCAGGTCTGCACCATGCAGACCCCCATAACACGTACCTTGTCTTTGTCCATGAAGACATTGGAAACATCTCCGTAGTTGTTGAAGTAGTCGGTGAGTTCCAGTTCGGATGTCCCTTTGCGGAAGCCTGTGATGAACAGACTTCTGTCTGCCTGGTTCTTCCGGCCCTCCTGCAGGCTCAGCAGTCGCTGGTGCCGCTTCCCCGTGAAGTGAACCTGTAGTGTGGCGGCTACAGGAGGGATGTCAACAGTCATTCAGCAACATTAGGTGGCAAGGTGGTCTTGTGGTTAGGGCTATTGACTCAGAATCCGTAGGTTCTGGGTTCGAATCAATGGCAGGCCCTATTGTTGTGCCCTCCGGAAAGGCAGTTGACACCTATTTCCTCACTCAACTCAGGTGTAAATGAGTACCAAGATTTGGTTAGGGACATCCTCTCGTCGCTGTTCTATAGGGAGAGCCACGCCTTGACCACGTTAAAGATCCCACCACACTTTTCGAAAAGAGCAGGGGTCCTTCCCGGTGTGAGTGGTCCAAACCTTACACTACAGTCTGGTCTCAGGGTTGACATCTTAGAGGTGATAGTCACCTGTTATGTCAATCCTTCCACAAATGTGGTAAATCTTTATAAATAACAAATAACCTGAACTTTTGGAAAGTTAGTTGTGTCTCAGTTTTGGGGAATTTGACATTGGACCTTTTCATAACCTAACCATTATAAAAGACGTCAGTTTTAAAAAATTATATTGTTATTGTCGTTTTTTAAGTCTGTGAATGCAAATAAATAAATAAGAAACAAACTTGGAGTGGAGGAGTCAAAACAAATCGCCCCCCTCCCCACATTCATGGAAAACAAACGACTCACCAGACTCTACTCTGACGTCACAGAGCTCACAGACATGCCGTGACTTGTGTGAGGGTCCCGCTTGCGCTCCTGATGCCATTCTTGCCGAGCTAGACAAATTTAAGTTGGAGATAGAAAATTCCAGTTAAAAGCAAAACTTTATGAAAACGTCATCTCGACGCACATGCACGGTGGTCAAATCTGGGCTGCAAAGTTCCCACCTTTTCTAGAACCCGAACTGGGTTCGATCGAACTCGATCTGAGTAATTCGAACCGAACGCGCGTTCTATTAGGGGGTCATCTCCGGTCATTTACAATAAACCCGCGAAAACAGGCCCTTTCCTCTCCGTGCCTCGCAACAGATAAAAACAACACTTTTCTACAGATACAAACCGTTTCCTGGACAGTACATGTACGCTATCATTTTGTTGTAGACATGTAACATGTAGCGAATCTACTGTCGTATCCGTGGGTGACCTTGAATATTGTAATGATTCTTAACGCTAGTATCAACAACACACTCCCCACTTTCGGGCGACATGACATGTCTGCAAAACTCGTTAAGTATTGGAAGCATGGAGAGTCCAACATACCTCATTCACGGCTCAAAATGACTGTAACCGTTGTCCCCAGAATCGTGTTTTAGGGATTTTTGAAAAATTGCCTCAATTTTAAATTATGGGTAATTTAGTGCGAAAAATGTCCAAAAATGCCGTTTTTTCACCAATATGTCGCCAAAAACCATACTTAAAATCAGAAATTAAAAAATTCCTAAAACACGATTTTTGATCTTATTCCCAGTCGTCGAAAAATATAGGAATCGGGGATTTGGGGTAATACACGTAGCCAATACTTAACGAGGTTTGCCTAAAACGATGACTCGGACTGACTCTGGCAGGCGCTCCGAAACCCGAAAATAAACGTCTTTTGGAGTGAAACTTTTGCAAACCAGTGATTTAACGTAAACATCTAACATTAAAATTATGTAAACACGATAAGTTCATTTTATTTTGACGAAATTTACCCTTCGATACTATTTGTTTATTTTCAAATGTTTTACGGTTAGCCCAAAATTGCGTCTTGTAACCCGATACTTTTTCGAACGCGCCTAGCAATGGGAAAGAATACCGTAGCAACAGACCACCGTGATGGAGGTAGGAGTTCAACTGATGACCTCGTTTGACCCTGTTCTCGTACCCATGCCTCACAATAAATATATACAGTTTAACCCCAGCTGATCGGTTACGCGGTAAAACTTGCTTGTTAAGTATGACGAAAAACACCTTTTTTGTGCACGTGAATAAAAAAAATCGTCTAGATACAGAAATCGTTTCTTCTGTAAATGGATACCCTGTGAACGAGAACGACGTAGAAACCAAGATGGCGGCGCCCATGATGAGGAAAGGGGCGCTGTTGCGTTTGTATTTAGAGAGAAATTATGGACTGCCAGGAAGATCGTCGCTGTTCTGCAAGTTTGTAAGACGGTGTACAACCCAGGCTTCAAATTCAGACACTGTGGAGACGTCCGAGCCCGAGATTTCTTCACACGGAGACGATGGTTTGTACTGTATTATGGGGAGGGGGGCATCACTATTTTTTCGGCGTAGTTTCTGTCGTTTTCATTCCATTTTGATAAGATCAAGGAGGGTCCCTTAGACCTCCTTGGTGAGATCAATATTTTGACACGTTATTTGATGCTACATATCATTGTTGGACTGTAGTATTCAACTGCATGGTATCCTTTGCCATACTTGACCACGGGTAGCTGTACAAATTTGTTTTGCAATTAACATTAAACTTCATAGAATTATAATCGTATAATTTGTAGCAAGGAGGTTTTATTCTACCCCTCCCCGTCATCTTATGATAATGTAATATGCAAAAGTACCTAAGTAACGGGTTCCTTTCCCAGCACTCGGTGTACAGAGGTGAGGCGGCTTTCGTCCTAGATCTCCAGTGCCGAAGTTACATCAACACTTGGTGTCCAGTGTCGGCGGCTTCAGCGCTGGAAACTCCGAATCAGCAAACCAAACCTTGCCTTTAAAAAGGGTATCGAGATGCTGCCTTTGAACTCTAACAATCATCATTTTTGAGATCATAGCGCCCGGGAAACAAATTACAATCGGGACAACAAGGTGATCGGCAGGACAGGACTGTGCGGCATCTTTCTTCACATTTTCACAGACATAGACTTGTACAATAATGTACTGTACGCCGACGTAAGCACCAGACGCCAAGTGCCGAAATGATTTGAGAGGTCGGCTTCCAGCGCCAAAGAGTCACTGAGCACTAGAAAATCCAGTGCAGAACCCGTTACTTAGGTACTTCTTCACTTGCTATCCAGTGCTGAACGGCCTCCGAGCGCTGGCACCCGAGTGCTGAGTGGAGTTTAACACTGGAAAACGAGTGCCGAGACAAGATTCAGCTCTGGGATTCCAGTCCTGACGGAGCTTCAGCACTGGATCAAAGCCGTTCAGCACTAGAAATCCTGTGCAGAGTTTCCTTCAGCACAGGGCCCCAAGTGCCGACGCCACTTTCCCCGCGAGTTCCGCACTGGGCGGCCAGTGAGGAACCCGTTACTTCGGTACCCTTGCATGTAATAGAATGTCTCAAACATACCCATGCAAAATCAATGCAGAATGAAGACTGGAAGTAGGAAGGGTACAATGCAAATCTCTTCTGTTGAAAAACTTTTATAAATGTTTACGGTACTACATAAAAACAACTCTCACATTTCCCCATGATCACCCTTTATAACTTCAGATGTTCCCCGACCAGGAGTGGACCTGCGCAGGTTTACGGAGATCCAGGAGGAGCGGAGACAGGAGGCGCTAAGGAGCGTGCTGGTCAGACACGTGGGGAAATCCAAGGAAGAGGAGATCACCAAGTTCTGTTCTCACTTCGGGGAAGTCAAAAACTCTTTCACCTATGGAAACAAGGTAAAATGATTACAGCTAGTTTTTCTGTTTTTTGTACATTTTGCATTGTAAAATTTTTAACCATAACTTCTTACTTCCCTCTAAAACAACGCATGTAACCCCAAGAAACTAAGTTTTAAACAAAAGTTCAAAAATAATTTGAACGTGTTTCATGTGCACCAATTGTGCTCCACTTTCAAGAATTCAAATACCGTATTCAAATCGGTCCCAGACCTCTCGCAGGTCGGATCTCCCTCTGGCCTTCGACTGTCGGGCGATCAGACCCACGGTCAGGCTGGTACCTTGGGTAATACAGAATACACTGCATAGTATTCTATACTCTATATCAAACTGACCACAATCAAATTGACATGTACTTATGGCATACATGTACATTTTCAGGAGCTGTACACATTGTTGGAGTACAAGTCCAAAGGCTCAGTCCACAGCCTTCTCAACACTGCCCACTTCAGGTCCGTTCTGGAGATCCTCCCCTACAAGTCACGTCTCCTGTGCTTCCGCTCCAGCAACTGGATGAACAACGCCAGTAAGAAGTCCGGCATGGGGGAGATGACAGCAGAACAGAAGTTCTCCATCCTGGCAACCAAGCTTTGTGCAGCTCACTCTGTTAGTATATATTATGTAATATATTGATTGATTCTTTATTTCACAGTAAATCAGGCTCAGATTTTACGAAGCAAGTTCTTGTGTTGGAAATTACAGTTGAAAAACTGTAATTTCCAACACAAAAAATTGGACTTACCCAAATTTTTGACTTTACAACTCCAGTCTTTGTCAAGGAATGAGAGATCTACGGCTTCTATGAGGTGAAGTTATGTAATGATACACGTGACTCAGTGAGCAGTGGATCATAGGTTTCAGAAAGTCTGCGGCGCCCCCCGTCATAATCATTGTTGAGGGATGGTTGTAATGAGCTTAGATTTTTAACATAGGTAAAATGAAATAATTATGGAAGTGAATGAATTGTTTTGTGTTCTAACAATCTTACAGAGGGAGCTTTTATGAAATCTGTAGAGATTCTCAGGCCTCACAGAACACACACACTCAGACCAGTATACATATACCTTTAATATATTGTGTTTATTTTCTACCTTCACAGATGGAGGAACAGATGCAAGTTTTAGTCCGAGAGATGCAGCTTACCGAGGGCGAGACGAGACTGAGATTCCTGGTCTGCTCTTTGGTTGAGGACGCCATTACAGGCCATTTCCCAGGATGCATTGTGCACCCCTTTGGCTCCTCTGTCAATGGTT
Organism: Branchiostoma floridae x Branchiostoma japonicum; assembly: GCA_013266295.2. NCBI lineage: Eukaryota > Metazoa > Chordata > Leptocardii > Amphioxiformes > Branchiostomatidae > Branchiostoma > Branchiostoma floridae x Branchiostoma japonicum. The sequence continues at coordinate 5,443,884 of CM023834.1, read as the reverse complement.
TTGGCAACACAGGCTGTGACCTTGACATGTACCTGAACTTGAATGTGGAGGAACACAAACCCAAGAAGGCAGGTTTATACTGCAGAAATGTTATATTCAGTCGACGTATTTGTGAAAATACATGTATACCATTCCTGGATTCTGTTACCTCTAGAAAAGTTTGATTGCTTAGCTAGGTGATGTTATGTTAGTATCTGAACCTTAAGCTCCTGTCACACATAGCCAAATATGACCTCCCCAAACACTGCCGAACTCCCCCCAACCATGGTTAGGAGTAGGTTGGGAGCAAGGTCGGCAGAGGTTTCTGGTGTTCGGAGAGGTCGGCTACTGTACCTGTGCTAGCCTAATGTTTCAAAATGTTTCAAACATTCAGGTGTGGACAGGAGGTTAGGCCATGGTTGGGGACTGGTTGGGAGTATGTCAGCAGTGGTCAGGGCATGGTTAGCAGTCAAATTTGACTCAAATTTAACTCAAATTTGATTTGATCCATATCAAAAGATAGGCGTGGCTTAAATCTGGTCAGACTGTTCCCAAACTTCAGCCAACCTTGGTGTTTTGGCTGGTGTTCGGGGCAAGGCCGGGCGAAGGTTCTGAATGTGTGACAGGGGCTTAAGTAAATTAAACAAGTTCCTATTCAACTGTAACAACTGCATGTTTGAATGTTGTTGTTTGAACCCTACAGAAGAAGTCTTTCCCCCGGATGGAGTATGAAGTGAAGACCGTGCCGACTGAGAGAGCTGCAACTCAGAACCTCCTGTCCACGGTGGGACAGTGTCTGGCGGAGTTCGTTCCCAGCTGCCGACACGTGCAGTACATCCTGAACGCTCGCTGCCCATTGGTCAAGTTTATGCACGAGGCATCAGGCATACAGTGTGACTTGACATCCAACAACAGGTATGTAAGAATGGGAGAAAACAGTGGCTCTTGTTTTAGCACTACTGAAGCTTCAAATTTTTTAAAGTGCCAATGACATCAACATACAACAATTTCTTATCATCTGCAATGAAAATAGTGTAACTCAATGAACATAAAGATTTACACCACACATACACCCTTTTTGTAGGCATTTTAAATAGGATTAATAAGATTTAGGATTTGGATTCAAGCAGGCTGAGTTAAGACAGTGTTTTTATATTCAATTTGTTACATGATCTCTCTTGGCTTGGCTTTGCTGACAAAGATTTACACTTACTGCCCTTCCTGGTTTGTTTCTGAATAAAAATGTAAGCGCAAATTGTCAACTGTCACCATTTCATCTGACAAATGACTTATCTCAACCCTTCCTCTTCAGCATCGCACTGAAGAGCAGTGAGCTCCTCAACCTGTACTCCCGTATCGACCCTCGAGTCTCGCCGCTGGTGTACGCAATCAGGCACTGGGCACGTCTGCACCACATCACCAGCAACATGCCAGGAGGCTGGATCACCAACTTCTCCCTCACTGCGCTGGTGATATTCTTCCTACAGTACACAGAAAAGCCTGTGCTTCCTAGAATTGATGCACTGAAGGAGCTGGCTGGTAGGTGGCACTTGTTTGTGTAGTGCAATATTTGTCTTTAGCCTATAGGGCACACCAATTTGATTTTTTGGTTCTCAGATTTTGTTATAAAAAATATGAAGCAACAGGGAAAAGAAACCAGGCCCATGCATCCTATGATAGTCCCAAATGCTTCAATAGAAGTGAACATACCAGAAGACACTGCTTTGGCAAAACTTTGTCCGTCATGAGCAGCCAAATTCTGTCAAATGACGGAAAGACGGACACTGGCTAGCAGACTGATGTGTTGCACTATTTTAAATGTTCCAGATAAGGCTGACACCTGTATTCTTGAGGGACACGACTGCACACTTGTGAGTGACCTGACCAAAGTACCGCCATCGGAAAATACTGACAGTATAGGTATGTGGGAACAATGAGTACAAGTGTTCTTACATGTCAGTAAAACCTGCATTCATAATGCAAGTGATAAACAATTGCCACGTAAAGGTAATGCACATCCCAGGAAGAATGCATGGTTCTTCCTTGTTTAGCAATATACACACTGTATAATTGTATTGTATTGAAGGGCTCATTGGGAGGTTTTCAGTTGATGAATTTACCTCCATTATACCACAAGGAACTTTAAAGCTAATACCACAAGTTTGTTGAAATTGTCTCTGATATTCTACAGATGAGCTTCTGCTGGAGTTCTTTGAATTCTACAGCAATTTCAACTTCAAGAACTGTGGGCTGAACCTACGGACAGGAGAAATGCAGGAGAAAAAGAACTTTGATGCCCTTTATATCCAGGTCAGAAGTTTTTCTGTGATATATGAATTGATTTTTAAAAATTAAAAATTTTAAAAATTATACATTTTTGGTATAAAATGTATCCATTTCCATCAAATGTATCAACCTTGACATGCCTTAAATCCAACCCTCCAGACTGCGACCGTTTTGGTCGCATATGCGACCAAAAATTACGAAATGCGACTAAACTTTTTACTCTGGTCGCGCACTGCGCGACCGGCAGAGAATCCGCTGTGCGCCAAAATTATTGGCTGCCAAATCTCGCCCCGGTCTGCTTGCGGTAACAACGACCCATTTTCCATTGAGAAATGTTCCTTGAGAAGTTTCATCCGTAGTCAAGTTGCTTTATGCGCCTATAAACGCAAAAATTCATCCGAAACGAGCGGCAATCGGCCGAGACGAAAACAAAAACAATAGCGGCCATCTTGGATTTTTGGAGAGAATATGCAACGCCCCCTCGCGACATTAGTGAGAACTGCAGGGTTACAGACATCGGTAGAGAGCCGATAATGAAACAAATTAAATCTAGCACCGCGTTTCCGCCGCTATTTTATCTCTTGGGGCGAAATTAAGTTCTTCTTTGCTGTTGATGCTATAAAAATTGTACTATTAAAGCTGAAAAAGATTTTTTTCTTAAATTATACACTGTATAATACTAGTAGCTTAATAATATGTGTTTACTACTGAGTATAATAATACAGTATTCATTGTATACTAGTAATTTTTGCATGTATTTTTCAAATTGCATGTTACATGTTTGCCAACAGTTGAACATGCAATTTTTTATACATGTATGACATGGTTTTAGGTCCAGATATAGAATTAGACTGCAAGTGACATACACTACTAGACATACACCTCAATGACCTGAAAGAATGCGCATTGTAAATGAACGTTGTTGTCAACTTGGTCATTTTCCAGGGGGTACGTTTATTCCAGGGGGTATGTTTATTAGATTTTGAAGATTTCTCCAGGGGGTATGTTTATTCGGCAGATGAGAGTAATTGTCTGTTTAGGTACATTATTCCGTTGGCTTGTAAATTAAAAAGTACTTTGCGCGACCAGATTTTTCGTTTGCGCGCCTAAATATTTGCCTGCGCGCCTAACTTTTTGAGGCTAGGAGCGCATGCGCGCCTAAGCTAAAAATTTAGTCTGGAGGGTTGCTTAAATCTATCATAGTTTAAAAATTGAAATTAATTTGAAATTCATAAAATGTGTTTTTCTGTTGTTATAGAATCCATTCGAGCAGGAACTAAACCTAAGTAAGAACGTCAGCATGCATCAGCTGGAAAAGTTTGTCCAGCTGGCCAGGGAGGCTGCCTGGATGGCGGAACAGCCTGACTTCCTCCAACCTGAGGTTGGTCCAAAAGGTGGAGTCACCCCCTGGGGACTAGTGTCCATTCTGTCGGGGTATAACAGAAGGAAGAGGAGGCTTATGGACCAGAAGGAGTTCACTCCAATCTTTGACTCCATAAAGTCTGGAAATTCCACAAGGAATTCTTCACATGGCAAGGTTGGACCAAGAATACACATCACAGATCCTGTCAAGTTCAAGTCTGTGCTGAAATCTGCCAAGTCCAAGGTGAACAAAAGGACCAAGAATGGAAACAGGAGATAGTGCTGTAACATGGTGTACTGACAGCTCTGCAATTGTTATAGTGACTCGATATTGAAACACATTCAAATGAAGAAATCAGTTTATACATAACAGTTCAGTTCATCCTAGGAGGTGCCCATGACATCTCTCCAGACATCTCTGTCTAGTATGACGGCTGATAGGTCACGGTTATTCAGACCATACCCAGTAACATTACAGTGATGTATGCAAACCCCAGCTACAGTGATGTTTGGCTGGAATAAACCCATTCATCAAAACTGGAGAAATGTCAGCTCAGCTCAAGTGGAAGTCAATGCAAATACTAATACTACGCAGAATTGTGTAACATGTATGGTTCTGATGATGATGTCAATGTATGTGTACTGTAGATGGTACCATCATCAACGACCTTCAGCCTAATTTGTTGATCACCAGAATGTTGACAAATTTCAAAATCGCCAGAGAGTCAAGTGTATTTTTCGGCATAAAATCTTATGTTGCTTTTTTTGCCACTGAAAGATACCCTATTTTAGCCCAAATATAAATCTAGTTCTTTTATTGAGCAGGCTTGGAGAATCAGGAAAAATATGGTAAAACATATGCAAGGGAATACTCACAATACACTCTTTGAAGCCCACTGGCTCACCCAACACTACTCCTTTAGTCTTAGATGTGATTATAAACTGTTGGAATATTTGTCCAACTAGATGCACATATAGGCAGAACAGTTACATTTTGCAACAACAAAAGTCATGTTTAACTAAATCTTTCTACAAGTGAAATAAAATATGAATAACCGAAATGTTCCTATCAAAAACAAAGTGTTGCATAAGTCTTGCACAGTGCCATTTTTTTCTACAACACATGTTTCACAACCAAATATGAAGATTATTGCATAATTGATGAAAAAAAACATCATGCAAATCAGGGCCTCAATTCAATGATAGACAAGAAAATGCTACAATAGCCCTGTTGTTAAGATTAGACTTTCAAACTTTGGAAAACTTTTGCTACATTTGTATTTGAGTACAGCAAATCATCAACTGATACTTTGTGCAAATGAGAAACCTAAGTCATAAAGGTTAACATCATTTGGTGAAGGTATGAGGTCGTGGGACTCTAGTTACAAATGTGGCTACCACGGGAAGGGGGTGGGGCCTTCACCCTTGACACCTAACTTCAAGCAAAAAATCTGATACATTTTTACCATGGGTGGGGGTCATATGACGTAAGGTTACTATAGGGCGTTGCCCTTTGACATGTCCTCGGATCAGTGCAGCCAATTACTGAATTAGCGGTCATTTCGGGATCCTGGTGACAACATCCTCTTAGCCCGAGCTGGTTTTCCAGGGTTCTGCTGATTCTACTGCGTCTGATCACCAGGTAATGTTACGTTGAACTATATTTAGTCAGACCCGTTATAGAAGAATCATCCAGGGCAGAAAACAGACACATGTGAAATACTTTTACCGAACAGATGTTTGCTACGTACTGTACTGGCTACTGCTGTACTTACTCACACTACAGGGGGGATGTCGCTAAGCCTCTTTAGATATGTTGCTGGTAGACCAAGGAGGTCTATTGAATATGGGTATACTTAGGTCAGAAGCATAATTACGGTTGTGCTGGTAACTTTGTGAAAGTACCCGACCTTTTCTGGACCACGAGTGCATGATGAGTTCCCAGGATCGAATTTCCCAACGCGAGCCCTGGTTGCTGTTGGCTTAGTTCCTAGGGCGCATTCGTCCGTTCCTAATCGACCTAATAGGGTTTGTGTGCTCCTAGATCCCCAGTATTCAGCTCACGTTACGCCCTACCGCCTTCTATATATAAAACAGTCGTGTGGCTTAGTGTTTGGTCTAACGTTCGGCCAATCTCCAAGCAGATCTTAGCAAGACAGTATCAAATTGGCCAAGCAGCAGAGGCCAGGCAGTATCCAATGCGCCACCCGTTTGGCTGGCGTAAGAAAAGAGGCCCAAAAGATACCAGTATAAAAGAGAAAGCCCGATAAAACTGCTAAAACACGTCAAAAATAAGCCGAAGCCTGAACCTCTGCTTGGAGAGTATTAAACATTCGGCTAGGTGACAACACTCAGAACTTTCGGCTAGGTAACAACACTCAGAAGATACAGAACACTGTCGACCAGGGAGTTTCCACGTGGGTTCCCCGAGATGGACTACAATTGTGCATGTGTATTAGCAACAATCTGTATGTTGCTAATCCTCTTAGGCGGCCTTTGTTGTCGATGCCTCTAGCATACCCATGGGGTTTAGACTATCAGGATTTGTTGGAAAGAAAGCTTGTTACAGATATCCCGTCGTCCTCAAAGGCACCCAAAGCGATTTCAGGGCGGCAAAACTGAAGTTGCATTAGATGCCTTTAAATACTTTGCGCGCACTGCGGCTTTGCTGTTTCTCAAGTTAAAACTTCAGTGTATCGTGAAAGTGGTCAGTTGTGTTTACATTTGAAACATCCGATATCGATGTTTTTCTATTTTAGGTCCTGACGTGGAGCACATCGTACCGCTCGCGCTGCTATAGATCATAATGCGGACCGGCTTCCACCTGCTCCTGGCAGTTGCCGCCATCTTGTCCCAACCCGCTCAAGCTGCAGACATCCTCGTGGCTACGATGACGTTCGGCAGCCCGTGGTTGGACGTGGCGAAGATTGCCGAAGCCTTGGCGTCCCGAGGACATGTCGTCACCGTGGTGGCTCCTGCCAGCGAAAAGAGCGATCTGATGCGGAAATGGCCGAGCTTGCGCTACGAACTTTTCGGAGATCCCGAGAAACCACCGATAATGAAACACAACATCAAAACCGTGCCGAAAACACTTGTAAGTAGTTAAAGTACTTTTGCAAGTATTTTTTAGCTAGGCGTAGTCGAGCAACAAACATGAAATATGCAATTTTGATACATATCCAATGAATGTCCCAACATACCCAAATAAAATTTTCGTACAAGCACATCACCTTACTATATAATGTATAAAAACTGTTACAGGCATTTTCTACACTTACCTGGCTGGAATTCCTGGCCATGGGGAGTAAGATGGCCAGCAGCCTTTGGGATAACTGTGAGGGAATGTTGAGTGACAGTCAGCTGATGACCAGACTGAAGAACGGCCACTATGACGTAGTTCTGACGTACCCCGGGACGTCATGTGGGTCCATCGTGGCTCAGTACTTGGACCTGCCTCTGGTCTGCACGCTCAGATCTATGCCTACAGGACTCGGTACGTTTGTGTTTAGGTATTTTACACTTAATCATGAACAGAGCCTTCTATTTTCACGCTAGATACTATCTGATGCTAATCATTTGCACTTCATAAGCGAGTCAATGCACTTTATATCTAGTTACATCATAGAATGTACAGGTAAGTATATGAATTCAACTGGAGACGCCTTGACTATATTTTTCAACTAGGTCTTCCTCGTCATTTCAAAAATTTTACGAGATTAAAATATTTATTGCATCATAGAGAAATATTAGCTATGTTTGCATTTTTTCCATCATCAACTAACTGCAGTCGTCTTTTCAATGATGTAATGTTACAGACATCCGGGCCAGCGGTGTCCCCAATCCTCTAGCCTACATACCAACAGTTTCGTCAGGACTGACTGATCAGATGACCTTCTTACAGAGGGTCAAGAATACGCTGGTTTACTTCGGGACGACCACCATGGGGCAACTAATCGCCGAGAGGGGCTTCGACGCCATTGCAAGCAGGTATGTGTATTGTGTACCGTAGGTGAATAGCGTTTTCATTCAGGTTGAATGTGGTACAGAACTGGACTCCGGATTGCGCAGCCAAAAGTTTCTTTCTTGCCAACATCCCGCAAGATGGCGCTGTGCAATAATGTTGTCCAAAATGTGACTTAGTCTGTATCCCCCTCGTCGATATGTCAAGAACAACGCTCAATCTGTTTTCTTCACACGAACAGAACCATTGGCAGCAACTTCACCTTATTCGCTGCCATGGCAAGGACCGACGTGTGGCTCTACCAAACGGGCGTAATGTTTGACTTCCCAAAACCCACCATGCCAAATATGGTCAGCATAGCGGGTCACATGGCTGATAAGGTCAATCCGCTCAGTGAGGTTAGTTAATTTTTTTTTAACCTTTATTAAACCTTGAAAATGTACAGAGGAACCCTCTTCGGCCTTAGCCGCTTTCAAGAGTTCAAGATGGTCAGGGTCTTGTTTACAATGCATCATTGTTGCAGTTTCAACAATAGATAATAGTGATATCTACAAATTCAGAGATCATACTGATTAATAATTGAAATGAATTAGAAATAGCACTACATTAACGCCGACAATTTTTGTTACCTTTTTCGCAGACTGAATGATATTTGATAGTATAGTTAGGTTCTTATTGAAATTATCAACTTAATTGCTTTATTCAACCCTATTTAAGAAATGACATTCAAAGAGGCGGTCAACGCATTTACGGTATACCGGTACCCATATCGAGAATGGCCCTAACTCTTATATTCTCCTGAACATACAGGATCTCGAAAAGTTCATGCAGAGTTCTGGAGAAGCCGGCGTTGTGATTGTAACGTTCGGCTCCATGATAGCGACTATGCCTGCAGAGATAGCTGACATGCTGGCCGCTGCTTTTGCCCGTTTGCCGCAGAAGGTCGTGTGGCGCTACGCTGGGACGCCGCCGCCAAGTCTGGGGTCCAACACCAAGACCATGGAGTGGCTACCTCAGAGCGACTTACTCGGTAAATGTCCTTTATGCACTGAGGAGTCTATCATCATAGTTTGTGCTGCTATAGTTCTGGGGATGATGAAAGCATTTTATAGAACATCATGTTGATATCTGTCACAGAACCCTGACTTTAACTTTTATTACCATATAGTCAATGACGTCGACCAATCAGAAGTCCCCGTTTCATACTGCATATGACGCCAGAATCTTACCATTGGTGGTTAAATTCCATAAACACCGTGGTGTTCAAATCTCATAAACACCGTGACCGCCGGTACGTGACCCGAAATGGAACACGCGTTCTGTTCTAATGACCGCCGGTGACCCAAAATGGAACCCGTAAAACCATCATAAGGAAATACAGCATTGCGCATGATACGTTTAGTTTACAAGAATTAATTTAAATAGTTACATGCTATATGATAATAACGTTAATGACCCGCCTGTCCCTCGGTGTATATATGGTGTCATAAGGCCTGGTCATTTCCTATAACCACCTCTTAAACGGTTCAATCGATAGTATAGGAAATGACCAGGCCTTATGACACCATATATACCTCGGGGCCTTCATTAACAGTTAATTTCTTCATACAAACAGCTCATCCCAAGACGAAAGCCTTTGTATCACACTGCGGTTATAACGGCGTATCAGAAGCCATGTACCACGGGGTGCCCCTGATCGGCATGCCTCTGATAGGTGACCAACACGACAACATTGCCCGGATAATGGCCAGAGGAATGGCGGTGTCACTGGACATCCACACCGTGACGTCAGAGGAGGTTTACCAGACCATCACTAACGTTATCTCCGATCCCAGGTAAGTGTGGGGAGCTTTGTAGATTTATAAGAGTTATAACTTCATGATGAAACCGTGAAAAGGAACGGGTGCGATCTGAGCAAATATTGTCCACCCGGCCTGTTACTCCTATATGGAGAACCTGCTCAAGTCAAGTCCACGGAGCCTTTAACATGTCCTTTGTTGGACCTCACATGTACATCCACGTTTCTCACTTATTTCGGTGTACTAAAGAGATCCGCTGCAATTTCCTGAAACAAAGCACAACAGAGTCTCCTTCTTCAGACTATTTGCAAATATACTACTTCAGAGTAGCCTTGCGCTGGTCTCTGCAGAATACAACATAATCCTCAGCTAATTCCATAATCCATTTCAGGTACAAGGAGAAAGCCAAACACATCTCCACCATCAGCCGTGACCAACCACAGTCGCCCATGGAGCGAGCAGTGTGGTGGATAGAACACGTCATCAAACATGGCGGCCTCCCTCATCTGAGGTCGAGGGCAATCGAACTGCCCTTCTACCAGTACTTTCTGTTAGACGTCCTGGCTCTGATAGTGGCAGTCATTGCTGTCATGTTGTTGGTTGGTTGGAAGTGTTGTTCGTTTGCATGTGGCATGTGCAAGAGGGGTAGAAACCACATCAAACAGAAAACCAATTAACTTCTCCAAAAGAAGCGCATCTGTACATTTGTTATATCGTCCTTGTCCTCCCTGCTTCTATTTGAATGGGGTGCGTGATTTGAACTGTAAGTGTAAGATTCACAATATCATGTTGTGTAACGTAAGACGTACGGAGTGGTGGGGTGATCCTGTTAATTATTGTTTATTGACTAACATAAGATCCTTCCAAACCGTTAGATTGGTGAAGATATTGAATGGAAAAGGAAGAAAACACCGATATCATTAACATGTAACAATTTGTAGAAAATATACAGTAAGCATGTTGATGGCGCTGCGCACTCGGAAGGCAACATAGAAAAATGTCTGAAAATATCTCATTTGATAAACATATCGGAGTACAGGGTAACGTTAATATAATTAAACTGAAGATTTTTGTACGTTTCTTCGTGGTTTATGTGTATTATGTCCTTTTACGTATGTGGCATTACCGAAGTTCCAGGCTGAAAATAAAGCAGTCTATAGTTGTTGAAAGTTGTTATATGAATTGATGTTGATACCTTTGTGTAATTTGATCATTTATCAGCCGCCGCATGATGTGGCATAAAAAGGAGTGGGCCCAACATGACACAGAAAAATGTGGAGTAATTCTTATGCAAAGTTTCACTGACTAAGCAACTGTTACATCTTTCACCAATCATCCAGGTTTTTACCGTAGTCTGTCCCCTGCTTCAGATAACCCATAGATGTCACACGTACGCATGCGCAAGCACCACCCTCAGAACGTGCTAGCGGACATTGTGCTAGCGGACATGCGCTATCGAGCGTTGCACTTTGACCTGCGTCATGCCAATAATGTAACGTTGTTGTCCTGGCACTGGAACATACGGTTAGCAGGGCCGGGGCAGATTCAGGCACGGTTTTGGAACGAGTACTGCTTTTCATTACCAGGTAATGTTACTTTTATTAATGTATTGTTATATTTAGTCACGAACGAAGGTTGAAGAACTAAGAATAACTCCCGGCAATGGCATGCAGAATGCGGTACTGACCGGATGAAATTGCTACACAAAAAGGTTTATGATACCTCCTTGGTAATACTATCTATCTTGAGTGCGCTATTATTTCAACGCGAGTGGATCTGAATGGAACCCCATTCAGGTTGTAATTGTCATTCTAAATACGTACATTTCATGTACAGCACATGGGCACCGCAGAAACATGGCGGGCGTAACTAAGGTTACAGGTCAAACTCAATTGACCTTTCCGTGACCTTACGTTTAATGGGGAGGGGCGCATAACGAATTACCCAAAAATGCTGTCATAACGCATTGCCGTAAATTCTAAAACATAAAAAAACGCCTTGTGTTGAATTAGTGTGTGTGTGTGTGTGTGTGTGTGTGTGTGTGTGTGTGTGTGTGTGTGTGTGTGTGTGTGTGTGTGTGTGTGTGTGTGTGTGTGTGTGTGTGTGCATGTTTGTGTGTCCGTACAGTTGAGTGACAGCAAGTGGGTGGTGGAATTCCCTAACCAAAGACCACAAATGTCGGACTTAGGAAGTTGGCCTGGAGTCTGTCGTGTGTCAATGGGCAAATCCTTATAGGTAAACAGAGAAATCAACAAAATAATGAATAAAACATGACTTTCACATTAACTATAAATATTTCATGGAGGTACAAAATTGATTTGTTTCTCTTTCTTTTATAACTCCTGGTGCAGAACACTCAAACATCGCAACATTAATATATTGCTGGAGCAGAGATGTCGACTGGTTTCCATCTGCTGCTCTTGGCAGTTGCCGCCATCTTGTCCCAACCCGCTCAAGCTGCGGACATCCTCGTGGCGACGATGACGTTCGGCAGCCCGTGGTTGGACGTGGCGAAGATTGCCGAAGCCTTGGCGTCCCGAGGACATGTCGTTACCGTGGTGGCTCCTGCCAGTGAAAAGAGCGATCTGATGCGGAAATGGCCGAGCTTGCGCTACGAAACGTTTGGGGATCCCGAAAAAGCACCATTGATGAAAGAGAACTTGAAAACCGTCCCACCAGCGATGGTAAGTGTTCTGATCCAATTGTTTTAAGTAACGAATTTGTTCATTTTTAGGTTTTATCAAAACCTATCCACCTACCAAATATCAAGACAATCCAAGGCTTCTCGAGTTATCGTGTTGACACACGTACACCAGATGGACCAAGGGACCGCGGAAGACACACACACACACACACACACACACACACACACACACACACACACACACACACACGAACGCCATCGATAACATTACCTTTTTTGGCAAAGTTAATAATGAATATTCATGTGAGTAAATATGTTACACATCTGAATTTTCACTACGTCTTAACTAACAGTACGGCAGCACATCCCTTTGATCATCATTTTGAGTTAAATGCACCCGGAACCCCTAACCTTACCCACCTTACCGTATATTTGTATGTAAACTGTTACAGGCATTTTCGTCACTTACTTGGCTGGAATTCCTGGCCTTGTCGAACAAGATGGCTACTGGCCTCTTGGGCAACTGCGAGGGAATGTTGAGTGACAGTCAGCTGATGACCAGACTGAAAAACAGCCACTATGACGTAGTTCTGACGTACCCTGGGACGTCATGTGGGTCCATCGTGGCTCAGTACTTGGACCTGCCTCTGGTCTGCACGCTGAGGTCTGCGCCGTTTGGATACGGTGCGTTGTGCCACACTATCATACATGATAAGCCTTCTATTTTCCCGATAGATGCTATCTGATGCTGATGAGCAGCTGATCATTTGCACTTCATAAGAGATCAAGAGTCAATGAACTTAACACCAAGTTACACCATAGAATGTCAGGTGAATGAATTCAACATAAGATGCCTCCCTGTATTTCTCAACTTATTTAAGTTTTAGTTCTTCCTGGTCATTTTTAACGTTTTACGAGGTGCAATCATCTTTTGATGTCATGTTACAGACATCCGCGCCAGCGGTGTTCCCAATCCTCTATCCTACATACCAACAGTTACGTCAGGACTGACTGATCAGATGACCTTCTTACAGAGGGTCAAGAATACGCTGGTTTACTTCGGGACGACCACCATGGCACAAGCAATCGTTGAGAGGAGCCTCGACGCCATAGCAAGCAGGTATGTGCGCGTACGTGAATAGCGTTTTCGGGGTGGTGGATCATTAGACAATGGGGTTCAAGATTACTCATCAGCTAACCTCCAAGCAGATCTTTCAGTGGCCGGTTGGATACTGTCTGGTCAATTGCAATTGGATACTGCCTATCGGTTGGTTACGATTTTGCCACCGAAAAATCTGCGTCTAGACTATACACAGCCAAAAGTTTCTCTCTTGTCAACGTTCAACAGCCTTAATGCCTTAATGCCTTAATGCCTTAATGCCGAAGGGTGTCTGCTACTACCCGCCACAAGATGGCGTTACTATAAAAATGTTGTCCAAATGTTGTCCAAAGTCTGTATCCCCCTCGTCGATATGGGTGACATGGCAGAAATATATATAATATAACATCATTCTGTTTTCTTCACACGAACAGAACCATTGGTAGCAACTTCACCTTATCTGCTGCCTTGGCAAGAACCGACGCGTGGCTCTACCAATCAGACGTCATGTTTGACTTCCCAAAACCCACCATGCCAAATATGGTCAGCATAGCGGGTCACGTAGCTGATAAGGTCAAGCCGCTCAGTGAGGTTAGTTGGGAATTGAAATGAATTAGAAATAGCACTGCATGTACATTAACGTCGACAATTTTTGTTACCTCGTTTACAGGAATGATATTTGATGTAGTTAGTATAGTATGGTTTGGTTCTAATTACCCTGGGTGCCAGCCTACTAGTCTCCACCAGATTCCTTTGCAGGCTGCATAAATAGTCGAAATACGGCAGGCAAATTTGTTCTGCTATGGCCGGCTAACTCCCTGGCCAATTATGTATCCCTTTTTAGGCCGATTTCGACTACTTATTCAGCCTGCAAAGGAGTCTGGTTTAAGACTATATAGGGACTAACTGCCTCGCGCCCGCGCTGCCAAACGAACTGCCGTCACCCGTAGTAGGCACCCAGGGTATGTTCTAATTTAAACTGTTTCATTCAACTCTAAGATGACCCTCAAAGAGACATTTTGCGGTACCAATCCAGAACTGCCTTAACTATATATACTCCTGAACATACAGGATCTTGAAAAGTTCATGCAGAGTTCTGGAGAAACCGGGGTCGTGATTGTAACGTTCGGCTCAATGGTAGCGACTATGCCTGCAGAGATAGCGGACATGCTGGCCGCTGCTTTTGCCCGTCTACCGCAGAAGGTCGTGTGGCGCTACGCTGGGACGCCGCCGCCAAGTCTGGGGTCCAACACCAAGACCATGCAGTGGCTACCTCAGAGCGACTTACTCGGTAAATGTCCTTTATGCACTGAGGAGTCTATGAGATTACAACATCAGAGTTTCTGCTGCTATGGTTTAGGGGATGATGAAAGCATTTTATAGAACATCATGTTGATCCGTCACAGAACCCTTACACTTTTATTCCTTCATACAAACAGCTCATCCCCAAACGAAAGCCTTTGTGTCACACTGCGGTTATAACGGCGTATCAGAAGCCATGTACCACGGAGTGCCCCTGATCGGCATGCCTCTGTTCGGTGACCAGTATGACAACATTGTCCGCATGGTGGCCCGAGGAATGGCGGTGTCACTGGACATCCACACCGTAACGTCAGAGGAGGTTTACCAGACCATCACTAACGTTATCTCCGATCCAAAGTAAGTATGATATTGGAAGGTTCTTGGTATACAGTATACAACATAACTCACAGACCAGACAAAGGGGTGCATGTCGCGTTTGTCTTTTGTGATTTGAGTTAAATCCACCTGATGAAAGACCATTGTCATCATCGAAGGTCAATGATCCAACATAAGACTAAGGCACAGTCAAGTCCGTAGAATCTTTCTATAGCTCTTGTCCTCGTTATTGTTACTTTTAGCTCTTGTCCTGCTGGAAATTCTATGCATTATATGTTTCTGTGCTGGGGATTTCAGACCTTGGAATAGGGGATTTTCTTTTGTTTTACTAGTCTACAATGTCACTAAGAGGTCCTGATAACATCAGGATTACAAAAATGAGAAAAAAATCGAGCCTTCCCAGCATATGTTGGGCACAGCATTGGGGACGTGAATCTGCTTCCCAACATATGTTTGACAAGGGTTAGTATTATGAAACTGAAGTCAATTCATTCATTTTTTCAGGTACAAGGAGAAAGCCAAACACATCTCCACGCATCAGCGTGACCAACCACAGTCGCCCATGGAGCGAGCAGTGTGGTGGATAGAACACGTCATCAAACATGGCGGCCTCCCTCATCTTAGGTCGAGAGCAATCGAACTGCCCTTCTACCAGTACTATCTGTTAGACGTCCTGGCTCTGATAGTGGCAGTCATAGCTGTCATGTTGTTGGTTGGTTGGAAGTGTTGTTCGTTTGCATGTGGCATGTGCAAAAGGAGTAGAACCAACATGAAACAGAAAACTAACTAACTCTGCAGGTGTGAAATATCTTATAAAGAAAAAGGGAGTGAAGCTGTACATGTGTCACGAAAATGTCGACGTCCTCCTTTTTGGTTTGAAAACACCGGAGATGCAGAAATCTTGACGTACATACACAGAGGTGGTAATAGGCTAATAACGCTAGAATTATCGCAACATAACATTGTGCAGAAAGGCTCGTTGTTGTTAACTTCACCTTAGAAAGATAAGACATACTTTTAAAAGATTTCATTTACTGTGCGGACAATAGTACCATTCGTTCTTATGCGTCGTTTCCGTTTGAGTTTTGTGTATATTAATCTTCGTGTATGAGCTGTATTGCATGATTGGATGGTTCAGACAATTTTCTGCAGCTGCTAGGTTAACGTTGTTACATACAAGTTGTCACAGAAATGTTAACGCTTTTGTTACTTTCTGATTGTGAGTGCTAGATGTAAACTCATTTCATTTCCAATGGATTGAGGAATCAGATATTTGCCGATCATTTGTGCGCGTGCAGGTAGTTGTTCCATCTGCTGTAGGTTTAAGTACTTTGTCAATCCAAGGCAGACTGAACCTCCTTGGTCTATCTGACAGCGACTGTGCACTTTCTAACGCTACCAACCTAAACGTCCCTTCTTATTTTCTTCCCTTAACCACTTCATGAGCGGTTCAAAATATTCTAAAATGGCAGATGCCGCCATCTTCTTCTGACCTGTCATGGCCCTCATAGCTTCTGGCCAGGGCTGGCTGCTTCCCATCCGCAGCATCTCGCTGTAACAGATGATAGAGGAGATGATGGGCTGATAGTAATACACCAGTGTCTACCACTAGTTCAAGACCAGTATGGTCTCAAGAAGCAAGCATTGTTGAGCCTAGAACTGAGATTCTCGACACTTAGATGATTGGTGACGTTTTAATACTCCAACATGCATGGATGCTAGTCCCAAATGACATCACTCCTGCCTGAAATTGCGGTATACAGTATATACTTGGACTTCCTCATGCTAAGATTCTGTAACTGTATCTTTCAGCATCAATCACCCAGAATCACTGGTAGTGTTTCGGTCCTTACCGTAGTCTCTCCCCTGCTTGAGATGACCCATAGATGTCACACTTATGGAGCGGACCCTCCAGATACCCTGCCTCCCTACACAGGGACTTGTGGAACTGGAACTGGATGATGTAGCTTACAAAGTACCTGGGGGAAGATTTCGGATTAGCAAAAACGCTTTTGCTGCAACAGACAGAGAACGGTTTTGTGTTCCATAGGGATGAAGCCTCGTAGATCATCCATTCATTGAGAAACACATAAAGATGAGACTTTAAAAAAAACCAAGTCTTCCCTGCAAAACTTCATTGTGGCAAGTTTTCTATTCTAAAACTTTGTTTATATAGAATATGTCAAATTGTATGGACTAACCAATTCATAGTTGTTCATGTACCTGGACATGTATGCATTAAAAGGTTACTGGATTTACCTCATCATTGCATATCCATAAACAATGTGAAACTTGGACCCAGCATCAAAGTCTTCTTCTGTTCTTGGCACAGGAGGCGACACTCCCTGGTACTCCAACCTGTGAACGTAGAAGAGTTGGACTTGTAAGAATATGTGTGTTCGTGAAGATATTCAAAAGCCACCTATTCCTTTTTATTGCAATTTAATGGAAAGCTACCATGGTATGCAACAGCACTGTAAGCAACACGACACCCATGATGACCTGTGTTGTGTTTGCATACTGAGATCTTGCATACGGCCATGTTAAATATAATTGCCATGGGGCAACTTCAAAATGCAAAAGATCTCTTTCTGTCCAGAGATCAGTGACCTAGCATAATCTGTTCAGAAATCGTGACATTAAACTTATTACCGGCCGCACTAGAGCACGGTAAGGTCGAGGGCACACATTCCATCCAGAGCACGTACGTACGGGCAGACGTTTTTAAACTCGCTGCACAGAACTGCATTCTAACAGTATACTTCATATCTACAATGACTGGATGAAGCTTATTCTCGCCATGTCACTGTCTGCTTCGAGAAATAAAACTTGACACAAAACAGTAATCTCCAAGCAGATTCCTTTGGAGGCGGGGGACGATCAAATTGGCCACCCGAGTTACCATTTGCCCCCGTACTACGATGATAATGGTTACAGGCGGCCAATGGTTACAACTTACAGGCGGCCATATAGACTCCCCTTACCAACGAGAATCTGCTTGGAGATTACCAAAACGCAGTATCTCTGTGATACTCGTATAGTAATCGTGTTGATCTGGCCTTACCTGAGTTTCCACCACTCCCTGTTGTACTCGTCTGCTGTTATTTTCCCGCTGAAGACGCGACTTTGCCACGTGTCAATCATCAGCCCCATGGCCAGGGCAGGGATCTTGTCCAGGGCTTGCCTCAGTAGGAAGTTGATCTCGCTTTCTGTGTGGACACACGATATTATCAGCTAACAGGTATCGTAGTGATTGAATAGCAAAGTTCTTTAATCACGACCACTTGTTTAACAAGAGCTGACGTTTTGATGACCGTCTGTCATCTTCTTCAGGACGATGACAGACTTCGGCTCTTGTCAAATAAGTAGTTGTGAGTAAAGAACTTTGCTTTTTTCAATCATTCACCAACCTGATGAAATAATTCACCCACAGACAGAGACTGTCATTCTCGTATACGACTGTTCAGCCATAACCGAATCTGTTGGGCTCATATCGGTTAGGATTTTACCGTGGTCAATATTGACTGAAGGAGGCCATGTATATGGTCTACAGTACAAATGAACTGTGTGGTCTACCGTGCGTATCTGGCCAGTGTTCCAGCAGCCCGACCGTCCGGAGGTGAGCGGGCGTCATGGCGGACAGGGCCACGGTGTCTCCCACAGCCTCGTGGAACCCCGGGTTGGCGCCATCCCTGTACAGCATGGGCTGGTCCTATCGATAAACGTACTTTTAGCACAACTCTGCGAGCTATCCAGTAAATAAGTAAAGGTAAAGGTAGTCCCGTAACCTTTTTGAGGCTGGCGGGGCAGTGTAATGTTAATCCACCGTGTATAGGGCACGGTATTGGCAGGCGGAGCCCAATCCTCTCCTTCCACCGCCTTTTACCTGGCCAAAGTAATCTCCAAGCAGATCTTTGTGTGACTGGAATACAGTATCAAATTGGCCAGACAGTATCCAATACAAGGGCGGCCAATGGTTACAGGTGGCCAATGGTTACAGGCTGCCACTATAGACTCCCCTTGCCCAAGAGAATCTGCTTGGAGATTATGGCCATAGGTCAAACAGCGGACTCACGCGATTGCACGTACCTCGTACTGTAGGAAATACTGGATGTGTCCCAGCTCGTGGTGGATCGTCCCAAGGTACTCGTGGTTGACCTCTGTACACATCTTGACCCTGGTAGCCAAACATAATGTGTCATTCAACAGAATAGAGTTTCTACTGTTGAACTGTTTTTACCGTATCAATGCGGTTGTTTTTATGACTCTCAAAGTGTGATTACTTTTCACAAAGCAATGGATGATCAGGGTCAATAATCAATTTGAATCCAAGTTTTACACGTAAGAAGGTCACGTGGTCTGTTAGGACTCACCTGACGTCGCCATGGTGATAGAAGTCCCAGGATGTTGGATGGCAGGACACTTCCCTGTCGGCAGGACGGACTATCATAGACTTCTCCCAGAAAACCTACAACGTGCGAGACACGAGTTAACTGTAATACGTGCACTGATGATGAGGCCAGGATGGCATTAGTTCGACTGAACGGATTTATGGATCTTCTCGTATCTCGTGAGGGATATTGTCCCAGACCAGCATATATTAGCTTTAATTGAATAGAGCATGAGTGCCCAAGAGAAATTTAAGGAGAAAGAAGAAAAAGATTGAATATGCTTCCAGGTTTAAAGCAAGATTCGCCAGCAATATCCAATATTTCTTATAGTGACTCTAAGTAAGAAGTCGATGTTTTAATGAAAAATTATTTTCAAATTATTTTAAATTATTTTAAATTTATCTTGTTGAATTTTACATGAACAGACATGCTAACCTCGGGTAATTCCCGCAAACCAGTAGAAGTGAAGAACTCCTCCGCAATCTTGAACATGCGCAATGGATCATATCCCTTTTGCAACAGGGCGGAAGTGACGTTCATATCCGGTAGGTCTGGGTAGGGTGCCACCAAATCGTAAACGTTGCCCCACCACTTGGCCCAAATGTTTCCTGCAATAAAAAGTTAAAGTTTTAGGGCATTTTAGGGCTTCTTAGAATTATTTATTTAAAAACACACACACACACACACCCAAACACACACACACACACACACACACACACACACACACACTCACTACTACATACTACCCAGAAAACTCGTGCACATACCAACAGTAGCAATTCAGTAAGACTACGAAGATGTAACGGTAACGTTAATACCTAGTAAGTGTGCAGGTATTGGCCCCGTTGTTGAGACTTTGTCTTCTCCGTAGAAACTGGCCAACCTTCTCCTGACGTAAGCATGTAGCTGGATATACAGGGGCCTGATCTGGCTCCACAGGTCGTTGGCAACGTCCAGCAAGTTTTCTATCTCAAACGGCGCTTCAAGCAGTTCCCAGAAGTTACTAAACCCTGTGACAAAGGAGAGAACGCGAGGATTTCATCAACAGATGCTAATAGACATCGCACTTGTCTGTTTTTGTGGTACTTTATGACTCTATGTATATAAGCTCAGCAGAGATCGCTAGATAGGTGTACTAGGCCCATGTAGGGGATCCGGAGAATTTCAACAGGAGTTAACTTGTAACAGGTGTATATAAGGATCTAGATATCAAATCCTGGGACCACTGTTTGCTAGTCAACGCAAATAAAGTACAAGATCGCAAAAGTAACTTCATTATCTCACCATGTTCTCGTGCTCCGCTGTTTTTCAGTTCGACCAATCGCGCGAATTTGTCTCTCATAGCTGGACCAACCGCGTCGCGGAAACCGAGCCACGCCCACTGAAGTTCGTCATAGTCACGTGACGTCGCGAAGATGTGTTCAAGGTCAGGTTCGAGAGGGTGACAAACCTCGTTATCATTCTCGTCCCGGCATGCCTTGCCCGTGCTGTACAGACTTTCGACGTCATTTTTGAGCTTGGACATTTGTCTGGATTAAAAGAATGTATTTTGATGAGTATACAGTAAAAACGCAAATGCAAAAGGTTGCAATGAATGTAATATAAAGCAGTCCACCTAGATTATGTCTACATGTTGTCAACATGTGCTGATTGTGACACCTGCTGCTTCAAGTCATTTCTATATCAGTAAGAATAACGGGGCGGGATTTTTCGCTGGAGTAAGAGTGCAAGATGGCAATGCTGAAAATGAACGCGTAAAAGGTAATGAAGTATTAGTCGATGATGATAACGAAATTCGTTTGTTGTCCACGTTTGTGGGTTTGTAATAAGACACATTTTACCTGAGATCGTTCGAGTCCTCCGGAGTGCCGTCTAGCGAAATCAGCCAGAACTGTCTCCTCACGTATTCTGAGTATGTTGCTGGGATGAACCTGATTGATATAAAAATCAATTTTTCACTAGAAAATTTAAGGTAACATTGGTAAAGCAAAAGCACAATGTTTACCTTCACATGGTCTATCTTCACAAACTGCTGCTTTGTTTATTCTTATTCAAACATGCACATTGATATATATGGTGACCAGCCCCTCTAACTCTGTCCTGCCATTACTACTACATAATGCAATCCAACACCACAGTCAGGGTGTCTGCTACAACACCAGTTACAAACTCAGACTCAAAATTTACTTTATACAATTTCACGTTATACTGATTTTCTTTCAAAACGACCGTTGTAACTTCAGCAGTCTTTTTAGACATACATGTATCATAACGAAATTGGCAATCTTACGAACCTCCTAGCCTCCTTTAGTTTCTTTAATTTCCACTCCCGAACTTGATTGTTAGCCTGGATCGCAGCCGCTGCGGTGGCGGGGTTCATGTTGGTACTGTGGGCCCAGCTGGCTTCAGCTGACGTTGTAGTGCGCTTGCGCAGCTCGTTGTTGTACTGTCGAAGCCATACACGAGCCTCGGTTTCATCCACTGATTGATCGATAACTAAAGAACATAGATCAATAGTTACGCACTGACGTTAGATTTCAAAACATGGATTTTATTCTAAGCGATGTTTGCAGGGTTCTATATCTCCCCGTTTGTGGTCCACCTGCCCACAATCAGTAGTTTGTGAGAAGGGAATGCGATTTGATCCCGGATGTTCCCAACATTTAGCCACCTTCCTTGTCCAAAGTCTACATATTGAAAATTGGACATTTTTTTGGCAATTGTAATTCTCAGGGTGATTAAACTAACCAACCAACCACTAAAGTCCCTGTCACACATTAAAAACATTCGGGTGTGAACAGGAGTTTCGGCCATGGTTGGCTGGTGTTCGGGAGTAGGTGGTCGGGCATGGTTGGCAGTCAAAATCTGGTCGGACTGCTCCCGAAATCCAACCAACCATGGTTGGCTGGTGTTCGGGGGAAGCCTGAATGTGTGACAGGGGCTTAAACCAGTCAACAGATAAACAAAAGGCAGGTGGATGTCAAATCAAGTTATCATATATATATATAAATCATATGAAGTGCCCAATCTCACCAACTCTCTTGCTCGGTAGGCAACACCGCAGGCGCCTGGGACAGCAAAATGTGTTCAGAACCTCCAGCATGTCTTCTGGCATTGTAGATCTCTGCCGCTGAGAGTCTGACTTCACTGCTTCAACTATCAACACACAGGCGACGAGACCAACAAACCACGGCCTGTTCATAATGTTTATATACGAAGGCAGTCGAAATTAAATATTGGACGAGCTGATATCGGTGAGATATTATGGTATCATCCTCAACGTGAGATATAGATACCGTTTCAGAAGCAGTTAAAGTATTGGTAAATAGAGCGGCAGCAGACAACTCGTGACCTTTGACACTAGCCTCGGTTCTGTGATTTAAGTCGTTCAACGGGTTTCTGAAACCCTGCGGAACAAACCAAAGACTGTAGGTGATGATGGAAGAAATTAATGTTTTACAGAGAGGGAAAAAGAGCTCAAATAGAATTGCACAAGAATACTGATATAAATTCGGTGCTTATAGAAATCTATCAAACATCTATACATCTCCCGTCAACAAGACAATGATACAACATTTCCACACAGAAACACTTTATTATTCAAAATATCAAAAAACAAACATATTATGCCATTTACCCAGTCAATAGTTGTTAATTTACCACGACTTTTAATACTCTATAGACTTTGTCATATCAGTGTCGGAGAACATGCAATTCAACATCAAAATTGATCAGATAAATGATGATATATCAATAACAGTGTCATTTGATTATCGGTAGTTCTCGTGGCTTTTACACGTAGATTTTTTATACTTTATATCAGAACATGCTTATACATCACGGTCATTTCAATACTCTAAATTTTATCATAGTTTGATAGTAGTTATTTCAAAGTATACTTAACAGTACGCCAATAAACAGTTACTCAAGCAACTGGATATGATTTTGGAAACGGTCAGACGTTTCAGGTAGCATCCACTACCTTTCGTCAGTGACACTAAAGGACTGCAGGAGAACTGCTGGTTTATAAGCACGAACCATTGATTAGCAACTACTTAACAGTAGTTGCTAACACAGCAACAGGAATATATTTGTTGGACTACAAGAACTACGAACAGTCCTTGATATTAAAATGGACACATTCAAAAAGAACCACTAGCTAATACATCAATACTAGAATACAGTATATCAAAACCTTTCAGTCGTGGATCGGTCTCTAGTCAAATGGACAAAGGAACTACACGCATAGCTAACACTAGGGACGAAGCAAAAATACAACGCCCAAAACGTCAAAGCAAAGACGGATGGATGAAAAAAAGTCCCCGTACAGAACAAAACTGAGTCGATAAGGCAATGCAATACCATTAAGCTAGGTCTATCGTCATTTTGGAAAGAATTTTGGTAAAAAGGCAAGTCAAATCTACAGCTCATTCTTTTAAAGATGTTGGTCTCATAGTACCAATTTTCAATTTTCCTTCATTGCCTTTCCACACCTTCCAGTTTTTTTGAAGACCTTCATGACATGTCTTCTTCTTCAAGCTTTCCAAAATCTCCTGAGCGTGGCTTCTTCCTACCCATTCGACGCCTACGAGCAACCACTACCACCACATAAGCAACCACGGCCAACAGAAAACCGCCAAAGAAACTGGCAACCACAACAGATGCATCATATAAAGATGCGCTCTGACATATCTTCTCCAATTGGTCTGGATAGACTGTATCCAGAGGCCTGCCGCGCATCATTTCTGGGCTTGCGCAGATAATCTTATCCTTCATCAGAGATTTCCCAGAGACCCATTCGCGAAGGCCTTCCATGGAGCAGTCACAGTGGAAGGGGTTGTCGGCCATGTTTATTTCACTCAGAGAGGTCATGTTTTGGAAAATTTCTCCAGGCAATTGTTTAATGTTGTTTGATTGGAGGTAAAGATTACGAAGCCCTCTCAGGCCAACGAAAGCTTTCTTATCCACAGTCTGTAAGTGCTGGGACCGGTTCAGGTAAAGGTAATGCAAATGAGACAGATTGTCAAATACTCCGGCAGGGATGTGGGCAAAACGGTTGTGTTCCAAACGGAGGTAATTCAAAGCTGTCAGATGCCTTACGGCGGTTGGGAAGGAGGTAAGATGGTTGAACATCAGATTCAGATCTGTAATCTTTTTACCATATTGACCGAAGGTCCCGAAAGCACCGTCTCCAACCCACGTGAGTAAGTTGTCATACATGTGCAACGTTTTCAAAGAGCTGAGCCCCTCGAATGTGCCATCTTCCAGTTCTGTGATGAGGTTACTACGCAGATCGAGATGTTCCAGTTTCACCTGGGCCGAAAACATCCCGGGCAGCAATGCAGTTATCTTGCAACCTGCAACATGGAAACCTATAAGGCTCCCAAGAGACTTCAGCGCATCGACTTCAATTGTATTCAACGGAGAACCATCGGCATAGAAGTACTCTAGACTCACCAAGTATTGCATGGCATTCTTGCTCAAAGTTGTTATGTTCGTCGCTGTGATAGACAACGTTCCAAGACTTGGTAGATTCAAAATGGGGAAAGAAGTTAGTGGATTATTGTTGAGCCGTAAGTTTTGCAGTGAAGGTAAATCGATAGATGGTAGCATTGCAATATCATTGTTATCTAATTGTAATTCAGTAAGCTTCGGGACAGAGGCCTTGCTAAACACGTCTTCTTCTATCAGCCCGATTCTATTCTTTTGTAAGAGTAAACTTTCGAGGGAATCCAGGCCATTGAAGGCTCCATTTTTCAGTTCGGTTACAATGTTATTGTCGAGAAACAGCTTTTGGAGACTACTAAGGTCGACAAATGTGTTCGTGTCGACAGAGTTTATCTTATTGTAATCTAGAATCAACCGTTTTAGGTTTGACAAGCCTTGAAACATCCGTCTATCAAGAACAGCGATGTTATTATGACTGAGAGGAAGAGCAAACAGAGGGGATGTGCTGCCAGCTGCTACCAGGTTGCCAAAGGATGATATCTGGTTGTTCGTAAGGTCAAGCATTCGTAAGGAAGTCAAGCCTTCAAGTACATTCGTTGGAAGAGTGTTCAATAAGTTATTCTTGAGATCTAGAGTAGTTAGATTGCCTAACCCAGCAAAGGAGTCCGAGTTTAGCGTACTTATCCGATTGTCTGGTAGGCCAAGTTCTCGGAGAGACACGAAGTTCACGAAGGACCGATCGGGGATGTTCGTCAGTTGGTTTCTGGCGAGTGTGAGTTCGCTCAGCTTCGGGAGGTGCTGGTTAGCGAGCCCCAGTAGGTCCCTGATGCTGCTGCCGCTGAAGTCGAGAACTTCCGTGTCGTCTGGGAGGTTGGCGGGAACTGCGGTCAGGCTCTTATTGTCACACTTGACGTTGTGATGGCTGTGAAAGAGAGTTATTGGAGTCATAAGAATTAATTATAATAACGTACACTATGATACAGGCTCGCTCCACGCTGATATATAGCTACTAGCTACGGGTCAGCTGATATAGAACAGCCTCTCTCCAAGCTGATATAGCTAAGATGGGCCAGCAGCCCAGCACAAAAACATGACACCTTGCAAAACTCTCAGTGAGGATTTGTCGATCGACGGCTCAGGCGTAAACTATTTGTTCTTGCCATTCGTTATTCCTGTCATTGATCAAGCTGCATTAGCATAGAAACCAAAATGAATGAAGTTGTGATTTGAAATAGTTTAGAAAGACCTCGAGCTCGAGGAAGACAGAAAGAAATACAGAAATAAGTATCAATCATAGTGAACTGGATAAGTGTCTTCCTCCCCAAAATCAACACAAGCTTCGCAAGACTGAAATGAAATTCTTATCTATCCTGCCCTTTACCCTTTTTAAGAACAGATAAGACATCCCTGTGTGACTTACTGTTGAATTTTAACCACAGATTTCCAAATAAAGGAACAAACAACAAGGAACCGCGAAAACAAGCAAATAATGCGTCAACTGCTTCAGTCCTCCTTTCATTTTTTTTTTGTAGCCCACAAATAATGTTCAATAGCTTTTGCTTCGGCATGTTCTGTAATGCTAGGGTCACATTTCCAAGCCGGGGCCTGGCCGGGCTGTTTGAATGAACGGAAAATTAGAAAAAAATGCATATCAAGAATATGCACAAATTATGCTTATGAATAATCTTAAAAGTTTTGTGTGTTTTGTTGTCTTTTATATCATACTTTTCTAATCTTTCCCGCAAGCAGCCCGGCCGGGCCCCGGCTTGGAAATGCGACCCTATCAAGACTGGGGTTCTTATTCTTGTTTTATGCAGGTCTAGATCTAGAGTCTTCTCACCTGTTACAACTGCACCCTTGCGGACACACTGCCTCGGCTGTCATACACAAGAGCAGGAGCAGAGCCACGCTGGCCAGGGGCAGTTCCATCTTTCCGTTGTTGCTTTTTCTTTTGCGCCGAACCCGTGGAGCATATATATAATCTCCAACTTTCGGAGATCTTTGGGTGGCTGAAATAAAGTATCAAGTTGGTAAGACAGTATCAAATTGGGCAGGCAGTATCCAATACGCCATCCGAAGTTTGGCTGGCGTAAAAAAAAATACCAGTACAAAAAAGGAAGCCCGATAAAAACACGTACTCGTCAAAAATACACCAAAGCCTAAACCTGGCTTGGAGAGTATGGAACATACACCTAAGACGGTCAGACCCCTGGGTTTACGATGTTTACTGACAAATTAGTGACAAAGTATACAATTTGGAGACATAGCTATCTCTCTCGATGCTAACACGTACAAATTTGACATACATCTTCTTCTGTCGGCTGCTACTTGCATTATAGACCGCAAGATTTTCATTTACATTTTCATACATAGTATTCATGGCATTTCGGCAAGATCATTTGATAATCGAACGAATTACAATAGACCTACTCTTTGTTGAATTTGTAGAAAACCACTTACCCCTCACAGGGATGCTGTTGTCTGCGTCAACTGCATTTAAGATATGTCAGGGTAGGGTGTGTTCTGTACAGCTAACGCAAAGACGTGTCGGATTTCAGTTGCAAGGCGAACTCGGTGGTCTAAAGTAAGCGGCAAATGTGATTTTGAAAATGGGTCATCTTGTCTCATCTTATCTGTGTTCACGTGGCATCGGCCCGAGTACGTCACCGGTTGCCATGGTGCCGTAACCGTTATGGTGCCAACCACGGAATGCAATCAAGAAATGCTGTCAAAACTAAAAAATGATAATCAATGGGGCTATAATGAAAAACAACTTTTTGTACTTTAATGAAAGTTGGACATCCAGGTAATAAGATAAATACGAGAGAAAAAAACAGTTACTCAAGCAACTGGATATAATTTTGAAAACTTTTAGTATTGAAAGTCTGGACACCCTGCAACTGATGAGAGCGTGCGAAAAAAAAGATTCCTGAATTTTTCCATCTAAGAGAAATCAAAGCAAAAGTGTTCTGCCCAACCCAAGCCAACCCAACCTGTCCCAGATGGCATACCAAACGCGGATCCCACCTTGCCTGGCTATAGCTATGTAAATACAAGAGGGCCTGCATGGGGGGGTAGTGATTACGAATTACGCAAAATTTTCACCGCCGATTACGAATTACGTTAAATTCTCAGAGCTGATTACGCCTTTACGCTTTTTGGCAAATGTACTATTACGAATTACGTTGATTTGTGGGACGTCTGCCTACGGATTACGGCGACTAAAAAGCCATGATTACGCCTTACATGCAGGCCCCCATACAAATGTAGGATGTAGGATGGCGCCCAGGCTAAAAGCCACCTCGGCATTGTAGCAAATCTTTGCCACGGCAGAATTTCCTCTTATTTTTTCAACAACAAAAAATCGGTGCGCGCGTGAATATCATCCTTTTTATAATAGTAAAAGTAAGTCAGTGTGACCTCATGTAACCTAATATCCT
Organism: Branchiostoma floridae x Branchiostoma japonicum; assembly: GCA_013266295.2. Classification (NCBI taxonomy): domain Eukaryota; kingdom Metazoa; phylum Chordata; class Leptocardii; order Amphioxiformes; family Branchiostomatidae; genus Branchiostoma; species Branchiostoma floridae x Branchiostoma japonicum. Next base: position 5,415,837 of record CM023834.1, on the reverse strand, counting down.
TGAGTTACGCAATCATCTACCAAGCGGAAGTAGTATTACGTGACTTCCGGAATTCGCCGGCAAGATGGCGACCTCCGTGAGATTTTGGAAGGAGGGGCAGAGATTTCTGGCGATTTTTCCACAACTATGCGTCGTAAAGGACTCCAATCACTGTAGGATGTGGCTAAGGAGACTATGCAGACAGTCAAGTCAGAATCACGCAAGAATCGTCGATGCCAAGGTAGGAAGTTTGACGGCAAGTTATGAAATAGTGACCTTGTAAAATTATACTTACACAACATGTACACGTGAGTTTACGAAACATAGCGGTTCTTCTTCTTCTTCTTCTTCCGGTGTAAGCCCACATTCGTTACGACGAATATTTTGGCTTCTTGGGAGAGAGCGCGTTTTGCGCAGGAGTCTGTGCAATCATGTAATACTAAATTTAGGGGTTGTCCATAAATCGTCGTCCATTGTCCATGCCGAGTCGTCACCAAGAAGGCTGTAAAAGTAGGTCTAAGACTGCTCTGCGGCCGCTCGCGACACAAACGCCTCCACTGTCGCGGCCTCTACGGTCTCCTTCTGCAGGTGATTCCAATCCCTGATTGACCTAGGTAGAAACGAGCCCCCCCTATACTGTGTCCTAGTACTGACGAGCTTGAACTGTTGGTTATGGGAGCGTCGCTGTCTTGGTGGGGGTGGAATAAGCTTTGCAGCAATGGTAGGACACTGCACTACCCCATGGTGGATCTTGTACAATATGCCTACCCGTGCAAGCCTCCTTCTATCTTCCAACGATTTCCAACCAAGTCTTGTGAGCATGTTCGTAACACTGGAAGTGTTATGGTAGCTATGTAGCACGAAGCGTGCTGCACGTCGCTGTATGGCTTCCAGCTTACTTATGTTTTTCTGAGTGTATGGGTCCCACACAGTTGCCGCATATTCCAGCAGCGGTCTTACAAAGGTTTTGTAGGCCCTCTCTTTGATCTTAACGGAACTAATCTTTAAATTCCTCCTCAAAAAGCCTAATACTTGGTTTGCTTTGGTTACTATGTTATTTATGTGATTGTCCCAGCTCCCATCACTGCTCATTGTGATACCCAGGTACTTTGATGTATGGACCGTGTCTAAGGTGTGACCATGTAAGACATACGAGTACAACAACGGTTTCCTACTCCTGGTGACAGGCATATAAACACATTTCTCTGGATGGAACGTCATGTCCCATTTGTTTTCCCACTGCTCCAGACTTTGCAAGTCTTGTTGTAACAAGTCTTGCTGATCAGGGTACACTACTACTTTATACACCGCTGTGTCGTCGGCAAAAAGCCTATCTCTTTTAACCAGTTCTATCTCTTTTAACCAGTTACCTCCTTGATTAAGCCGCCCAAACATACTTATTTGTTTCCGATTTAAAGCATACTTTGAGTTTTTACAGATATTTTTTACATTCTTTACTAGTGTGTAATGGCTTCTGTCAATATCTATTCGAAAAGATCGTGCTGCCCTGTATATATAAGACCGATTTCGGCAGTCTCTATGCTAGCTTTTTTCATGGTCTAACGCTGAGAGGGCTGTGGTATAATTTCCACGGGGCATGCTGGCCTTGGAGCTGAAGAGCTGGCCTGCCTATAGCGTAGGCACATATTGTAGACTGCCCTACAACAGGTAGGTGATGATACAAATTATGTATATTATCAATATTTACATATGGATTGTGTATCAGATGTTGTTGGGCTATGTTTCAAACAGAACGTTAGCATCGTAACAAACCGCTGCATAGTGAGGTCTTCTGGGTTCTGACTGAGGTACATTGCAGATACATTGTATACAAGTACAGTAGTTAAAAAAAATACATAACAATAGATGTGAAATTATGTTACTAACACAGGTCCCAGGAAAGCTGTTTTCTGAGCCTGGCAGACTGTTTGACTGTGGAGGTAATCAGGGTAGTATATGCAGACCCTTCCTTCAGCTCAACACTACTACTCATATCAGGTACAGTAGAGCTTGAAATATTAGCTTCTCATGATCAGATACTAGTATGTGTATGTGTCTGTTTTGTAGTCATTGAAATATTTGTTCAAAAGTGAAAAAAACAACACTTTCTTTTGGTACAGTCTTCTGTCTACCTTGTGCAGTATACTAGTAATAGAGACTTTTCATTGACGTCAAAATGATTATGATTTGAATATGTTGGCGCAATTAACAGACATAGTTGTAATCTAACATGGCACAAGTGACGTCATATAAAAAGCCTCCATACAAATTTACAAGTAACTACCATTGTAATCATTTTGCAACTTCCAATAAAGGCATCGCTTGACATAACTTTTTTGACTAATCATGTTTTTTTTCCAGGTCTATATGTACATCTAGTCTCTGCAGTAGCCAGAAATCTAGCCTTGACCCTGTGACCCCATCTGACCCCTTCCAACTTGTATCTACAGAAATGTCCACCTTGTATGATGATATAAAAAAGGTTTGTGCAGAAAGATTTATTTTTGAGACAGAAAAATCTTTAGTTATGTTAAGTTACAAATCTTTGACTAGAGGAACATGTAATGCCATTATAATACTGCATATTTATATCATATTATTTGAAGAGATGTGCATATATACATATACATATACATATACACACGGACACCACCAGTACCAACGATCATTTTGCAGACTTTTATCTCTGTTTGAGTGGCTACATCCAAACAAGCTACCCGTCCAAGCACGGTTTTCTTGTAACGACTTACTTTGCATTTGTGACTGAAACTGCCTTTCACAGAGTTATAACCAACTAGAAGCAAGCACCTCATATTTTTCACATCTTTCCATTATGAACCTGTCAGGAGTTGGCCACCTTTGGCAGTGTGCTGCGGGACATGTCGCACTACTACTTTGATGGACAGGGGAAGGCTTTCCGACCAATGGTGGTGCTGCTGATGTCACGTGCCTGCAACTTTCACAATGGTGCTGCTGAAAACAGGTAAGTCTCATAAGCCTTAGCTTTTTACATTACTTCATAGAATTACTGCACTATTGTAATGTGCCATCACTGCCATGTCAATCTTTGAATATAGAGCTGTTTATGAAAGGGTGTAGATGTATCTATTTAACTCAAATTCGATTCGTATAGAACATTCGGGTATGGACAGAAGGGTTGGCCATGGTTGATTGGGGGTTGGCTGGTGTTCAGGAGTAGGTCAGCAGTGGTCAGGGTGTGGTTGGCAGTCAAATTTGACTCAAATGTAACTAAGATTTGATTTGATTCGTATAGAAAGGTAGGCGTGGCCTACCGGTAATTCTGTTCAGACTGCTCCCAAACTTCAGCCAACCTTGGCTGGTGTTCGGAGAAAGGTTCCTGTACAGGATGGCTAGTGCCTGGAACAGTATGAACTTGTAATGTTGTATTGATGTATAGAATCCTTGTAATAATGTACATGTATATACAGGTGTCTGTAGATGCTGTGTGTTAGTATTTTTGCTACTGTTAGTTAATGTTTGATGTATTCCCTGTGTGTCATATGTGTTACATGTCAGAATGGACCACAGGAGGAATAGCTACAGTTTGTATGCTAATTGTGGATCCCAAATAAAGTCAAAGTCAAAGGTTCTGAATGTGTGACAGGGTCCTAAGCTAAATCCCTTCACACCTTTCCCATCCAGCTTGGCACTTAGCTCCCAGAGGAGAATATCGATGATAGCGGAGATGATCCACACGGCCAGTCTGGTGCACGATGATGTTATCGACGAGGCGGACACCAGGAGAGGAAAGGCCTGCGTCAGTAACCTCCACGGGCAGAGAAAGGTTTGCAGTGTTAGCGTGGGATATTGGGATTTTTTTGTACACAACCAGGGATTCTCACACTTTGCTTACATTTCGATGTCTATCTATCACACCTTCCTCAGAGCTTCTGACTGGAGTACTGCTTCTCACATGTAGCCGATGTAGGTGACACTTTTTGTGGTGAGAACACACCTACATCGGCTACATATAGCAGTGAGAAGCAGTACTCCAGAAAACCCTAATTGGGGTTTCGGGAAACCCTAATTGCATAATCGAAGAGGAAATGCTAGAATAGCCTTTCATTGGGTGGAGAATATGATCAATTGCAACTGATGTAATCTATGCAAAATGAGTATTTTTTGCATAATCAATGAGAAACATTTATTTTTCGTTAGTCGTAAATGCTAGCATCATCTGGCGAAGGTACATGTATGAGGCCGTGAAACTCTTGTTTGTACATGTAGGTAGGTAAGCTTCGAGGTAAAATTACTTTTACACCAGAATGGCGCAGTTAAAGGGTTAAAGTTGTTTCTCCCCCCTCCAGGCTATCCTGACAGGAGACTACATACTCACCGTCTCCTCCATGGCTCTGGCTGCCATCGGGAACAAAGATGTCGTCATTCTGCTGTCTCAGGTGATAGAGGACCTGGTCAGGGGTGAGTCCTGCTGTTGGAACAGCTAATCAAGGATTGGTACTTGTTGTGAAGGAAACAATAGAGGAGTTTTTTTCTTGCAAGTTCATCTGTGTTCACTTGGTAGAAGTTATTATGAAGCAAGTTAATACTGTAATTTTCAACACAAGAAATTGGACTTATCCAAATTTTTCAACTCAAGTCTTTGTCAAGGAATGAGAGATCTGTCCACCCTTTCTGTGACGTTCATTTTTGTTCGGGTTAAATTCATTTTAAAAATGGCTGCTTGTCAATAGTCGGTGTTCGAAATACTTTTTTGAACCAAGTAGCACAGTGTGCACCTTTGAGTTCAGCAGTACATATTTTCAGGTTGCGTGGTGCACTACCTGAGTCAGGGAGCAACTAGCGTACAAGAAAATCAGGTTGCAATTGCTATTGTGCTAGTGGGTATTTCGAACACTGATAGTATGCATTTTTTAATCATACATTTTGTACTTGGATGGTGGGTTGGTCATCTTGGTACATGTGTAACAAATCATGAAATGAGTGGGGTTTAGGATAAGTAGGGTTCTTCTTTTTTTTTTTTTTTTTTAATATCTGACTTTATTACAGGTGAGTTTATGCAGTTAGGCACTAAGGAGGATGAGGACGAGAGGTTTGCCCACTATCTCAAGAAAACCTTCAAGAAAACAGCAAGTCTGCTGGCACACAGCTGTAGAGCAGTAAGTACAGAAGAAGAGACAGTAGAGATATCAGCTTTGTTTCCTTGTAGAATAGTAATAGAAGACAAATAGATGCACCAAAATTTGCAATTGCACAGCCATGTGGTGTAACACCTTGTTCTTGTTTGGGTCAGTGCACTCTTTCTCTTGGAAATTGTGAAAGTTTCTTTCCTGTACACAAGTAATAATCTCCAATGCAAGCAGATCTTGGTGGCTGCAAGACAGTTCTGTATAAAATTGGCAAGACAGTATGAAATTGGCCAGGCAGTATCCAGTGCGAGTTTAGCTGGCATGATCATGAAATAAGGTACTATTACAAAAAAGAAAGCTCATTAAAAACTGCTAACAACACGTCAAAAATAAGTCGGAGCCTAAACCTCTGCTTGGAGAGTACACAAGTGTAGCATGCCTTTATCAAAGCTGGAACAGCTTGCAGTGTATGTAGTTATGTTGGAAAGATGAAAAAATTGACTCTTTGCAGGTGGCTGTTCTGTCTGGGAGCTCAAAGGATGTGCAGGAAGTTGCATACCAGTATGGGAAGAACCTGGGCATTGCCTTTCAGGTACCCGCCTTTCTTTTGCCTTTCTATAAATCCAGGTACACAATCTAACACTTCTGCTACAGTCTTTTTGCCAACAGTAGAGCTGAAAAATTGGTAAATGTACAAGTTGCATTCCAAAGTGTCCCTTGAGTCTTACTGGATGGAGAAAAGAAAACCGTACATTCAAAAGTTTTTTAGTTATTCTGTGAACAATTTAATCAGCCAACAGATGTTGGTTAACACACAAACATGGGTTAAAAGATACCTGCTTGTTTGTTTGCTTGCTTGCTTGCTTGTTTGTTTGTTTGATTGTTTGTTTGATTGTCTCTGTAGTTGGTAGACGACATGCTGGACTTCATGTCTACGGAGGAGCTGATGGGAAAGCCGACAGCAGCGGACCTGAAGCTGGGCCTGGCCACGGCTCCTGTCCTGTTCGCTGCAGAAAAGGTACAACTGATACAGAACTCCTTATAGTCAGGGGTCTAGCGCAAGTGCAATACAGAAGGAAAATAATACTGTTTTATTCAACCCATCCTTCCTAAAGACATATTGTATGCATTCTACATGTAGTTTTAACATTAGTGCTCTGTTTAGGTTCAAATTATGGCCAAGGATCAAACCATGGCTTTCCTGTGGTAATGCTAAAGTCACATTTCCAAACCGGGGCCCAGCTGGGCATGAACAAAATTCATATCAAGAATATACACAAATAGTGCTCATGATTAGTGTTTTGAACTTTTGTGTTTTTTTTTGTCTTTTATATCATACTTTTCGTTCCTGTAAACTGTCCAGCCGGGCCCTGGGTCGCGAATTGTGACCTCATCATAAGCCATCCTTGGTTTTGAAATATCACATGAACTGTGTATGATACTTAAAGAAATCTATACCTGACTCCCCTCCCTCTTCCTCCTCAGTACCCTGAGCTGAATGCCATGATCATGAGGAGATTCAGTGAACCAGGAGATGTGGAGTTGGCCAGGGAAGCAGTAACAAAGGTGGTTAGTGTGTTAGTGGGAATGTCATTCAGCACCAAGGGCAGGTAGTTCATGTGTTGGTGTGAATGTGTGTGTGTGTGTGTGTGTGTGTGTGTGTGTGTGTGTGTAATCAGTTTGTGTTTGTTTGTTTGCTTCTTTGCCTGTGTGTGTGTGTGTGTGTGTATATGTGTGTGTGTGTGTGTGTATGTGTGTGTGCGTGCGTGAGTGTGTGTGTGTGTGTGTGTGTGTGTTTATGTGTGAGTGTGTGTGTGTTGATGTGTGAGTGTGTGAAAGCAATTCAGCACCAGGGACAGATAATACATGTAGAAGGAAGATTGCACTAGTTGTGTTAGTGTTTATGATATTCTGCAAACAAGAGAGGCACACACATACTAATAATGTATCAAGTTGTTAGAAAACACATAGCTAGGAGTGCACATGCCAGTCATTGTTAGGAGATGGTTTGTTCAAATGAAGGACATTCAGTACCAAGGAAAGCAAAACATGCATGTATACATTTTGACTGACCTACATGTATATCTTATCCAATCCCTATTCAGATGCAATTATTACTGCCAGTAGCCTGTGTTTACAAGCTCTCGGCCGGAGGTTAATGACCCCCACCCCAAGTTGGGGGGCGGCAACTTCGGGGCGGCCGGCCGCCAGGAGCGCGATTAGTCAGGCTATTACTGCCAGCATGTAAGGAAGCTGACCTAACAACTGTTTGCCTTCCCCCCACAGACGGATAGTTTACAACAGTCCAGGATACTGGCAGAGCAGTATTGCAGGGAGGCTGTCCGGCAGATACAACAGCTAGCTCCCTCCCCTGAGAGGGACGCCTTAGTTACATTAACTCAGAAAGTTTTAAATAGAAAGAAATAACACAGAAAGTGTCACCTTTATTTTATTCTACATACTAGAAATAATGGTTTTCATAGTGTTTAAAATGTTGTCAGTGTGAAAGATAAAGTTATATTTGTTGCTGTAGCAAGACAATGTTTCCGAATGGACTATCCTAGCTTATTTGCACATTGGTTGATAACATATTCCTTCACGGCTTTGAAAGTTTTTTAAAAAGTACTTAAAATAGTACATGTAGTTGTTGTGGACAAAATCATGCCTCAATCAGCAGCAATGTCCTAAGTTTCTGTGCATAAAAGTTAATATTCAGTTGCCACTTTTTATTTTATGTGTATGAAGTACCCAAGCTGATAATATTGATATTGAGTACAGGGGGATAGATTTCAAGTTTTTGAAATGTTGAATATTGACTATTTGATATCAAGGCCTATACTGCACATTTTGTACCAGAGAAAAGGAAATATGTTGGCAGTTGCAATGATTGAGTTGTCTAATTACATGTAGTTCTTGGATCTTTCACAATTACATGTCATTGCATACAATGTATGTAATACAGAGAAAAGTTTGAATGTGTCCTCTGTTCTTCCTTGGGTATAACAACCAAGCTATCCTTTTCTGGACACTCACTGACCTGGTTGCTGATATTTTCCCAAGGATCAAAAGCGCCCCCTATTATTTGATTGCAGTACTGCAGCAGTACTAATTTGACTGGATGCCGCACATGAACTGCTACATGTACATGTACCCATTTAACCCGACGTCCAGCAAAACTCAATGTCACTGCAGTTGCTTGGGAATGGCCAATGACAAAATTGGCTAATGATGACATTAAAAAAATGATTTCCATGGCTTCCGCATAATATAAATTTTGAAAAATCAAAGTCGGGAAAGTCATGTTCTGCTTGGGTTGGTTTGATCAAGGAGGTTAAAAATCTTGATTTTCAAACTCCTTGGTTTGATCAGAGGAGGAAACTCTTGCCAGAATAAGATGGCCATGGATTCCAGGCTAGTGGTACTCCCAACGTAGCACCGACCTTGGCTCGGGAGTGGTAAAGAGCAAAGTGGTGGGAAGGGCTGCATGTGTGACTGGGGCTTATCAAAAACTTAACAATGAAGACACTGGTTGGGAAAGATTGCGAGATACAAGAATATTTTATTGCAGAGTTATGATACACAATGACACCCACCACTGCATGGCAATATTTACAACAAAAATCATAAAAATACAGGACAGAGGTGTTGATCGAAATGCAATCAAAATGTGAAACTAATATTCATATTTTCCTCAGGACTGTTCCATTCTAAAATCGGGGAGGGTGAATCCACTTATTTTCCATTTGTCCCCTCATATTCTCTTTCAACAGTTAGCTTACTAGCACCACATTCCCTTAGTATGAAATGTCCCTACCAACACCTACTAAAATCGTATAGCCCACTTTCTGATTTTTTGGTGCATGTTTCTACATAAAACTAATAAAAATCTTAACTTCAGCTTCACCATAACAATGTTTTGTCCCTTTTGTGTCTCCCTGTCTATAAAAATCTTTATATTTTCATCCTTTGTGGCATCACCTCACACTCTTTAGGCTACACCAATTTAATCAATTCGTTCTTGAATTTGCCCGATTCATGTTTTCTGACTTGCAAAAAAAAATTCAGGTTTTGAGAAGAAAGTCCTTGTCTTCCGGTTGTTACAGTTTTTCCATCTATCAATGCAGTGGTTTGATTAAAAGTTCAAAATTCATTTTTTTAATTATAAACCAGCATGGTATGTTGACTTCACAGCTACTATCATAGCATTTGGGGCTATCATAAGATGCCTAGATATTTCAACTGTCTGCATTCTAACTGTGTGGTGCCACACCAACATTTTTTACAGGGATGTGTGACACAAATATAACATTCTACGGCATTAACTTCAGGTTTGACTTTGTGGTAATCTCCTATTAGGAAGTAAACCTACCCTGCTTTCCCACTCAGCATATTTGGATTTAATGACAAGATTTTGTACATTTTTGTAAGACTTCTGCAATCTTCCTTAGTCTCCAGAAAGTGTAAAATGCTTCATTGTATGTTACTTCTTACACCTAAATATCACACTATAAGAACACTACAAGAACACAGTCTGCAAATTCATATCCATATCTTTATCCATACTTGCATGTTTACAAAGTGCCATGATCCAACCTCCAAACATACAATGTGTGTGTCTAAGTTAAGTTGGGTAATACCATGTTAAAATGGTCCAATAGGCCCTGGCAAGAGTATAATATCCTTCTCTGAATACACAATGTTCACAGAATTAATAGATTCACCTTCTTCAGAATGCACCCTTTCTATTACAATTAATCTATGGCATTTTTCCCACTATAGTGTAAGCACCATTTTTGGTAAAAACTGGCTATTTTTCCAATCTCTCCGTAGAAATCTATAGTGAACAGTCCTACATGTAAGTCGCTTGTGTAAAGGCTAACCATCTACACAGAGTCTCTGTCAGCAAAGCAAACATTCAGAGGAAGGTTCACCAACTTCTGTGTAGTATGTGTTGCATTCAGAGAAGATATACAAACATGTACTCTTGTCCAGGCCTGAAACATAACAGATTTACCATTACCCTCAATAGCTTTCACCTCTTACAATGACCCCTCTCTCTACCCAGTCTTATACAAAGGTATATGTACAACTGTCAACCATAGTCAACACAACTTTGAAAGAAATTATAAAGTGTAGAAACCAAGCCATTGGAAACTTTGTGCTTGTACAAAGTAAAAACATATTACAGCCAGCTCTATAGTAGAACACTTTTGTTTACAAAAGTCGTCTCCTTAAACCTTTATATACCAGTTAATCCTTCAAAATAGTTACTACACCAAGAGACTCCATGTGATTTAACAAACTTTCAAAATGGTTCCTTCCAAAACCAAAGAAATTTTACCTCAGTCTTCCAAATTGTCGTATTTTCTATAGTCTCCCTTCTCATTGTACTCTTCTAACTCTGCTTCAAAATATTGATTTTAACAGCATTTCTTAATTGTGAAAAGCTGCATACAAATCTTTCTGATAAATGCTCTATTGGACAGTAAACCTTTCCATCCATTCTATCACAAAATCTCTCTTAAACATAACAATGCCAAATTGACAATGTAGCAATACGTTTTGTCATTCCGTTAAAACAATGGGGGACACAGTTTCAGGTATTTTTCTTGACAATAACGACTGATAACACTGCATTACTACATGCAATATTTTTAGTTTCGGATTATTGTATCCATCAATTGTGAAGATATCAAAAGACTACTAGTTAGGGTAAGTCTTAGTCCACACCAAGTGTAAAATTGGCATTAAAACTGCCCAGTACACATTTCAAATTACTTTTAAAACTTAGCTGGTAGGAAACAGGACTAGTTAAAGGATTTTAGGAGGCAAATTCAGCTCCAATATACAGTGTGTGTGGAGTACTTCATTTCACTGGGACTTATACACAAATATTAGTGGACATTTGAAGATCCCTCATGATATTTTTACTATTGAATAATGGCTTGTGAGTTGAAACATCTGAGAAGAAAGTGACCGAATACAGCGGAGTCTGAGTGGTGGGTTTACACACATATAGGGACATAAACACATTTACCTATCTATACACACAAGTATCTAGTGTATACTACCTAGGGAGAATATGCCTTGTTCGGGTATCAGTTTACCTTTCCAAATACAGATGGAAAGATGGCATTTTCTTGTAGCATTAGGACTGCTATCTTTCAATTTTCAGTATCCTTATTCACAAATAAACAAATATGACACATGGCCTTGCATTATACTTTCAAAGGAAAAACTTGATGGTTTAAAGAACATTCTCAATTTCAAGGTTTTAAAATTAATGTTCTAATGTCAATATCATTGCTTTTTGTTGCTTATTTTGCCTTCTGCTCAATCAAATTGTCACGTTAATGGCAAGACTTGTAAATGCTCATTTTTCTTAAGAATATGCCAGCTTTCTGCCATTGTAAGTTTGATAACTGTGCTTTATGTACATATACAGCCTTCTGAGCACAGGAGTATCGTGAGTCACTTCACAAATTTTAAGCTGAGATGCTGGACTAGGATGTAGAACTACTGCTTTTCGGTAGAAAAAGTTGGAAGAGGTGCTTTTGTTTTAGAATTCCGAGAAGAGAAACACACGTACGCACAAAAGAAGTGTCAGAATTTGACATCTTTGTCACAGTATCTCCTTCAACAAGAGGAGTTGACACCAGTTATGTGTCACCGTATGCACCATTACATATCAATAGCTATGGCAGTATAGATATACATATATATACAATATCTGTCCACATTAACAATCACTTATTTTGCTCAGTGCATTTTGGAGTGAGGACGAAATTCCTTGTAAAAGTCCACAAACTTGTCGAATTTCAGAAATCCAACTGTTTAGGGAAGAAAACATTACAGTTTTAAAACTATTTTAAAACAAAAAACATGCTAGATGCTTTCCCCTAAGCAATTCTTTGAAATTCTTTTGGCATGGAATCTTTGAAATTCTTTTTGGCATGGAACATACACACGAATGTGCGAATATATTTGACATCTTTTGACACAGTTCATAGTGCCAGGTCTCAATAGCACTACAACTTTATTTGTTGGTTAAGTTACTAAATCAGTGGAGCACTAATACATGTAACACAAAATCTGGCCAACTAGTAAATGGACTTTCCCAAAATTCGCTCCTCACGTAACTTGCACATCCTCTTAATTATGTTAAACATAACTGATTTGTAAATATCTCTACCAAAGAAGGCAGAAAACCTTAGGAATTCATGAGGATCTGTTCACTTATCATGCCATGGATGATTTTCCACAATAGTTGTCAAAGATTCCAGGGTAGACTTCTCATTCCCTCCGCGGGAATTCTGCCGACTTGTTCTAGAAGATCTAAGTGAACACTTTACGTTCCTAAAGGTTCGACGTAGTTTCCTGGGAAGAGGCCGTGGGCGCCGTTCATGACGCCCTCGTACCAGCCGTCCTCATTCTTCTTGATGACGTAGATGATCTGGCCTTCGTTGAACGACAGCTCGTCCTCTCGTTCCCTTTCGTAATCGTACACCGCAACCACTGCGGGAGGAGAAAGGGTTCAAGGTAAATAGTTACAACAGTACAGGAGTCCTTGCTGACGTTGCAGGGCTCGAAATACTGGCTGCATACATGTACATGTATGCACCTTAGTGCAGGTACAGGTATTTCTGATGTCTACCTGCATCTAACCTGGCACCGGTCCATGTAATGGGTTTACACAAATGTGGGTGTACTTTCATTACCTGTATTGACTGTCATCATCTAAAATAATGGCAATGGTTTCTGAACAGTTTTTAGTATGATCCATATTCCCTACATTCTGAGAGGTGCAGGTAAAATTTGTCGGGTGCAGGTAATTTTCAATGTTACCTACACTTGTGCAGGTATGCAGAAAACAACTATTTGGGGCCCTGCGTTGCAAAGTCCTGGTGTATAGGAAGGCCTTACAACAGCCAAACATCCAAGCCCAAACGTCTGGAAAACTGGCCACCCTAAAAACTAAGCAATGCAATAAGCAGTAACAAATCCCCCATCACCTATGCATCTTCTGCAAAATACAACAGCACAATTGATACCTTTCTGCTGCAAGGAAAAAAACTCTTGTCCCACCCACCCCTTCATTCAGCAGCCACACACTTCATTCATGATTTCTTTCCTAGACTGTAACCTATTAGAGACATCAAATCCAAAATAATCACATACATGTACTTAGGGGTTACCAGGGAAAACGTTGAATCAAAACAGAAAGGTGTGAAGGTTGATCTTGATATGCAGACTTTCTTTGCTGGCATATATGATGAAAAGTTAGCATGAAAGTTCATCTGTGTTGGTACAAGTCATTATGAAATAGAAACTAAACTTTAACTGCCGACACTTCTTTGTAGTGTTGGCAGTTAAAGTTTAGTTTCCATTTCATAATGATGAAAAGTTATCAGCGATGTTTTTTTTTTTTGTGAGTTCCTTCTTTGTGTTGGATCAAAGCTAAACTTTACCATTATGGAATCTACCAACACAGATGAGCTTTCATTCTAAGCTATGTTTTTATTACGCTGATAAGCGATGTCTTCTGACCTTTCTCTAAGAACTGTGCTGGCATCCAGTTGTCATCGTTGTCGTGCCCTAGCGGCGGGGGCGGCGGTGGCGTGTGGGAGTGTCCGTAATCAAACATGTCGTTCTCCATATCCGGCGGAGGTGGTGGAGGTGGAGTCGGGGAAACTGTCAGGGACAAGCAGACATGCTCATTTGCAAAACTTCTCGTGATACATATAGAAAAAACTTATGTACTTATGAGGTTATAACATTGTTTCAATAAGCAAACTGAAAGTATACAGCAGAACAAAATTGCTTCTTTTCCGCAACATTCAAGAAACTAATCATCAGAAAATAATCTTCAAAGTTCATCTGTGTTGGTAGAAGTCATTATGGCACGAGTTTAAACTGGAGTTGTACAGTCGAAAATTTTGGTAAGTCCAATTTCTTGAGTTGGAAATTACAGTTTTACAGATTTACAAAATCCATACAATATCTGCAACAAAATAAAGCTAGAAAGATTTCTCTGGGAAAAGTTACTTTACACTATGGGCAGGAATCTGAAGCAGTGCTACTAAAAAAACAGACTGATCACTAATAGTACATGCCTCAGACAAAAAAACTGTAGCTAAGATCATACATGCAGTTCATGCTGCATGCACTAGAGGGCACACATGCACATCTACTTCCAAAGTGACATAATCAGCTTAACATTATGTACAGAAAGAGGCGGATTATTCAAGATCTGAACCACTACACATACATAATGTTTTGATCTATCATCTTGAAAACAGCATCAAAACATGATTTTTAAGAATTGCCAAACTGGCTGAGCTATCCAGATCATGTGACCTCAGACGATGATGTAATGAAGATGGCTGACCAATCAGTAACCATAACTGTTCCGCACATTTGTTAGTAGCATTTGATTAGTTGTTAATTTGCATTAGGAGCAACATGATTCAAAAACTGCATTTACACCACATAAGAGAATAGTTAGTCGAGTGTGCTAGGTGGGACTTGGAAAGGGTGGTTGTCGTTTTCCTCATACAACTATGTTAAAGGTGAGAAAATTTGAGTTAGTACTAAGTTTATATCTCTTACACGATGCATAAAGATATGAATCATAATAGAGCAGAATAAAGTATTGCTATGATAGGTGCAAAGGCTGGGGTTAGATTTCTGCTTAAGTTAGTTGTAGAACTAAATACTTATCGTATACATGTAGTAACAAATGTACATAGCAAATGTCATAAGGCAAGTGTTATTCACTTCAGAATAGTAATGAAGAACTATCTGGCAGAGAAGCAAGTCTCTTAAAGTACAAGCAGATGTACTACTAGAGACAACAATAATGGTCAGCATCTCTTGATTGGTTAAGTCAAACACAGACAACGGGTTTTAGTCTATGGACAACTGGTCATGGTTGGCTAATACTAGGAAACAGTTAAGAACAGAAGAAAAACTTCATAACAGGTGCTAGGTTATGGGTGAATACATTGCAGTAGTGATGTCACATCCAGAAAATGGGAGAATTCAAGTCTTTACTGGTTAGCTTTGTTACCAAGTACACCAATAGGAGCAAACCAAATTCACAGACATATAATAGTTTGTGAGCTGTAAGTATGTGAACATGTATCCACCAATAAGGAATACTGTAGTGCAAGCAACAGATGCTGATTGGCTAGTTTGAACACAAGACGACGGTGTGAAAGAGTGCTAATTGGTTAGTCTAAACATAATCAACCAATAAAGAAAGTTGTAAAATAAAAATGTGCTGATTGGTTAGTTTGAAAAGAAGACCACCAAAAGGAAGCCATGAGGTAACCACCACCTTCAGGCTGTGCATCATGATTGTAGCTGGAACGTTCTACGTTGTGTGGAGGGGTGCGAGGGGCAGAAAAAAGGGGCTGTTTTTGCAACCAAGAAATCCGTGCTGCAAGGGGAGCGGAACCTAAGGCATAACGGGGAAACAAGGATGGCACATCGAAGAGTTGGACTAGAAAATAAAACTTTCAACGAAAAAAAACATCAAATCAAGTAACAACGAACCCATGCAACATATGCTGCTATATTTCAAGGGCACAAAATATTATACTACAAGATAACAATGCCTTCATATACTGTTTTCTACCCTCTGAACTCCAAATTTTGGGGTAGGATAAGAAAAAAAATAAGAATATACACTTTGTATTGAGTTGCATTATATTCTAAGAATTTAAACTTGCTGGACCTATTAAAATATGTTTTAATAATTTGAAATGAAAGACTTTCTAATATTTTGTGCCCCTTGAAATGAAAAACAACCAAACATCTGGACAAAAATACAAAGTGCAGATTAGCTGATAATTAATTAACGACACCAAAAATCAAGGCAAAGAAAACATGGGCATGAAAAGAAAAGAAAGAACAAGCCCTCTCACCATCCGACCGGCTGGCCCTCTGTGCGGCGAATCCCGTGAGGGGGATGTTTGGGGCGGCACTAGGAGGGGGTGGGGGGAGGGGGGCTGACATGGAGGAGGGAGGGGGTGGGGCTGACGATGGAGGGGGTGGGGGTGGGGGATTTGGAATGGATGATGAAGGAGGGGGTGGCGGGGGAGGGGGAGCGTTTAAGGAGGGAGGGGGAGGAGGAGGGGGGATGTTTGAAGATGGAGCGGGGGGTGGTGGGGGAGGAGGGGGGTTAGGTGCGGAGGGTGGTGGGGGAGGGGGTGCAGGAATGTTAGAAGGGGGTGGGGGTGGTGGAGGGGGAGGGGGTGGTGGCGCCATTCCTCCGGGAGTGGGGGAGGGGGGTGTAGGGGCTGATGCTGTGGGGGGGAGAGAGATGACAGATGTGGAAATAAGTGCGGAACAAAAACATGGTGACAACGGTAATCAAATCATACAACTCAGGTGAGAATGTGCAAGACTGACCTCTGACCTTTAACCCATGGAACCAAGTCCTCATCACCAAATAATGTATATGTATAAACCAAGAAACATGCTCCCAATCTTACCAAAATAGTCCACTATATCTCAGATAGGCAGTATATATACACTTGTCAGGCAAAAATATTGAAGAAGATGGTATACATAACCATGCTATTTACATTTTACATGTATGTAACTTAGTAAGAGTCCTTAATACTTACAGAAGTACACAAAAACTACTTTTACAGTACCTAATTTTCAATATTACTGGTAAACAACAATAATCGTACATGTCAGAATATTTAGGAAGGCCTAGAGCCAGTTGCAGACTTTGTGGATACCTTCATCATTGCAATCTGTGGCAATATAAAATAGTAAAAGAAACGGCATCATTTCAGGTGAAAGACTATGTGCAGACTTACTTGATGCTTGTGAGACTTGTTGCATGTGTGGAGGCCTCATGCCGACCCCACCGTTAGCCATGGGCAGCTGAGAGGTGGCATTTATCCTTCTGAAATGGTACAAATGGTACATGTAAGATAAAGAGCAAGAGCTGAAGCGCAATGCTTTTTCTACTGGCAACAGTACAATGCAGCTGCACCACGGCTCATGGGCCACACTGACTTGATCATATGGAAGAAGTCCCTTACAACTCTTCTTACAACTTACTTTTCTGTTGGAAATTTGTTTGTTTGTTTTCCTTGTTTCCATCATTTGTTTCCATTATTTGTTATAATCATCTGCTTTATTTATGTCAATTATCTTATTAGTTTCTTTTCGTAATAATGCCATAATTTTGAAGACGGATTGTTTCATTTCATTTTGTATGTTTAAGTAACTAGATTATGTATTTAAGTTATATCTGTATCATGATCTGATTTCTTGTTAATGTAATTACATTTTAATCATGTAAGTTGTAACAATATCACATTTATTATTTCGTTAGGGGAAGGCCCACAAAAAAAACACTATTTCAATTGATCTTCTAACAGTTAAAGGAAAGTGCTCATGTATGATCTAAACATTGCTGGTTGAGAAATTCAGAAGAATGGAATGGAAGGAAAGCCGTCACCTATAGCCAGGCTCCTCCCCACCAGGCCCTTGGCTTGTCCTGTTGGCATGACAAGACATTTCTTAGAATAGTTCAAGGATACTAAGTGATGGCAAGTGTCTATTGTGAATATTATACATGCATAGAGTGCTAAGACAGCAAAAAAATTTTTTTTTTTAAATGACAAACCACCACAAGAATTGTTGAATGATCGTTACATGTTTTTGTCAGTATTGTTTTCATTAAGCTATACAGATCTACATGTGAAAGCAAGACAAAACAGAAGGCAGACTTTGAGTGATACAAATATTTTGAGAATATAGGTAATAGTTGAATGAGGTTGAAAGAGAGTTGCTGCTATCTACGAGAGGCAAGCATGCAAATATAACCAAGGAGAGACTTGGGGAGCTTCACAACTCCTTTAGCCAGACACAAACCAAATCATAAACCTTCACCACATAAAAATACCCTAAACTGAACATGGATCGTTCCACTAATCCTATATTTCTGTCACATTTTGGAATGAACCATTCTGGAATTGGGGTACAGGAGTTGTTGGTCCCCTGGTCCCTCCCTGGTGGAACCTACCGATAGCCGTACCTATACCCAGAGTCTTCCTGTGACCCTGCATTCATTCTGTGAACAAGAGAACAAACAACAAGCCAACATTAACTTCTGAATTACATGTACTAAGTTAAACGTTGATGCAAACAAATGCATTTTCGTCTATTTTGTCTGAGAAAGAAGCACTTTTCTGGAAGTGGCATATGATATCTATTTCTATGATATCTGCATCAGCACTCAGCAAATTTTGGTTCTACCAGAAAGGGTTGCGGTGCTTTAAGGACCAACTGTAGTTTGCTGCTGTTGTACTGGTAGTATCCAGCTCTATGCCTAATACAGTGGGAGATTAGCTGTTCAATCAAGCCCTTCACACATCCAGAACCTTCCCCCAAACACCAGCCAACCTCAGGAGCAGTCTGACCAGATGTAGGCCACGCCTACCTTTCAATACGAATTGAATCAAATTTGAGTCAAATTGGACTGCCAACCACATCCCGACCACTGCTGGCCTACTCCCGAACACCAGCCAACCACTAGCCGAATGTTTTAAAATATTTTGAAACATTTGGCTGTCACAGTCAACCTCACCGAACATCAGCCAACCACACCCGACCTACTCCTAACCATGGTTGGTGGGAGTTTGGCAGTGTTCGGGAGGCCATATTCGGCTATGAGTGACAGAGGTTTAAGCATGCATGCATGTCTGACCTGTATCCGGGGTCCTCTGCAGGGACGTTAGACCGGCGCATGTTGGGGAGGGTCCGGTACCCCGGCGCTGTCATCTCAGGCGGTCTGTGGTCCACCTGGCCTCGTCGACCACTGGATCTGCAGAGTCACGGTCAAGTACAAAACTATGAATTTCATTGAAATGATTATTGTAACAGCAATAATGTATCTCAAAAGCTTCAATCTGGATGAGACTGGGTTTATGACACACTCACAAGACAAATTTGTCTGTATGGGCATATGTCTTAAATGGTGGTGAACAAACGACAACTTGGACCTGGAGCTTAGCTTTATTGTCCAGCATGTCGGAAGAACGTACTGCGCCTGTTGAGTTCCCCTTGGATGTTGGGTCAATGTTGCATCGAAATTTTGCCCATTGCAGACCATATCTTTTCTAACACAACATTTGAAAACTATAAATACACAACTAAAGCCTTAGATAAGATGTTCTGCCAAAGTGCTATGCACAATACATTGTACATTACAAGTTTAGCTCTGGTGCAGTACGTTCCGCCGATGTGCTATATTTTCCACACTTGATGTGAGTGGCGTGATGAAACCCACCTGTGCACTGTGGCGTAGTTCATCTGCTGCTGTCCAGCACTCACCATAGGCGGCGGGGCCGGTGGAGGGGGCGGGGCCCCACCTCCGTGATTGACAGCTGCCATATCCCCCTGCTGGCCCATGGACTGTACCATTCCCTGCTGAGAGCCCGGCGGGGGAGGAGGGGACACCGGCGGAGGGGCACTAATGGACCTTGCGTGCGACGATCTCTGGTACTGCGAGGAGACGGAACCTGGCCGGTTGTTCACCGGGGATGGCGTGTACTCATTTGGGACTATGGGGGTTCTAACTACCTGGGGCGTTCTGTAGTCGGAGGACTTGTTGGCGGTTTGCATGGCGGGAGGGGTGGTGGGCGTGGCTACTCTAAGGGAGGCTCTGTGCGGAGTCTTTGACTGCGTGATTTTCACGCCGTGTCCGACATCGTCCAGAAGGGAATAGTCAATCAGTTTTCTCTCGTATTTGACGGGCCGGTCGAGCCGCGCTGGCGCCATGATCTTGTGTGTTCTCGTGGCTGTTTTGTTGGTTGTCAGCACGCCGATTTCTCTCCTGGCCACCTTTTCTTTGTGAATGTCTACAGTCTGGAAAGATACACATAGTGTTACTGTCAGCTGATAAACGTTCAAAATTACTGATATACTTGAAATATGGTTACAAGGCATGCTCTTCCATGAAAAATTTCATTAGGTTGGTGAGTGATTGAATAGCAAAGTTCTTTATTGACAACCACTTGTTTTACAAGAGCCGACACTTCCATGACCGTCTGTCATCTTCATCAGGGCTAATATAACTGGTTCACTGTGCATTGAAGCTAGGTACAGTGAACCAGTGACACCTAGGTGCACAGTGAACCAGTAAAGAACTTTGCTATTCAAGGCATGCTCATCATTACCTGTGAGTACTACCAGTAGAATCTGGCACTGATATCACAAAAAAACTGTTCAATTAAAATGTGTCTGTTTTGTTACCATAGAGATGTGGTTGATGGCTGACTCCATCTTCTGTAGCTGGTTGGCCTGGATGTCCATCATCTGGAGCATGTTGGTTGCTAGTGAGTTGATCTGGTAGGCCACGCTGGCTAGCGACTGTGTGGTGTAGCTCTTTGTCTCTTCCAGCGCCGTTCTCTTGTCCTGGCTCTGTACAACACAATCAAACAACAGATAAATAAGACAGAATAAAGTAGAGTGGATTCATTCCTCAAGCTAACCGACATCTTGCACACCACAGTCGTCCCTCAGTAAGACATCTGCAGTCGCATAGTTCCTGTTTAGAACTTTTATCTAGCTTATCAGTTATAGAATATAGATATACAAAACAGTTTTTAAAAAATTAACATTGGATCCAGAAACTTGTTGAGGCATTGTGGAATAGTGAAATCAAAGAATCACTTGAATATTAAATCAACTGCGTGTAAACAAAATGAAAAGTTTGTCAGTAAAGCAATATCTTCTTCATATATTTGTACAGTATGTCCGTTTTATCAAACCTCCTGACACACATGTATTGTTTTGGACGCTCATAACTACTCGCCCCTCTAATGGCTTCTCAATTATACCTGTAGCGGTCACTTACTGAGTTACTCACCCACTTTATTTGATGTGCTGAGTGCATGTGCCATGCATAATTAATAAGCTCATTACCTAATTATAGCAGGTCATTGCGGGGCTCAATGATTCACAGTTGAGAGCAGTTCATAATAAGATTATGGCAGTAATTTTTCCGACTCTTAACATCACATTGATTCTTGGATAATATACGCTTTAAATGACAAATGGCACTCTTAGTAGTACTACTAGTAGTCACTGTCAATGGGTTATTCTAGACATTTCCTAAGTCTAGATGAATTGATCTAGGCTTGGTGCAGTATGATATGGCGACATTATAAAACATTGTTCTAATTTAGTAATACTAGTATGCCTATCAGGCTTAACTTGACTTTGAAGATGCAATAAATACTTATTTGTTTATTTATATAAATGCCAGTGTAAATCTGTAACTACTTTTTAATGATTGTGTGTATAACCTATTGTTTGTATTCTTTTCCCAGGTTAGCCCTTAATAATAGCTTCGCTATAGCTAGTTGAGCAATCAACCCTGGCTGTACATGTAATATGTTCATGCTGAACCAATAAATAAATAAATAAATAATAAATACTTATTTTCCAAATGGTCATTAAACAATAATGTAGATGATTTAGATGGTTCACAATTATTACTAAACGATGTTTGAAGTCATATGCAATAAGTCATTACTTTTGTATTGTACAGGCATGAGCAGCGATACTATATCTGGCATTGAACAATCTGCAGCAATTGTATGTATAAATCTACGTTGTACAGCTCTGCCATTTTTCTCTTGCTGATTTCCTTACGGAGCGATTCCAACAGCAAACTACCTGTCAGTATCCAACATCTGCTGACAAGTCTTAGTATGAGACAATTACATTCTTTGCTTCTTCACAGTGTAGCCATATATCTGCCTGTGGTTAGATGCGAAAACCACAGGCACAAAGCCAGGTCCTTGGCTTTTATTGATCGGTATTGATTACATGTAGGTTCATCCAGGCTCCCTACACAACTGAGGGTTGGTTAGGGACATTCCCACTGGGGGAGATATGGTAAGGGAATGTATAATGAAGGTGTCTAAGGCTGGGTGCCAGTACACTGTACCTGTAAAACTGTACACGACTAAGATACACGTGATGCTCAGGTTCAGACCTGTACCTGTACAGTTTTTCAGGTACATGTGATGCTGAGGTCCAGACCCTGTTACATACGTTAAGTAATAACGTTTTCCCCACCCTTCCCACAATTTACTGTGGTCCTTCCCAACAAGCATGTGTTCTCTGTTTTCCTCTGCCAGTATCTCTATTTGCTTCCAGACACTGTAAAAATTCTAACGTTCGTGGTAGTTTTATTTTCGCGGTTTTCACAGAGACCTCTTCACCGCAAATTCATGGTGCTGCAACTATGTCTCCCTTGACTACTTTACTACAGAATTGTTTCAACCACGACTTTAAAACACCGTGAAAACCTCCCTTTCCCTCCGACTGCTAAATACAACCACTGCGAAAGTAAATGAATTTACAGTAGTTTCCATCAGTGACCCTGATGAAGTGATAACCCTTCTGATGACTTTTGACCCAGATGCTGACAGGTCAAAGGCAGCGCAATCACTTTCTGATGACCCCTGACCTGAGGTCATACATCGTACTTCATTGACAGTCCAAGTGCAACAGTATTATAGGTCTCTACAGCAGCCAACATTAACATGCTTAACATTAACAGGGCTTGCAAATGCATATACATACATGACATGTATGTTTTTACCTTAAAATGTATGCAGGGAATACCTTTATGTTGTTGTGAACAAAATTGAAAAAAAAAGCGTGCAAGAAAGTAGGCATAACGCTACACTTAAATCTTCATTCAAATGTACGTTCGAGCTAATAAAATTAAAACGTACTCAATTATGCAAAACCAATTATCAACAAGCATTACTACCATTAGTACTGGAATGCTTTTCGAGAAAATCCTGATGTTACAATCTACAAGAAGAATATGCAACAGGGTCTATATTACCTTGACTTGAGGATTTTTATATCTAGGCTATACTACAAAAGATTCAGTGTTCATTTATCAATTATATAATTCATTGAATTTGGCTAGTTTCCCAAACAAACAACTGGCTGGCAATGGCATACATACATACAGATGGCAAGTACATCTTCAGAAATTGGAATGACAACACTGGAAAAAATTAATCAAAAAATTATTGGAGCAAAACTTGTGACAATCATGAAAATATAGGACAACTCATATCTCGGCGCACAAGACCTGCCAGGATAATTTATTTCCCTGTCCCGGTGCTCCATATTTGGGATGCTCCAAACGCTGCTGACTGATGATCAAGACAAACTATGTTGCCCTCGGGCAGACGATATCATCACTCTGCGCACCCATTAACAATGATGTCATCATTACACGTGCACCTGCGGCCATGAAAATCTATCCCATGACTCCTCAAATTAGCGGGGAAATTTGCCAGGCAGTGTTTTCTCCTCCAAGAGTTTGATCTTCCCAATAAAACATTCCAGAAGATGAAAGATACCCGGGACAGGCTGTTGGAACTGAGGCTGCTGAAATTCAATGTTGCACGTCAATATTGTATGTAACACCATCCTTCAACCATCCAATTTTAAACTTGCTACATGTATCGTACATTCTTATTTTGTCCTTCTCATTAAATAAAGTCAAACCTGTACAAGTGACCACCTATACATAAGGACCAACTGGCCAATGTGTCCACTTTTGGGATTTAAGAATCCTGTCTTTAGTGACCACCTGTCCACAATCTAAATCACCCTATAAGTATCAAGAATATATGGCTGCAGAGTCTAGTGTACATGTAGTCTCCAGCAATGACTAGCCTGGGTACCATCCTGGTTAGTTTACGTCCGCTCCCACAGTTGTTCGATGGTTGGTCGATAGCGACTGTGGGAGCGGACGTAAACTAACCAGGATGGTACCCAGGCTAAGCAATGACAGAGCTGACTTGTGAACCAGACTGTACCACAGACCATTTAAACACAGAACAAATCTGCTCTTCAGGGAAGATTGCATTCTGCAATACGTGTGCCTGAAAATGAGTCATGCTGGGCCATCAAATCTGGACCAGAATAGAGACAAGAAGATAAGGAAGAGAAATGTCTCCCTATAAACTCTGGAGAGGCCCAACCAGCTGTAAAACATCACTTGAAGATACATGTCAGGAATCAGAATCTATTTTTGGGAATAGGGGCACTGGTGAAACTGTCCCAAAAAATTTGGGTGCACAGGAAAACTTTGGCACAACACAAGATAAAGTAGAATGTTAACAAAAGGTAATTGCAAACCTTACTGCCTCTCTTCAGAACTTGAAATTCTACAACTTAGAAATCTTAAACAAATAATACAACAAATGTTTTATTAGTTTTTTCTGACACTTAAGTTTCAAAAATATGATGCATACTTAAGTGTACGCTAACAGTAACACCTTTACATATGTAATCCTACCAGTACACCAACATTCAGAAATTAGGTGCACAGTTCCAATTTTGGGTGGACAATATATGCAGTTATAATTACATGTATATACCCAGTATTTTAAGCCCTGCAAGTACAATGGTTTTCTTATACTGCAAATGCTGCCATGTACATGTACGACACACCCACACTAAAGTATCTGAATCTTTCTGACTTAACATTAATCTTCCTTGACAATCTCATTTTTTCTGCTTTCCAAAAACAGCCTTTATCTGTGAAGATCAGCTACTGCCTAGAAATAAAATCACTTGGATAAAATATTGTGTAATTCTGAAATTCCGTTCTAAAAACACCGGTATAACGTATGACTTCGCTCCCCATACAGGCCTCAGTTACTGCACAGCAGACACATTAATAACTCAGGGCACATCGGACAGCCCATAACGGACACTACAAACCCAGCCAGTAATTTGCACAGCTTCTACTCTCCCTTCCAGTGTGAAACATTCATAACACTAACAGACTGCCAGCCAGTGTTCTAGCCAGTGTCTGTCTTTCCATCAGTTGGCGGAATTTTGCTGCTGATAACAGACAAAAATTTGGCCAATCTGTCATATTTGACAGACAAAGATTGGCGTATAAAGATATGGAGAGAGATGTCATTTAACTAAGCTTAGTCTACAAAATCTGCCCTTCAAAATGTAGAAAATAGCATTTCAGAGGGTCATGTCGATTTCAGAAAAATTTTCCATGGGAGCATGCACCCGGACCCCCCTAGGATTGTCTGCTCACACCTTCTGCACTCAATATGATGTTACCTCTAGCAAATTGAGATGATGAAAAAAATTGCAGGCTGGCTAGAACACTGCTGCCAGCCATATCAGGCAGTCTATCAACTTCAACTGCAGGGAAAGCCTTATCAATTCCACAACAGTCTGACCTTCCTGCTCTTTGATGGATTTTAACAAATTCTAATCAGGATCAATCTGACAGATTGAGGTGAGGAAGGGAAGCATTTGACACAAGTGTAGCGATTTTTGACACAATTTTTCTCAAGAGCTACTCATTAAAATGGTCTTTTCCAGTCCAATATACTGATGCTAAAATGAATACAGTACTATCATCAATTTTATCTATATCATCCTTGGACCAAAAAGGGCTAAAGGAGGTTGTCTTTACTTTCAGTTATATCAAAACAGGGCTCAAAATATCCATGGCAACCTGCAATAAACTGAGGTTGCAGAAAAAAGGGACATTGATTTTGAAAGAACACACAGGGAGTATACGAACCATATGTTACAGTATTGCAGCAAACATATTTATTGTGAATTTCTCAGTTTATGTCTATGGATTTTCTACTGGCACCCTGCCAACAGCCAATCCTGCCTCTGAGATCCCATTGCCTGTGTCTGACCTTTTGTGGTCTGTAGTGAGGTACTACCCCAAGCCACATGCTGTCATTCAAATACTTATGGACACTTGTAAGCAAACACACACACACCCAAAACAATACTGTACCTCCTTACCCGGAGGTAACAACGAGCGATCCCTTCAACCCATCCACACCTCAGCGGTGTCAGAGGCTAGGAACGAGCTGTCGGAGTGATTTACGACGTGATGGTCTCAACAAAAGGTTTGACATATAGATGATAGCATTACCTCATATCTGTAGATCAGGTTTCAGTCCCTGGGTGAGCCTCATGCCCACATTTACATGATGAAACCCACTGAGTCAGGGTTCATCAGTGTTCTAGCCAGCATCCAGCACAAATGTTGTAGCATTCACAGGATTACAAGCAGTGCAAAATGTAGACATTTGTACTAGAAATAAATGTACAGGTTCATAAAACAGGTACTGATTCAGAAGTTTCTCCTTGTCAATGAATTTTCTTTTTCTTTTTACATGTATTCATTTCCAGGACCATGAATACGGAACTCAAGATTTTAATGTTTTTGTTATTTTACTTCTAGTACATAACATGCCACTAAAATTCGGGAAACAGAAAATGGCATTTGTAAGGCCTATTACCTCATTATCTGTGACCACTGTGGACCACTAAAAGCCATTATGTATATTAGGAAATAGGAGTTGATCCATAAATATCATCAGAGATCACTAGCGGCAATCAATATCATATCATAAGCAAACACTATCATATTTATATAATCTGTAATTCTACAAAGTAGATATCTATACAAAATATACACATTGATTTATCTTTTTGTCACATTATTATATCTTCCTTTCAATTGTGTATGTATTAAGCTATCTATGAAGGTAAATGTTATACATGGAAACAAATGAGGGCTCGAAATACCACCTGCATATACAGGCTAGTGCAGGTAAAATTGGATTTAAAGTGTATTTGGGTTATTTGGGTAATCCATACTTCCTAAATTTTGAGTGGTGCAGGTAAAATTTGCTAGAATAGGTTATTTTCCAGTACAGGTATGCAGAAAAAAAAGCTCTGAATGTGGTATATGGCATTTATGACACATAATATATGCATACAAAATAACAGTTACACATGTTAAGCAGACAAAACGCATGAAACGTTATGTCTTTTCTATTTGGAAAAAAGATGCAATTTTGCACAAGCTTGACTACAAACTATGTTTGACATGTTCTCATTCAAATACAGATATACATGTAACTCTAATAAATCTGACATTTGCAGCAGAATTGACGATAAAGAATGTGTAGATTTTCTGCCAACAGTCCAACTGTTTATCACTCCACACCTTCCTTCATTTGAACCAGATAATTAGAACAGCATGTATCCAATATCAACTGTCACCACTTGTAACACACAACTTGTAAGTTGTAGCACACTAAAGTAGCACAATCTTCAATAAGAAATGAATTTTGGCTATAAGTTTCTAACCATAGCAGAAAAATGTAATTTTGGGCATGGAATATTTTACATGTCCCTGAACTCCCAAAGGTTCCATCTATTCCCAACGCTCCTGACATTTCTGTAATATGACACCCAAAAGGTTACCCATAAGCCTCAAATCACAGGCAAGACGTGGTATACAAAAAAATCACAATCCTATCAATACAAATGTGCAGTATAACTGTAGTATCAACAGTTTATTAAAATAAATAAAAAGTAAGTAAGTTATTAAAATATCCCCGGCATCGACTACCAGCTTTCATCAGTTCACATTTCCTCAAATGATAAAAATATATCTATTTTTCAAAAAGGAAAACATGTTATCTTCCTACAATAATCCATATCCCTTCAGGTCAGTTAATGACTATAAACATGTTTTCAACTTGTATATTTTTGGTACTTCAATGTGGATGGGTGCTTTAACTTTCAAAGTTCGTTTGTGACATTTTCTGAAAAATACCACAGGAAACTGCTAGGTATTACATACCATGATATGATATACACAAAATATATATGCAATATATCGCAGGTAATTAGCCATCCACAATATATATGAACCGTAGCAGATGAGACGGTATCCAATTTTATGGTGCCGTAATGTGGATGAAAGACTTCGGGCCTCAATCCTGGCACTTTCTATGCAATAAAACACAATATGATTCGTAGAATTACCAGGGTTCTCACCGGGATTTTTTCACAGCATAGGAGGGAGCTGCACAGTGACTGAGTGAGTGCTGCAGGTGCGAATATTGTAAGGTCTGTAGGCACCCACCCCCAGAAAAAGTTTGAAATTCATAACCCTCTGATGACATACCAAATCCTGCATTTTGAGGACATTTGTCAAATTTAAATCAGGTATTATTACCACGTTACCAAATGAAAAGTCCCCCTACACTGGTTGAAACATAGCATAACAAGCCGGCAGGGGGCAGAAATCTAAACATTTCGAGGTCTTATCAAAACCTACACACCTACCAAGTTTCATGACAATCCATCCATAGCTTCTTGAGTCATCGTGCTAAACCACACACACACATACACACAAACGCTACGGAAAACATAACCTTCTGGCGAAGGTAATAATCCTGACCTAGCCTGATTAAATCGCTTTTACGGTTGGCCGGCCATCCAGTATCCAGCCGGCCCCCGGGGAGGGGCCACTAAAGCCCCGGACGGCGGAGTTTGCGTTACACAGACTAATCCTGACCATGGGCTACAAGAGGACGTATGATGTACACTTTCCAAACATAACATATCTTCCTCCCATGATGCATAGGTACTTAGAAAGGCCATTTAGGACATGATTACATGTCGGAACCAGAAAATGGCAGGTGCTGTGTGTGAAAAAATACAGGCTTTACCCACAAGGTACACAAAGGATAATAACACCCTCAGACCTAGAATCCATGAATAATATACCACGCTGTAATGTCGGTATATGAAAGTACCACCAGAGGCCAGGGAAAACTTATAACTTGTTTCAAACTCGAACATCTCCAAATTTGAGAAAACCCCCATTGAATACATATGTTATTGTTTACAAACTAATTGGTATGGGTCAGAAAGACCAAAAACCCCAAAGAAAAACTGGCCTAATGGCATGCTTTGTTCCAGACTGGATATAATTGATTCTTGCTTGCATTTAGTATTTTTTTTTAGGGTTCTTACCTAAATCACTTTGTGTATGGGCCACAATTATAATTTGTACCTATACACTATACAGACTCTAACCCACATAAATATATGTTAAGCTGCAATACCTATATTGCCCTTTTCAATGTATTTTTCAAAGCACCAGGGATTTGATATTGCTAATAGCTTGCCCTTATGTCCTATTTGACCTGATGACCTACAAGTTTCATAAGAGCACACTTGACACATTCAGATATTTTGTATCCACACAATTAAGAGAAGTTAGGCCAAGGAAAAAAAATGTTGTGTTTCCTGTTTCGGTCCTGAAAAAATTAGGGTCGGTAGGTAGGGATTATCTTATTTTATTTTTATTTTCTATTTTTTTTTAGACTTGATGATTGGTGTGTTTATATAAGCAGAACATGTTGGAAAATCGATTGTGCAATATTATATTTCATCAGAATGTGACATGATTTCCGACGTTCTATTTACACAGCAATATGCAGGGTTTCACACAAAAATAAGGCTAGGGTCGGCGGTTATTTTTAGGGTCGGTCGGGAAACAGGAAACACAACATTTATTTTCCTAGGCCTTATCTAATAACCTAGCCTGGTGATCATCATTTTGCCAATTGTTCCTAGTACCAAATGACCAACAGGGAATACTCTATTGATACGTTTATGAAGTAAATACAGAAGTGTATAGATTTGTAGTGTTATCAGTGACCTGATGACCTCAATGTCTGTGCTGACAAAGCTTTGCCCTAGGAAAAAAACGTCTTTCCGGTTTCCAGACTGACCCTAGCCTTTTTTGGACCGCTGGCTAGGCCATAAAATTTTGGCAGGGCCCAAGTGTAGAGAATGTTTGACATGTGTCAGTATGGGAGTGGGCGGGGCACCAGATGTCACAACACTGTACCAACAGTCCTCATGTTGACCAACTGGTTCTACTACTCTGGTCCTATTACTGAGCTCAGGCACCAGGCTTTTTATCGACTCTCTTCAGAACAACAGGCTTTCTCATGGCCGAGCTGAAAAAATTACTTTTTATCTTCTTAGATAGTTTACATTTTTAGCTTATTTACCCATGTTTTTTTGTCATGATACTCATACTATATAGACAAACAAACCAATGCCAATGAAAACATAGCCATCTCTTTAATTTAGAGGTAGTCCGGAATCATCTAAAACTGTAACAACAGTTTTGGCATAGCGGACACGGAAATAAGCCAAAAAAACTGTAGCAACAGTAATGTACCTATAGCTCACATTACCTCCTTTATTCAGATTCTCATACATAAACATCAGATTCTCTATATGACTAGCAGAGCTCGAAATACCCAGGTGCAATGTGCAAATTGCACACGATTTTCAAGATTTGCACGTAAAAATATTTTGAATGTGCAATTTCGCACCTAGTAAATACCGGTATATCATGTTTGCACTGCGTATCTCCGAAGTTTCATGCTGTGTCGGCATCGCGCTGGGCGCACGGCAGCCATATTGTTTTCCTAAATGAACATCCTGGGAACGAGCTGTTCTCGTCCCCGGGTGACGCGAAGGCATTATGTAGCTGATTTACCAAATATGGCAAGACGCGCGAAACTTGTTGGGCGATGCGTCACGAAGTCTTTCGGCGGGGTGCTTTCGGCTTTTTCGCCCGATTTCGCAGGGATTTCGGTAAAATTCGGTGAAAGATATAGTTTTCGGATTTCCCAGCATTCAGTGCTATATAGAAAACTGCAATCCATTTTGTTTGACGTAGCATGATCACAGTATGAAGAAGGGATCTATTTTGAAGTTTTTCTCGAGGCCACAGGCTGTGGCTGGTGCAGCCAGTGGGGTCAGGCTGGATCGGATGCGCGCGAGGAGGAAGATGCCACCGGGTCCGGCACATCGAATACTAGTAATTTCTCCCAGGACCCCGATGTTGACGCCACGACTGCCGCGCCCCCAGAGCAGGAGGGGGAGGGGAGCGCCATGCAGGCGAAAAAGCAAAAATTAACCGTGCGTTATTTTACAGTTGCAAACCTACTGATGCAAGACTGAATATAATCTTGCACATAACTTTTTCAAATTGCACCTAAATTTTTTGCCAACGTGCAATTCTGCACGTACCCGAAAAAAGTATTTCGAGCACTGACTAGTAATAAAATTTACCTTTCAAATGGCCACTTTATTGCACTGAAGCGACCACACCAGCAATAAATAAAGCACAGTAATGTTGTGACCTTATAAGTGCAAGCTTCAGGACATTACACATCAATGAGTCACCAGAAACAAGCTGCTTTTCCTTTGTCGAATATCCTGGACATATCCGGATGATGACCCAGATCTTATATATAAGGCAAGGCACAAAATTCATATTTGGGGAAAAGATACCATCATTACAACTGAACAATTTAGGTGAACAGTTAACTTCAAAATCAAACAAGTAATAAAACAAAGGTTTTATCATTTTCTCTCACACTTGAAAAAAACATGTCAACAAGGCCATCAAATTAAATAAAATACAAGAATAACTGAAAGTGAAAAGCCACAATTATTTGTATCTTGGCACAATATACAAACCTGGTCACTGTTTTGATATCAAGCTGATATGAATAATGAAGAGTTAAGGCTTAAGCCCAGAAACAGATTCACAGAACAAGCCTTCTTCTGTGTAATTCTCAAAAGAAATCGATCAAGTAACCCTTGTTTCTCATCCTAGCCAAAAAACATGACTTTAATCTAACCCTACACAATTTCTTTGTGTGTTCTCCTCTTTGAAAATTTCCCCATGAAAATATATCAACACAGTCCCAAGGGTGTTGATTTCAATTGGGACATCCACTTTAATTATCCCCTACCCCCTGTATCCATAATTCATGAACAATCCCTGATTTCCATTACACTGGCCAGAGAGGGGCTCTACAAATCACCTTATTGACTGGGGAAACATAATCTCCAAGTCCAAGCAGATGTTGGGTGGAAGATAGTAATGTTTTCTGACTAACCAAGTTTTTCTGACAGCCACTCATTGTCAGAAGAGTCAGAAAGCATTGTCATTTTCTATCCTACATCTGCTTGGAGATTAGGGGAATACACATTTGTGTTAGAGGGAGAAAAATTCTGACTTGGAAAACTGTTGATACGGACATGCAAACAAACTGTTGTACACAAAAAGATGACAAACATATCCAAAAGATATTGTTGAGAAATTTTCTTTTGACCTAATTGCTTTTCTTTTGGGGACAAACCTGTCATGAGTTTTTTTAAGGTTCACAACGCCATAATTTGTTGAAAACAATTTGGACATGCACAAGTCTTGTTTTTTTCTTGTAGTTTGCCCCCCCCAAAAATACAACATAACAGACCATAACCCTGAGCAAGCTCATTCAAAAATTAGCTGCTAAGTTCTGAAGTTAGTAGTACTTCCACAACAAAGAATGGCTTGTACATGTAACTTTAGATGATTAAATTTTAGCCAATCTCAGCATACCTTGAGCTTTCACAATGGGTGTAATGCTGCAGAACATAATTTAGTACTTAAAATCTAATTGAATAAGTGTTGACACTAAAATTTTACAAAACATCTGAAATGAAAACTTTAGGAGTTTTTGTACAAAAGAATATAAGAAATGGAACCATATACCATTGCTGTACATGAACAATTTAGCTGCAATGTTAAAACTATTTCAAGAAACATTACGACAACTTGTTTGCGTGCAAGTCCTCTACAATGTATCTCCCCCCCCCCCCCACCCTTCAACTTCCCTTCCTTTTCACTTCCACCTATTGTCCGGCGATGACGCAATATTCTAAACAAAACCACTGATTTTAAAAAGCAACACTGAAAACAACCTCCACTTCTAACAATGATATCTTAAGTTTTGTGCTCAAATGCTCAATTAAACAGAATCAACGCAACTTAAGTCATAAGCCAAAACAGCTAATACTCAAATCCACACAATCATTCTTTACAACAAGTAAACCCCCTTCTAGCATTAATGGTACACCCCCAAAGTGGAACCCATACTCCAGGAAGTGGCTGATTTGGACTTGACCCAACTAGGTTGAAAGCTTACAACATAACTTAATAAAACTGTCCCTCAAAACATTTTCCCTCAAATTCTTGCAGAAATCAGCATCTTGGAAATTATTAACAGTTTCTAATGCATGTAGTAATACACAAAAATGGATTTACTATCATTTAGAAAATGTTACCGGTATTTCAACATTGAAATTCCAGTCACAAGTGGCACAATTAGTAGATGTAACAAAACACCACTGCACAAAAATTGTCACAGAAACATTGATAAAACATGACATTACGACATACATGGAGGGATACAATGGCCAAACTTGGGCAAGGAAGCGTTTTATCTAATTAGCCATGTAATCTACTAGATAACAACGGACATTCCATCATAGGAGGCAAGGCAAAGCTAGCAGCAATGAATAGTTTATGCCTGGCTTGAATTCACCTAAAACTAAAAGAAAACACTGAAATTTCTGCCAATACTGATGTGTTCCATGGAAAATGGGCACAACATTGGTGCCTGCTAGGGATTCGATCCCAAAACCCAAACCACAAGACCACCTTGCCACCAAATTATACATTTATTATGTCTTGACAAAGGTCCATAATGTATTGCAAAATCCAATTTTAAAAAGTATTTTCATAGGAAAGTAGTTAACTTGTGCCTGAAACCTTTAGGTTTTCTTTCAGGTTTTCTTCGAACTATCAAAGAAGCACTTGTTCTTCCCATCAACCCAACAATGTCTCTCACATTGACCACAGGGATAATTGCATGTTATTCTCTAGACATTTACTCCTGGTAATTTACTCCTCTGCAAAAATGTGCTGTTGTTTCTTTGCCACAATTTCACATTCTTCTATCAAAGTCCGTCCATCTTATCATATCTCAAAATTATAACTTTTTAAAGAAAAGCCTTGTTATGCACATGTAGGTCATTTTACACAGTACAACAATAACATCTTGACATATACATGTAGACAGGTATGTGAAAAAACCACAGCTGGGAACACTTGATGGTATTGAGACGTTGCCAACTGTCGCTTACCTCTTTTTAAAAGTCTACAAAAGAGTTCACTTTTCTCTTAGCCTTGCTACATGTACACTTATCACAGGTAAACTAAGTAGGTAAGTCCATTTAAGTTTTAAGACCACAAAATGTTAGCTACACTCTAATTTAGTCTAAACCAGAATGGCATTGGGAGAGCAATCACAAGTATGCTGTTATTAAAAGAACTTTACCATGTCCATGAAATGATAACGTTAGTTTTACATTCAATGATAAAACATAGGATTTGACACTAAATATGTCCCACTGCTCAAAGCTAAGAATTGTTGATCATACTCATAGCTTTGATCAATGTCAAAGCTGGTTGAAGTTTACAGTGAATTGTCCACCTGCAGGATGACTAGTTTGTTTCACTACTGCCAAAAATATCAAGAGGATGACTCTGAAAGAAAAGTTGCTGACATAAAAGTATCTTTGTGATCAAAACATAAACATTTCCTCTGAACAGTCTGGGTGGTAGGAAGTTGCCCTTTTGTCAGAAGTGGTGATGACTCAATTCGGAAACCTCTCCCTAGAGAATTATTTTTACACAATACACGTCATAAACACACAGCAAAATTGTTAACTAGTAAATAGAAATAGGGTTATAGCTTGTCAAAGTTTACAGTGAGATTTAGAAGTCTTTTTGGGGGAGAAAATACTGACGCTTGAAGTTGAAACACTGGGAGAGGTAAGGGTACATTTTGACACACGAAGTCATTTCCGTTCGCAAATTCAATTTAAGGCAGAAGTTGTAGCGGATCAGAGGCAGAAGCCAAGCTTCCTCTTAGTTCGGTATTTCTGCTTTTCTAGCTATCCTATAGGGCGGGATTGTCACGGAAGAAGGAACAGATTTTTTGGCGGTGGTTCAAAGTACATAAACAACAAAATATATATACTGAGCTGGGTGTGTTTTGACGCCTAGTACTATCACACCCTCCCACACATAACCCGAAATAATTTTAACGTCCTAACCTACATTGGTGGACTAGGAATTTACTGAATAGCTCCGCTATGAGATAGGCTTCTCCAACAAACGATAGGAGTAATCCGATAGGACCAACAACGCCGTTTACAGGAACAGTTTTGGGGGGAAAACACCCAAATATCAGCTACTCCGAGTAGTACGTCCCGTATGTTTAGCGAGCGGTATCTCCAAGTTTGGAGCGAGATTTCTCAACGTTCTCAGCCACACAGGCGTACAAAATGCCGTGTTTTGAGACTTACCTGTATGTAGTTGCTTTCGCAGTAGTCGGCGACCCTCTGTAAGTTGACCTGCGACTCCTGCAGGGCTAGCCTACCCGCAGGAATCTCTCCGTCCATCAGAGAATTCAACTCCGCCATTTTGGTTTCCGTCCTCCTCCCCATCCCGCGTGAGGAACCATGGGACTTCCGCCTCGTTTGAATGTTTGGGGAAAGCGCCCCACCGCGGCAAATAAGATTATGGCAGTGCACAGAGCAAAAGGAGTGTGAAATTTATCTCCAAGGAGATCTTTCGGTGGCTGCAAATTTCATACAGTATCAAATTGACAAGACAGTATCAAATTGGCAAGACAGCATCCTATACATCACCCGGGCTGGCGTAAAAAAAAGTTACCCAAAAGGTATTGCGTTACATACTTTTTAAAACATTTTGTTCATATGTGGTAGCCTCTACCAGGTTTGAGGGCACGGGTGGAAATAGTAGAAATTGGCCAAATAGAGAGAGATAACACGCCGAGGGAGTTAGTCAGACAGTTTACAGTTTGCCGGCCCCACGGCGTGTTATCTCTCTCTATTTGGCCAATTTCTACTATTTCCAGCCGTGTCCTCAAGCCTGGTAGAGGCTACATATGTGGGCACAATTGTGGTTCATTTTCCTGACAGGAACGGGGCATAGTAGATTATATAAGGTGCCCACCTGGCGGATAATCTGCAAACTGCAATGGGCTAGCCACCGTGTAATAGTTAATGTTTTTTTTACCTCCGTCTCTCTATCAGGCTATATCCAATTGCAATAGTTTAAGTATTTATTTTTTTTTGCCAAGGAAAGTGAGGCATGTATAACGCACATATATAATAAACTTTATTGCACAACAATTGTACAAGGTACAAAGTGTGGCAACTACTGGTTCAAAACTACAGTTCTATAAGACTAATAATAAGGTGAGAGAATTGCCGTATATAAGAAAATCCCAATATCCTATGTTCTACCAACCTGATGAAATTATCTTCGGAAGTCAGGTGTGCAATTCCTTTTACCCTCTCAGGCTGATCTATCAATGATCAGACGTTGGTCCTGAAATCGAACCTTGGGCTATTTTTTCTATAACGTGCTCAGCTGTTGTGAACACTAGCCACACAACCAATTGCACACAAATCATGAATATGGCCTCCTTCAGTCAATATTGACTATGGTAATCCTAAATGATATCAGCCCTACAGTTTCAGCCACACAGTCAATTGCTAAATAGCCCCAAATCTCTTCATACTATTCCAGTTTGGTGACTAATCAGTGGTTCACAGTTGCCAAGTGTTCTTACTTCTTTCATACAATGCCAGGCAGCTGCATCATGTCTTCTCTTCCTTCATCTTCTTCAAATGGCAACACTTGTGTTGGAACAACACATATTATGGAGGTCTGTATATCATCAAGCTGAACTTGATGAGGTTCGTCTTTGTCTATGACGACACCTTCTGCTCGATGCGTCGATGTATGTGGATCACAGTCGCTGGATTTGTCTTCTTCGGGATTTTCTTGACTACTGCATCCGACAGCTGCACCTCCAAATGCAACTTTCATGGATTTTCTCCCAGTTTCCGGTCCCGGGGACTGAACTCCTAGTTCGAGTCCTCTAGATTCGATTTCATCTGACCGGTGGATGGTGGCGCTCTGAGAAACAGTCCCTTGTGCCCGGAACACCACCACTAGCGTCTCAAAGAAGTCACGCCCCACCAAACGTCTCCATAAAGCGTCAATCCACTCTCGAAACAGACTCTTCAGTGCTTTTCTGAACGACTTTTGCATCAAACTATAGATTACGAAATCCAGGAGTGTGTTGAAGTGTGCAAGCCATACTATCCAGAAATACGCTTGCCTGGGGACTCTCAGTACTTTTATGTAATGATTGAGACCCAAAAAGAATTGAGGAGCCCATAAAAGGAGCTGTAGGGCGCTCAGGGCGACAAGAGTCCGGCAAGCCAGGCCCACGGAATCTTGCTCGACAACGGCGTGACCGTGATTTGCCATCGTCCGCCAAGTTTTAAAAATGAATATCCACACTATAACAAATCCAACAAGAAAGGCTATAGCTAAACACAAATTACTGTGCTGATCTCTTACTATGCACATTCCAATCATTTTCACGTAACCTGTTCTCATTTTCCCTGCTATGTAGTGTATGACGCACCCTAGCGACGTTACTGCCCACGTCAGGCAGATGAAAACAACACAGAAACGCCTGCTCTGCGTCACACCGTCAGGCCGAACTAGAGCCTCATACCTGTCTACGGTGATGTAAACAAGTGTTATCAGCTCAACATACACACCAGTCTCCATGGCTATGGCTTGTGCAGCACAGAGGGCTTTGCTGTACGGCCAGTATCCGAGCGTTGAGGGATACACATCGACGGCAAACGACAATCCGGCGAGAAAATCCACCACACCGATAGAGCAAGCCAGGTAACGCGTGTTTCTCGCCAAGGCGTTTTGTCTCCGGGTGTTTACAGTGATGACCAGTAGGTTACTGACCAAAGCACACGTGGCCAGTATTCCTATCAAAGCCGTCTGAGCAGCACTCAAGGCGCCACCGTTTTTATCACTCGTACTAGTGCTGTCTTCAAATTCAATGTCGACAAAGTAGTCGGTTGTGTTCGTCAAATTAAAGACTGGGAGGTTTTCCATATTGTAATATAGCGCGTATTCTTTGTGAGTAAGGAACTCGCCTAGCTTTCTGAGAAATGGACACTTAGCATGGCTGGATGTGTATGACTATATTAAAGCTTGTGGGTTGCTCCTTCACCATGCAGGTCGCTTTGTGACTAATCTTAGGGAACGCAGAGTAATTACTCGATATGTGTAGAGATGTTGTGAATATAACTTAGTAGAGAGTAGACGGTTAGGCAGGACAGACTGGGAAAGGACCGAGTGAGTGACTTGGAATAAAGTTTCCCATCGGCCACAACAACTGGAGTCTGTCTTCACTTTTCATCGAAGAGCCTCGCTCTCTCGCAACATCAGCGTGCCTCCAATCCCTGTCGCCTTTGAGTGCGTACCATTGTCAAACTGTACTCTCTGGCGGACCAACTCCCCTGGCGTGTTATCTGTCTATTTGGCCAATTTCTACTCTTTCCAGCCGCTTCCCGAAGCCTGGTAGAGGCTATACCATTATCACTATTCCCGTATGCCGAGGAAATGAGTTAGCTACAGCTCAGCGGTGTTCCAGGCTGTGGTGTTTTTCCAAGTTGATGAAGTCCAGCCGATCCGGAGGTGTTCAGAGCTGTCTGGGACCCAGGTCGTGACCATCAGCTGAAATCAGATTACGAGAAATTATGAGTCTTACTGAAGATTTTATTATTAAAAGCCTGCGTTTCGGACCCTCTTGATTTACAAGATTTTGTTCACTCCACTTGAGTCCTAGCTGAACTGACAAAGGGTGTGGGGGGTTGCGCTTTTAGTTATATTTGAAGATTGACAGGCAGACTGACATAAGGTAAAAAGGACAGACTAAGAATTGGGGTGAACGGGAAAGTCCCAGAATCTGTCAGGGAGGTAATAGAAATTACAAGTCGATATGGGGGAATTCAGGAAGCGTAGAATTGCAGGAGCGACTCTCCAACCCTGCACAGTTTCCTAATCCCCGTTAAAGTACTACATGTACGTCATAAAAAATCTTATGGGTTGTCCCAATAGATTCACGAAAACCCAATATACTTCCAGCAAGTCTGAAATCTTCGATATCTTGTTAAGATACTTTTCGTAAGGCGTCAAGGAGACTGAAAAGATGGGTGTACCAGTGGCAACCTCACTAATAAAAATGAAAATCGACATCGATCTCCTAATTAAAGCTACTTTTCGCAAGGCGTCAAGGAGACTGGAAGGGTGAGTGTGCAAGTGGCAAATCCCTAGTCAAAAGTGATAATCGGATTCGTCGCGACGTCGATTACGGTTGGACATGATAACGAGATACACAAGAAAACAGTTACTCAAGCAGCTGGATAGATTTTGAAAACTGTTTTCAAACAGTTGAATTTGAAAATTGTTTTCAAGCAACTGGACAGATTCAACACAACAAACAGTTACTCAAGCAACTGGACAGTTTTAAAAATCTATCCAGTTGTTTGAGTAACTGCTTTCGTGTGATAACTTTATTACCTTCGCCAAGAAGGTTATGTTTTCAGTAGCGTTTGTCTGTCTGTTTGTCTGTGTACACCATAACTCAAGAAGCTTTTGATGGATTGTCATGAAACTTGGTAGGTGGGTAGGTCTTGATGAGAGCTAGAAATGATTAGATTTTGGGCCCCCTTGCAGCTTTCGTTGGTACTGCAGCTGAACTTCCTGTTTTGATATCTCATGATCTGGACATGCTAGGGTCACGAATTTTGTATGTTAGATAGCTCTTGGGCTAGGGAAGAAGTGACATGAGTTTGGGCCACCTAGCGGCTTGTCCTGGAACTGCAGGATCATTTGTTGAAAAATCTTCTAAGGAGGATAACTCAAGAACCAGTCGACGGATTGTCTTGATTTTTGGTATGTAGTTAGCGGAAGTGATGCTTGACATGACTAATTAACAATTATGCAAATCAGGATCTAATTTGCATAATTAATGAGGAAATTCTATAGATCTGCTTTGTTCGATAATAGGGCTGGCTATGAAACAGTTGTGACATGTAATTGAGAACGAGGGGATCATTAGCAGATATTGATTATGTAAATGAGCACCTAATTTGCATAATTAGTGGGAATTTTCTATAGCATCATAGTGGTTTTAACTGCTGGGAAATTAATACATGCCGCATTGGGAAGTTAAGTGAAGGTGAACATCATTTAACATAATTTATTCAAGTCATGACCTTATTTGCATAATTTATGAGATGTTAGATTAGTGTTCTTTCTTAAGATAAGACGGTCGTTGGGTGGAGAATATGATCAACTGATATGATTTATGCAAATGAGGCTCTTATTTGCGAAATCAATGACTAAAAATGTATAATTCGTCCACCAGAAGGGTTAACATCATTTGGCGAAGGTATGAGGTCGTGGAACTCTTGTTACTAGTAATTTACCGAGCCACAAAGTCGATGTTCGGTGATAGTCTGGTTGTTTACACTTATGTGTTGGCACAGACTATGAGGTTTAATTTGCAATGTACACGTACATGTATTTTGTTCCTACGACTATGCCATGTGAGGATTTATGATGATGGATATGTATACCCATAGATCTCCTGATGTGCGCACTTCTCATCCGCATCGGCAATCGTTTTACAAAAAAAACTGGAATCAAAATTTTCTAAAGCAGATTCTCCATGGAGCCGTAGCACCCCTGATTAAAGCTGCTTTCACAGTCTAGTGCAAATGAATCAAAAACAACTACCGTAACGTTAGAAGTCGTTTTATATCTACGTGAAAGACATGGGCGAAGCTAAAAGCTTCTAAACAATCGACTCATATACTGCTCTCATATATACGATGTAAAACACATACGAACATAGTCGACCACGTAGATTTTTCGTATATTATACATGGTACTACAAAACAAATACCGTAAATTCATTGATATTAATAGAAAGGAGATTTTGTTTGAAGTTCGCGGTTGAAACAGTTCTGTAGTACAATACAAAATGTCTATTCGCTATATCATCACTTTCCAATAAGAGGTCACCGTTAAAATTATACTCTCCAAGCAGAGGTTTAGGCTTCGGCTTATTTCGTACGTGTTTTTAGTTGTTTTTATGGGGCTTTCTTTTTTGTACTGGTATCTTTTTCAAATGGATACTGCCCTGCCAATCTGATACTGTCTTGCCAATTTGATACTGTCTTGCAGCGATTGAAAGATCTGCTTGGAGATTAGAACATAACAGGGAACATTTCAAGATTGACAGTACAATATTATTGGACTGATCATGACACAACCCTCCAGATTTACCATTTTCAAGAAAAAGTGCACAGTTTATTGTTTATTGTTTATTTATTTGGCTTACAAAGAAGCCAGGGTGTCTCAACTAGTCGAAGACTATTATTAAGGAACACCCTGGAACACACTTATTATTAAGTGCACAGTTCCTGACAGATCTAGACACACCAAGGACGTTCAAACACAACGTCCTTGGACCGTCACACAAATACTTACATTGTCGTCCACACGGAGTAACGTTACAACACAGAATATGGTAGAGAACACTCCTACCTGTAGAATGCTGGACTGTTTCCCTTCCGACCAGCTATCATGAAAAGACTGTATCTCAACCTTCTAAACTGTAACTGAATTTTAAGTTAACACGTATAAACCACTACTAGGGATAGACATCCAACGTATACATGTTGAGTAGATCAAACAAATTCCGGGGTTCAATTTTCTAGCAACTTGGCTCCACTTCTTCTTCAAAAGCAAGTCAGTAAGAACACTGTCCGCGGTGACAGAAGAAACTCTCAGGACTAAGATGTTTGTCTGATTGATATGCTGCATACAACTAGTAGCTTTCAATTCTCCCAGCGCTAGACGCTGGGTACAATTGCAATGTCATCCGGGGCCCAATTACGTTCCGCGTTCGAGTGAACGTGAACTGATTCATTTATCACGTCTCCACCATCAATCCACAAAGCTTAAGTTTGCCAAATAGGCATAATTTGCCAGGGGAGTTTAGCCACTACAGGGTTTCATTTGCCCGCGCATCTCAGTTGTTACACCTATCGTGGTAACTTATTCACGCTATTTTTTGCCCTTAAGAACACCAGGTTTTGTCCTTAAGAGTACCCAATTACTGCTATGTAACTATCCAATTACTGCAACCATGTTCGCGTAGATTCACGGCTGTAATAAGGTTGTTGCACACAAACACATGTCACTTTCTCTTTACATGGGCAGAATAGGGAGGTTCTGTCTCGCAATGTCAGTGTTGTTTACCATAATTATCCACCATGTTTTAAAAATGAATACCTACACTAAAACAGTTTTAATGGTATAGATGACACAGGTGATCATGTAGAG
The DNA here is from genome assembly GCA_013266295.2 of Branchiostoma floridae x Branchiostoma japonicum. Taxonomy (NCBI): domain Eukaryota; kingdom Metazoa; phylum Chordata; class Leptocardii; order Amphioxiformes; family Branchiostomatidae; genus Branchiostoma; species Branchiostoma floridae x Branchiostoma japonicum. The sequence goes on along the minus strand of CM023834.1, from coordinate 5,373,627 downwards.
CAAGACCTGAAGTACTAAATACTATAATATATAATAGTATAATACTGACAATGATAATACATGTATATAATTTTTTATTCATTTACTACCATTGTTAAGTCCTAAAGTACAGGACTTGACTTTTATTTACTGCCATTGTAAAGTCTGGTACTGTTTACAAAGAAAACATTACCCGACTTTACTGGCATTTACTACCATTGGTAAATCCAACTTTTCGTGCAGTAATAATGACAGCACTGTATGGGATTTCATTTGCCTGCGCATGCTCAGTTGTTACCCCTATCGTGGTAAACTATTCACGCTATTTTCGCCCTTAAGAACACCTGGTGAGGACTACCCAATTACTGCCATGTTCGCGTAAATTCACGGCTGTAATAAGTTTGTTGCACACAAACACATGTCTTTCTCTTAACATGGGCAGAATGAGGAGGTACTTTTCTTCTGTCTCGCAATGTGTTGTTTGCCATTATCCACCATGTTTTAAAAATGAACGGCTATCAACGGTTGTTTACGTTTTTGCTGACGCTTCATAATTTTGCTTGCAAGTGTAGAATATTGAAGACTCCTCTTAAATGTTCATCTGCCTATTTGGGAAATACCATTTCAGTCATTATAGGACCATGTTTCTTAGACACTCTCCTCTAAATAATACATGTCTCTGAAGCTGGTTGCTTGAATATTGATATTAAGGTTGTTTACTCTTTTTTGCTGACGTTTGCACCTTTCAAATAAAGAAATCAACAGAACAGAAAATGTAACATTTCGCTTGAAAACGTCATCTACCTATGGCATTTAAACCGTCATTGCACACTCGGCTTAAGTTTAACAAGTGAAGTTAAGAAAGTTGATGGTTTGATATCTTTGAATGTAAACATTGATAAACTTATGACATCTCATGACTTAACAATGCAAACTAAGGAAAATGTTAAAATGGAGTGGGGCATAAAGGTATCATTAAGATAGAATGGTCTCGAACTATTAAGCTGGGATTTACATTGTGGCTGTGTAAAAAAAAATGTATTGGATGAAAAACAAGCTATGGTCTCCAGCATGTTACACACAAAGAAAGTTACAACGGCTTTGCACCACATACATTCAATTTGTAGATGCAGTTTTATTACAACACAAACAGCAACATGATTGATTTACACATCGCCCAAAGTACATGTAAGGTAACAACAATGACTCCTGCACTGTACAAACCGCTCCAGTACTATCTCTGATGCAGAGAATTAGGACAAATTTCCAAAGAACAGTTTACTTAAGCACTTACACATATGAATGGTAGAGTGATGCAGACCCTACATTTGTTTCCAGACTGTTTCCCCCTGATGAAAGCATTGCCAAACATCACGGTGAGAAAAGTGTGGTTGTGTTAAAAAAAAAACTACCTTCAAATGACTTTTCTACAAATTTCATCAGGAAAGGACATGTATGGCAGCCCCTAACCCTCTTGCACTGGCACATGATGAGTTCCATAAAATGTCCGGAGTGTAAATAGCTGGCTTGTGTTCATTACAAAGAACACATATGGCACACAAGTTATCATGGTTGTTTGCTGTAAAAACATAGCTCAGACTCCATGCACCTGAGGTAAGGTACCTGTAAAGCAATGCAAGAGCACTAACCCTAACTTTGACAACTATACATTCAGGTTGGTAATGATGTATTCCATATGGTTCTAACATTGCATGTTACTGAGTGACTAAATTATACAGTAATAAATGTTTGTATCATCAGCATGGTAAGAGTTACAAATCTTGATCTCCAGAAAAGATTACACAACTCAGAACGCTAAAGCAAGGTTAGTACAATGTATAAAGCTCCTGTCGCACATCCAACTCCAGCCATGGTTTTGGAGTCAGGAGTAGGTCGGGAGCAAGGATGGCTGTGGTTGGCTGGTGCCGCGGCAAGGTTGGCTACTGTTTCAAAATGTTTAAAACATTTGGGTGTTTGGCTGGTTTTCAGGAGTAAGTCAGCAGTGCTTGGGGCGTATTCGGGGGTCAAATTTGACTCAAATTCAAGTTGATTCATATCGAAAGGTAGGCCCGGCCTAAATCTGGTCAGACTGCTCCCGAACTTCAGCCAACCTTTAATAGTTGGTTTGTGGTTGGGGGAAGGTTCTGAATGTGTGACAGGGACTTAAATAGGCAGCCATTATACAATGTATCTACATCATTGTTCCTTCCATGACTACAGCACATACAGGCACAACGTGTTTGGCACAGTCATATTTGTAAGTCTTACAGAGAAGAATTGTTGAAACACAGGGAGGTATGTGGAAATTAACAGTGCTTCTTTTTCATGTATCATAACTGCTACAAGACAAGGCAATTTTTTGTCATTTTCCCTTAAATCCAAGTGATTCCTATAAGCCCCTACCATTCTTACATACCCTCATGCTAAGACAATCTATGGCATGAATACATGTACATTGTATACATGTATATCCATTGCACATTTAGATAAAGAGGAGTGAAGCCTGACAACTGCCCGGACAATAAACTACAAGTCTGGAGTATGAAGTCCTTTTCTTCAGCATAATTGTACTTATCAGTCTTTTAACACAACCACAATCATACAGAAACAACCATAGAGCAGAGAACTGGGAATGTACAACACATCACATGGAATGTAAACATGTCTGTTTTTGTCTTTAAAAATCGTCCGAACACCGCAAGACCTTTGAAATGATCTTCAGCTAGAAGATTTTTCTGTAATCTTTGAATGAGATTCTGTTTAATTCTTAGAATGAAAACTTGTATCTTTAATACCTTCTCCCTGCTGCCTAACCCTGTAATTGATACAAATTTGGTGCCAAATGGCTACTCAGCAGGAAGAAGCCAGTCTCACTCAGCAAATGGACTCATGTCTTCTTCACACATTTCTCATCATGGTGCCTTTAGAAAGTTAACTTTCACTGTTCATATCACAATCTATACTTTTCCATGGTGAACTCAAAAGTGTAGCATCAAGAGCATCAAGCACCTAACTTTGAACTTACAAGTCCAAGCTATATCCCTCGAAAGCAATCAAACATGAAGTCTTGTATCTTGGGTCCACAATGCAGAGTAACTGGGTTCACATATCTGGTAAATGAGATCCCAAGGTAGATACAATGAAGTCATTTCAACACTTGTGGGTGCTCAATAGAAAGTGCACTGGCCCATGTTATACCCTGTAGATTTACAAAGTAGCATCAATTTTGCCCAACATACATTGAAACCAAAACCTTAAGGTACAAAAGCAAGCAGAGTTTAAAGTGAGTTGGTCTGTGCCCACTGAGTAAAAAAAACGTTTGCAAACTTTAAAGATACAACTTACATGGACACCTAGATGGGTGAAGCCCAGTCAAAGTGAAGTCTCTTAATGGAAAATTAGCCAGTGTGTTCATATATTTTAACTCCATGGTGTGTTGTATGAAGTAGCTGTGCAGCAGGGGCATACATGTATGTCTGTACAGTTAACAAATACATGAATGGCTCACTAAGTTGCATTTGACAAAATAGGTGACTAATAACCAGAGTAAAAACTACAAACTTGCACATCTTGCAGTTTTGAGCCTAGCCCTTTACACAACTCAAAGGATATGTTGAAACACAGGTATACAGTCATGTTTTATAATGGTTTACACATATGCACAAATAAACAATACACATTAAGCTGTACATATTGAAGTGATTAGGACAATTTGACTGATTATTCACAAGATTTGATCCTCACAAAAAATCACTCTCAAAAATGAGTGAACAAAATTTGTACAGAGGTGATTATTTACAGAATTAGTGCTATGAATGGATGTACAAAAGTTACCGCAAAGCTTTGAATTTAAAAATAAAGCAACAAACTAAAAAGGTAGAATTTGAAACACTGGCTTTTTCAACATTACAGCTGGCCCTGTGTGAAAAATATCATAATAAGCATCCATCCTACCTCCTTTAAAGATAGGTACCAAACTTCATGGACATTATATGCCATGGAGCTTTTTCAAACAAGGCTACATTAATTTCAAAAGTAAAACTGAAGATAACAAGCAAAAAGCATCTTTCTGCTGGTTTTCCAAGTTGTCAAAATCAACGAAAATCTATTTGCTGTTTCTTTGCCTACTGTGATGTTTAGTGACGACTTCCCATTGGGAATTAAGTAGCTGCAGAGGAAGCTCTAAAAAAAAAATTGCATCCGATTCGCCAAAAAATGAATAATGGCAAATTGAGGCAACTGTTGCCAGGCTTAGTGAAAACACTATGACGCTTTAGTAGGGCCTGTCCATATAATACTTAGCGGTGCTCATATTGCATAATAATGCATAAAACTTCACAGCAAACTGCATACATATTCTTCCATAGTGGCGTAACTCTGTAACATACATATTCTAACCTCCTTGACACAACAGAGCAATTTTGATGCTCTATATTGCATCGACTACTATTCAGCAACAATGCACTCTTCCATCTGACTTTCTCCTTTCACTGATACAAATTTCTCTGTTAAATCCTTGTTCGATAACTGTAAAGTCGACATGCATGTACTCAAAACCATTTCCCATTCCAGGACACGTTTTGTTTCCACTCTTTGCCTTTCCTTGTGCCGTTCCCATTCTCACACAACATTGACTCTTTAATAGTTACCTTCTCAATCAGTTTTCACAGTGAGATGTACACAAAATGCAGAAAAAATGCTGAAGTTCAAAGAAAGTACATAACGCCATGTAATTTTGCTGCAATTGGAAATGTAAGGGCCTGTCTTGAATACCTAAAAAAAAAATCAGTCTGATTTGATCGAGTGAGCAGTCCCATTAGACAAATTCTCATTGGTCGAGTTTGAACCTGTTGCCATGGCAGCTGCAGTCTCATTGGTTGGATTCACGCTTGCTGCCATAGTAGCAGTCATGCCATTGGCTGTATGTGCCACAGCGGCACTCATGGATTCTGTCCGTGACTGCCGTCTTCGTGTGACGGGGCTGTACATTCTCAGCCGTGCGTAAAGTTCTCTTCGTACAGACACCGTGAACTTCTTAACTAGACAGAGTCCTGTTCCCACGGCGAACACGACGTTGTACAACAGGACGATGTAGAAATTGCCGAGCCAGTTGAAGCGACCAAAGTAGCCCAACAGGTCAAAGTGGGTGATCCCTGCAAGACATAAAGTGAAGGAATGAAGTGGAGTTTTAAAAAAAATTCCATGTGTTTCTTTGGAGGTACATGAAGCTGTGGTTATGTTCTAAAGGAGATCATTTGACTACTACTTTTGAAGCCAATAGTAGTCAAGATATTGTCAACAATGTAGTCTAGACAATACAACAGAAAATTTGAAGCAGTAACCATATCAAAATGATATTATATAATTTTAAATACATTATTTATCTATCAGACTTGTTTCTAGGTGTTCAAAACAGTGGAAATGTTTTCACACTTTGTGACCCTTTTGACAAGGTATTTCAGGTGAAGCACACAGTGTAATATCAACTACATCATGTAGTACATTTGTATATGTATTATGTCCAGATAGCAGCTTTTTTGACAGCACCACTCACCAATGGTTCTGGACAGTACTGGTAAGGCAGAACTCATTGTCAACAGCACAAGGCAGTTTGCTATTACCTGTGAAAGAAAAAAAGCATTATTGAGATTCCAAGTCTCATGTTTTCTTGACTGTAATCTTAAATTTTGTTCTGTAGGAAGCTAATGTTTAACATTATCCATGTTGAGGTGGCTTTTTGGCACCAATATCTATTTGTTACAAGATCAGACAGCAGGAAAATTACACGTGGTGTTTCCAATTACAGTCCTGAAAAAATTAAGAGTCTATAGGTAGGGATTCTCTTTTTTTGGCTGACGGGATCCAACAAATACAGTTTAACTGAAATGTAAAATGTAAAACTGAACTGTATCAGGAAACTGGTATTTTCATCAGGACACTGGTATTCCTAACATGATCATTTTTAATCATACATAATACACATTGTACAAGCACAAATATATTTATTAATTTAATAAACAAAGAAGTACAATGTTTATGAGTTGAGTTTATGCTACTTTTCAATTGCAACAGAAATGAAGAGAATGAATGGAAAACATCTCGCCAACGGTCGACCAAGGAAAGGCTAGGGTCGGCAGGGTTTTTGCTAGGGTTGGTTGGGTAACCAGAAACACAACATTTCCTTCCTAGGTCTTACCATAGTCATTGGTGTGTTTGCTTTAGTTGGTCTTATTCTGCTGAAGAGTGGTACACTGTAGAAGCCCACCACAGAGGCCACCATTAAGTACAGGATGAGGATGATTTCTACTGACGCTCCCAGAACTCCAAACATGGACAGGGACGCCTGGCCCAGACCAATGTCCTGAAATGATAGGACAGAATATCAGAGGACCGTGCCAAGAAACATTATATAGGATAGTAGGCGAAACAGAATGGTTGCTCAAAACTAGATTTTCGGAGCACAAGCGTACAAGTACATGTGTGTGACATGCTGTTTTGTATTATATTTGTCTGTGATTGTTCACCTGTACATTCGGCCAGCTATGACCGATGTGACCTGGGCTTCATGTAACTTCCTTATTTCGATTAAAGAAATTCAATGATTTCATGATGTTACTAGCTACTCTCTTCTCTGTTATAAAATATAATATGCTTTAAAAAAGGGCAGGGGGTTGTTGAATCCATGACTTTCTGCATACCTGGACTCCCACTGGTAGAGCAGCTCCTCCAAAGAGCAGGCCCAGAGTGTGGATGGACACAATAAACACTGCAGTACCGGTCAGGGCCAGCAGTAACAACATGACCAGGGGATAGCCCAGGTTCCTCTGCCACGCTGATGCCTTCTGTCTTCTCTCTGTGAAAGAAACCATCAGGTTTGGTACACGCTAGCCTAGGTGCGTACAACTACATGTACACGTACATGTTTGTCTCAAGATTATAATAATACAATCCAAAATAGTTTTGATGTCACAACCAAAGTGAGTCTGTACGAAGCAAGCTTAATCTTAAGACATGAAAAAAGTGCTTGTGAAAGTGATCTCAAACCAGTCACAGAAGAGCTTCAATTGGTTGTGACAGAGAAGACCGATGCTATGTACGGTATTTACAGGTAAATTCCTATAATTGTACATGTAGTTCTTTTCGGCAAGTACCGTACAATGAAAAGTGGACCAGGCTAATCCTAAGGACTGTGTCCAGTAGGGTGCAAGTTGGGTAAGTGAGCCGGGATTTGAACTCCCAACCTCTTGGTCCAGAGGCAGGGTGGCTCAAACCACTGGATTGTACGTGCTACACATAAAGAGTTGAGCTCATGTACCGAGTTTCTTCCTCTCTGTTTGCACCTCCAGAAGACGTTTCCTCAGGTCCTGTTTGTCTGGGAGGCTGATGGGGCTCAGCTTGTCTGCAGGGGACAGACAACATCACATCAAAGTTTTGCATTCCTTTTTTTAATGAAGATTTACCACATTTGTAGAAGGATTGATATAACAGGTGACTATCACCTCTTCAAGATGTCAAACCTGAGACCAGACTGTAAGGTTAGAACCACTCACACACACACCTACACACGCACACACATACATATACACCCAAAACAATACCTCAGACTATACACAGAGGTAAGAAAACACAACAGTTACTGTTGCTTAATTTTCTCAAATAGTACTTTGTTGTAATATATTGACAGCACCACTAGAACAAAGGAGAGAGATAAATCATATTTTGCACAGCTCCTTTTATTAGTACTGTACTTTTCTTTACTGTAAACTCTTCTTCTACAATGGTTATATATGCTCTTACCTTTCAGTTTTCTTAGTAGATTGTCTTCCTCAAACTTTGCTGAGTAGATGTCTTCTTCTATGTTGGTCATGAACTGGAAGTGAGGCAAACATTCACACAAACATCTGGATTAATTTCATAGTCAGAGAATATTATAACCGTATCACTATCAGTTGGGGATGCATTGAATGGAATACATTGGCTACACTAAGTGATACAACCAATAACGAAGTCTATGTTACGACATTGCTGGAACAGTCCTAACCAAGTTAGGAGTGTTACACTTTTTTAATTTTATGTCCTAGATTTAAAGAAATAAACATTCCAATCATGCTTTACCATAGCATGAAATTACATGGTAAGTATTATAACTGATGATCATGTATATGGCATATGTATGATCAAAGTCCATCTGGTATGAAAAAATAAGTAAAACATGTTATTTGACAAGTCATGCAATGAACATGCACATGGGTGGTTTACTATATACATGTACTTTTGAGTTAGGTCAAATGTGAAAAACTTCCAGGTTCTTTTTTTTCTATTGTTTTTAACCTAGTAAAATCACCATCTTGAAATGTCATCACCACAATGGTCTGGGAAAACATACTCGTTAAAAGTCTTCAACAGAACCAAGAAATTTGACTGATATGGGATTTACACAATGGGATGAAGTTACTTTGCTGGGGATGAAAGACCGTTAGAATACACCTGTAGATCCCAAGGTACATGTATATTTCATGTAGAATGCTCTATAAAGTCTGAGTTATTTACATTTCTTTACACAGCAGATTTTCAAAGACTTGATGCCATAAATAGATAAAGATGTCACTTCTCTCACAATGCAAAAAATAGAGAAGACTGCTTTGTTATTACAAAAGACACTGAAACCCACGATTAGCCCCAGCTGACTGTAAAAAGATATTTCAAATTTAGTTATAGCCCTCATGGTTAGTAAGTAGACTTTTATGATTTATTTTCTATGTTGTAGTTTGTAGCTGACTTTAGCAAAAGTCGTGGCACTTTTTGTTTAATTTTGTAAAAGTCAATATTGCCCTTTACTGAGTATCCAATTCGAAACATACATGTACACATGGGATCCACATAACCATGAAGATTAGCCTTATTGGGCCACACCAATTATAAATAATAATATTGGTTATCGGATTTGCCCGCTTCCTTTTTTTTCTGATTTGAAAAAAAAATTCATGGCTCCTATCTAGCATTTGAGGCTATCATAGGATGCCTAGGCCTGTTTTTTTTTTCCTGTCGCTTCATCTTTTTTCTGACAAATCCGAGAACCAACAAATCAAATTGGTGTGGCCTTATAGATGCTAGGCTAGTCTACTAACAGTTGTTCCCTTGAAATCCCATCTTACATGATAGCATCAGAACCTGCACCTTGCCCACATTAGTATCTGGGACTGGTTTGTTTCGCTACAACTTACGTCCAACCGGTTATTGAGGACGTCTAAGACCACCAGGTGTGGCGACCACTTGGTCACGTGATAAAACCGACCTGGCTCCGAGGACTAGGTAGTGTACACAATAGTATACTGTATCATATATGTAATACATGATTGTGCATTCAAGATAATGTATTACCTGGTGTGTTTTAAGTCTAGTTGTGTCTGTAAAATATTTGACTACATTATGATAAATTAATACTTAAAGGCATCCAAAGCAATTTCAGGGCAGTAAAACTGGATTTTCAAAGTTTCAGTTTTCTGGTCATTTTTTAAGTGTAGTAAGTTGAATCAACTCTATCCCCCTTTGGGGCTATTTCATGATGCTTCAAGTAAAATGATAACGAAAATGTGCTAAGAAATGCCAGTAAATGTCAATATCAGACAGATTTCCTCATCCAGAATATCTTTTGTATTGCCACCTGAAATTGCATTGGATGCGCTTAGAATAACAGTAATGCAAAATCATTGCATAAGTCTAGCATATCATATTGAATGTTTTTAGGCAAATCTCAAAGAGCTATGAATGTTCAATCATATCCACCAGCAAAAATCATCACTGACATTACATTCCCCAATAATTCTACCAACAGTAGACATCACAATTATCAGAAAGGTTAGAAATATCTATTGTTTATTTGATTATTGATAAAAATTACATTATTGTTGAAAAGATTCAGCTTTGATATGAAATACATATATGGGGCAGCAGGCATACATGTATTTGACAGTGGATCACAATTTTCAACAGTACTGTTGTAATTTGTCATTTGTGTACGCAAACTCTCTGCAATTCAGGGAGTTTTATCCCTGCTGTAAGGTTTGCTTTTTGGTGTCACAAATAAATAAAGTTTGTTAAGTTTGTTATCTTGAATCTTGTACAGTAAAGTTGAATCTTTCCAACATGGTCATATTGCCACTAGTGGCCTTCCACACAAGTAGGAATAAGAAACATTTGCAGGAAGTTCTTACCCTCGGCTTGACCAGTAGCTGCCCAACTACTGTGAAGAGTCTGGCAAAACCAAGGGGAGTACAAACTGCAGAGAAACATCAGATTCAACATTTGTGAGGCATACGGTAAAACTGCATAAATATACATTTGTACTCTGTATAATGTATAACTGCAAGCTCTTTCAAAAGAAAAATGTTGCGAGATGAAAGGAAATTTCACCCACCTAGCAGCAGCAAAACACCCAGTAGTGATATGCAGGAATACAGGTATGGCAGGTAGAAGTTCCAAAAATCTGGAAAAGTAAGAAATCAAGGATTTATGACATTTAAATTGTATGATATCATTCGCCAAAACATTAGTAAAACATCTGAGAACCAATTGATTAAATTGGTGTGGCCCTAGTTTACAGACAAAACAATGCTTTATTGTGCTCAATATAAAGTAAGCCATTCTACTATTAAATAGGGCAAACAATAAATCAAAAGTGTATATGTCTACCCTGAGCCCATATATGTATACTGTGGGCAAAAAATACAACAATTTTGCTCTCAAGCAGAGCCCTTTGTAGAGCTGTGTGACTGTTAGTGGCCAGCAAATGTGACAACAACAATCCTACCTGTGGCAAAAACTGGAGTTCCCAGATCAGGCAAGAAAGAACACAAAAACATGAAAATTGGCAAAAATTTCAAAATGTTGGTATTATTATTATTTACAACTGTTACAACTTTGAACAATATTTTAACCTTCGACCTTCTGCCTATCCCTATAACTAATAGAGAATTGGTAGCTAAATAAATGGCTACTTCAGTGGGCTAAAGGTTAACAAGCAGATATGTACCCCTGCCATGAGAATGGTGTGATTAAAGATAGCGCTATAAACTGAGACCATAAAAATATTTGTATATCTGTATGACTGAACGATAGTGTTTAAAAAAACAGTGACCTGATGCATTTTAGTTTTACATCATCAAACTGTACTTGTTGGATCCCAAAAATTTAGAAGAACCCCGATCTACTCAGACCCTAATTTTTTTCAGGACTGCAATAGGAAACACAACATTAATTTTCCTAGACCTAATAAGAGCTGAGTACGCAGACACCTATACCCAACTTACTGAGGAGGGACTCCCGACTAGCAGTGTCTTGGTCCAGTAGTGCCGAGGCCACCCACACCAGTCCTACCACCAGCACTCCCAACAAGAACAGCACCACAAACGTCTCATACACACGTGCCATGATACCCTACGTACAAAACATAAAGAGTATAGTTCAAGTTTTAATAAAGATGTTATCTGGTTTGTAAACTACAACACAATTGACTTAGGCTTTGGGTTTTTCATTTCAACTTGAGAAGTGTCTGGGGACTGACCAAAAGCTTGTTGGTAAGCAAGTTTTACTTTTGTGTAAGGATAAAACCACTGGAAAAGTTTCTTGATTTACAGTACTGCTAATGCACTCATAATTAACACTTGAGACTAAACACTAACATTTTGTATCTACTAAATACTGTATTATTCATCGAGCATTACATGTCCTTTAAATGTCATTTAACTGTAATATTATTACCATAAGTGTACAGTCAACTGCAATTTTGCCCTTAAGCTATGAAGTTGTACTTCAATGTGAAATAGATAAACCAGTTCATCATCAATGGTCAAGGATTTCCATATGTTTGTATATTACCTTCTTGGACCCCATGAAACCTTCTGACTCGGTAAAGAAGTATGCAAATGGCATCAAGATGAACAGAGACAGGTTGGAGAACAGGAAGACATGATTCCATAAACCTGGGGAAAGGAAACAAACCTTTAGTAACACAGTAAGCCCACCTGCAGTATGATTTCTATTGGTCTTACCCAATGTGGCAATCTGGGAATACCAGAGATGTCCAGGGTACCTTCTTTGATGGACAAAATATACCCCAAATCTTTTTTTCCATCACTGCACTAGTCCATCATACTTTACATTTCTGACAGGCCAAATCCTACTTGCCGCCTTGTTGCCTGACATTTGACATCACCGCGTAGTGAGCTCACAGCTAAGTGTATACAGCTCCATTGCAACATGGCCCTTCGAAAGTTCAACTGCAAAACCATTCTGACTATATTGAACTTTATAATGCAAGTCCACAGCAACTCATAGTTTATGGTCGCACTGACCCAAACATTAAATCTCACCATGGATGAGAGAACTGTTGAGCCATTTCATGTACCAACTCTTGGGGTAGATGAGCAAGATCTCGTTACTGATGATGGAGATGGGCAGGAGCAGCACAGCAGCCGCCGACACGGCCAGGGTGAAGGTACAGATCCACAACCTACAAACATAAATAAGTAAACACAAACAAATACACATCGGGGCTCATTGCAAATTACCTGCACCAAACATATTTTAACTGCACCACTCAGACAATACGAAGTATGGATCATACTAAAAACTGTTCAGAAACAATTGCCATTATTTCTTTGTGTGTGTGTGTGTGTGAGATGGTGGGACACAGCAGGTATTGTTGCAACAATCAAGGTACAAAAGCAGATGGTATCTGCACTTACGATATTCTGTACACCCAGGCGTCGTCGTCAGCCTGATAGAAGTCGTCCCTCTCTGAACGTTTCCTGAACTTGGTCGTCACGATGAAGGAGATGCCATACAGGGCCATGAACAGCAGCAGGGAGATCTGGGAACAAGAAGGAGAGGTAACATCTGTGAGCAGTCTCCGGGTAAGAGAGCAAGTGACAGGCTTGGATTGATGTAACTAGCTTCCTTCGCAGACTTTTTTAATGGCGGCAGCATTAATTTTGCGGGGGGAGCGCTGATACACGATTGTTTACACGGGCTCCCACCGCAGCAAAACTCCCTCTGCCATAGCCCATGTAAAAAAATCATGTATCAGAACCTGACTTTTGTACAAAAATAAGATAACGTCGCTGCAAAGTCTGCAAAGGAGGCTACATGTACATGTAACTGCCTTCAGGCTAATATTGCAGACCCCGATTGCAGACATACCACTTAAGCCTGGGTATAAATCTGTATGGTAATAATTTTAATAGTATACCCTGAAGGTCAAGTATACTACAAGGTTGAAGTCAGTGTAACTATGTAAATTGCCCTGTACCAACTGAAAACCTACAATATATGTATCATTTATACAGTGTATAATTATATGATACATATACTGTAGGTTTTCAGTTGGTAAAGGGCAATTTACAATAAGTTGTACACAATCTCAGGTTTTTTTTCGGTTCTCCATCGCTACAATGGATGAGCGCCTCTTTCATGCACCTTCAAGTATAAATATATACAGTCCAATTCTGGATAAACAGTCTCTGTGACAGAAGTAGCATGTGTATGTCCCATGTGAAATGATGTAGTAGCAGGTATGCAGACAATCTCAGTTAATCAAATTTATACTGACTATTTATCTTTTTCGTGTCAGTTTAGTATGCATAAATTGCTTGTTACGTGATTTGTACTGCTAGGGAGTGTTTGGACACTTCTGTTGCAGACTGGTTGTAATCAGATAACTGCTACATTTTACCCAGGCACAGCTGCTATATAGCTTAACTAAAGTAAACAGTGTAGAGTCAACACTCCTATAACTTTCACTGTGCTGATCCTAACAAAAGATGTTGGGTGTTTTAAAACCAAACAGGTATGCCAGACATTAAATAATAAATCTCCACCCACAACGGTTCAATGTCCAATTCTTAATATGCTGACTGTGAGTTCAATGTTGCCTGAATAAACAATGACCTCATTCAACAAATAGCTGTAAAATAGGTTAGTAGGTCGATTACATGTACAGGCTATACTATACCCCATACTACATTAACAAAGCACACATCTATTTATCAGAATTATACATGCACTTTTTCCTATCTTACCTGACACAACTGATCATCCTTTACTTCTCTACAGTACAGTATACTAGTAGTTAAAACTTTCAGTTTTTCCATAAATCATTAAAACTGCATTTAGCAATCATTTGGTTACTTACAGATCTCTCAGTAGATGCTGATACATCATGTTTATCATACAGAGATACAATCATTTCCCCTTCCTGGTACAGTGTACTTCAGGACAACTTGATTGTTGCTTTGATGGGATTAGCAATATCTAGTGATGCATATCAGAATGTCACTACTTTGAATTCTTCCAATTCTTTAACACTGTGAATGCCACAATGCATGTTCTCTAACAACAGTTCAGTACATTGTATGTCGGCCATCCTTTTCACCGGAAACACTTGACAACAAAGGTGTTTGGGTTGTTGTGATTTCCAGACTGTTGGACAAAGGGCTGAGTCAGCAAAAACACCTGGACACACCCTGAGGCCTATTGTAACTACTGTACAAACATGCCAGACCTTGAAGCTAATGTATAGGTATTAGCAAAACACATATTTGCCTAGTTAAGGGGCCATAGTCAACAGCAATAAATTCCAGGCAGGAAAAATGGCAAGGAATGATTTACCTTAGAGCACCTTTAAATTAATAATTTTGTTTGAGATGATTTTACATGTACATGTATAACACAACAATGCCTACATTCAGAAATGGAGTTCAACATATGCAACCCATAGGTCAAAGTACTGTAACAGTTCACTCAGACAGAATGATGATCACAGTGACTGGTTTAACAACATTACATACATGTATGTACTCCTGATGAGGAATTTCGTTTCATCCTTTGTTTATTCATGAAATATGCAAATGGTAATCAAAAGCTTGTCATTATTGAGGTCATGAAGGAAGAGGTCAGGGTCAGACAAAATATAACAAGACACAGGTTACATGATTGAAGTCCTGAAGCAACAATGATATTTTAAAACAGCAGGTTAAAAGTTTAGGTACATGGTACAGGTACTGTAAATAATGATTTGTAAATAGGAGTAAAATCATTAAATGTAACATATAAAAAGTAACTGCATACACATACATTTATATTTATTTGACTACTACATATGATCTTACATTCATCATGATTGGTGGCAAAATTCTTTGTGTTTACCAACTCATGTGAGAAGATGGTGACTGACCACTAGCTATATAAGCTACACCACTGAACTCAGCATGCCAAGTCAAGTGAAAAACCACATCTGCCTACAACATCCTGTGGTTATCAAAACAATTACCTGTCCATCCACTACAATAACCATCATTACTTTAACAACTGGGGGGAATATAATTATATTTATAAGGGATGAACGACAAAGGGTCCTCAAGCTTTGGGTGGCCTGTTGGATTCAGTTTTACTTTAGACTAGCTAGGACTGCCTGTACTGTAGTATAGATTGTATGTACAGACAGTACAAAAGTTAGAATCCGGGACAATTTCTGAAGCCTACCAAGAAGCATTTTCTACTCAGGTGGTCGTCCTCAAGATAGGTTTTATATAGCTTTATGTTATACTCGAAGTATGTCTTTTTACTGGAATAGATGAACTGGAATATTAAAGGGACAATAAAATATTGTTGTTGGATTTGTTCTGATATTGCCTGGGTACAATGCTGGTTAGGTACGTCTGCTCCGAGGGGCGCTTTCCAACGGAGTGGACATGAACTTTAACTAGGATGGTACCTAGGCTAATTCTGATACATAAGATAATATCTGGTCAACCTGCAGCTGTGGCCCTCTGGGAATTGTAACTTAATCCTAATTGTATCTAATGGCCAGTTCCAGTCTGTCCATTAAGATAAGAAATTTACAGATTAATGTGAAAATACAGAAAAACCATTTATAAGGTGTTTGAACCAAAAGTAGACTATATGAATATTAATATTTCCTGGCAAGATACATGAAATGGGGTAAGGATTGTGTGAAGATTAATCTACATATAACTCTATAGCACTTACATCTTATCATGTAATGATATATGCTTTTCAGATCAATTCTAATGTGTAGATCGCATTTAGCCCACAAAACCTGATTCTCCGCAGATTTGGTTACAAATTATGCTGCATACTTGATTTATGAGCATCAAGCCTATGAGGAAATCATCATGCATAATTCGCAACCGAGAACACTACATGAGTAATTACATTATGATGAAACACAGCACATATCCCCCGTGATAATTTTCACATTACTAGTACAACTCAAGGACACAGCTGCAGTAAAGGTACAGTGTGATTGAAAAATCAATGGGGGCTAGCTTTGAATGGTTAGAGAGGGCCTTGTGATGTCCACATGTCCACAGATAGAGCATTTGACTTCCATAAAAAGAATGAATCAGTCTCCGGACATGTGACCCCTTATGTTTGAGCTGGAATAATTACATTACACCAGCAGCTTTCATTAAGCTGAAGCAGTCCCAAATTCCCTTAGCATACAAAACACATAAATATGGGCTTCAGGTCTTTATAAGATGACAGTAGGTGTGGAATTACATGCTGAGTTACAGTACCGGTCCAACAATTGTATACATGATAAATCTTCAGGCTCTATCTCTTTTATACTGACATTCAAAAACTGTATGACAATACAATGTATTTTCTTCTTACAATTCAATCACAATGCAAAAAGGTTGCGACAGTGTCCCAGAGGAATAGTACCTGCAAAGCATACTCAGGGGCTACATGGTGGAAACATTATAAGGAAAATAACGTCTGGTAATCGAATTAAGGTCAATGTAGATTCCAATTGTTTTTTTTTTTGCCAGGGTTTAATCTATTGCAAAAATATATAAAATCTGAGTGATCCTTGAAAATCAGGAAAGAAAATACAACTGTATCTGATAGAGAAAAACAAGCAGGCAGGTGGCATTGAACTGACTGGGTAATGTGTACTTTAAAAAGTAACATGTACGTAATAGTCTGTAATGTAAAGATAACGTTTACTTGACACTGAAGACCACCAGTTCTGTTTTCTTCTTCAGGGCAATGTGGTCTCTTTTACTTGCTATATCTTCAGCTAACTGTGACTATGGCATGACTTCCATTTATTTAGGACAGAAAGAGTTGGGGGTCAATTTAAGCCAGGGCTTCCAAAAAGTGGATCGAATCGTTACGTAGAACATCCTTTTGAAAGAAGTGTGAAGTTATCTGAGACTCGGACATGGAGATCGATCTTGGAGGTACCTCTGCAGTCCTTTTTTGAGAGGTCTGAGGGTTTATGACTTTGTTTACCTACACACATACTAAGAGATAATTGATTGGCATGGGTGACAGATTCTGTAAAATTTGCGCAAAAATGTAACAGGACGAGTTATGTCAAGCCCGGCCATTTCTTGCCCGCAGGGTGTTCACGGTGCATAGTTTATGTAAACAAAATGTGCAGACATTTTAGATCCCTCTCCTGACAAATCACGGCGATATAGTTGACGAATGCACGATTGCTGTGTATATAAATACACATTTGCAGCTAAAATGCTGAAAATCGGACTTACAACATATTCCCTGACAGCGTTGTGGAAGACTTGTTCTTGCGGGTTCCAAACGTCGTCTGCTTCGTCGGCCATTTCGTGTCGACGACAAAAAAACTGGTCAAAGTCTCACATACAACCTCAAACCGATGCTCGTGCCTTCTTGTTCCTAACCTCCATGGTGCTGCGCGCTGGTTCGTAGCATGTGTAAGAAGCTGGGAAATTGTAGGAGGGAAACAAAAAACAGAGACGACTTCCCGGGCACGTTCAACTGTCAGCCTTCGGACACTGCGCTTGTTTTTCTTCCTGCCACCGCATCAAAACGCTACAAATCGAATACTCTTCTCCAGGGATGATATTCCATTCAAACCACTAATAAATTTCACAAAAAATAAAACTATATTTTACGCAGAATGGAAAATATGGTAAATGATATGCTTGTATCAGCGATTTAGGTTTATACATGAAGTAAGGTAAACAAATTCTGTTGCGTTTAAATGCGGTTTTGACCTGTAACATTTAGGTGTTCACAACATCTGTATTTGTGCCTAACCATTTTGGTCAACACCTCATTCGAGTTTGGTATTAAATCATCAAATAACCATGACTACAAAAACTTTATTTACTCTTCATTTATGTATTTAAGCTGTTGACGTGGATGATTCTAGAAATGTGCAAGCTTTGTTTTATATTTTCAGGGAAGAGGATATTTACTATGGGCAGCTTGATTTCATGGGAACAGTATTGATGAAGATGATGGCAGCAACAACCAAGAAGACAGAGGAAACCATCCAAGATTTCAAGTATTGTGAAGTTTGTCGACGTCATCATTCACAGGGCAGGAAGCATGTTTACTCCAGAACTCACAGGGATAATATCAACGCTATCATCAATAAGTATGGCAAGAAAGTCAAGACAGCAAAACCTGTCCTAAAGCACCCTGTAGTTGACAGTGGAGTCAATGAGGAAAACTTCTGGTGTTACTTTTGTGGATGTGACGTGAAGAAACATGACACAACTGCAACAGCTACAATGAAATATGGAGGATTTTTCCGCCATCTAGCAAGCCAGGAACATCGTCAGAAGACCTTTTCTTTTTGGTGGGACCACAGGATAGAAAAATCGCTGAAAAACAGCTTTTTGTTCACGCAGGAAGAGTATGGGAGGTACAAAAAGAGGCTAGTTGAAGTTGTGGCAAAATGGGAAGCTGATCAACAAAAAATTACTAGAGAACCAGAGGTACCCACACCCTCTTCTGATCAAAGCCAAGCACCTGCAAACCTCAGCGAACTTGAGACCTCAAGTAATCTTAGTGAAGCTCAGCATCAAAAAGTACAACGAGCCACCAGACAGGTCCAAGAACATAGGAAAACAGGTGTAAAGCCGAACAGTAAAGCCATGTATACTATAGAAGCATGTGGAGACAATCTAACATGCATACAACTGCCTAAGGAGCCTGGAGCATGTGGAAACGTCCATACTGGGGCAACACCACCCTGGCTTTGGAAGGACAGTGATGATGATGTTACAGATGTTGCTTCTTCCAGTAAGCAGATAGGTCCAACAGTAGAGGACTTACAGAAGCACAAAAAGCAGAAGACTTTACCCAAAGGTCGTGTCGGAGCGACCTTTGACCGCAGTTCATCAAGCGGTGGTGAGGAGTGGCTGCCATCGTTCGGGCGGGTGTGGCAGGTCGGGAGGAGATGGAAACCATGGCAACAGAAGAGGGAAGGAAGGAGAAAAGCCAGCGCGGCACAGAGTCGACCTGATGAAGTGAATGGACCTTAGTTGTGAACAATATGTGACTATTCAACTGTTACAATGTACAATACCTTGTTCATAATGAAACAGCATGTCACTTTTGAAAACAATTGCATAGTAAGATCCCTCAAGACACATGTAAAGAAGTCAGAAAGGGAGTGCTTGCAATATTGATACTACTGTATGTCCATTTTTATATAGCCATATGCCTTTGTTGTCATTAGAAGTCTTGCTGTGAATAAAACACATGTTAAAGTTGATGCCTTTTGTTATATTACATGTTTGTATACTTATAAAATAGAATGTGACCATTCACTCTAGAAGTGAACTGCACAATATGTTAGAGAAGAGCACATTATTTCAGCAGGAAAACTAAAAGGTATTTAAAATCTAAAAGGCCTGCTCAGTCAAATGGTGTAAGAGTGCTATTGTAAATTGTGAAACTTTTGCTATCATTTCATTTTCATAGTGACCTCTCCACATGACAGCATGAATATGTCTTCCTTGTATGACTACTGTACTACAAAATTGTTTGAACTGCAAATTTAAAGCACTGTGAAAGCCTCCCTTTACCCCTACCACGAAATAAAACCACACAAAATTTATTGACACCTGAACTGACAGGCTGTTTTTTGACCATAGATTTGGACTGAAATCAAGATAGACATTTGATTATTGATTGAAGAATTTTGAATTGACTTTTTTTCATTAAAATACATGTATGAACAGGAAAATGCGTTAAGTGTATTCAGGCAAGAAAAAAATTGCAGCGGACATTTCAGTGTAAAACACAACAGGCACTTGTTTTCCGTGAAGTAGACACCCTGAAAGGTTGCATGTGATGTAAAAACAAAATGGCCGCCTCAAAGTTCAAAATCGCTTTGGTGCAACTTTTCGTGACCGCTAACAAGTCAGAAAACCTCGCCCGTGCTTCGAAACTTATTTCACAAGCTGCTGGGGGAGGTGCCAACCTGGTGGCGTTACCAGAATGTTTCAACTCCCCGTATGGGACGAAATATTTCCCCGAATATGCTGAGAAAATCCCCGGCGAATCCACAAGCATGCTGGCGAAGGTAGGCTGAGCGGTTGTTCTTGAAGTTGGAGAGCGAAAATTCTCCTATTCGCTATGTTAAATCATCTCACAAGAATGTTTTGCATGTCTTTATTTAGGTGATAATTGTTACAAATAATCACTGTCACGCCTCCTTGTAGTTATTTCAGCACTGTTTTCACACTTATTAAATGGCCACGCCCCCTCCATTAAGTTCCTGACAGCTTTCAGTTTACAAGTGAGCTGGAATTTCTAAATTCGCGATGGTCTCCTTTTTTGTCCAAAATTGAAGACGAATCAAAGTACACAGTGGGATGAAAACACAAACAATTGAAGCAATAAGAAGAAATTTGAGGATTCCGTCAATGAATTTTGAATCTGTATGATCCTTGGTGTGGTCTGGATTACTCTGGAATATATCACGATCACTTGCAGGCTGCCAAAGATAACAAGGTATTCCTGGTCGGGGGTTCGATTCCCGAGGAGGATGGTGGCAAGCTGTACAACACGTCTACAGTCTTCAACCCTGACGGGGAGCTAATCGCAAAGTTCAGAAAGGTTCACTTGTTTGACATAGGTGAGTTGCTACTTTTGTGATGGAACTTGTCCATTCTGTGTCATGGTATTCTATTACTATTAACATTACATGTATGTTCCTGATATAGACAGAAAGTATAACTTTGAGGGGAAAAAAGCAAAAATGTATACTAGTATAATGATTATGTTAGTTCCCAAATCCTACCATGTTTGATTTTCCCACGTGAGTTTAGTAGAATGGTCGTCTTGCATCTTTTCTCGAGAAAAAAAGCCATCTTAAAATTATGATCTTTTGGCAATTTTTAAATTTTGCTTTCTTGATATATCATCTAATGTTTTACAATCTTTCCTACTATGTTACTGCCAGATGTACCTGGTAAAATCCGGTTTCAAGAGTCAGAGACACTGAGCCCAGGGTCAGGACTGGTGACCTTTGACACCCCTTACTGTAAGGTCGGCCTAGCTATCTGCTATGACATCAGGTTCCCTGAGTTAGCCCAGATCTATGCAAGGTTAGTGTCATAGTTCTGTACGGGCTAGGGCTAAGAGATATAAAATAATTGTGGTTTTTCACTCTACTGTGTACTTTCGTCTTCAAGCCTCCTGCAAAATGCCACAAGGCATCCTGCAAAATCCAGAAAGTTGTCGTGTGAAATCCCCCGAGATATACCGTGGGACTTGATGCATATCATGAAGCCTATACTGTATGCAGGCCCATTGTGGTTAACCTGGAGTCCAGCCTTGTACTAGTAAGCTTTAGTCCGCTCCCCAAGATCTACTAGCCCTTAGCAGGGTAGCAGATCTAGGGGAGCTTATGAGTCCAGGCTAGCCGCCTACCGTATGATTGTGTTGCCAGGATATTGGAGTGATCAGACTTTTAGCTGTCTGTAAGATGCATTTTCATAAATCATTAGTGTTCACATAGGAGCTTGCAAGTTACATTTCTGAAGGTGTTTCGTTTACTTTCCTTGTTCCACTTTGTTTTGTAGGAGAGGGTGCAAGCTGCTCCTGTATCCTGGTGCCTTTAACATGACCACTGGACCGGCCCACTGGGAACTCCTACAGAGGGGGAGAGCTCTGGATAACCAGCTGTATGTGGGAACTGTCTCTCCTGCCAGGGACGAGAAGGCTTCCTATGTGGCCTGGGGACACAGCACTCTAGTCAACCCATGGGGAGAGGTAAGATTGTGTGCTCAATTCATTTTACAAGCGTGTCTGAAAAATTCTTCTGTTTCTTTATCATGCAAAGTGAGAAAACTTAAATGATCAAGCCAAGTGTAAATTGTGCAAAATTTCACTTGTTCTTCAGGATAAAGCCTACCCCTGAAAAAGTAATACAAATTCATTCGTAATTCTTTACTTATCCTTATCCTTATACTTAGCTCAAATACCTCTTGAACAAAAAATTGGAGCTTTCAGACTTCCAGGAAGTATTGGTCCCTCATGCAATCCTCTGTCAACCTACTTTTATCTGGACAAGCAGACATACAAACCCACAACTCAGCACCCAAAATAATACTGCCGTACCCAGAAGTAATGAGACAGAATTTAGATGGAAGAGTTTGGTTTGATTTCCTTACAGTAAAGCAGGGAAATCTCTTAGTCAATGCTTGTCATATGTCTAAACACATTGATTTCACTGTTCAATCCTAATTAAGACTGTTCCATCATGTTCCCAGGTGGTGGCCAAGGCTGGGCATGAAGAGGAGATAGTTTACAGTGATGTTGACCTGTCATATGTAGATGAAGTGAGGTCATCGATCCCAACATCCAATCAGAGAAGAGCAGATATCTACAACTTGCAGGACATGAGCAACAACTAACAATGCCTCAGACTATCACAAGGCTGACCATTCATATCAAATAGCAAGATGATCATGTTTAGGCTCTATGTAATTTTTCATACATAGGATCATGTATAGGTTCTATGTAGTAATTTTGCCTTTTTGATATCATACAACAAAACGATCATGTATAGGCTTTTTATTGACATTGCTTGATGAACTTATACAAGGAGCCTGTGATTGTGTATGCTAGCTGCAAGCTAAGATTGTAATGTAGCAGCCAAAGGGTATGCAAAACACTTCACAGAGGCAAGATCGACTGTCGATCATCCAGAAATTTGACAAATCTCTTAACAGTCTTTCAGTGAGCACTCATGATATCCTAGGTCTTCCAATGATGTCTCTATGATTTCAATGACCAATGATATTGGTTCTTCATCTATGGTCTCTAGATCTGTCCTGTGAAAATGGAGTGAAGTTTACAGCTTCTTTTCATGGCTGGAACACTGAATCAAATAGCCTCTGCTATAGTATAGTAATGACATACAGGAAAGTACTTAACGTTTTTTGAGATTGTGGTTTATTTCTGTAATTCACTCGTGTATAACATTTACAAGGCATGGTATTCACTAAACTATTATCTACCTTCAAGTATACAATTTACCAGGTTTTGTCAACACCTGCAAAATCATGACAGACATACGCACAATCTTTCGTATGGAGACACAAGATGTTTGCATTGTTTGCAATTTACACTGCATTCTTTGCTGTTAGTGTTGGTTTCCAAGAACTACTATGAGGATTATAGGATTATAACAACAGGCATTTTCCTCAATAAAGACAATGATGGAAAATACAACTCAAATGTGTCACAGAATTTATGTAGGACTTTGCAACACTCAGGCAAGAAATTCAAACAAGTCAAAATAATGATACATGTACGTGTATTTGTGTGAATTTCCAATGGCAACGATACTGTCTTTTGACAAAAATTGATACTCCCAGTAACAGGCGAGTTTATACATTGTACCTCAATGGTCTAGATATATACATGTAGACTTGACAACATTTCAAGTAACAACCATAAACATCTTTCAGTTGTGCTATAGAAGTCAGTAATATTTGCATATCATCATATGGATCTGTACAATTTTTATGCCCAAAGCCTGTCATAGGAAGTAATGACCAATTGAATGAAGATTTCAAAGCTGAAGTTGATTACCTTGTGTTCTTTCAATCAAAGTAACTATGGCATCTGATCAGGATGTGTAGGACAGAAATTCGTTAACATGAAAATGTGGAATACATCATACTGAGATAAAGAATGTACATTGTCACCACCTATTCTAAACATCCAAACATTCTCAAAACAATTATTGCACTTGCAGGTCAGAGAGAACATTGAAAAAGTTGACTATTCCTTATACATTGTTATATGTACACAACCTCCACTTTTTTCTTCTGTACCTTCAACCAAATAGCACAATTTCTGGCAGTTGGAAGGCACAAGTTAGTACAATTTTTTTTCAATTTCTTACCAATCAGATGATATCGTAAAGTTTTCTCAAGTTAGCTTTCTAATTTATCTATCTATTACTCCATAATTTCACTGTACAAGTTGTTGACACAGAAGTACATATTCCAGCAGCCAAAGCAACAACTCAAAACCAGCAGTACAACTTAACAACACAGTCAGGGATGTCACAATGATACACATGCACATGTTTGGAATGGGATATACTGGAGTCTCACTGACCAGTCTAACTGTAAAAGCAACACTTTTTTTTTAATGTAGAATCTGACAAATACCTATCTAATATCTGACTGAAGATGATCTTTTTTTAATGATGTTTTGAGACAAAATGTTGTTGTTCATGACATGACAAGAAGGAACTGTGTGCAATACATATACATATTATGGTGGACATTGAACATATTGAGAAATAAGTGCGACCGCCAATAGGATGTTTCAGATCAAGGAGGTTCAACAATGAAACAATAGAGACACTGATCTATATATTCAATAGAAAATACTTTGACACTAGCACAACATAGCATGAAAGTTCATCTGTGTTGGTACAAGTCATTATGAAGTTAAAGACTAAATTTTATCTCTGTATGACCCGCTACTACAGTCACGTTTCTCTGATGTCACGTTCCAATAGTAGATGGGTCAATTCCGTGAACAAGGTTGACGGAGTCAGCCAAAAATTTGGGTAAGTCCCAATTCATTCTACTGTTGGAGATAAAGTTTAGTCTTGACTTCATACTAGCACAACATGTAGTCTACATGAAGGGTGACCTCCTGTGTGCCTTGCCTTTCTTCTTGAAGTACATTTTGATGAGCCAGTTGACAATGAAGGGCCAGACTAAGATGAAAAAGGCTGTTTTTCCAGACAGGTTGGAGAAAGGCCACCAGGAACTTTCCTAGGATAAAGAAAACATAAAGGTGGTCTGTAATGGGGAGGTACTTCTCAACTCACTGAGATTTAAAGGGGAACATCAAGAAAGTTTCAGTAAATTCTGGATAAACAGAAGTACAGCGAGGAAGAAAGAGGGGTAGGCAAAGGAAGAGATGGGAGGTTAACATCAGAGAATGGACCAGCATGACATTAAGTGAAACGTTAAGAGGAACAGAAAAACGAGAAGGGCGGAAAAACCTTATTGTCATATTATCTGTGGTGCCCCAACAGTTGAACAATTTGACTAAGGGATAGATGAGACGAGAGAGATGAGATGAGACAGTAACAATGTACTACAGCAACTGGCCATGGTTGAACATATTCATGCATACCTGTTGCTGTTGGGGTTGCACAGCTTGAACTGCAGGGGCAACCATACCTCCTCTTGCCTGAAATATAAAGGAAACCTTTGTCACAATGGTAAAGGTACAGGTAGTCCCAAAGCCTTTTGAGGCTGTAGGGGTAGTGGGTTGTTGATCCACTGTGTCTAGGGCACGATATTGTAAGTCAAAGCCCAACCCTCTCCTTTCACCGCCTTTTACCTCCCCAACTGAAGTGAAGTGCCCACTTTACATCTGGGTAGAGTGAAGAAAGTCATGTAAAGTGCCTTTTCCAAGGACACAATGTCTAGCCAGGAATGAAAGGAATTGGACCCGTGACCTCTTGATCACGTGTCCACTCCCCTAGCCGTTCGACACCACTTTAACTTTTATTTCCTTAATTGGCATTTTTGAGTACATTCTTAATATAGATCACTGTAGTCAAACAAAGAACATCTATAAATCCTCGCAAACACAGAAATTCTGCAACTACCTGAGAAGTAGAGAGTGCTTCCAGGGTGCTGAGCCTGGCCAGAACAAAGTTCATGTCCTGCTGTAGACGGTCCAGTGCAACGGCTATGTGTTGATTGACGTCCGTTGGCCCCTGCCCTCGCCCCCTCCCCCTCTCTCCGTCATCTCCACCCCCTCCTCCGTAGTAACCCCCCGCCCCTCTTCTGCCTGGGGTACCCCCTCTGTCTCGAGCACCTGTACACAAGCACATTACACTATACATAAGAATGGATATAAAAAAGATATTCTTAAACAATGTATCCTATAGGATGATGTTTGGGATCATTTTACCAGTGAGCTTTGTGCATTTATTTTGATGTTATATTGTTCTTCTTTGGAAAAAGTTAAAGATCTGGTCTATGACCAACCATGGAAGAAGCTACACAGTGAACAAATTCTACAAGAGATACCAAGCAATACGTACATGTACACCTTGACTACTAATGGTCAAAGTTTTATCATCAAACCCACCTCTCCCACCGCTGCTTGTGCTGTCTCCACTTTGCCTTCTGCTGCCCAGCTGTCCACTCTGACCTTTGCCCTGGCCCCCCATCTCTCCACCTCCTCGACCAATCACAGCAGGGCTCTCCAACTCCAACCGTCTCTCCACATCACCTGACCTGCCTTGACGAATCAGAGGCGACAAGCTCAAACTGTCGTTATATGAATCATCCATGTGTGAAGAATCACCGGTAAGCGGCAAGCTGCTCGAGAGGGCCTCCATCCCATCATGCCCTTCTGTCTGCTGCAGTGCACCATGGGAAGGAAGTCCGTTGTGGTTGTGGTGGATCTCAGCCTGAGTCACAAAGCTGTTGTTTCTAGAAAGACTCTCGGGAGTCTGGCTACTTGGAGATGTAGCTCCTGTTTGACGGGATATTAGGTTGGGCATCTGTAAGAAAATACCAATAACTTATAGTTAGAAAGGGAAGGAGAATTGATACATGTATTTGAAATTCTTAAAAATTGTTTTCCCAAAGGTCTATCAAAGAGTGAAACTTCTCACCATCCAATTGGTTTAGATCCTTGTCTTTAATTTTAAGCACTTAAGATTTGTCTATACAGATATGAAGGCTACTAGTACTACTAGATACTTAGTCACCGGTATATTAGTCATTTTGTACATCATGCATAGTCTGGACATTTTTCTTCTGTCTTCCAGTGACTGCTGTGAAAGAGTGTTATGTCAAAGGATGCCTGTATGAGTTGACAAGTACAAAACTTCAGATTTCCACACCTCATCAGGGACTGCATTAATTGACAGCTAAAAATACCTAGATTTGCCTACCTCATCAGGGACAGCTGGTGTGTCCACGCTATCCTGATACAGCTCACTGTCCGTGTCGGAGTCACTGTTGACGTGATGGGGAGGGAAACTGTGGCCGTTCAGTCTCTTGGGAAAACTCTCCTCTCTGTCATCTGGTAATGACAAAATCACATTCATCCATGAATATGAAAAGATACAAAATAGAAAAGTTAATGAAAAATGCTAAGTAATTGTTTTTTTATTAGAATTAAAAGTGACCTTCATCTGGCTGTGCAGGTCCCTTCCCATGATGCTTGGCTGGCAGTGGGGTGTCAATAATGACTGGAGGGGTCGGAATCTCCATCAGCATCACCTTGGTAACAGGGGGCGTGGTCACTTGGTTTCCATAGGGACTATTGTCATCAATACCTGGGAGGGACAGAATAGCCACCAAGTTTATTTTATGTTACAGCTCAATGTAGGTATTCTATCTCTCCTTCTACTGCCATTCTCTGCAATGACTTGTGCTTCAAGCCTGTTAGTGATATCATCGGCTTGATAATTTAACTGAAAGCTGTCCTGAACTAAATAAGGTTTTTTAGGCTATTGGTAAGGCTTTTTAGGCTATTATGTGTAATGGATACAGATAGACCAGAGAAGCATGTTTTTTTGTTGTTTTTTGCCCTGTTCAAATTGTTTAGGACTAATTCCTTGTATTACTTTCTTTATAAGCATTCCTTCTTCTGTCTGTGGGCTATATTTAACCATACCAATGGTACAAATGAGCAAGATATTTATAATAATTCCATTCAGGTTCTTTCAGTAATGTAATTGGCTTTTGGGAAAGTCTCTTATAAAAAAGCAATCACAATTTAAAATTCTACCTTGAGTGACTAAAATCATGCATATGTCATCCAAAATGAAGATGCAGAATCATGTACGCACACCTGTAACTGTGTCATGTTGAGAATTATTTATTTCACTCTTCTTTGTACAAATCAATGTATTACATCAATTATCTCTCAATTGTCAAAAATACATAGGATAATTCACATCAATCAAATAGAATCAGATAACACTGAGTGTCAAGTACATGTACCGGCTTAATTTGATAAGCAGATGAAATTAAAACTCCGGATCAAGAAAGTATCTAAAGGATCATACCAACAGTTATATTCACGGATCTTGAAATCATCTTAATAACCATGGATTAAGGATCATTAATAATCAAACTACCTAGGATTATCTAAATCAACAATTAGACAATTTTCATGTCCGTGATCATTTATACAAGAGCAAATCAATTCCTGATTTTCATTTATTACCACCAGCAAAATGCAGCAAAGATACCTTTGCCAGGTTGAACTTCTTCCTCCTCCACTTCCTCTACTTCCACACCAGATTCTTCCCTCTCCTCTGATTGGCTGCTGTCTCCCTTGCCTTGTTTGTGATTGGTCAAAGCCTCTGCTTCTCTCTGGTTGATCACTATCTCTTCTTCTCTCCGATTGGTTGAGACATCCTCCCCTCTGTGATTTGTTTCTTCTTCCTGCACTCCAACCTTCCCTGCTTCTCCATCTTGCGTCTGATTGGTAATTTCAGTTTCATTTTGTTCAGAATTGTCTGTGGATTTTTCTGTGTTTTTGTTGTTATTAGTTTGTAAATCATCTAAGGTCTCTCCAATGTGATTCGTGGGAATCTCTCCATTTTCTTTTATTGCAAGAACTGGTTGGTCAGAGATGGACAGTTCTGATTGGTTCAGTGAAGATTTCCCTGATTGGAAAGGGGTTTCAAGGTCAACAAGTTCATAGAATGGCCCAAGGACATGCATGAAGTCCTGCATTTCTTTGTCCTGTGGTAGTGCCTCAATGATCTGAAAAAAATTCATGAAATAACACTTGTAACTAGTTCATTTAAATCCCAGTTACACGGGTAATAAAGGGCAGTTAATGAAAATTTGCAAATACATGTACTGTACACAAGTCCTTAATACCTGTATTCAATAGAATTGGTAGCCCAATGGCTACTTTGGTGTGCTAAAGGTTAACCTAAGAACTGTTAAATCCATTTTATAACCATGTACCTTTTTCAGAGTGTCTACATAGCTGTCCATGGCTTCTTCTTTGGGCATGTTGCCAAGGCGGTTCCATGCCTCCCTGAAAACGTGGATAATGGGTCAGTTGTGTTAAAGGCATCAAATGCAATTTCAGGGCAGCAAAACTACATTTTCAAATTCAATTTTCTGGTCATTCCTTTAGTGTAGTAAGTTGACTCAATCCTGTCCCAATGCATACTGATATCTGTGAGGCAAAATTGCAATGTCACTGATAGAAAACGGTCACTGACTTGTATTGTATCATATGCATAGGCTGGTTCCCCAAAAAATACAAAGCTATTAAATGTAAAAACAGTGAATACAGCTACATAATATTTATACATATACAATGCAGATGCAGTTTTAGTTCAACCAATAAAATTAGAAAAGCTCTTATGAGATTTACAAGTAATTCCCCAGAGGATCTTACCACTTTGCTTTGCCAACTACATCCCAGAATCCGGGCCTGCTGATGTCACAGGGACCGATCGTGGCCTGCTTGTAGTAGCCGTAGAATGTGAGCATGGTCTCGTGGGAAGGGGTGATGGACCCTGGGAAATAATACACACAAATCATCTGTCTAGTAATTAATGCTCCTGTTGTGAAGATGGCTTCCTCAGTGACAAAGAAGATGGTCAGTTGGGAATGAAAGAATAGCCCACTTTATTTTGTCTGATTCAGAAGAGGCATCTTTGCAAAGATTCACTACTATATGAAGCGTCACATGCTTCACAGTTGAGTATAAGATGAGTTACATTTGTTTACGAAGAAAATGCTGCCAACTACAGCAGAAATCCGTGTGGTCAATGGTCATCACTTCAGATAATATCAATATGATGTGAGAACAAAGCAGGCAACCACCTCTCCAGCCAAACGTATTCATTACTTGCTTGCTAACGATTATAACACAGTATAAACGGCAGAGCTGGCCACATTTACCCGTGTATCTGGCCAAACAAGATGTTTACCAAAACAGGGTTACTGACACAGAGGTTACAAACAGAGGGGGACCTGGGCAAAGGGCATAGCCAACTCCCACAGCGCGTATCCACACCAAAAACACACAATTTTACCACATTTCTCGCCTTGACAACGACATTGATACGTCAAGCACAAACTTAAGCACATACAGGTACCGTGCAAGCAGATGTAGAGCGCAAAACGTACCATTTTTGGGCAGACTTTGTATCACTTTCACAGCAGCATCAAACCTTGCCTGAGGGGCGGCCATGTTTTTATTTGGCTTGCTTATTTGACACCGCAGGCAAACGAAATACAGTTTGTACATGTAATAAATCGACTAAATAGCTGTAACTAGATAATAGCCGACGATTCAAGAGTATTGAGCCGATAGCAGACATTTACAAATTTTGAATATATTTTAATTCTACCGCAATGCTAAAATTGCCGGCTATTACGTGTTCTGTTGACACATACCATGACTGTTCCTTATCGTTTTCTCGCGCTCTTAAGGTGAGAAACTAGAAACTGGGCGAAAAGCAAAAGGTAGTTACATCATGGAGGTTTTTTTAACTCCATGGTTACATGGATGTCATCTCGCTGGGCAAAAACAAACAAGCATACATACAAGCAAAAACACTTGTATATATATTAAATGAGGCCGCTTGGTCATTTCAAAATGATGTTATATTGATTTGATGTAAGACCATGTATTAACCAATGATTAATGAGCCTTTCTCCTTGATGTAACGCTGCACTGAGCATGGCCGGATTAAAAATCAGATTATTGTAAAAAGTGTGGAAGGGGAACTGCAGTTGGTATACAGAAGTTATGTTATTTGTGCGTTCTGCTAAAAATTAATTTCCAACCAAAATCTCAGATTACAGGTTCCCGCACCTGTGCCAAAGCATGACGGGAAGGCTTGAATGAGACGTGTCAGCTCCCATGTCAGCTCCGCGCTCCCGGGCACGAGATTCGGTCTCGGAGCTCGTTTCTCAAACATTACAGGTGTTTTTGCAAGATTTATGACAGTTTGTAGTTAGGAATATCGACAAAAGTACTTCGTTTGACCTTCCCGGCTCGGTAGACGGGGATTTTGTCCTCAGAAATGCCGCAAGTTGTCATGCTACTCCTCCACTTGGAGGGAGTTTCATTCATCCAGTGGTTGCAGACGACATTTTCCGATTTTGCGGACGCGTTGTTGTTTCTGACCAGAATGGGAGACCCGAGGCACGCTTTTCTTGTGTACTTCCCTCTGGCGCTGGTCTTCAGCAGGAGTGTCGGCCTGAGAACGCTCTTAGTCGCCATTATTTCTGAGTGGACCAACCTTATTCTGAAATGGTACGTGCCCCCCTCCCCCTTTGAACTTTGAATGACCCCGCCCCCTTCCATGTAAGAAGAATCTCCGAGTGTGTTTCTTCTCTTTCCCTTGAAACTATCAGGGGAAATATTAACCTCTTCCATGCCAAGGTGGCACCGAAATGTGTAATTTGGGGTAAGCAGCAGGGTTAGATAAGTTCATGACCATGATTTTGTGACAAAATTAAGTGGGCGTGATGTGCCGTGAGGCACTTTGTCCTGTAAAATGTAGATGTAGATGGGCCATTAATTATTCCAGAAGAAGACTAGGATCAGTCAGTCAAAAGATGTGATGAGTTTACATCCGGGTACGTAAGTTTAGTTGTGAACTTGTGGGTTTGTGTGTCTGCTTGTCCAGATTAGGTTGACAGCACGTGGATGGGTGGAAGTTCACATTGACAGGCAGAATGACAGGAGGTCAAAAGGTCAGACACAGGCAATGGCTCTGGCTGGGAGCCAGCAGGAATTCAGGAAGCCAATTCTGCCCAGAGGTCTGAAATCTCTGATTTCTTGTTTTCTTGCAAGACGGAAGTTTGATAATGAAGTTCCTTTCTTTTCAGGATGCTTCATGGAGAGCGCCCTTTTTGGTGGATTAAAGATCCAGAGATATTTGAAGAAGGAAAAGCGCCACACCTGGAACAATATTCCCTGACCTGTGAGACTGGACCAGGTATTTGTCGCCAACTTTTGCCACAATGCACTATCAGCCATTAGATTTTTTTTGCTTTACCAGCTTTATAACCTGGGCACCATCCTCCATTATTAGTCCATAGTTACCGCCACAGCTTTCTCTT
This sequence comes from Branchiostoma floridae x Branchiostoma japonicum, assembly GCA_013266295.2. Taxonomy (NCBI): domain Eukaryota; kingdom Metazoa; phylum Chordata; class Leptocardii; order Amphioxiformes; family Branchiostomatidae; genus Branchiostoma; species Branchiostoma floridae x Branchiostoma japonicum. Next base: position 5,341,219 of record CM023834.1, on the reverse strand, counting down.
TTTGCTTGCTACCATAGTTTTACCATGGAGCAAGCAAAAAGAGTGAGCCAGCCAGAGGATGGCACCCAGGCTGTAACTTTATGCTTCACCTCAGCAAAGGACCACTGACTGCTTTTTTTTAATTTCTGGGTATGGAAGTATTGTTTTGCTTCTGGGTGGTTGGCTGAGCCGTGGGATTGTCTGTCTGTCCTAATTGCTTCAGTTGCATGGTGGAAGGGAGGTGATTTTGACAGATGATGGGAAGGTCAAGCCTTAAGGTGACCCAGCACACACAGGGTGGGAGTAAGTAGCTAGAGGAATTCAGGAAATGGTAAAATACCTAATTGAATTACATCATACAATCCCTTCCACCATTCCAATACAGTCAGAAAACCCAAAACACTTCCAGGAGGTCTCAGCGAACTTGAAGGTCACAATAACCCAAAATACTTCCTGGAAGTCTGACATCTCTGATTTTTTGTTTACAAATCGATTGACATTATATTCCTATCGTGTGTTTTTTTTCTTAAGGCAGCCCCTCAGGCCATTGCATGGTGACTGCAGCAGTACTGTGGGTCGTGGCCTCCGCGCTGGTGTCAGATCTATCAGCAGCTCCCAGTAACAGTTGGAAGAGGTTTGCTTCAATAGAACTATCAGAACTACTAAAATAATGGCAATCTCAACCTTATTTGTCAGCAGTGTAAATGTAGAAAGCTGCACTTACTATCCTGTTTAACCTAAGCATACTGAAGTAGCAGTTTAGCTTTAAATTCTCTATAGGTAATGTATGGGTTAGGCAGCAGGGAGAAGGTTAAAATGCTGGGTCTATATGTGCTTGCACTTCAGAAAAACAGGAAAGAAGTTTTATTGATGCAAAGAAAAGCACATTAACTTTGGTATTCAACTACAAACTACAGCTGTGCTAAAATCAACTGTGTTGTCATTTCAGGAACCCCATCATCAGAGCTGCTCCTTGGCTGATCTACGGTCTGATTCTAACAGCAGCTGGTGTGTCCAGACTCTTCATCGCCACACACTTCCCTCATCAGGTGTTGTTTGGCACGGCTGTAGGTCAGTATGCCCATCTTGCCAAGGGCTCTTATCATTAGTCATAGAAGTTTTATTGTCTGACACAGCTTCTGAATATCTGGTCACCATCTTTGGTCTACCCACTCTACCATATGCCATGATATGGCAGCAGCAATGTATGTATTTTGAAGCTCTGATGTCACATAATTGTTTCAGGTGATCTGATAGGATACATGTTCAACAGGGTCTCTAATTGTTTCAGGTGTTCTGATAGGATACATGTTCAACAGGGTCTCTAATTGTTTCAGGTGTTCTGATAGGATACGTGTTCAACAGAGTCCAGGTGGAATCTTTCCGTCCAAGGATGTGTGTCGCGCTGTCAGCTGGTCTGGCTGTGTCAGCTATGGGACTCTATGGTATCCTTCTACATGTGAGTGTGCATTGTTTTCCAAGATGTACTTCTTTTTCAGTCCATGTACATGTATGAGGGCCTGCATAGGAATGCAGGCAAGCTATTTTAATTTATCATACTTCGTAGGGAAAGTTTTTTTATTCCCATAATTCTTAGTGAGAGGCCACATTTCGCATAATTGAGTTCCTGAATTCAGCGTAATGCATAGGCAGTCCTACTTGTCGGGAACCAGTGTTTCTTTTACCTGTTATGCATGTTTCTTGTAATGTAAAAGACATTATTTTTTTCTTCATTTCTACAGCTATTCAACGTTGATCCCTCCTGGTCTATACAGAAAGCAATGCAGTGGTGCGCAAACCCAGACTGGGTGCATTTGGGTACAACACCATTCTTCTCAATAGCACGAGATTCCGGCTCCTCCTTGGGGCTGGCTGTAGCACTCCACTCGATCCTCCCACAGGTCAGGACAGTGAGGACTGGAACACAAAACTCGCTGGGCAGTAGCTCACCTGAAGGTAAAGCTGGTGGTGTTAGCACTGCTTGCTTTCTTCTGTTCTTGTTGTCTTTAACATTGAGTACGGAATACTGGGTCCTTCCACAGGACCCACAAGTCTTGTTGTACTCACTGGTTTTTGTCAAAAGTGCCTTTTTGACTGTAGCAGTCATCGGCCTTGTGACAGGTTTCAGTAAACTGATCCAGAAAAAACAGAAGAATTGGTGAAGTTTTACATTATAGACATCAATGAAGAATAAATGGCTAAATAGATGAAATAGCTATATTATAGATACATTTATACAAAATGTTTGTGTCATTTCCCTCCTCAAAAATTTCTTTCGTTTGTCAATGTATGCATTTCATTTTTTGTGTACTTAAGAATAATGTAATTTTAGTAATCTGTTGCACATTCCAAAATATGAAAAGCCTACAAAGTCATCTACAGATTCTATTACATGCAATTCTGGTGAGGTTACATTTGCACAACAATCACATCATAAATTATCAACACTGCCAAGCAGGATGGTCTCATGATCTATGGCTGTATGGCTAATGCTTTTTGTATTTGTTGCATAAAAGGATCAAAGGCAGGTCAAGCACTGTATAGAAAGATTTTATCAAAATTGAATACTCAACATATACAAAGATAGGAAAGACATCTCTTGTCATATACATACACATGTGCCATTCCCACAAGTCGATACCCAAATCTGTTTTATTTTTGAATTTTAAAAAAATCCAGAATCCTTTATTAGTGACATACATATATGTTTTGCAACATACCCTGGTATAATATCTCAGACAAATATTTATGTATGATCTCTCAGGTGTTCAAGACAATGTTGGCAATTTTCTCTGGTTTGCTGTTGTTGTGAGCCAGTATCAAATATCTTGGATAATATTAAAAGTTATGCTGTAATATCTGGAAACTGTTTGGCAAGTTATTTTCTTGAATGAGTAAACACATAAAGGTACTTTTCTCCAGGATATCTGTCTTATTCTTCACTAGACATTTATCTTTTATGTATTGAACATCTTTGGCACAACTGCACAATTGCTTAAATAGCAGGTGTATATCTAGTTGAACATCCTTAACACAGTTAAAACCTTGTTGAGTCTGTATATTTTACATGGTATGCTTACATACTAATGCTATATAATACATGAGATAATATCTAGTAAAGAAGAAACTAAATATTTCCCTACACAATGAAAGCTCCTTGGACCAGCCAAGGATATAGATACATCATACATCAAGTTAAACTTACAGCTCAAAACATCAGTTTGTCACATTTTAGGTATGAAAGAGTAGAAAAGTTCAAATAGTAACAGAATATATATTTCACAGATTTATCCTTGATTTCACAGCTTTATCCCTCATTTTAAACTATAAAATACTCTTGTCTACAAATATTGTAATAAAAGTTGAAAGTTACCAACTCTGCGAACACCTGTTTATCTCACGATCATTCATATCACAAAATAATTCTGATGATATTTTCTCTTATTCTAGGCACATTTTAATACTCATGGCATTGTTAAAAAGTATCTTTTATCTGTTATTTTTAACAAGTGTCAATTTGGAATGATATTTGACATGAGAAACATACATGGTTTGACATTTCAAACTTTCATTATATATATCAGGTAATAAGAATTGTGTAAATCCATACCATATACATTTACCTAAACATTCAATATTATACCAATATTACTCTCTTGACACAAAAACTGTACATGCACAGTGTTCAAAGAAAATTCCCTTTTTCTACTCCAACTCATGGTAGAAAGTATTTTTAAAAGTTCTGTCCCAAGTTGGTGTAGACGGTAAAGTTTACTGTCACAGTAGCATGTTAGGAGTCTAACGGGACATCAATGACTGCAAAACAGTTCCCTGGATTGGTATTATGTCATACATAAAAGCATTGTAACATATCTACAACAAACTGCTGTTGTCATGTTGGAGGTATGAAATTCTGACAGTAGAAGATAAAGCCATTGCTACACATGTGAACATTTTATTTAATACCCATGCATCATACACTACCTCTCCTGAAAATCAACAACTCTTCATCCCAATACATGTACATTTGTACTCTATCCATAGTATGTCCATACTATTCCAAATTTCAGATACATGTATCTATAACTGGGATGATGAAATTTCATATTTTCCTGTCCTGACAAATAATTTTTCTAGTTCCATGATGCTTGAGATTTGTGAAGACCTGATGTTGTAGATCTAGCAGCTGCTGTGTATTGGGCACGAGGTATGCATAGAGTGTGAGGTCACCATGTTAGGAGGTGGAGCAGCTACAACCTTGTCTCTGGCTCACTGACTTGCTGTCCGGAGAAAATGAGAGTACAGTCAGTTTTGTTGTAAAGAATTCTGCTTGATATGATAACAGCATTTTAAATGTAAAACTGTTTTACAGTTCATTTCAGGAGGTTGACCCCTAAGTAAGTAGACATCATTTCAATGTAAGGAAATCTAGAAAACAATTTATAATATAAAGTTTAGTTCTAGTTTGAAATAAGATGATAACTTACCCTGTAGACACCATAGGGTTGAGGGTCATACTTTGGCCTCTTGATCTTGAACTAGAGAAAAGAAGACAGCAGAACCATTGGGATGTGAAGTGATGTGTTCCTAACGAATTTGAACGTTTTTTCAAGTCATACTGCTCATATTCCAACTATCAAATATAACACAGTTGTGAAAACTATTCTCAAATGTTGTTACTAATTAGAGACAAACTGCAATCATGGTAGTCTCCACTTACTGGTACAGTAGGGTCTATGTTCTGCACGGAGAACTTGCTTGGTGCGCGGGTTAAGCTGCCTTCCACTTCTCCACGCAGCTGTGTCTTCCCTTCGTATCCGAAGTTGTCGAACATGTGTACGTGATGTCCGTCTTCATCCACGTTAGTCTCCGCCCAGCCAGCCTGGGGGATTATGGGCTGGAACATTCCTCTTTCTTGGGCCAATTTGTCTGTCACATACCTATAGATGTAACGGGAAGGAAAGCAAAGAATTAATAAGTAAAATGTACACTTTAAAACGATGTAGCACATAATATTTGTGGGGTCTGTCTAATGAAACAATACACTAGAAAGTTGAAACAGTGACTCCAATTTACTTGAACAAATATCTGGTTTCCATGAAAATTTAGTAGGGCCCAGTATTCACCCTTGAGGAACACCTAAGCCTACATACCAGCTTGTGAAACAGTCAGCTCACATGTTATTCCTGTGTACTTGACAACTCTACTTGGTGACATTTTAATCTGATAGTGTCATGTAGCTATCATGTACTTTATTTACAACTTGCTAGGGGGCACTTTTACCTGTTCTTGTAGCGCCCAGAGCGTCTCTTCTTACAGCAGGTGGCCACCGCCAGTAGCAGCACCACTAGGATGAGCACTCCTGCCACAGAGGCTGCCACGATGATGTATGGTAAGAGCTGGACCACCGCTGTATGGAAGATGTAAAGGAATTACTAACTAGAAAGGTAACATTTACAAAGCAAATGCATGATGTTTACCTTCACATTGTGTAGCCTAACAAACTACTGCTCTGTTTATTCTTACTCACTCAAACACATTCATATACAGTATATGGTTACCAGCCTCTTCAACTCTGTCCTACAACTTGCAACATAATGTAATCTAACACCACAGAGTGTCTGCTACAGGACCAGTTATAATGGTGACAGAGTCTGGTCCAGGTCATTGCCTATGTGTTTAGAGAAGAAGAAACAGAGCAAAAACAATATGTTCTGAATTCTGCAAAGGTAAACATAATGACATTAGCAAATGGCTAACTGCACATTGATACTAGTAGTAGAAATGCTCTGTTTCTGATAAAATACGTTGAGACTTTGGCAACGTTTGGTTTTTAAAATTTCTATTAGTGCTGAAGCTGAAACAGAACTTTGAAATAGTGTAATTGTTGTACATTGCATGTACATCTGATAATGTACATCTGATAATGTTGGGCCCAGTATTCATCCTTGAGGAACACCTACTTACCATCTTGTGTAAGAGTCTGCTCACATCTTGTCCCTGTATACTTCACACCTCCAGTTTCAACACACCTGTAGAGAATTAGACAGGAGTGTCAGAGGTATATGAATTGAACTCATATTAAAAAGTGTAAGATGCATCACAACAATGAGACACTTAGTAACTCAACTTAGTATGAGGCTGCTGTGCTAGAAGTCATTCTTCAAACTGAAGTATTCTGCCACCATGCATTTGTGTTCTCTGACCTTTCACTACTCCTTATTGAGAGCATTTGGTATGGAAAAAAAGGAAAGTGATCTCGATCCAGTTTTAGCTCCCTGAAGAGCTTATGATGTACAGCATTTACGGGTTCATTGCACCAGGGAAATTCCTAGCTCTTTTGACAAGAACTTAACAAACCACAGCTTCACTTCCCGTCCTAAGGACTGCCACCGTAGCTTTACAGTAGCATGCATGTCAGTTGAGTGACAACAGAGTTGACCTCCCAACCTCTTAGTCCAGAGCTTGAGGCAGGGTTGCTAACCACTGGACTATGCATGCTACAATATGATATGAAGCTATTTGTGTTATACTCACTTGCACTCGAGACTTTGGCTGCTACTGCTGGAACAAACACCATTGTTCAGGCAGTAGTCCTGGTTTAGACTGCAGGTGGCTACACAGTCTGTACCATACTGGACACACTGTAGGCCGCCAGGACAGGTGCAGTCTGTGATATTGGCGGTCTCACCTGGACAACAGGAATTAGGGACATTCTCGTATTTTGTTCACAGAAGATGTCTTAAATCCTCAACAATTACAACAACAAGCAGCATGTACATAGCCACCCAGCACAATCTAGCAGAATCTAGCAATCTACAACAGAATTGTTTCAACTACAAATTTAAAACACAACGAAAACCACAATGAAATATGGCCATATATATATAAACCAAAAATAAAATACATTTACAATAGCTACATGGTATACATATCGATTTTCTGAATACTCTTGCATATACATGTTGTATTATGATATAATGAGTGCCTTTCAAAGCTCACCATTGGACAGTTCTACTTGCACATCCAGCACCGTGAGGTTGCCGAGGTTTCCGTCCCGTGTAGCTGTGTACACGGCAACCACCTTCTCCTGCTCCCCCGCCACGTCTAGAACCTCCTGGAAGATCAGCGTCATGTTGGCTACAACACTGCCAGGGCTGGGGAAATTTAACAGGAAAGGTTAATCATAACTTATTCATTACTTGAACAATTCACTGTGATGAGCTACTACTTGCTACCATCATGTCCTTGTAAGCTGTCTCTTGACAAATTTCATTAAATGTGTGGTGACTTACGTTGTATTTATAGTTAATTGCTGCTTTGTATGTATGATTGTACAGACTTTGTTTTGTTATATGTAATGTTTTCTGTTATGTCTGGTGTATTGGGTTGTTGCTCAAACTCTTGTCGAATCTCAGCAGTTCTGATATGTTCTGTCAAGGGAATTAAACTTTATCTGCAACATGAAGATCGTATATATCTGATGTATAGGTAGCATGCCATTCACATGTATTTGTACCGTGTAAATAAAACTTACTTGAAATTGTTGACTCGACATCCAACATAGGTCGGGTCAATGCCTTCATACAGCTTGTTGGTCTGCAGAGTAAAGATAATGTTTTATTATAAGTTTAGAGCTCTGGACAATCTTTTTTATAGTATCATTTTAACCTCTCAACATTGTTTGTTTGTTTGTTTGTTTTATTTGGATCTCCATTAGTGTTAATGGTGTTAACACTATTCTTCCTGGAGTCCTTCGACAACACAATACAGCAAATAAAATAAAAGAACAAAACCTTTACAATTGATCAGTAGTACATAGAAGATAAACAAATGATATAAACTTAGAAGTGAGCAGGAGAGGTCAGAGGTCAGTAAACAAAACTGAAACATAATCTATGTATTATATATATAAGGAGAACCAAAAGTAATCATAATTGGTAAGATATGAAGAACTTAATTTAACTGAACATAAATGTATGTACAAATGAGATGCAATCAAAATAATCATAATAAGCAAACATAAATATAATAACATAAATAAATTGATCATGTACATGTTGGGAGAACAAAGACCAGTCCTTACCTCTGTGACGCAGATGTTTTCCAGTTGCCGGTACTCGGTGGAGTTTTTATTAGTCAGGGTGGCGGTGAACGTCTGGTCAATTCTCAGCAGCACTTTTACCTCCGACTCTGGAGCTGAACAGAAGAATCTGTTACTCAACAATTTGAACGATTTACAAACTGAGCTAAGGCCACATCGATTTGATTTGTTGGTTCTCTGATTTTTTAAAGAAAAAAAGCGACAGGGCGAAAAAGAAACCGGCCTAGTATCCTATGCTAGCCTAAATTCTACGATAGGAGTCATGAAGTGAACATGCCAGGGTGGTTTGTAACTCATAAACAATGAACTTTAATGAAGCCACTGCATTGGCAGATGGAAAAACTGTCACTAAAACAGATGATATTTAATTACCTGGCGTAGGTGTGGTGGCTGGGGCGGCCGTTGCTCTCGCTGTAGTTGGAGGCGCAGCAGTAGATGCACGGGTGGTTGTATTCCCGGTGGTTTGAGGTGGCGTTGTACCATTTGACGTTGCCACAGTGGTTGGCACAGTCGTTGCGCTGCCGGTTGTATTAGGCGCAGTTGCAGTTTGAGTTGTTTGTTTGGCAGTAGTTTGTGACCGTGTTGTATCTACAGCAGCTGTTGTTGCATCTGCGGTTGTGACGACGGTGGTTGCCTCGCCTGTTGTCTGACGTGCGGTGGTGTTTGACGTGGTCACGTTTTCAGTACTCAGCAACTGTGTTGTAGCGGCTGATGTTGCTGCCTCTGTTGCCTCAGCAGTTGTAAGGACCGTGGTTGCCTCGGATGCATTGGTAGTGGTTGTTGTTACATTTTCAGTGGTCTGTTGTAACATTGTTGTAGTTGCTGCTGTTGCTGCCTCTGTCGTCTCAGCAGTTGTAAGGGTGGTGGTTGCATCGGATGCAGTGGCAGCGATGGTTGTTACATTTTCAGCAGTCTGTAACGTTGTCGATTGTGCAGTTGTTGCACTTTCTGTTGTCCCAGCCGTTGTAAGAACGGTAGTTGCTTCTGTCGTTGTCTGGGTGACAGCTGGAGTTGCCGTTTCGGTGCTCTGTAATGACGTTGTCTCATCAGCTGTTGCAACGTCTATTGTCACAGCAGTTGTTGCAGCGGTTGCTACTCCTGTTGTCTGTGGTACCGATGTAGCTGGTGTAGACACCTCTTCTGTGGTCTGTAACTGCGTTGTTTCTGCAGTATTTGAGGACTCCACAGTTGTAGGAATTGTTCCGTCTGTGACCTGAGTTGTAAGGACCGTTGCTGTTTCATCTGTAGTCAGTGCCGGTGTTGTCTCTGGTGCTGCAATCTCGGTAGTAACCTCTGTTGCGTCAGTTGGGGGAGTGGTTTCTTCGGTTTCCGTGGTTACTTGCTCTTCCGTGGTTTCTTCAGCCATCGCTGTTGTCACTAACACTTCTGTCGTCATCACCGTGGCGTCCGTTGGTTCCGTGGTATCTGTTCCGGTAGCTGCTGTTACTTCAACTGTTGTAACTTCATCGTCTGTAGCCGACACCGTTGTGTCAGCTTGTGTACCTTCCGTCAACATCTCAGTAAACAAGGTTGTCATACCGACGGTTTCTGTCAAACCGACGCTGTCTGTTGTTGCTGGCAGCTCTGTTGTCATTTCTGTGACGCCAGTGAGCACCTCTGTCATCTCTGTTGTTATGGTTGAATCCGTCACTGCTCCATCCGTGACTGCGTCTGTCGTCTCCGTTGTAGTCAGGCCTGTCACGTCAAGTTCTGTGACAACGTCTGTGACCTCTGGCGTCGCCGTCTCTGTTACAGAGAGTTCTGTGGATTCTGTGAACGCCTCTGACGTTGCAGTCACCATTTCTTCCGTGACCCGCTCTGTAGTCGTCTCGTTCGCTGTTACATCCTCGCCAGTGGATGTTTCCGTGACGGTTTCTGTCTCGGGTTCGTCTGTTGTGCTGACGAACACTTCCGTTATGTAAGTGATCGTGTCAGTCGAGTTCGTGGTCTCTTCGGTTTCGTCGGTGACAGTTGGAGTATTTGTGACCGCCTCTGTGACCGTCTCGGTGACCGACTCCGTGGATTCTGGTTCAGTTACAGCCTCGGTGACGTATGTGATCGTGTCGGATGAATTGGTGGTTTCCTCTGTAACGCTTTCGGTGGCTGTCATTTCTGTGGTAGCCTCTGCCATGTCTGTAACGCTTTCGGTCACTTCGGTCGTAGCCTCTGTCGTGTCTGTAACGTCTTCGGTGGCTGTCATTTCTGTCGTAACCTCTGTCGTGTCTGTAACGTTTTCGGTCATTTCGGTAACCTCTGTCGCGTCTGTAACGTCTTCGGTGGCTGTCATCTCGGACGTCACCTCTGTCGCGTCTGTAACGTTTTCGGTCGCTTCGGTCATAAACTCTGTCGCGTCTGTAACGCTTTCGGTGGATGTCATCAGTTCGGTCGTATCCTCTGTCGCGTCTATAACGCTTTCGGTGGCTGTCATTTCGGTCGTAACCTCTGTCGCATCTGTAACGCTTTCGGTCATGACCCCAGTCACGTCTGTAACGTTTTCGGCCATTTCGGTCGTCACCTCTGTCGCGTCTGTGACGCTTTCTGCGGATGTCATCAGTTCGGTCGAAACCTCTGTTGCGTCTGTAACGTTTTCGGTCATTTCGGTCGTAACCTCTGTCGCGTCTGTAGCGCTTTCGGTCATTCCTGTCGTAACCTCTGTCGCGTCTGTAACGTTTTCGGTCATTTCGGTCGTAGCCTGTGTCGTCGTGTCTGTAACGCTTTCGGTGGCTGTCATCATCAGTTCGGTCGTAACCTCTGTCGCGTCTGTGACGTTTTCGGTCGCTTCAGTCGTAACCTCTGTCGCGTCTGTAACATTTTCGGTCGTAACCTCAGTCGCGTCTATAACACTTTCTGTGGTTGACATCTCGGTCGTGGCCTCTGTCGCGTCTGTGACGTTTTCGGTCGCTTCGGTCGTCACCCCTGTCGCGTCTGTAACGCTTTCGGTAACTGTTTCGGTCGTAACCTCTGTAGATGTTTCTGTGACATTTGCTCCTGTTGTCATTTCTGGACTGGTTTCTACTACTACGGTGGTCATCTCCGTCACACCAGCTACCATCGTCACCGTCGTGACGTTAACGTCAGTGTTCGTTTCTTCAGTGACGTCAGATGTCGACTCTGCGGTCGTCTCTGTTCCATACGAGGTGTTTTCCATCCCTGCGGTCCCCATCATCGTTACCACTGTACTAGAGGCCGCCTCTGTGCCGGTTGTGGTCGTTGCAGCTGTACTTCCTACAAAGAAAACAACGGTTTATACTATCACATAGCTGCATTAGACAACTTAGAGTGACATTTTACTATTGGACGATTCGTGATTACATTCTCGCCATTCTTAGCGTCAGATACAGCCTTTTAATGCTTATTGAAACCTTTAGAATTGCAGTGTGTTTATGGTTCATAAATTCAAATCATAATAACTATATCACATGGTCATGACAAGGAATGACCACTCACAATGTATATAGTTATAACATAACGCCTGTTTTATGTAGACGTAGCCTGGGTGCCATCCTCCGTAGTTACCGCCGGCTCCCTACTGTCGCTGGCTATCCGTGGTAGCCAGCAACAGTAGGGAGCCGGCGGTAACTACGGAGGATGGCACCCAGGATAATGAAGAGCATCAAAACACAACCAGTAAGTACCTGGTACCAACCCTACTCAATGCACTGACCCGTGTAGCTTCAGGGAACAACAGCCATTGCATTTATTTCGAACCCATTGTTCAAAATTCGCATCAGCATTGCCCTGAATCAGAAAGCACGCTTATCCATATAGAGATATACTTAGCAACTGAATAGAGGCGGATGACCAAGTACACTTGTAACTATTTGTAGGACCAATTAAGTCCTAGAACCACCGTAGTTCCGTTATTGACGTAGACACGTTGGCCGGACCTGTAAGCCTTGAGGGCACTTTTGCTTGCTGATGTATTGCAGCAATTCTTTTTGTGTAGTCCTTGGGAAAATACAATTATGGCTGAGGCCACTGCATTCCAAAAAGCTATCAGCGTCCCCTCAATGTAATTACTGTTCAAGGTTTTACTGGCCAGTCGACCCTACATCATTTAGTAGCCTCTACCAGGCTTCAGGAAGCGGTTGGAAAGAGTAGAAATTGGTCAGATAGATAACTTGCCAGGGGATCTCGTGTTGACCCTCGCTATTAAAAGAGAAGCGGCAACCGTACTCTTTAGCGGACCAACTCCCCTGGCATGTTATCTGTCTATTTGGCCAATTTCTAGTCTTTTCAGCCGTTCCTGGAGCCTGGTAGAGGTTATCAGGTTTTACATTGTATGGTGTCCTCCCCAAGGCTATACATTAGATGCCTATTGACTAACAACCCGAATAGGGCCTGAATTTGGGGCTATCAGTCTCCCGCTGTTGCTATGATCACTGACACGGCATGTTTGGTGTTATTGCAACAGACACGCCGACTGTGTCGTCCTCAAATATTTGCGGATCTAACAAATTAAGATACAAAACCCGCAGGTTGACATGACTTGTGGATCCTCAATTCGTGTTAACAGCGTATCCATGAATGCGACGCCCAATAACGAGGCCACTGACCACACCCGCTTGTGTCTGACAACTGAATAGTTTCTACCGGCCACAATGCGCATTCTAAACGTACATGTGTAAAGGTAAGGTATAAAGGTAGTCCCACAGCCTTTTTTAGGCCGTATAGGGGCTGTGGGTTGTTGATCCACTGGGTCTAGGGCACAACGTCTAGCCAGGAATGCAAGAAATCGAACCCATGACCTCTCGATCTCGTGTCCGCTCGCCTAGCCACTCGGCCATTCGACGCCACTACACATGCGTACGATATAGCCCATTAAATTGTAAGATTAAAGTCATCAAAGGTCATCCCCAATTTTCGCATATCTTGCAGGTCAAAAGCAGACATCCGTGATACATTCAATCTTAGCAACCTCTTGCAGTGGCCTAAGGAATCTGGCCAAGACGTCCTATTTTTAGACTGTTGTTCGTTGTGTTACTGGGCGTCTACGACTTTGGATTGTCTTTTGAAATGTCAATTCAAGACTTCGTTTCTCTCCTTCGTTCTTTAATGCTTGCTTACTGTTTTTTTTTAATCTTTGAACTTTGAATGAACGAAAGTGTCTTTTTCTCTTCCTGTAGATACTCCTACCAAGCAGATCTTTTGGTGGCTGCAAGACCCGAATGGCAAGACAGTGTCAAACTGGCCAGGCAGTATCCAATACGCCACCCTTAGCTGGCGTAAAAAAAAAGATACCAGTATACAAAAAGTAAACCCGATAAAAACGGCTAAAATTTAGATACACGTCAAAAAAAGCCTAAGCCTAAGCCGCTGCTTGTAGAGTAAGATACTCCCGTAGATATGCTTGACAGATGTTCTTTCTGGTTAATTAACCGCCGCATGTTCTCTGTACTGTCACCTGGTTAGGTCAGCAGTAGACCGTGCGACGGCTTTACCTGGCCACGCCCTGTTAAAAAACAGGGCACACTAAGTCTAGGATAAAGCCCCTGTCACACATTCAGAACCTTCCCTCGAACACCAGCCGACCAAGGTTGGCTGACGTTGGGGAGCAGTCTGATCAGATTTAGGCCACGCCTACCTTTCGATACGAATCAAATTTGAGTTAGATTTGAGTCATATTTGACTGCCAACCACGCTACTACTACTTACCTACTCCCGAACACCAGCCAACTATGGCCGAACCTCCCGTCCACACCCGAATGTTTTAAACATTTTGAAACATTCAGCTGGCGCAGCCGAACAGTAGCCGACCTGGCTGACCTTGCTCCCGACCTACTCATATTCCTAACCATGGTTGGGGGGAGTTCGTCTAGTATTCGGGAGGCCATATTCGGCTTTTTTTGTGACAGGGGCTTAACTAAAAGTTCGTACTGACACGACCAAGTTTTTTTCGCGTCATCAGACTCAGAGTATTTCTCGTCATTAGGAGAAATTTTAGACAGGACACACCTGCACCAAGAACGCACTACGAAAGTCTAACTCCACAACCCACAAATACTTTTAAAAGTTGAATGGGTCTGTGGAATTCCAAAATAAACAGGCACTGGAAACAAAGTCCTGACAAAGGTCTAAACGAACAGGTGAACATACGGTCTAGAGCTCAAGGGCTCTCGTCAAGCAGGAAACAACACAGGCGCAAGACCTTCCCTTCTCATTACAAACATAGATCTCTCCACGCTTCGTGGTGACATTCCAGGGCGAAAAACACAAATATATAAATGAGCATTATGTCAACAGTCAAACCCAATTTTACTCCGTACAAAGCGCAGGTTGTATTTACTTAACGTGACACAGAGAAAAAAGCTGCCACAAGACGACGACACACAAGAAGCGGCGTCCCCGCTCTCCCAGGTCGCTGTACCCCAGCCAACGTAACAAAGGAAGTATTTGAAACAGGAGTCTAATTTGATTCAGGCTTGTTAGAGTGTTTTGTGAGCGGGAACAAACAGGGACGAGAGCTGGTGTTTTCTCAGTAGAAGGGATATGGTTTTTAAGAGACGGATGTCCGGAGGTATGCCACACCGTTCCCACGGCAGGGTTCGGTCCTGATCAGGTGTCCACGGTGGAATCTCCAAGCAGATCTTACCGTTTACGGTGGCAAGGCAGTATCCATTGACCTGAGGTGGCAAGGCAGTATAGCCTCTACCAGGCTTCTGGAGCGGCTATGTACTCCTTCAGCGGACCAACTCCCCTGGCATGTTATCTGTCTCACTCATCTAGCCGCTTCTGAAGCCTGGTAGAGGCTACGACCGATACCATTAGCCTTAGGCCAATGGATACTGCCTTGCCACCGTATGATCTGCTTGGAGATTACCCAGGTGTATGTAGTGAAAATTTCGTACAAATTCCCTTCCACATACAGCACAAATGTGCTTATGTCAAAAAGGGTAGGGGTCATTCCCTGTGTGAGTGGATCAAGCCATGACGGTCTGAAACAGGGTAGGGACTTTTCCGAGCAGCCTTCGTAACCCCTCGGCTTCGCCTATTGAGTCAGTTAGTCAAGCTTTCCTAAGCTTGATGTTTCTGACATAGGGAGAAGATATGGTTCAGTGCCCAGAAGTGGCCCATGTGGCCTGGCACTGAGCAAACTCGCTAAGTTAAAAAAAATGTAAGCCGCATCACTTCCATCACTTCCATACTCCCCTCAGTAGAAAGGTGCACAGTAATTATTCTCGGCCGATTTATGAATACATCTGATTCAGTAGTCCCAAAGTTATTTTCTTTTCTTGTTCTTATGGCTTTGAAACTCGATTCGCAGTTCTACCTTCCTTTGGTGACGTATCTTTTAAAGTCTTATTCGATTTTCTGGCTTCATTCATAGCCAAAATACGTCAAGTATGAGTTCAAGTTCCTCAACGTATTCGTGCAAAAACGCAGCTTGACTCACACGATTGGTTTGACGCATTCACACAATATTTCACCGATAGAGAACAATGGCGAATCAATATGACGATATGACGTACTAGCATTCTGAAGTCCAAGCTACTTGTATTCTAATGCGCTTAATCACAAAGTTGTTAAAAAAGAGTCGAAACGTCATTTCCTGTTAGCTTTGAAAACAAGCACCACTCCACATTTTTGTGCCCAACTGTCACTGTTCAAGTTGAAAAGGGGGTGAAACGTTAGTTCTCTGAGAAGGTCGTCAAGTTTTTGGCGTGAATGACTGAATGGTCTATCGACACCGTGTGTAACGGGCTCAGTTGGCGTTCAACAGTAGAAACTTGCGGGCGTGGGAGGTATTCAAGGAATGTTGGATACGTTATACAATAGGGGGCATAGAAAGGAGGTACAATAAACATATACTATACAATAAAGGCTTAGAATACGGTTTGAAAACCAGAGAATTTATCAAGGATATAACCCCCGAGCCAATCTTTTGTGGCTGTAAGACAGTATAAAATTTGCAGGGCAGTATCCAATATACCACCCTAAGCTGGCGTAAAAAAAGATATCAGTACAAAAAACAAAGCCCTATAAAAATGCCTAAAATACCTCACAAATAACCCGAAGCCTAAACCTCTGTTTGGAGAGTAACAAGGATGCGCATTGGAGCGGGATCTGATTTCTTATTTTATGCATCATAATCGTATGAAATATCAACTACCTCCAGTTATCGACAGCCAAACTTCGATCCACAATACGTCTTTCGTTCTTTATCGTTTGATAATTCTTGGTAAAAACTACGGGTCGTAAAGTGGATGCGAAATGGCCGTCTAGCGATGTGCCTTGTTGCCTATACATGGCATATTACGTGCGTCCTGTTATGGATTATTGTCTGCGTCAAATGTAATAAATAACACGTCATAAGCCAAGTATCTGAGGAATTTTATACCGAGTGGTTTGGTTTTTCATCCCGTTGTTTTTAAATACCGACAAAGAGAATGGTTCATTTGTCTGATGCCACAACATCGATATCGGTTTGTTATCAAAACATGTCGCCGGACGTGCCAACATGGCAAGGTCTCCTACGATGTTGATACATGTATATCTTTCCTTGTTCCTAGAAGTTGTCCTTATCAGAAATCACAGACGCATGTTAGGATTAAGCACCCAAATGACGCAGTTAGTATGATATAGTGTTTGTGTAGCTGTAATCCCTGAAGTGCCGAGTCAGGGCCCCGTTACAATATGTATTAACAATGACTCATCGGCGGAACAGGTGTCATTGTATGTGAGCCACAATATACGTCTGACTGGACCACGATTCCTGCTTGTTATTTAGCTACAGGAAGATAATTCGTACGCAAATAACACAAAGAGCACTTATTGCGTTTGGCGAACAAATCATTGTATTACAGCCTTTACAGGGGGAGCCAAAAGCTACTCTGGGTTGCTAATCGGAAAGGGAGGAGGGGGCTGTGAATGAATGAATGAGTGAGTGTGATTCTAAACTGTTAAGATACATTTCATTTTATTGTATAAACAAGTCTGGTCTCCTTGTTACTGAAACAAATCTAAATGAAAGAAGGGATTTTATGACTCAATATCTGTTGATACTTGAGGCACGCAAAGACCACGTTTCCAAGTATCTGTAAGCTGGTGTGTAACATACCCGGGCTATTGTAGATCCTATGGATTCCAAGTAATACCAACCTAATGCTTAAACTTACAGTTACCTCCCTACCGTACAAGTATGACGCGGCGCGTTTAGGTGGGGCGATACAAATGTCATCTCAGAAACTCAGACGTTGAGAAGGTTTTAGCTGTTCAGAGTGTCGATACCATACACACGTGTAACTATAAACTACTATATCATTTCTTTAGCATCAGTGATCCAAAAAATGTACCAATCTCGGAGAATAAGCAAGGAGATTTAAAGGGACAGATTACCGGCGTGGTGGCCTTTTCTATGCTATTCGCTGATTGAGTGTAGCCTTGAGGCAGGTATCAGTCTACGGGCCGTCGGATTTAGCTGACATTTTAACGCGGGATATATGATCATTTATATATAGCTACAAGTGCATGTTTTCTATATCCCTTTACACGTGGTTTATGTCTGGGAGTTATTGGCAAGAAGGTTATAGGGAAGTTGGTATTAGCCGCTACTCCCGCTGTTTTGGCTGGCAAATCTCCCGAACAAGGCGTTGGTTGGCGTCGATGTGTTGAAAACAGGACGTCATGATCAGTACCAGTACACGACTTGAACCCGATTCTTGGAACTACGGAAATGTTCTACGTATCCTTGATTTTCTGAACTCAACGCGAGTGAAACGCCAGAACGAGCGACACGATCCCTATATCGACTTCGGCATTAGACTCAATGGCACCGTCTCCAAACCGCGCGAAAAACCTTAACGAAATTCACCGCATTTACACTGTATCCACATTGTATCTACTTATCAAAGAAATAGGGTGAATAGTTCCGTCACGAAGACAAATGATATTGAATAAGGAGATAGATTGATAGACTAGTGAATAGCTGCGTGTTTGCTTGAGTAAATTACAAATGGTTAAGTTTTGTTTGGGAAACACATCCGCTTGTTGAACAGGTGTTCTACCTGTTCCGCGGTTACCTGCGCGAAGACAGCGGGCACACCCAGCTTTACCGGTGTAAGGTTACCGCTACCCTCCCAGCTTATTACTGCTAAAAACAAACCGAACCGACAGGGCGACGCCCTAATGCAGAAAAACGCCGAAAAAATTACGGTCTTTTAGAATTTTAGGAGGAATTGTTTCTTATTCCTTAGTTGGCCGCCTAGCAACCCCGTACCACACACAGTCAGACTAGCGGAGCACTAATGAACCAGTTTGGGGGGTGAGGGGAACACCCGGCCCGAAGACATATCTTGCGTCGTCCCTCCCCCCTCCTTATTGTATATTATCAGCGTCAATCCATACTTGACCACAATACATTTTTGTCCGTCCTTTTGTTTTATTACAAGTGAGAAGAAGTCCATATAGTCGTGGGAATTGAGCACAATGGTGCGAGTGTGCGGATGTAAATCTGGCCGATCGAAGTGGCTTTGCTCATTTTCATTCACCACCGGCTTGATTTTACCAATGATATAATGTCCTTGATTTTACCTTCCTTCTAACGGTACAGTACCCTCTTAACTCGGAAGCCGTGCCTTTAGGTGACTGTGAATATCTTGTTAATGTAGCAATAATGAAAATAGTTCCTTACCTGTCGTTTGTGCTGTGGAGACGCCAAGTAGTAGAAGGAATACCGTTACGCGAAGTACAGACATCCTAGCTTTCAATTCCAACACGTTTCTTCCCCTTCTTCCCGGCATGTTGCGAGGTCTCGCCAGAAGATTGTGAGCCGTTTTCCAGACGGAGGTGTAAAATATATCTGGTAACCCTAACCTTGCCCGCCTCCTCTCGCGGGACTCTGACAGGAACTGACTCACTTGTGATGACTGTGTGCTCTCAGCCGGCAGCGTTACGCAAGGCCACACTACTGTAGCACCAACCACGCACTGCAGAGACAAAGGCGGGCCGGGATGTGACCTGAGTACCCTTAGGGGGTCAGGTTACCCCCAGAACAAGGCTTTCGTACCGGATTTTAACGTGTTCATGATTTGGATGGGATTTTTATTATACAACAGTTATTTTGAACTATGCAATAATCGCAATTTTTAATTGTAACTACCTTTTACAACTTATGATATGTACATATTCATGTTGAAATATTTTGTTGGAATAAGCCTCGCAATTCAGCCATCATGACTGCCAGGAGGCTTGTCAGTGCTGTTATAGTGTTTTAGTTGTCTAATAAACCAGTCTACTACTACTACTACAACCGATAGATAGTATCAGTCTGAATTTTGTTGGCTCCATAAAATCTCCACAAAGATTGGCTCCATAAAATTTACATAAAAGATCACAATTATATCACAAAAGATCACGATTACATTTAATTTGTATGTTATAATAATTTCTGGGCTATTCCATGTGTACAGTTCCAGGTGAATTAACTACATCTGGCAATATGTCAATAAATGTAATATTGTTCTGACTGATTTTCTCGGGATAAATCCCCTAACCTATTCTGGGCTAGCTGAAGATTAAATTGGATATCGATTCGTTTTTACAGTTGACATGTTTGAGAGTGAGTTTCACTCAAGGAGATCGAGGTCATTGGTTTCAATTCAACGGTTTTTATTGGTAGTATTATTTTGTATTCATTTATTTATGAAGATTCGCCACATTTGTTGAAGGATTGACATAACAGGTGACTATTACCTCTTCAAGATGTCAACCCTGAGAGCAGACTGTAAGGTTTGAACCACTCACACCGGGAAGGACCCCTACTCTTTTCGGTAAGTGCGGTGGGATCTTTAACGTGCTCAAGGTGTGGGACCTCCGGCTTTACGTCCAATTCGAGAGGACGTCCCTAACCGAAGTTGTGTACTCATTTACACCTGAGTCGAGTGAGGAAACAGGTGTAAAGTGCCTATCCCAAGGACACAACACTGAGGCCTGCCAGGGATTTACTTTTCTAACCGTTATCATTTCGGGGACGTCTGTTCTCAGAATTTCTCACACCAACAGTAAGATTATACGTATCAAATCGAAGCTGAAGTTTTTACTTCTAGTGTGTTTATTTCCGTGATTATTTTTCAACTACATGTAATAGTTTTATAAAAACAAGCGTTTTTACCTCCATGAAAAAATGGAGGTATTGTTTTTGGCGTGTCTGTGTGTGTGTGTGTCTGTGTGTCTGTGTGTGTGTGTGTGTGTGTGTCTGTGTGTGTTTCCACAACCTTGTGATCAGCATAACTTAAAAGGTCCTTTATAGACTGTAAAGATATTTGGTATGTTGGTAGGTCTAAGGAAGACAAAGGTCAAGGTCAAATTTGGGCCTCCTGGTGGCTGACCTTGGTACTGCAGCAGAACTTCCGGGTTTTGTATCTGTTGTCCTGGACATGCTATGGTCTTCATTTTTTGGTGGATGATAGATTTTCATGTCAGGAACAATAGGTGTGGGTTCGGTCCACCTAGCAAGTTGTTCTGGAACTACAGGGGAGTTTCTTGGCAAATCTTTCAAAGCGCATAAATCAAGAAAGGCATGGCGGGTTTTTATGATTTGTGACATGTAGGTAGCCTAGACAGAGATGTTCACAATCAGATACAAATTATGCAGATTAGGACTTAATTTGCATACTTAATGAGGAAATTCTATAATTCCAGTGCTCTACAAATTGGGACCTTATTAACATATAACACATGTAAAGCTATGGCTGTGAGATTTTAACATATACTAATTATGAAATAAGGTCCTAATTTGCATAATTAATTCGAACATGCAATTATTTCCTATAGCTAGAGGTAAATCCGTGGATTCCATACTGGTGACATGTGCAATGTAGTCAAAACTGATCATAAACATCACTTTGCATATTAAGCCCATATTTCATGGAGGTACGAGGTCTCGGAGCTCTTGTTGGTAATGAGATTATTGGCTGGTGGCCCCGTAAATGATAACGTTACATTATAGGTCATTATACACATGACGTTATACAAGGTGCCTAACAAACTCCAGTGCCATGTTACACAAGCGCCACTATGTGGCCAATGTCGGTATTGCAGTATCTGTTCTTCATAGTTTTCGTTTATTTCGTTTATTTCGTTTATTTCGATGCCCTTTAGTCAATGACTAATCTTCCAGGGCTCAAACATTTAAAACGTACAAACGTACTGACATTAAGAGAACATGACATACATAATCACCACAAATTATATACATAGTTCATGCCAAGGGAGTTCGTCCCGACTCCGCTAAAGAGTACAGAGCGACAAACTCAACTCTCTAGCGGACCAACTTCCCTGGCATGTTACTTGTCTATTTTGGCCACTACCTTTTCCAGCCGCTTCCCGAAGTCATGGTAGAGTCGTAAAGATACAAGCAGATGTTAGGATCTGGCTAATTCGCTGTGTTTTATGCCTGTTATGCAACTTTTCGGAAAAATAGAATACTTTGACACTTTTTTCTAGCAGTAGTTTAAGAGGCAACTAGAATACTAGATAAAAAAGACTACCAAATTTCGCAAAAACTGGCGTCAAATACTGAAAATGAGCGGGAACCTTACATCTGCTTGGAGATTAAAAGATCCCACCACATTTGTAGCTAATAGAAGGGGTCCGCCCCAGTGTACCCTGTCGATATTTTTGCGGATATTACAAACAGTCCAGTCGCTATAAGTACTAGTACTGTATCTTCAATATTAGTATCAATATCTCAAGATCTGTCTTCCGACACCCCTGCCCTATATCAACAATGGTACCGTCCAGGGTAACAGGTCAAATCGATCACGCGCATGCGTTTTGTCCGCTAATCATGATTACATTGATATTGTATTACTCTTGACTGACAGGCAAGGGCGGGGACAAACCGTTAAATACGCGAGGCTTTTGTTGCTATCGGTTGTATGGAGGTGTCCATCGCCCAACGTTTCGATTTTTGCCGGCTAAGCTCCATTGTAAGCAAAAATTTAAAGTTAAGAACGTCAAAAGCATGCTAAGAGTGAACAACAGAACTCCAAACGTGCAGACTGCTGTGGTTCAGACACACGTAAAACGGATTGTCCCTGTCCCGTATAGCTGCGGTCTGGCTGGACTGTCCCGCTCCACTGCGGTTTGAGTAGGATCTTGGAAACAGAGCAGAAAATGTTAGTCATAACACTTCCTGTCCCCCACGTATTGATAATATAATGAGCTCATTCATACATTTATTATAAACTTTATTTCTATTATTCTTAAAAATGGTAGAACTGGCACAGTTACATGCATTTTAACTTTATGACTGAAAATGCCCCCCTCAAGGTACGCATAAGTGGTAGCGCCCATGATCTCCGTGACACAGTGTTGCGTTTGGTGGTTTGGTCAAGGAGGTTGGCTTGGTGCATTGCGAACCTGACTTCAGCTCATTCCAAAATCCAAGCTCTCATATTCAAACGCGAGAATCCTCTAGAAGACCATCTTGGCTATAGTAGTGACAAGTCACGATTATCATATATATTTTACCATTATACCGTGATTATTATATTATTATTAATCGGCAATGATCTGGAAATGTTTTTGAATTTGAACGTGTGCTAAACTTGTACAGTATTAAAATCA
This sequence comes from Branchiostoma floridae x Branchiostoma japonicum, assembly GCA_013266295.2. Classification (NCBI taxonomy): domain Eukaryota; kingdom Metazoa; phylum Chordata; class Leptocardii; order Amphioxiformes; family Branchiostomatidae; genus Branchiostoma; species Branchiostoma floridae x Branchiostoma japonicum. The sequence goes on along the minus strand of CM023834.1, from coordinate 5,318,568 downwards.
GTATATTGGATTTCATAAGATACTGATAAATGTAAATATTACCTTTTAAATCGCCGCCTTTTTATAGTCTATTGGGTATGTATGTGGGCACAGATTGGTTTTAGCTCTTCCCTTGGGCGATCCGAAACGTAACCCAGATTTGAAGGCTCGCCGTGTCGTGTGTGATTCGCGACGGCTCCACTCTCCTCTTTGGAAAATCAATTATGTAAAGGCCGTGCGCTGCGCAATCCGAAATTTTATCGGAGAGCATCCATCCCACCAAGAGATACTGTTGAGTCACCAAGATGTCATTAAGAATCATCGTTTTTTCTACTATGGATTAGAAATTGTGTATAATGGCATGATATTAATTTAACTTAGATAACAATTTTTTTACTCGTCATTAACAAAGATTGTAGAAAGGATAAAGTAAAGCAAGAGAATTAAAAAGTAGGAGTCATATTGTGGTAACAACCTATGCGCGTTGATTTTTTGTGTATTGCGGGACGCAAGGACAAGCCGCCTACAGTAAATTTGTTTATTTTTCGCCATGTTGTCATGTTGTTTCGGAGAATCGAAATTTGCCTTTCTTTCGTGGAAATGGGGCTCATCCGTGATTATAGAGATATCGACAGAATATAATCAATCTTTCGTGACCATGTGATGGAGTGTTATGAACATAACTAATACAGAGCTCAAGTTTGTTTATATTTACGACCCCATGTTGTGTTGTTGTGCCCTAGTTCGGACCGGCCCACTGTTTGTTTACGCCGTAAAAATCGCCGTTTCCTTGCATAAACAGACACAAGAAACCGGAATTTCCATTTCTCCCGCGTCCTTTAATATTTTCTGTACATTTGCGGTGATTTTGAGGCAAGAAAACGGCGAGTTTGTAAATATTTTGGGTGTTGAGGATGTTGTTGTCCCCAAGTGTCGGCTGCGCCATTGTTAGTTTTGCTGGCGTGACGTCACCACGCTAGCTGCCACATGCGCCCTCAACCTGCTACAATTCCCTCCCGAATCCGCCGGCCCGACTCTCGTGGTAAGTACGCGCTAATTTTACCCACTTTCTCCCAGTTTTTGCCACAGTTTGGCCCAGAGAGAGCTTTTGTGCATTTTTCCTGCACGTGTGTGAGCCCAGGTCGGCGGTGATTTGGCGATTTTTCCCCCATCGGTCGGACAAAATTATCTACCGTCTGCCCATTTTACACAAAGAACCGACATGGAAGCCATGTTCCCTTTCCCCTTGCCGATCCTTGCTCACCTCCTAAACTCTCGGTCTTCGCTAATTTTTTTCCGGAGTTTCGTAGTTTTTGGCGTGTTGTTGAGCGTTGTTCGCCCCCGTGCGTGCCGTTCAGGTGTCTGGAGGCGGGGGACCGGCTTCTTGTTTCCCGAGGGCCGAGCGATCCGCTCAATCCCGCTGCCCGCTCGTTTCCTATTATTCCCAAACAACACTTCGTCGCCATTATCCCACAAATGTGCCCACCAGCCGACTGCCACCTCCAAACCCCACCAAAATCCACAACTTCTCCCCAAATCCGACCCAAATCCGCCTCGACGACTGCGACGATCCCAATTTTTCATTCATTCGGCGAATTTTGGCCGATTTTTGCTTCGATTTTCTTCTTCTCGCCTCGCCTAATTTATAACCATTTCTTGTTAAAATATGAAAGGTCTGTCCGAAGCGGGGCGTGGGGAGATGTGTCCTCCATTTTCCTTGCCAGACGATTCAGCGCCCGATTCCTCGCCAATTTTGGGCTCGTCTTCGCTACTTTTGGCTCACTTTGTGACAACTTTTGTTGCATTTTGTTTGCGTAGTTTTTGGAGTGGTGCCTTGGACCATGACCGCTGCTGGTCGCCCTTTCCTGCCCAGATTGTGTGGAAGGTGGCCTTGTTTAAATTCTGCCTTCCATTTTGTTTTGCCACATCAAGTCTGGCTTTGGTTACATTCAGGCAGCCATATTTTCTCCCCTCTCGCTTCATCACAAATTCTGTACTTTCGCACTTTTGGCAACTTTTCCGCTCCCACAACTTCATTTTTTGCCGCTGAATGCTTTCTGGAGAGATATCAAAGCCGGAATTCTATAATTTTCATGCCTTTTAGGCACATTTCTCCGTCGGATTCTCATGATCTTCTAGGCGTTGGCATCTTTGTAATCTTCCAGATTGGTTTGAAACATTGTCACGTCTTCAAATTGAGCGTACTTTCTCTTTTCTTGGCGACTTTTTGAGGAAACCAAGCGGTCAGATGCACCTGACTCGGTGTATTTTTCTGTCTTTTCCCCAGATTGCAAATTCGCAGCACAATTTTATACAGTTTTTATTCATGCAGCCTACCGTTTGATCTCTCCTAGGGTATAATGATCTAATTTGTTAGTTCTTAGTAGATGATGTTCTTGGCTGTCATTTACTTAAATGAATGCTAGTTCTTTTTTTTCCACTGTAGTTCTGTGTTGCAGAGGAAATGTTTTTGTTCAGAAATCTGTCATAGTCACTCGGATCGTCCAGTTTTCACTTCCCAACTCCCTTATTTGAGATGATTATTTCATTTCATTGATTTATGACTGTCCATACATTTAGACTGTTCCAGGTTTTAGTCTTTAATTGGATGGTTTGTTGATTACAAAATACAGGTAAATAAACAACAAACCCTGTACCAATGTTTTGCTCTTTACAGAATTTTATCTCTTTGTGTGCCAATCCTCCAGTTGCAATTTCTCTTCTGCTGTTGTCTATTAGCCGTTGTCTGCACAGTTTGCAAGATACGGATTTTTCTCTACCAATCCCTTAAAATCATGCGGTCACTGAGATTGATTTTTAAGTATGCAGGTATGTTTCTTTTTGCACACAGCGCACAAGCCTGCAGTAACTCAAAGTCAGCAGTCTTGTCACCACGACTGCGGAAACATGTCTTGCAAATAGATTCCACCATGTGTTCTTTCAGTAAAACACTTGGAACACATGGATTTCCCTTTTTTTTCTTTTCCATATTCAATTCTAAGCGTATAAGATGATACAATGCTGTATAAGTTTTGTTGCACATTTGTAATTTGTAATGTTGGCTAAGGCTTGCTTTTGCAGTCTCTGTAGAGTCTGTAGACATGACAGAGCTCAGTGAGAGATGCTACACCGGTGTAAGATCCTCAAAACAAACAGTTGAATCAAAACCATTCTTTTCAATCCGACTATGCACTGTTTTAAGGTTCTGCATTTAGTATTTTTAGTATCAAAGATTCTCTTATGTTCTTTTACCTAAGTCTTTTGTGAGTTTCTATAGAAACTACTGACAAACAGTTTGTCTGCCTTGTTTATGCAGACTTCAATGATCAATTTGATGTTGTCTGTCCTGTATTGCTGACTGTAGCTTTCCCCCGTGATATCTAGCATTAACATATGCCAGACAAGTGAATTTTCTGTGAGCATTTTCCTTGAAGTACTGTTTACTGTACTTCCAAGCATATACTACTGAAGAGAGCCTTTAGAGTGCCTGTTACAAGACATAGCATTGATGCTGTCCTCTGATTTACAAACTCTGCTATAACTACAGTATGTAACTTCGTACAGTATTTCTTACTATGCAAATAAGCAAACTTTAAGCGAGTAAGATGTTGAATTCTGTTAGAAACAGGCCCTTTTTCCATCCAAACACAGTTTGTCTTTCGGACGACCTGCAATTAAAAAAGACAAATTTCTAGATACCTGTACACGTTTGCTGTGAGCTCTCAAATGTACCCTGTTCTAATCTTTTAAATCTGGCTGATCTTTCTGTAGACTTGCAGTTGTTTCCTTAGATTTTAAGTTAGAACAGTCAGCCTTCAGACGATGTGAAGGCAAAAGAAATCAGTATTATTCTTTCCAGTGCTCTTGTCAAGAGTTATCGTATCCTGAAACATATCTTCAAGCAGGCTAGCAAAGCAGCACCCTTAGAACTGGACAGAAAAGATGACAATGTCTTGTCCACCCAACTTACATGTATACTCTAGTCATAGCTTTCCTTTTGCAACATTCTGGTTCTGAATCAACTCCAACATGCTCATATTTTGGCCCGGACAGTTGAAGATAGTGGTTTGATTAAAAGTTCAAAATTCATCATTTAAATTTTAAACCACCCTGGTATGTTGACTTCATGGTCTTTTTTTTGCCCTGTCACTTCACATTTTTTTCTGAAAAATCCGAGAGCTAACAAATTAAATTGGTGAGGCCTAAGACATAGATAGCTATATGACAATGTTTTACAATCGTTTTTGGCAGAGAAATTATCAACAGTTCATGATGTTGAACTTATACATTTTACCTTTGTAACTTGCACATCTGCACACTTTGCCTTCCCTTTTGTTGTGCCTTTGTTTACTGTGGGAGTATTTATATAGAGAAGCTTGGCAACCTGTAGTCCATCCAGCCTCCATTGTTTTCGAGTTTACAAGTGCCTGTGACTGGGGAGGGGGGTGAGTGAGCATTGTGTATTGTAAGGTTTCCTCCCAGCAGGAGACCTGTATACTTCAGCCAAGTGTTAATTTAGGCCACACCAAGTTAATCATTTGGTTCTCGGATTTGCCCACTTAATTTTTTTCTGATTTGCAAAAAAAATTGCTGGTTCTGAATCAACTTCAAAATGCTCATATTTTGGCCTCAACACTCAACAACAGAAAGTCCTTTTCTTCCTAGTTGTTACAGTTTTTCCATCAATCAATGCAGTGGTTTGGTTAAAAGTTTAAAAATAAAATTGATTGAACCTCCTTGGTTTGAGTTACAGACCACCTTGCTATGTTGACTTCATTACACCTATTGTAGCATTTGGGGCCCTGTCGCTTCATATTTTTTCTTTAAAAAATTCGAGAACTAACAAGTCAAATTGGTGTGGCCTTACCAAGACTGACAAGAGATTTCTAAATACTTACAATGTCAGAGGACTTGAAAAAAATGATGATCTTCCGTTTCAATTGCCAGAACTTCAACATCACCTGACTCTGTCCCTTTCATTTTGATTTCATTGCGATTATTTTGGACAGCCGTACCAGATCATTCCAAGAGGTTCTCCTTTGTATTGATTTACCAATTTACCATCTCAAGGGTCTTACCTGTCTTGTAGACTCGAGTAGAATTTAAAGAAATCTTCCTTCAGAGATTGTTGAGAAGATAAAGGAAGTAGTCTCAAAAGGTCTCTGATAAATATTTTATTGCTTTTTATTATGTTTGTTTTTCATGAAGATATTTGGACCTATTTTTTTTAAATTTTTTATTTACTGCTTCCAACACTCAGTTTTCAAACTTTGATTAGTTTTGACATCTTGTTGTCCAAGTCCTTCTGTGCTTCAACCATTCGGAACCAGGAAAATTGTAACAACATGAATTCCAACGTCCGAATCTGGTATTCTAATTTTCGAAAGTGGCACACACAGCGCAGGCAAAATGCATGTGAATTATTCTATGGAACCTTAGGAAGCCCGTATGATAACCAAATAGAACCATGTGTGATACTGCTAGTTCAACTGTTGTCACATGGGCCGGAACACCCGCGTTGAACGTTATTGCGGCCCAGGTATGACATAAATGGTGGTCCCCCCTTTAATATGCAGTGGAAAGTTCCAATCTTAGCATGTTCCACATACCATTGTGTCGTTGTCTGGAAGGCAGTGCAGGGCAGGATAGTCAGGTGTTTCAGGTGCTAATGTAAAAGTCCTGGGGTTAGGCCAAATGCCTGCACCTGTCTAGGCTGCACCCACAAGGCCTCTGAAAATAATTTAATCAGGTTCGTAGAACATTTCTTCCTTAGCCACGTTTGAGATCTGATTGTGTTCTCGCTGCAAAAGCACCACCTACATTGGCTACATATAGCTACTGTTTAGCAAACACTAGCAAACTTCTTAGTCTGGTAGAGACAGGCCTGGTTTGAACATTAGTTCCTTAGGTGGCTCTTCTCTACAGTACCTCTTTAAAAGTACTTTGTTTTGGGAAGATTTGTCAGTGATAGGAAAAGCTATTATCCTGCACCTGTGCTTTTGCTTGTTACTGTCAGTGTTTAGAGATAAGATTCCATGGGTAAGTCCTGCTCCCAGCTAGAGCAAGGTAGCTAGCTGAGACGCATAGGCTTCTGGTATTTAAGCAAAACCACCTGCTGAAAAGGCTGAAGTTACCTACCACAGGTGCAGTGGCTGGTGTGTTTACATGGGCAGATTTAGGTTTGTATGTAAAACTTAACTAAAAGGTAAAGCCTCTGTCACTACAAGTTGGCTGAAGTTCGGGAGCAGTCGGACCAGATTCAGGCCACGCCTACCTTTCGTTACGAATCAAATCGAATTTGCCAGCCATGCCCCGACTTACTCCCGAACACCAGCCAACCACGGACTAATCTCTCGTAGTCACCGCTGCCGAGAAGCGCCAATAGCTCGTAGGGGTGGATTCCAGGCTAGCTCAGATTGGGGTTGGCCTGAGTTGGAATGAGGTTCAACTAGGCAACTGGGTCTCAAGCGAATAGATTTGTGTAACTCTGAACTGTTCAAATTGAATCCCATTGTTTCCAGTTCAGTTCAATCCACCTCACCTTCTGTCACCAAAGTCTGTGTACGTACCAAGACTCCCTTTGCTTCCATGGCTTTGTTACACCCCTACATAGGCCAAAGTAATACAGTTTGATGGCGACCAACATTGTTTAAAAAGCTTCGACCTTTAGCATATAGAATCGTCGGTGAACCATTACAAATTCGGAGGCACAGAGTCATTCCTAGAATGCTGCAGATTAAATACCAGACCTGGATAGGACAGTTGACCCCCACAATTACCATAGCAGACCTCCTGGCTGATAGAGATATTTGAACAGAGGTCTGGTCTGTGCCAAGTCATGTGCACTGGGAGCACAACCTGCTCTAAACAGTTAACCTTCTCCCTGCTGCCATTTCCCGGCTAGATACAAAGTTGATGATTAAGCATTACCTCAGTAGGAGTATGGTTAATTCCTTTGGCCTATTAATTCAATGGCTTAGCACAAGATTGTTAGGACTCATGTTAGAGTTACCTTATGATCTCTTATACTTTATTATATTATAGTGGAAGTGGAAAATGAATGAATGAATGAAGCTTTATTAACGTGTGGTGCGCTATAAGCGCCCAGCCTGTGTGGGCTTATAAGACACCATTTGGAAATACAATATATATATAGTATATAATACACGAGAATCAGAGGTACAGTGGATTTTGTGATTTTTTTTTTGGGGGGGGGCGCTATTATTTTCATTTGCTTTTACTTTCAATCAGATTCATTTGCTCAGAGTTAGGCAGTAAAGTAGCCTGACTAAATCACACTTCTAGAGCATCCCTTCCACTGGTCCAATTCTTGTCGAAGGCAAACTTGGCTATTGAGTGAGCGCAAACATAAAGGACTTCTCTTTAGCCGCCTGGCTGTTGGCAGAGTTCCCAGTTTTTGCTGCACCAGCCAGCAGAAACAGTTCAAACTGAGTCCAAAGCCTGAGGTAGAGGCCAGATGTTTAGGCCTGGCATGCAGGCAGATTTGCTGAGAGGATAGAATCTATGCCAAGTGTGGTTAACTGCTGAAAGGATAGTTGGTTGTAGTTCTTGTGGCCGGGCTGTCCCATTATGCTTGCAGGGGTGTCAGTCTTGGAACCATTATTAAGTATTTTTATGATATAAGGTATTAAAGCAATGACATGAAAACAAAGCTCAACTACTTCTGACCAAATCCTATAAAATTTTATTAATGTTTATGTTTGTTTTGTAAACACAATAGTTTTGTACAGTAAGTACAAGCTGCATAAGACCGGACTGTAAGGTTTGATCCACTCACACCGGGATGGACCCCTGCTCTTTTTGATAAGTGTGGTGGGATCTTTAACATGCTCTAAGCATAATCTCCAAGCAGATCATAGGTGCCTTGGCAAGGTAGTATCCATTGGCCAGAGCAGTGTCCATTAGCCACTGAACTCCTCTGGCCAATGGATACTGCCTTTCCACCGTATGATCTGCTTGGAGATTAGTCGAAGCATGGCTCTCCTCAAACATGGGACCTCCGGCTGTTATAATCTAACGCAATCTGGATTTAGGATTAAACATAAAGGCAGTTAGATTTCGGTGGTAGTGATGATGACTCAAGGATTACCGTAACGCGACTATTTTGATCGACTTTAGATGGGCAAAAAATACCGTCGCCAGAGACATCTTGACGATAACATTCGCACGACTATTCAATCGTCATCAGTCTAAAGTTGGCCTTATAAGCATGTCATGAAAAATACAAATTGCAAAAGAGAATTAATGACTTAGATTGCATGTTTGAAAAAAAAGTCATTGTTGTTGACAACTTGGTACCAGACAAGGATCGTTCCTTTGTGAGACTGTTATGAGTGAGTTAGTACCACCCAGGCACACTTAGCTGTAAAATACACATTTTATATGGCCATGTTATGAGGTACATTTCCCCATTGGGTCCTGCAGGGGTTTTATGTACAGAACAAATTGGGGAACAAACTAGAAGCTGGTAAAAATACTGAATGATGTTTCCAGTGAATCACTCAATGGTTAGTTCATGAAATATTGCAAATTTTGCGTGCTTTTGTATCTTGTATGATTGCATATATGATATTCAATGCCATACATGGCAATATTTTTGCTTGTAATGTTAAATTCTGCTTTTTGCTTGTTACCTAGATGTCTAAAGATTACAAAACAGTTCATTTTAGCATAGTATTTTATTGAATATCATAAACTTTAGCTTAGGGTAATTTACCAAGTTAAGTACTACCATGTAGAAAACAGAACCTTTTATTGAAAAAAAGGAGAATTCGGTTGTACAATGAAGTATTTATGCCTCTAACTCGAGCGCACGGAACATTTAGGATTATAGGCAAATGGCTATTTATTCTCTTGAGTTGCCCCACCCTTTCTGAATTGGCTGGGCCGTACCACCTGCAGCTGCCAAACGGGGGTGGTAGCGAGCTGATCTGGGGGTGATCGGGAGTGGTGTTAAACGCGTTGGTACGCCGGGCCATTTCTGTCCATCTATCAGGCATTTACTGCGTCGAGATCTATTGATTTTCCAGTGAAACATGAGATGATGCGGCCATTTCCATATCATTCTGCCGTATCAGCGGGAACCATGCAAGAAAATAATCAACGCACAATGCCGCGGAATAGCGCCATGATACTGTGGCGACTTTCTTCAGGGCTTCCTGCCGTATTTATTGTATTTTAAACATGAAAGACTCTGCATATCGCTGTGGCATCTTCTGCTTTTAATCACTCCAGTTTTAAGTTTGACGTAGAAGTCAAATGTAAAAGTGATGATTGCCAATTTACAACACAAGACAATTATCGTGTTGGAACGTGGCAAAATGAATATGATAAGATGTCTAAATTGAATACAAATAGAAAAGACTTGAGGTATCTGTGAAATTTCATTTGTTTATGTCTCATATTGGTCCCAGTGACCTTAGTACACAGTGTGGCCTGTAATGATAGAATCTTTTGTACCATTGTGGAAAATGGTAACAAAAATGGAATATGGATATGACATAATGTAATAGTTCCCAATGATAGTATTTGAATGTTTCTCCCTCAGAGGTCATTAGAGAGAAATTGTAGAGAAATTGATTTTGGGTACAATCCGCATGTACCTACTTTCATCGCAAAGATTAATGTGGTTTAATATATACTATATACACATATATTATAAAACATAAAACAGCATATACACAATGAAGCATTATTTTCATCGTATATTGAGACAGGAATCTGTTTTCTAAAATGGCAATGATGTACCTTTTTTTATTGCTCAATAGGTACATGTAGGGACAAGCATAAAAACAAACAATGAGTATATTGTGTAGAATTTATACTCAAGAGTACTCTGCATGACTTATAAATGCCTACTACTGAATGCCTGTTACAGGGCTCGAAATACTGGGTGCATATGCACCTTAGTCAAGTTAGTGCAGGTAAAATTGGGACTGACTAGGTATGCAGAAAGAAGTATTTCAAGCCCTGCTACTACTAGGTAGGTAATTTTAGGATTAGACTCCGAGAGTTATAGTACAGTGAGACAGAGACAGGCCTTTGTAGCCTCTATAAATGTTACATGGAGCCGTTTCTGCAGCGGCCGCTCGTCCCTGTCATATTGATCAGCGCACAAGGCTCCCGGGCACTCCCGTGTTGTAATTGCTTAATGCCATATTTGGGCGTTGATGGTTTTGGTGGAATGGATGGAGGTGCGGCAATGTCACCTGTGTCACACGGTGGGTGAAGTTAGGCAGGGGCTGCACAAGTGTCGGACCGCAAGGCTGGAGGCAACCAGCACGACGGCAGAACGTACTGCGCCTGCGAGAATCCTGTAGTGTATTATGCGTAGCTCTTCGGCAGAACGTCTCATTTAAGGATGACATCCCGTCTATAGTTTACAAACGTTGTGACATTAAAGATATTGCCTAAACAGGCAAAATTTGGATGTAACGTTGACCAAACTTCCAACGAAAACCATGAAAAATCCAGGTTTCCTCAGGCGCAGTACGTTCTGCCGATGTGCTGAGGCAACTACATGTCTGCAGCTTGGACCAAACCAATTGAATGTATTGGTTCTCAGATTTCATTAATTCAATAATTGGTGGCCTCAAACAAAATATGGTCACCCAGGGGGATTTGGGCGATCAAGTGTAGAAAGGGTTGTACATTTCTGACTTGTTTGCTTCATTTGTATCTTTGGGTAAGATATTCATGAATCAATTTAAACATCATCATCTATTATACATATATACATATAAGAATGAATTTCATTTAATTAAAAATTGTTGGAAAGCAATTTACAACAAAGGTAATAAGATGCAAATGAGCTTCACGCTTGGATGACTTGACGTACGGACCATTATTGGTTTTTGCGGATATAACTATTGATATATTGATACAATACTTTCTTGTTTGACCTGCACAATGTTAGAATGTTTATACCAATGACCTTCTTAGCATATTTAGGGTAGAATGTCCATATATGATATCAGTAAATCCATGCACTCAGTCTATCATGTGATTTCAAATCCAAGAGTTTGTTTACGTGTCCTTCAGCATGAGGGGTCGGAGTCACATTGTAGCCAGACTTGTCCATTGGGAAGATTTGACACAGTTATCTCAGCCAGTATCTGTAGTAATAAAACTTAAAAGGAGATTCACTCGTCATGATATAGAATTGATTGGTAAAAAAAATCAATTAACTGTTCTATTCAACCTGTTAGGAAGGGACAGGGACAAACAAATGTCTAGTTGGACTGATGTTGTTTTCGCGTGGTGGTCTTGATGTGTTTTCTGGAGTCAGACAGTGGATTTAATGTGGATATCCAGGATTTTCTGGACTCTTTGCTTGATACACCCTTGTTCTCTATAAAGAGTTACAGTCAAACCTGCCCAAGAAGACCACTCAAGGGACCAATAAAATCTGGTCTATGTGGTCATTACAGATAGGATTCTTATAAGGCTTGTGTCAATGGGAAAATTATCTGAAGAACTACCAAAAAGTGGTCAAATTGGCCAGGTGGTCTTTATGTACAGGTGGTCACTTTTATAGGTTTCACTGTACATGTAGTTATGGCTACAGCTTATGTAAGAAGTTACAATGTGAAGTAAAAATGGCCAGGCTACACTGTCCCACACGACTCACTTGTTCAAACAAAACATATACCAGTGGTATCACTCTTCAAACATTATATTGTACAGGAATTGTTCCCAAGATCACAAACAAAACATCTAGTTTCCAATATAATGAAATTGGAAGAATGGCATTTACATCAACATGATTATTATAGCTCTATGAATCACTGTCGCAAAATTTGTCGGCTCTGGAAATAATTGGCATTCACCTCAGATATCCAATTATTTCCTACACGTACATAATATAGCATCTCTCTCTCTGCTGCTTTTGTATTTGTCAAATATCAAAGCAGAATCATTCATTGCCCGTTAGTCATTCTGTTAGACTAATCAATGAAGAGGCAGAACACAGAACTGTCAGATTACGGGTATGACGTCTTTATCGGTATATTTATGGGCATAGCAAAACCGCTTATCGTACCAGGCTTGGCGGTACATATACATATAGATAGCTTTTTTTATGACCATCAAAAAATGTTTTTGTCAGACTCAGAGTCTTTTCCGAAAGCATTTCTATAGCCACCTTGTTTTGATAAACTTTAGTTTAAATCAAAGCCCTTTGTGTGTTAAAAGGAAAATGCCAGTGCCTCCACAGTCTTAAGAATAAACGATTTGTGAGGCAGAAGAGGGAAATGTCAGATTACAAGGAACGACGTTGTTATCTCTCTTGGCTTCGGGAGAATGACTGATTCCAGCTGACAGGATGATGTAGAGGTGTATGTAGATTATTACGTGTACAAGCAGGCCGAGCAGTAAACTTGATTTGTCATTGTATTCAGCAGACGGTGGATGATGTCATAAATAGCGACAGCAAGAAAGCCTACATGGAATTAGCTCCTTTGCTAGCTGGCCGTATTAATTTTTGATTTACGATAAGTTATTTATTTAAACGCTTTTTCTTGTAGAATGACTTGTATGATAGTTAGCTACAGGGAATAGCTACAGGGAATAAGCTACATAATGACCTGTATCTAGTTAGCTACGGGGAATAAGCACACAATGTTGAAATTCAGACAAATGTTAATTTGATGGTAATGATATGTTTTGCAATACTGAAAAGAGAACCGTAATGCATCATGTGACTGTCCATCGACCGTTACGGAACTCTGTTAACGTTACAGCTGACCATTATGTGCCAGAAGAAAGAGCACAGCCTTGTCAAAGGTTAGCACAAATTAAGGCGTCATTGTTGACTTAATGATTCATAGCACTTGGGGCTATGAATTATAACAGGATGCCTCGACCTGTTTTGTTTTCCTTTGCCCTGTTTTCCTTTGCTTCGTATTTTTTCTGAGAAAATCTGAGAACCTACAAATTTAATTGGTGTGGCCTTAGGACAAATTGAGACGTCATTGTTGTAAACATAGTAGAAACAGAACTTCTATGACTATCAAAAACAAGATGCAACAATTCTACCGTACGTCAAAGCTATGATTCTCCAAGACTTCTCTGCAACTCGTCCACAATTGTGTACATAAGAAATGTAGCTGTGTTGCTCGTCACACCCATATAGCAGTGGCTAATCTCGATGCAGATAGAATCATTGGCTTTTATGAATGCACATTGGCACGCTCCCCCGGGTACCATACCTACCAGAATATAGAACAGCGCCGCTTGGCAGGTTGGTAATTTTCCATCTGACGTTGAGTCATCAGTTGTAAATGTCTGTTTACCGGCTCCGTTTGGTTGGCACGACAGGCCTGATGGATGACATGAGAGCCGCTTTCAGAGCTTCTTTAGTATTCATGAACGTTAAACCCTGCCAGCGGTGACACCGGAGCGCTCCTCGGGCTGACAGTTAAAGGTCAGCTTCCCCTCAGGGTGGCTCCTGAACAGATAAATGATTGAGGTGGGAGCAGTTAAAAAAAACAGATCTCCTCCTTTCGGTATTATTTAACCCCCCTTTCCACTCGACAGCGATCACCGAGCGACCCTTGAGTGACAAAATTGGATTTGTGTGATCCTTGGTTTTATAATTGGAATATGATGTATGATGTAAAAATATGATTTCAAAGACAGCAAAACCCACCAAACTCTTTTGAAAATGTGTTCTTTGTCGTTGAAATTTGTGGAGTGACTTTTTGTTTGTTTTTATTTTGCAAGGTAGCCTGGATACCATCCTTGTTGGTCCCATACCCTTGCTCCCATACCCAGGCTAGTTCCATGCACCTTTCCCCAAAAAGGAATACATTTTGGGAAATTTGTACCAATTTTCCCCCATAACAATGTATACATGTATCTGGTCAAATGCTGAGTGGGAAAATTTTACACTTGAAAAAGTACAGCTTACAGTATTTAGATTAGGAGTGTTAATTGATTACCTACACCTGCAGTTATGGATGAAATTTGTCTGGACAGATTTAATCACTACTACAATGTACATGTCTGTGCGGGTGCTTGTCTAGAAGCTGTAGGTTTGTCCACCATTGTTAATGGTGTGTCCATGTATACACTGTGGCTCACAGTGTCAATAATAGTACATTGTACCTGTGTGTGCACTCCATATGACCAGTAGACCAAAGTGCAACCGGCACTGTTGACAGGACATGCCTTGAGCACTTTGATTTTTGTTTAGGCACAATTCTTTTTGTCTGTATCGTTTCCATTATTTTAAATCAAACAGGAAGCGTTAACTGGTTGGATTTGTCTCCTATATTCGGTAAAATGCTTGAAATATCAACAGATAACAGTCTTGTTGATATACTGGTACACGTACTTTGACTTTGGTCACCATCTACGAGCACATATTCGTGGAATGTGCTACCTTATTTGCAGGTCTTGTCTTTCTCTGGCTTGAAGATACGTTGAAATCAGATCCAAACAGAATGTGTTTATATATATTTTAACCTTCTCCCTGCAGCCTAACCCAGTAACCAATACAGATTTGGTGCCAAATGGCTTCCTTAGCAGGCTGAAGGTTAAAAGATGTACCGTAAATTCCCAATTAAAGTACACATCTCGATTAAAATACGCATCCCGGACTCAGGCCTGATTGGAGACAAATCTGGGTAGAACCCTGAATCTTATAAATGAATCAATGCCTTTCCAAGCTCCCTGTGCCCATGTTCCGCTGGGTTCCTGGATTGTCTTCTGATTTGTCTGGGCAATAACCTGAAATAAAGTATGCACCCCGACTTTGGTGACAGCCTGAGACACTTTAAAAAGTTTTAAAAGTGCATACTTTATTCAGGAATTTACAGTAGCGCACTTGTCCATATGAAATGTTGTTGACATGTTTATTTACCAGGTTGTTGTGTTGTTTCGCTGCAGGATGACTGAATATGGAGTATATATGAGTAATACTGATTCAAACCAAGGCCTCTGGGTTCTGGGCCAAACACGCTTACTGTTATGCCACACCACACTACTACAGATGTACTGGTAGCTCACTTGAAATGTTGTTGACATGTTTATTTACCAGCTTGTTGTGTTATTTCCCTGCAGGATGACTGAATATGGAGTCGAGTCGAGAGAAGTCGGAGGAGAGTCCTCCGAGCTCCAGTGCGCGGGGGACGACCAGTAGCCCCAGTGGCAGCAGCGCCACAACCAGCAGTACCAACATCTTCAACACAGCCAGCTTTCTAGCGTCAGGTAGGACCTGTTGAAGGCTCTTAACTAGATATGCATCCAGGCGTCTTTTGAATGCCCTGTACTGAAAATAATAAGAAATTGGACGCCCTACTTCTAGCTAGGCAAGACACCCTAAGGACGCCCTAATATTTTCATCCCGTTTTTCCCAGTAACTTCACTGAATGTGATCAAAATTTGCTGATTCCTGCTGCTTCGTCACTTTGCCCATTGGTTTTACCACTGCCATGTTTCTTTTCCGATGAAATTTCCTGAAATCAGGCTTAGCTCACAGTACAGGTGACAAAAAAAGTGGACTCCCAATTATGACCCTAGCTAAAAGCCTGTCAGGTGTTGATTCTGTGGTGGAGAGGTGTAAAAATTTTGAATATCAAACCAACACAAATATTTAAAGATTTACAGTACATTTGTGACTGGTACTGGTCACAAGATTAGGAAATATTCCAATGTTTACTTTAACTATGAAGGTATCAGAATCTGGGCACCATGCGCATACTGAAAGTCAAACTTTCACTATTGTAAAAGAAGGTTTTTCCTCATTGAGACAATCATTTAAGCAAAAGCAACACATTCACACATGCAGTATTGTTGCAGTATTTTCATAAGGAAGCCTTGAGTAAAGGATGTTGTATGATTTCAGGTCAGTCACTGTTTGGGACGTCCACTACGTCCCCTTATGGCCACATGCCGAGCGCCTTCTCCATGTTCGGCACACATCCCTTCCAGTTTGGGGGACTGGGCATGCTGGGATCACCGGGGTCACTCAGCCCTACATCAGGTCAGGTTCAGGTGTCAATCATGTAACAATGGTGCATAAGGCAGCGCGTCAGCAGAACGTACTGCACATTCACGAAACCTGTAATGCATTGTACATGGCACTTCGGCAGAACGTCTCATTTAAAGTCGTATTTGCGTATTTAAGGATGGTATTCTGTCTATAGTTTTCAAATAGTGTGTCGGAAAAGATATCGTCTGAAGGAGCCAAAATTCTGATGCAACGTTGACCAAACATCCAATGAAAATCATGAAAAATCTGGGTTTCACGCAGGCGCAGTACGTTCTGCCGCGGTGCTTACAAAACGTATGTATGCACTGTCCTTGAAAAAATGTATGCTCCTAGCAACTTTGAAAAGAACTGCAGAATATGTGAGATGAAAGATACACAAGGTGAAGCAGTGAAACTGTAATCAGTGCAGAAGGACATTATCATTCGTTGTCAGTGTGAGAAACATGTCTGTGGTGAGGGTCATAGTTGAAAGGTCAGAAGTAGACAAGTGAAGTGTCACCTTTGTGAGAAATGGACAAGGTGAATCTGTGAAACTGTAATCAGCTCAGAAGGACATTATCATTCATCGTTGAGAGTGTGACAAACATTGGTATGTATCAGGAGGTCATAGTTGAAAGGTCAGAGGTGAAGTGTCACCCTTGTGAGAATGTGAAGTGTCTTATTTTCTGGTGCTAGGTGCAGATTGGTGGAGACAAGCCAGCGCGCACGCCCGCACGATGGCCGGGATGGGGGCCGGGTTCTTCCCCGGCCTGGCGATGCCGCCGACCTTCGGGAGCATCGGGTCTTCAGCGGTGTCCTCTGGATCAGGTCAGACATTGGATGCAAAGTTCATTAAGACTCTATTTTCAAGCTTTACAAACTATGTTTTACCAGCTTACTTATGCGGTTGCTAGAGGGTAAAATGGTTTTTCTTTATAAGACAAATCACCCTTTGCGTCGGTGAAGGTTAGACATCTAGGTAGTAAGATACAACAAAAAACAGTTACTCAAGCAACTGGATATGCTTTTGGAAACGGTCAAAATCATATCCAGTTGCTTGAGTAACTTACTGTTTTTGGCAAATCACCCTATGTTTTTCCATTTTTTTTCTTCTGTGAGTAGCCCTCTAATTTAATCCAATTATCAAGGAATTTTCTTAAGGTTTTTTAATCACATCATATGCATGATATTTCTACAGTCAAGCAATAATCTACAACTTAACATATTTAAGGATAGTACCACTAAGTATTTTGTGGCATGGTCATTCTACATGGTTCCTTGGTCATTTTACAGACACAAAAGTAGCCTTCAGTAGTCCGCTGTTTCAATCAACGCTCAGCTCCCCTGGGGGAAGCCTGTCCTCACCAACATCATCCACAATGAGCTCAACCTCTGGCAGGGGGAGGGGGCGCGGAGGACGGGGTAGAGGGAGACCCAAGGGGAGTAAGAACAAGGCCACCCTGCTAGCGGAAGCGGCGGCGGCCAACGCCCGGGCGAACGCTCTGGCAGCCAGTATGTTCATCAGCCCGCCTCTGGTCATGGATAAATCGAAGGAGGTTTCGGTGAGTCGTTCAGTCATCATTAAAATTCTTGTATAGCCTCACCTGTACTGACAAATCATAAAAAACTCTTTTTTTTTGTGCAACAGATGAGCTATGATAATTGTATTATTATAGTAACTTCTGAAAGTTTGTTTCCTTCATTGTAAAAAAAGAAGGCATCACAATATTGATGTTTAGAAAGGATAAGGTTTCTTGTCAAAACAGTGTTATGTTTTTGTCTCCAAAAATCAACTTTTTTAGGGCACAAGAACATTAACTTGTTAACTTATTCATGGTCTCAATCAAGAGAATAGTCTAACATGGCTCCTCCAGGGTTTTTTCTAGAAAAAATTTGTATGAGGGAGAAGATCACTAGCTTGGCAAGGGA
Organism: Branchiostoma floridae x Branchiostoma japonicum; assembly: GCA_013266295.2. NCBI lineage: Eukaryota > Metazoa > Chordata > Leptocardii > Amphioxiformes > Branchiostomatidae > Branchiostoma > Branchiostoma floridae x Branchiostoma japonicum. Next base: position 5,300,666 of record CM023834.1, on the reverse strand, counting down.
GCGATGAAAATTTTTACAAGAGTAACACAGTTTGTAATGCTAGAATATTCAATCTGAAAATTGACATGAGGGAGCTGGCTGGTTACATGAGGGAGCAGCGCCCTTATTCCCTGGTTTAGAAAACCCCCTGCTCCTCAAGTGACCACTGTCATTTCTCTTTTTCCAGGTCATCAAAAAAGTGGAAAAAGAAAAGAACAAGGAAAAGCCTCCAAAAGAAGAGAAAGGAACGAAGGATAACAAAGAATCCAGCAGTGACAGTGACTCTGACATCAGCACGGGTAGCGACAGCGAAATCAGCAGCGACTCCGACGATAGCGACACCTCGGATAGCGAGGGGGATGAAGTAGACAAGGTGAGCTTTCTGACGTTTTTTTAGTGTCAGGTGGTTTAAGACTGGATTTATGGAATGCAAGCTTTTTGGAGCCTGAACTACAAGTTTTATTTCAGGACAAATCTTACTTTGGCAGAGTAAGAATTTGGTAGTGATCACAGTACACCCTGTCTGTAATACCTACATTTTCTCCCCTTGATTAAACATGACACAATCAGATTATTAAGTTATGGAGTGGAGTTCTCGATTAAGGCTTGCTCAGTTTTTGGACGGTATCCTGGCATTTGAATATAATGGTTTTTATTCGGACAAAATGTGCATGTAAACAAATATGTAAGGTGGAGTAAAAGCAACTTAAAACTTTGAAGCCCAAATTTGTCAAAAAGTGTGAAAAGCCACAAACTTTGATACCAATTCTGGTCAGTAAAGTAAAAGTATGTAATAGAAAAAGTAGGTTAGATGTAAAATATTAGAAGTGAAGATCAAGAAAGAAAGAAATGTCTAGAGACCGTACAAAATGGATACTTCTGAAAGAAACAACGCTATGTATAATTTCAGACCAAGAAGTTAAAAGAACAGCTAAAACAAAAGGAACAAGAGTTGAAGAGAGAACAGGAGCAATTAAAACAACAACAGAGGGAGGCTCTGCTCAGGAAGCAGTCTCCTTCCCAGGTCATCAAGTCTCCACCCCACTCTCAGTCCCAGGGGCTGCTGCTGCCTCCCAAGTTGTCACCCGTGACAACCACAAGCTCTGACTCCAAGGTACAAAAGAAATAAAGAAGCTTGCAGCATGTTGGGCTGTGTGGTGATAGTCACTCCTCTAAGAAACAGCTGTAGCCGCATGGTAAAAGGAAGAAAAATGTAGAAACTAACTTAAGGACTCAACTTACTCAACTTCTTGTCTGTGGCTCTGCTAGTATGCTGCTGTGCATGGCAAGCTCTTCTGCCTAGCCTAGAAAGTGTCATCCTTTTTTCTTGTCCAGTTCAACTGTGATAATTTAAGACCAAATATATGTTTGCAGTGGTGGAATGTTTCTAATATGGGCGTGTGTTACCAAACTGTCTAATAAACTGCTTGTAATATATTGGTAGTATTTGGTGGCATCTTGGTGGCATTGTAGTTACAATTTACATGTAGGTTTAAGGTATAGCAAGATAAGTTAATTTCTGGCGTATGCTGTAGCCAATATAACCAATACAAACGTGGCTCGTGAATGCACCAATATTAAGAATAATGTGATAGACTAGATAACAAAAAAATATTTTGACCAGAAAAACAGGTGCCTTGTTGTAAGTCTTTGTTATCTGAAAGCAAAAGAAAACTAATAGATGTTTATATTGAGCTTTTCAGTGGTTTTAGAATGAAATACTTACTTTTAAGATATTAATATCAACTGCCTAATGGACAAATATCTAGACATAATTATGAAACATTATTCCACATCATTTAGCATCTTGATTATGTACCTGTAGAACCAAAAACATTTATTACATAATTATGCATATTGCACTAAATAAAATCCTGTGTTAGTTCAAAGTTAAAACTTTCTGTCCAACAGAAAAATAATATGGACTCAACGAGCTTCTGTCTACAAAGATGGCAGTTAGATAATAGATTAGTGGAAAATTTGGGGAGTCCATGTTATTTTGTGTTAGACAATAATGTTCATTTTGGACTGTTACACTTTTTTTGTATCTTACACAGACGGAGTCCAGCCCTCGGCCAATCCGGAGTCCAGCCAAGCTCGCCATCAAACACAGTCTGCAACAGAAGCAGCGAGAAGAACAGCAGAAGTCACTCAGTCCTCCCGTCCTGACCAAAATCTCCCAGGACAAAACAACCCAGCCTAAACAGCTGATTCAGCAGAGCCTCATGTCCACCAAGCCCAGCGAGGGGCTGGCACAGAAACTCCTGTCTCAACAGGTGGGCAAAAATAAGATTTCCTTTGAAAGAAAACATATAAAACAAGGTTATTTTTTTTCTCAAAATTTTTCCGCCCAGTCTGCTGCAGAATGAATGATAAAGGTTGTTCAATATGGTAAAGGTAGTCTTTTGCTTAGACCAAGTTAGCGCTCGGTCTAAATGTGAAGTATTGTTATATACAAAATATATATTTTGTTAACCAACAATACTGAGCTAGTGAACCAGTCATACTAGCCGTGATGAAGATGACAGACGGTCATGTAGAACAAGTGGTTGTGAATAAAGAACTTTGCTATTCAATCATTTACCAACCTGATGAAATTATTCACGGAGATAAATTTGTTTATACACCACTTAAGTGTTGTTTGTTTGCTTGGCTTATGTACATAAAATGCTTATGAATAATTCACACCCACCCATGGAGGTAAACAGCTTCATTTGCATCGAAATTGTCTCTTAAAAGCGTCATTATTGTCTGAATACATTTAACGTGAAAATCATGGGAAATTACACCCTATTATCCCTGACTAAACCCCTGTGTGGTGAATAAGGACGCCAGTGCTTATGGCATCTCCTTGTGAGATTGTAGGGCTGAAAATACCACCTGCATACGCAGGTTAGTGCGGGTAAAATACATGCAGGTATTTCTGATGTCTACCTGCACCTAACCTGCGCTGGCCCATGTACTGGGTTTATATACAAATGTAGGAGTATGTGCACAAATGTATTTTTAATTGCTGCAATGACTGTTACCACCTATAAAGTATAAAAGAAATAATGGCAATGGTTTCTGAACAGTTTTTAGTGTTCATTAGTTTTTAGTGTTCCATACTTTCTAAATTCTGAGTGGTGCAGGTAAAACTTGTCGGGTGCAGGTAATTTTGGTGTGCAGAAAATAGTATTTCGAGCCCTGGATTGGGTATTACTAAGTGTTGTTATGTAATGTATGGTTTGTACCGCCCGACACTGACGACAGGGTTTGCTTCAGAAATCGCCGAGTCAGCAGACACAGGAGCAGCGAGCAAAGGAGGAGGAGGAGAAACTCAAACAGGTGGGAATTACTTAAAGACTTTGTGCGATATGAAAAGATGAATAATAAATGTCATTCATATAATCTATCCGTATTTGCAGTAGAGAGCTGTTGCTAATAAAATACTTTGCACTGAAATTAAGACATGAATAATTTACTGGTAGCTGCAAGATCCATACAATTGAGTCAAGTGCAATAAAGTATTTTATTGCTGAAAGCATTAAATATCTGCACCCAATTTCTCTGTTGTTTATGTGTTCCTGCTTGTTAGAGTGATGTTAACAAGACTTGTACTTGATGATATCTGTATCTGTATAGCAGGTGTAGCCGCCCTTTGGTGTAACACACCAGCTTTGCAGGCATACAGTGCGGTGTCAGCTACATGTAGTTATATTACACCGAATGACCTGTTACACCAAACCTTTGCACATCTAACTGCAGGCATTGTTTAAAGCTATTTAATGATGATGCCCCTACTGTACATATACTTGGTGGCAGTGAGTTCCACTCTACAATAGTTCTAGGAAAATGAGTTTTTGAACACCTCAATCCTTGTTTTTTGAACACCTCAATCCTTGGTTGATAACTCTGGTATTTGAAGGCACGACTATTTCTTGCTCTTTTCTCTTGTTTTTCGAAACTAAACAAAGATATTTTGTGTTCAGTTGAAGCTGCAGTTCGAACAACAAATCAAACAACAGCAGCAGCTTTACAAGCTCCAGAAGCGGGCCCAGGCCTTGAGCTCACCATCATCATCATCATCCACCAGTGCAGCGACCAACGCCACCAGCAAGCTGTTAGCGACGTCCAAGTCTGCGGCTGTGTCGTCAACTTCAGCCAGCCAGTCCAAAATTATACACCCTCAGGTAAGGCTACATCAATTTCATTTTTTGGTTCTCTGAATTTGTTAGAAAAAATACAAAGCGACAGGGCACTGGTTAGGAGTTCAAATCCCGGCTGTTGTCACTAACCTGACATGCTTGCTACTGTAAAGGGTCGCAGTCCTTAGGATGGGACGTTAAGCCATGGTCCGCTGTTCATTGTGCTTGTCGAAAAGAGCTAGTGGAATTTCCCCAGTACAATGAACCTGTAAATACTGTACATAGCATCTGTATTCTGTTATGACCAGTGGGAGAGTAGCTCTTCGGTGAGCTAAAACTGGATCGAGATCACTTTCCATTGTATTTCAGACAGTTCGTTCTAATGATACTGATACGTGATGCGCTGAACTGATGTGTGGTCACTTTTTTCTGAACAGACCTTCAAGCTCCCATCTTCTTCTCCTTCCACTTCCAAGGGGTCTGACAAGAAACAGAAGCCGCTAGTCGCGCGTTTCCGCGGCGTTGCCGAGGAGTCCAGCGACAGCGACTCGGGGGATGATAGTGATGATGATGACGAGGAGGACTCAGACTCCGATGATGACGATGATGATGATGACGACAGCAGCGAAACGTCTGAGTCCACGGCGACGCCCACCAAGTCCAACGAAACCCCCTCACCAACCAAGAGTGTCAAACGAGCCGCAGAGGTGGCCATACCTAACAACATCGACGATGGTAAGGAGTTGTTGTGATCCTTCACAACCTTCATGTATGAAGGTTTTGTTTTTATTGTCTCTGTCTGTGTGTTTGTTGTTGCAAACTTTCAACACAATACACAGGCCAGTTGGGAATGTAATTTTCTTCCACACAACCAATTAGTCTTACCTTAGCTTACGTTTCGGTGTCACTCTGACACCTTCCTCAGAGCTTCTGACTTGCTTGTAGCTTCTCGCCGCTATATGTTAAGAAGCTACAAGCAAGTCAGAAGCTCTGAGGAAGGTGTCAGAGTGACACCGAAACGTAAGCTAAGGTAAGACTAATTGGTTGTGTGGAAGAAAATTACATTCCCAGTTTTACCTACCAACCTGATGAAATTATTTTTTCGGAATACACAGGCCAGAACATGTTATCATGGCCCAGGTATGACATAGCTGTTTTATGTGATGAACTGATTTGTTTTGCAGGTGGCTTTAGAAAAAGAAGAAGAATCATAGACCTGAGGGAAGTTAGAATACCTTTGGAACATGGGTAAGTGGTGCTAGCTGTAGTGTGCTGGATCAACTTTGATAGTCAATTGATTACTTGATGTAAACATGTAGTAATCTCGACATGTAATAGATGACAAAATCATACATAACATGGTTTATTTGTCTTTCCTCTATGAGCATTAGTTATGTCGTAAAAGTACTTTATATCTTTTTTGTTTGTTTATTGATTTGGCTGGTCTACATAACAGCTCAGGTTGCCCAACTAGCAAGTAGCTATTATTAAGGGCAAACCTTGGAGGAATACAAAGAGCCACTAACAAACAGTAAATTACTAAATTTAAGAATACAAACATTGATACACTATCACAATATATACACACTTATTGCCTTACCTTTTAAGTATGAGAATTCCTAGTTTTTTTCAGTGATCAAAGTAGTACTTCATGAACAGTTTTTACCAGCAAATTTCACGTGAGCACTACGTTTTGAGGACGTTTATTTACTTGTAATATCCTCATCTATCCAATGTCAGCTGGAGAAGGGAGACCCGGATCCGAGCCATCGGTCCGGGAGGAGGCATCAAGGGGGACGTGTGCTACCTCGCACCCTGTGGGAAAAAACTACGCACTTATCCTGAGGTTCAGAGGGTGAGAGTCGCTCCTCTTGGATATAGCTATGTTCTGCATGCTTTTTCCTTTTCCAGTATCAAGTCTTCCAGCAGTATTTGGTTAATCTTTGATTAAATTTTTGAAAAACTTTTTTTGGGTGGCGGAGTTGTGGGTTTGTCTGAATTACTGTACTTCATTGTGGTGGGAGGTGATTTTGACAGATGATTGATAGAAAGGTCAAGCCTAAAGGTGACTCAGCATACCTTGTAATACCTGACTAAATTACATCATGCAATCCCCTCCACAGTTCCAACTCATTCCCCAAACACTTCCCGGAGGTCTGTGAACCAAAAATACTTTCTGGAAGTCTGAAATCTCTGATTTCTTGTTTTAAAATGAGGAGCTGTTGTAACAATGTTTTTCCTCACAAATCTCCAGTACCTGGACAGATGTGGCATCACAGACTTGACCCGAGAGAACTTCAGCTTCAGCCCAAAGACAAACATCGGAGACTTCATCGAGTGCAGAAATGGTGCAAATGTGAGTGGACTAACCTTGTCTGAACCTTCCATTGTCCAGCCATGTCCCAGTGTGGATATGAGAAAGTTATAAAATGCTAGCACTGTCTGTTCCTATGGTGTAAAGATAGATAACTAAACTAGACAGCTAAAATATTCATCTTGGAAAAGTAATATAACAGTTGCAGATCAAGCTGATGGAGTTAACCATATTTAGTGTAAAATAAATCTTTGCTGAAAGCTTACTTGACCTGTCCAATAACCTGATTGATTTTTCTGACATTCAATAACGAATGATCACAGATGTTAGTGTGTGTGAGATGTGTGTGAGATGAATTTTGGTGCCAAGTATTTAAACATGTTTCTTTGTTTTAATTGATATAGTGCTTATATGTGACCTCTCCTTTTTTTCTTCCTTTTTTGCAGCTGGGTTTTGGTTTAAGCACTATTTTTTTCTCTGCTTTATCTTGAAGTTTGTATTACTGTCTTAGTAACATGTTCTGGAAGAATATAGCTAACTAGAGTAAACCAGTGGTATCTACTATAGAAAGGAGCAAGGTCTTATTCTGGGCTTCTTCTGACCTCTGACCTTTGGGCTCTGACCTCTCCCCTCCAGGGAACAGAATATGTGCTCCTAACAGAAGAACAAATCTTGCAGCGAACGAGAGACGGCGTCCGCCGCGGCCGACCGCCGTCCTCCGACAAGCTGAAGAAACGGGACGACCGCAAGGTGGAGCAGCAAGAGTTTGCCAGGAAGGCCGTCGAGATGAGGATGAAAAGGAAGATGGAACAACAAGGTGGGTGATAAAAATGCCACTGGCAGAACGTACTGCACTTGCACAAAACTTGGATTTTTCCTGGTTTTTCGTTGGATGTTTGGTCAACGTTGCATCAGAATGTTGCCCGTTGCAGACGTTGTCTTTTCTGACACAACATTTGAAAACTGTAGACAGCATGTCATCCCTAAATACGCGAAATAAGACTTTAAATGAGACGTTCTGCTGAACATTACGGGTTTCGCGCAGGCACAGTACATTCTGACGACATGCTCCTCTGAACATGGTTTCAACAGCAGCACATTATTATATGAATACTATATGCAATTCCTTTAACCCTTTAGCTGCCAGTGTTTCTCACCAGTATATCCCCTCTGTGCCAGGGTTTCCAGGCCCTTTTGAAATAGGGGGTACTACTTTTGTTTTACTGTCTTTTTGATAGTTTCCTCCCAATTGAACATATCATGCCATACATCATTGGGAAGCTAAGAGTGTCTACTTTACAGAGAAATGTTTTAAATGTAGCCTAGTATTAATAGTAATCAATTACAAGGGCAATAATACAATAAAATAGTCATTTTCATACTTTTTTTGTATTACAGTAGCTAAACTATATAAAAAGTATAAGTATCAAACCTACAACATTCCTGACATATCCTGACAGTATGAGAACCACATACACGTAAAAATACAGCACTCAGGTATCATTACAGGTAAGTTTATGATCAGTTGTTGTCCTAGGTACTGAACTGACTATTCAGCTAAGACACTGATTCATTACAACATATTACACTTCTTTCTGTACCTTTATAAAAGATGGTACATAGACTTGTTACATATCATATGAAAGCATATAGTAGATACTATAACTAGGCATGTATATCAACTTGATAACATAGACTACAAGGGTCATAAACAGGTAAAGAGGCAATAAAAGGTACAATTTCCATATATATTCCATACAATCAGCAATAAGCACCCACAGAATGACTTGGGCTTTGACTTAAGAGATTCTGAGAAGTTCTGACACTATTATAACTACATACAAGTAAAAATACAGCAATCAGGTATCATTACAGGTAAGCTTATGATTAGATATTGTCCTAGGTGCTGAACACACTATTCAGCTAAGACACTGATTCATTACAACATATCACACTTCTTTCTGTACCTTTACAAAAATGATACATAGAGTTTTTACATATCATATGAAAGCATATAGTAGATCCAGGAATGTATATCAACTTGATAACATAGACTGTAAGGGTCATAAACAGGTAAAAAGCAATAAAAGGTACAATTTCCATATCGTTTCTATACAATCAGCAATAAGCACACACAGAATGACTTGGACCTTGACTTAAGAGATCCTGACATGTCCTGACACTATGAGAACTACATATATGTAAAAATACAGCACTCAGGTATCATTACAGGTAAGTTAATGATCTGATATTGTCCTTGGTGCTGAACCGACTTACGTATACAGCATATTACATTCCTTCCTGTACCTATGTAATTGATGGTACATATACTTGTTATATATGATATGAAAGCTTATTGTACATACTATGTCTAGGAACATATATCAACTTGACAATATGATTTATAAAACAACAAAGGCAATAAACAGGTATAAAAAAGCAATAAAAATATAATATTATACTTTATACCAAGGAAAATTTTACATAAAAGCTGCTATAAAATAAAAAGTAAAAACTTGCCACTAAATCCACTTTGTGCAGTGAAAACATGGGGAGGCTTGGGCAGGCTATTTCCATCCACCCTCTGCCAGTTCATGTCATCAAGTCTTGTATAAGTTACAGCTTGAGGGGCGGCTCTGGGATTTAAATCCCGTCAGCAGGCCAGCTGCCACCTCCCCTGTCAGTGCCACGTCCCCTTGTTGCCTGGCCTCTTCTACTCCCGGGACCTTGGCCCCGACCTCTAACCCTAGCACGACCACGGCCATTAGTAGCTCCACGGCCGATGTCACATTCACCACTACTATCTGGTTCACAGCGAGCACGCTTCCTCCTATGTCTGCCAACACGATCTTCATTATCCGTCTCACTTTCCCTACTCTCGGTGGAATCGGCGTCTGATATACGTTATCAATTGGCTAAATCAACAGTAGCGACCTCCTCCAACAGTTATTCGAGGGTAAACATCAGCATTTTGCCGCTAACAGTCCGAATTCACCGCTCAAAACACGTAAACAAAACAACAAAAGCCTCGGCAGACGACTTCCGCCATTTTGTGGCAATTATAGGCCGCAAAGCATTGTGGGATGACGTAATTGGTGATTACGTAACCCACTTTGACCTCTGACCTACCCTCACTTACTGCCGCCAGTCAACTTCCGGGTTGGCGCGCTAAACACGCAGCAATGCTATGTTCTCCCGGGGAATACCCTATCCCGGATATATCCGGGCCTGGCACACAGGGGATGTATGGGTGATCCCGGATATATCCGGGACCGGCAGCTTAAGGGTTAATAAACACCAGGAGGCAGTATTATCACATAGAGGCTACTAGAGCACATTGGCAGAACATACTGTGCTTGCGCAAATCCCGTAATGTATTGTGCATAGCAATTCGGCAGAACGTCTCTGTTTAAGGCCGTATTCGCGTATTCAAGGATGACATCCCGTCAATAGTTTTTAAATGTTGGGATGGAAAAGATATCGTCTGCAACGCGCACAATTCTGATGCAATGTTGACCAAACATCCGACAAAAACCGTGAAAAATCATGGTTTCGCGCAAACACAGTATGTTTTGCCAATGTGCTGGCTACCAGAAGAATGGTAGCATGCCAGAATACATGCTTGTTTTTTGTAGTCTCAGTTTGTATGTAAAATTTTGTGTTTCTCCATTTTGTTTTGTGTAGAGTAGAAAGTAGAAAAGTCTGCTTCATGTAGTTGCTTTTTTGCCATGGCATGCCCCAGCACACAATCAAAATATGACATGTTATGGACTTCAGCCCTTGTATCTGCAGAGATGGCCAAGCGGGTGCAGGAAGCCAAGCTCCGCAGGAAGATCGAGAAACAGGCACAAGTACAGGCTGCCAAGGAGGCCAAGAGACAACAGGGTATGTTGTACTTATTTACTCTTCATATTCCTGTGGATATACCTAAATTAAACCTCCCTGCTGAAGACTGGTTTTAAGCATCAGCAAAAAATTCTGATATTCATAAATTGGCCATTGGTGCATGCTGCTTCAGTCTGTGTTCATGTAGGTTTTCTAGCATTTCTCACTTTGTAATGAGAAGAAGAGTAACCTTGATGTTTTGATGTGTTTTCTGTGTTTACAGCTATGATGGCTGCAGAGGAGAAGAGACGACAGAAAGAAAGAATCAAACTCCTCAAACAGCAGGTTGGTCCAACATATCTAGATGATATTCTTGCATGCTAATGGGGCAGTGTGTATAAATGATCGTATGATACACTATAGTGTAAAACACATGAGGAAATTCGGGAAGCAGATGATTGTATACTATACTTTTTGGAATTCTGAAATCTCTAATTTCTTGTGTCAAATGCAAGTTGCACAATACCATAAGCACAAACTGCAGATGGAATCTGTGTAATAAGATGTTTTTCTAATTAAGTGATGGTAGGGGTTTAAAAATCATCTTTATTATGTACGAGATGAATACACGTGAAAAGCCTAGGAAAACCCTTTATCTCATGATTCAGTATCAAGAGGAGGGTGCAAGGCAGAAAAAAAGAAATACAATATACTAGTCACTGACGAAAGGTAGTGGATGCTACCTGAAACGTCTGACTGTTTCCAAAATAATATCCAGTTCTTGAGTAACTGTTTTTTGGCGTATCTTATTACCTGGATGTCTAACCTTCATCAACGTATATTGTCACTGTATTATTGTAGGAGAAAATGCAGCGGCTGGAACAGATTCGGATGGAGAAAGAGATGAAGGCCCAGCAGCTCATGGAGGTATGGTGGACACCCCTCCTCCTAACATGGTTCAGTCCAAAATAACACTACTGTGTTAAAGCTTACTGCTTGTGAACATGGGGACATTGATGTCGATTGATGGGGAGAAAATTGTGATTGGAGGATTTGTCCTGTGTGTGAAAAGTTGAATGAAATTTTCTGATGTTACTTGGTAGTACTCTTCATAATAATGTTTGTTCTAATTTAAAAGGAAAAAGATAAGAATTTCAGAAGCATGTATCCCTTCCCCCCAAAAAAGAGGTTCAGTTTTTCCAGAATATTTTTCTTGTCTACAAAGTTTGTATTTAGCTTCTCTATGAATGAGGTATAAAATAGTGAATGCATGCAAGGGCAAATGAGGTGATCACTTCACTCACATACTCCTGCCAACTTGTAGAATCTAAGAGGATGTAAAAACTTTTGCATGATTTTTTTCCTGCCCGACACCAAATTTAGCAAACTCCATCAATTTTGCCCTACAATTATTACTAGAGTAGTATGCAGTGCCAAGTTCAGTAAAAACAAGTTAAAGCAACGTCTAAAAAGATCTCAGATGGAATGACTCACTCTTCTGATTTCTTAGCTCAGTCGTGCACAGGTTTTGATGATGTCACTAAGTTAAGGGTAACTGGGTCAACTTGTTTCACATTTACTTTCAAATTATTGGATTATCTAAACTCCCAAACTGAACAATTTTCTGGACGTATTTTCGCAAAAGGTATTAACACACACAACATCTCCCCTCATGTGCCCCTGTAGAATAGCTTTTGTTTTTGTTTTGTTGATGGAACAAGCTTGTTTTCTTGGTATTGCCAAGTTGAAGGTCATTCCTCATTTGCCCTTGACCATGCAGTATCAAGTCCAAGTCCATCTCCAGAAGCAGATGAAACAGAGGCAGATCTTGGAAGTACGTACCGGCCTTGTCTTCTTCAGGGATGGTCTCAAAGTTTGCACTTTGTTCATAAATGACATCAGTTCACTACAAAAAAATGTTACTTTCAATTTTTCCATGAATTGTTACATTGAAGACATGCATTTGGTCAACATATGTCATGTACATGTATTGATATTTCTGCAAAGGTACATTCTTGATTGAAAACAAAGTTCAAATATGTGAGACCATCCCACAAAGTACATGTAGTTTCAGCCCTGACTGCGATGATATTTAATATCTGATTAATCATATAAGTAGTTTATGAGACCCTATTGACAGATACTTCTGATAAGAAAGACAAGTAGACTTCGACAGGTACACAGCTGACACAGATTGAGAGATACCTCAGTTTTTAGTTGCGCATTTTCAGAGGTACATGTATGTGAATTAGTAAGATACCTTTACTCCAACTAAATTTCAAGAATAGTTAAAATCCACAAATGTTTGGCATAAATTTGAACATTTGTGATGTCTGAGGATGGGAACCAAACAGGTATCATGGAAGGTAAGTTTTTTCTAGACATCTTTGTTCTGTATTTCTGGTGCAAACTTCGTTTCTGACTGAATAGGTAAATGCCATTCCAACAGCACCAGCTCTCTTCTCTGTATAGTGGTTGGTGTTTTGGTCAGGAGAATTCTGTCAGACTTCTTCCATGTTGTACACTTGTACTGATTTGGACTTTGTTTTATTGAATTATTTGGCCTATCTTATTATGAACCACAGTCCTCGAAAGTTGGAGGATACTGTAAATGTATTTACATGTACTTTTGCGGTGGTTTTATTTTGTGGTATTATGGAAAAGGAGGTTTCTGCAGTATTTGAAGTTCATGGTTGAAACAGTTCTGTAGAACAGTAGTAATGCTAAACACATATTCACAGTGTCATGATTTCACGTTAGGACACTGCGAAAACCACGAGAATAAAAACACTGCAAACATTTCGTGCTTTACAGTACCCGTGAAACTTGTTGCTACGCAGAAACCAGAAAAAAAGAAGAAAAACAGATAGTAACAAACAGTGTGCAGTGGAAGAAGGCTGTTGTTTCTCCTGCCTACATCTGTGCTATGATATTTGCAGTGAGAGTGCTGATCACTTTCTCTGTTGCCATGGTGACAGCTCACTATTCCATAATATGCTCCACAGACGTCACTCTCTGCTGCATAACTCCTTGTTCCTTTGACACTTTCTCATAGTTACACAATCTGCTGTTCCAAGCCCTTGTTGAATGTATTTGATAAGCTAGCTGATTAAGATGTTGAACGTTATCTCCAAATCAGTCTTTCTGCCAAGTCATCTTTATGTGTGGTCAATGTGTCTCCAGCAACTATAAAAGCAAGTAATTAAAAGCTTTTGATTAATCGTCTAGAGGTTCAAGCTCTAAACAGTTCTTTATAACTTTCAAATTGGGAACAGAAGTGTCTGCTTTTGATAAAAGGTCTCATGTCATGAATTTCAGTTGAATGCATTTGGTAAATTCCACCCACCAAGGCTTGGTTGCAAAACATTCTTCAGATCATTTTAAAAGATCTGTCGATGCTATGTCATCCAAAAATGAATTGAAAGCTTGTCAAAGAAAGGAGGAATTGGAAAGAAGATGATGAAAAAAACAACATTGGTGCATCTTAATTTCTATAACAGCTGAAACATTGGTTGTTATGATGTCGGCGTCGGTCTTGGAACACCAAACTCACGGAGCGGTTTCTGCTCGTTTTTATTTTCCACCTCATGCTAACCTCTCCTCTCTGTCTCTCTCCACGACTAACCACTGCACTAGGAGAGGCAAAAAGTGGCGCAACAAATCTTCATGGTACCTCAGTTTCCTCTTCCTACACATGTACTGTATACAGCATTGTTGTGCTTCTAAAGCCTGGTTTACAATAGAGCATACATGTACATGTAGTCTCCTGTGTCAGAGCGTATCTGTAATACCGGTATGACTTGTTCCTTGTTGATAAGCACAGACAAAATGTTGTCGTGTTCACCTTGTGAAAAATAGTAATTTATCATGATATTGTACACTTAAGACCCAAGAAATACATGTGTATTGGCATTTTTGAGGCATTGTAAGACACTAGCATTGTGTTGGCCATTTAGAAAATGTTAACTTTATACTTATGTTGACTTGGTGATTTTTATATGCTGATTTTTACAAGTATTTCCTGTCTGTGCTTTGTAGCAAGGAAACATTATATTTTTGTGATTCTATATGCAGAATAAGAGCTACATATTATGTAATCTGTATATTGTGTACTAGCCACCAAAATAAGATGACAATGAAAGATATCAAATTTGTTGATTTCTCTCACTTTCTTTAAATTTGACATTTCTTCTTGATTCTTTTTGAGGATCATCTATATTACTGGGTATTGCCATGTGACAGTAGTCCTATATACAGTTAAATGTTAGTGGAAGACAGGAGATCACTAGTAACCAGTCGTTTTGCATGCACAGGCAAGAAAGAAACGGAAAGAACTTCAAGACAAGCAAAGATTGGAAGAAGCCATGAAAAAGGCCAAGGTTGGAAAGTCAACAATTTTGGGTTTCCCTCGGTTTGGTTTTTCCTTCTGCGTTTGGTTTTGGAAATCCCTCTCTGATTTTTCTTTACCTGATTTAGGTGTGGAGTTCTCACCAACTAACAACAAATCACCAATAATCATTCAAACCTGTTTGGTTATATCATTAACCTCTTTGGTAACTGCTTACAAGTTTGGCTTAAGGTGGTATTTTTGTACTAAGCAATCACAATGATTGTAAGGTGTGAAAGCACTGAAAATCTCAAAGCTAGAACTTAGTAGAAGCTGCTTCGTAAGCTTAGCAAGGTCTTTTATACGGCTTTCACTTTAACTGTGCATTACAGTGCAACACCTTGCTTCTCCCTTGTCACAACACATAACACATTTTTTTCTCCAAATTTTGTGTTTTACTTAACAATGGTGACTCTGCAAAGCAGTACGTGTACATGTAGATAGATTAGTTCGAAGTACATTGTACTGTACATTGAATTGGTACATGCATTGAATGAAAGTCGTTACATACATGTACAAATCTGCTTTAGGTATGTGTGATAATAAGAAATATTCTTGTCGAAGAGTTGAACAGTGTCAAATCAGTTGGTTGTTTATTTTTTACCTCCTTTTTTGGTCAAATTGTTGTTTGTTTTGTCATGTTTGATGGCAGTGTTATGAGTTAGCCAGTTTTTGTCTTTGCTGTAATAACAGTTGTGAAATTCAAAGGGAGAAAAGTCCTTCTGATGTGGCAAAAGTCAAGCAAGCCACATTGGACTACTACAGTCTTCCCTTCTCTACTTTTCTCTAGTTTAATCAGAATTGACAACTGTGATGTATTAATATATTATACACACAGTGTGCTGTAGGTATTGTATTATTAGTATGTCAGTGATTCAAACACCTAAAATGGACAAAAAGCCATATATATGAGTGTGTATTCAAAATTTTAGGTTATACCGACTATGACATTCCTAATGATATATGTCGTGCTTACCTAATCTTACATCTTCCACAGAAGTGCTTTGCTTTGGTCTAACACCTGGGGAGAATTAAGCTCTTGATCTTGTTTAACTCTATCTGAACTGGACTATTTTCTCCACTGCTACTCAGTTTCCTGCTGTCACTGCAGCATGCTGGCAGCCGGGCGTGCACGTGCAAACGTTCGCATGCCCCTCGTTCGCTACCACGGGATGGCTGGTACGCACTCGAACTTTCACCCTTGGAGTACGCCTCATTTGCCTCATGGGGCCCGGCACGTGGCTATTTCACTGACTGATATTGTCTTCGTCAGCGAAGCCAAGCCACAAAGATTGTCAGTGATAATCACATTTTAATCTTTTCTCACTTCATGTACTATAGTGTATATCATTATGCTCTTTTGAGCTGTATAAGATTATACCGGCACTTTCTGTTATGAACGGTTTCATTCAAAACCAGAGTGTTTTGGGGAGACGATATTTCCGTCCAAATTCTCCCAACCATGAGGCAAACTTGGTTTCTGTGTTACCTTGCTGCCCGCTAT
This sequence comes from Branchiostoma floridae x Branchiostoma japonicum, assembly GCA_013266295.2. NCBI lineage: Eukaryota > Metazoa > Chordata > Leptocardii > Amphioxiformes > Branchiostomatidae > Branchiostoma > Branchiostoma floridae x Branchiostoma japonicum. The sequence goes on along the minus strand of CM023834.1, from coordinate 5,284,530 downwards.
GCTGCAGGAAAGATAGCTCATGATTCGGCACCCCATTTTTTCTGCTGCTGCTTTCCATCCTCGCATCTTCCCCTTAGTTCATTGGTTGTCACAGTGATAATGTTGGTATTGACCCCTTGTCCTGTTTGTGGTTTGGTGGTGGCTTGTGTAGTTTGGTTTGTGAGTGTTTTTGTTGTCTAGGGTTCGTACAGTCATTACAATCCTGAAGAAACTTTGTTGTATTTCTCTGTCTCCCAATGAGAACATGAAAACATGGCAGGATTAAATGTTAATGAAATAACATTTCCATTTGAGACAGATACATATCAAGTAGAAGGGTTACCAATTCGGGAACTTTGTTAGGAAAGGAAAGCCAAAAGGAAAGTGATCTCGTTCCAGTTTTAGCTCACTAAAGAGCTAATCTCCCACTCCAACTTAACGTGCCATCCTAAGGACTGCAACCCTTAACAGTACCGCACATGTCGGGTGAGCGACAACAGCCGGGATTCAAACTCCCAACCTCTTGGTCCAGAAACAGGTTCGCTAACCACTAGACTATGCATGCTACGTTAGCTCTAGGACAGTGGGAGATCTTTATGGTAGAAAGTGGAGAAAAAGAAGGTTGTGAGCCAGCAACAGAAAGAAAAAAACTGGTACAATGTAGTGGACCAAACTATACAGGATCAGATTGTTTCACAGGCCTCACATGATGACACAGAATTACCAGACATCTTCCTTGCCTATTGATCTTTTCTATCCTGAAGGAGTTACAGAAAGAGTTACTGCTTGTACGAACCCTTGAGCAAGTGCTTTAGGTGTTCCTGTGTTGTATCAATGTGATTTATCCCTTACCACCGCTTAGCTGCTGCTGTGATTATGATTGACTGTTAGTTTTGACTTGTACGACCTGTCAAAGTTCCAGCTTGCAAAACTTTTCAGGAAGCTGCACTGATTTTGCTGGAACTAAAGCTTTGTGAAGGCCATAGCTATTTTCTTGGTCAACTGTATTTTTAATTTCAATGCTTCTGCTGATTTTTAGTCACTGTTGTGTACTGTAGTGCTTTGAGCTTGCTCAAACCTGAGTTTTTTTTGCATATTGAAAGCAGCTGAAGTCTTCTTTATCCTTCTTTTTTGTTTTAACGTTTCTACTCAACATTTCTTTGGCGAAATCCCATTTTGCCTCTCAGGCAACAGCCCCCCTCCCTCTCACCGGACCCCTTTGTGACCATCAGATAATTTCTTGCTTTATTTCCTACTCAGCTATCCTTCAACCTTCCGCTTCTCTGTGCTTCTACATGATGTAAGCTTAGCCAAATATACTTTGCAAAACACGGCAAGCTTGACTTGGTGATGGAATTATAATCATTTCTTGATCATTTTCAGGAGAGGGAAATGAGAAGACAACAGCAAGTCATGTTGAAAAATCAGGTGAGTTTAAGGTTTCGTCTGGTGTTGTCTGTGTTATGGACTGCCTGAAAAATGACAGGGAAATACTGGTGAACTATTGTGGACTTTGTTGGTGAACAAGTAAAACTTGTAATGGATTTTCAAAGATAGTTTTTTGGTTATTTGAACAAAAAAATGGTCATTATGACATGTATATACTTGTAAACTCAGAGAGAATGTATTACTAATTTTGTCATGAAAATGGTAGAAGTGGAGTTGGTTTTGAGGCAGTCCATAAGTTAGACCAAGCAGCTTGTCTAAAGTAGAGAAAATACTGCAAAAAGTGCTGCAAGCATGTTTTGAGTATTTTGGTTAATGCTGCTTTTTGTGTCCCACTAACCTCGCCTACCCACGATGCACCCTTGACCTTTGCCCCCTCACTTTACCCTGTTCTGTGGCGTACCCTTTAGGAAAAGGAGAGACGCAGGCAGCTGCTGTTCCTGGTATGTTGGTAAAGCTTACAGGCGGTGACTGTTCATCCTTCAGACTGTGTTGACAATGCTACGTCGGCAGAACGTACTGCACCTGCGCAAACCCTGTACCCCTCAGCAGAATGTCTTGTTCACATATTTAAGGCTGACATCCTGTCTATAGTTTTCAAATGTTGTGTCGGAAAATATATTGTCTGCAATGGGCAAAATTATGATGCAACATTTAACAACATTCCTACGAAAACCGTGAAAAATCTGGGTTACGCAAAGGCGCAGCATGTTCTGCCAACGTGCTGTTGACAATCCTCATCTCATGTGATCTTGGTCCAAAAATTGCTGGGCTTTTTGTGTTATGAGACTAAAAAAAAATGTGTATATGAATATTTTATTTCAGTGAGGAATGCAAATGTGATAAGTCAACACAGTCTTTTGGATGTTGCGCAATAAAATGGTTCTGTTTCGCTTGTTCAGGAAACTCCTTAGTGTTGTAGTTTCCTCAGCAACATAAGACAGGCCCATTTGTTTTGCTTTTGGGTGACTGGCAAGGTGTGGCTTTACATGTACATGTAGATGTGGATTGTAGTGCTTTTACAGGTGTTACTGCAGTTCATTTAGCACATACTGAGGTTGACTCAAAGATTTACAATGTAACGTCTTGGCAATTGTGTATATGAACCTTTTTTCTCACATTAAATAGTCCCTTCGCAGAGCTAAGAAGCCAAGTCACAAGAATACTTACAAAGTGGTTTGCTGACAGAAGTTGATGACTAACAGCAAGGTTTTGTTGCTCATACAGGAGAGAGAGAGAAGAAAACAACACATGATGCTGGTTCGAGCCCTGGAGGCCAGGAAAAAGGCTGAGGTAAGGGACATACCAATAGTAATGGGAGGGGGGACACAAATGAAAGAAATCACAATGGTAATTTTTTTATTTTACCTTGTTCAAGGATAGTTGAAATGAGCATTGCAGAAGAGAGATGTTCATAGCCATTGATACGTTAATACAGGAATCATTAAGATGAACTTTGAATGAACTGAACTTAAGATCGAGTTGTCAGAAATTTGCTATCTTCCTATTATGATATCTGTGTCTGCAAGTGTCTGCAGATTTTGCACAAATGCAGTACTGTATGCCTGTAGTAGTACTCAGTGTCTGAGAATGTTCAAACTGTTCTGTACCAGGAGAGGGAAAGGATGAAACAGGAGAAGAAGGTGGAGAAGAAGCTCACCAGGGAGAGAAAGATGGTGAGATCTTCTTTCTTTTTTACATCATTATTGGCTCCTTGGTGGAATAGCCCTCCAGTTGTAGCTGCATTTTCATTTAAGTTGTTAGAAGCTCAATACTATATTCTGTTCTATAGCATAACATGTGAAATTAATTAGTCAATTAATCAATTGTCTGTAGACATCAAGTTAGAAGTTAATCGTTAACATAAATCTCCAACTCTACAGGAGCAGCGTCGTCTTGAGTTGCAGATTGCCAAGGAGCTAAAGAAACCTGTAGAAGACATGCAACTCAAGGAGGCAAAGGTGGGGGGCTCAATGCCTTATTACTTTTGAAGTTTTACATTGAAAAGTTAAAGTTCGGATTCCTTTAAACAGTGAATGTGCTTGGCTGTTGTGTGTCATGGGGACAAGTTTACAATAGTTAACAAAGTTAACAGTAGACCCGTACTTACCTTATTTTAACTTTCTGTCCATTCCTCAGCCCTTACCTGTCCTGAAGCGTATCCCAGGGATGCAGTTGCCAGGCAACGCCTTTGCCGACTGCATGATGGTGTTTGAGTTCCTCCATAACTTTGGTTCTGTGCTGGACATGGGTGAGTACAGAAACACACATGTACAGTTAAAAAAGTGTGATGTTGTTAGACCATCTGTTTACAGAACTGCAAAGTAGCGTGCATAGTCTAGTGCGACCCAGCCTCTGGACTAAGTGGTTGGGAGTTCGAATCCCAGCTGTTGTCACTGATCTGACATGCACGCTACTGGAAAGGGTCCCAGTCCTTAGGACGGGACGTTAAGTTGTGGTCCACTGTTCATTGTGCTTGTCGAAAAGAGCTAGGGGAATTTCCCCGGTATATGAACCTGTAAATACTGTACATAGCGTCTGTCTTTTCTGTCATGACCAGTGGGAGATTAGCTCTTCAGTGAGCTAAAACTGGATCGAGATTACTTTCCTTTTGCAAAACTATGTACAAATTGAGGCTCTCTAGTTTGTTTGTATCTCACATACTGACTGTTTTGTTTGTTGTTTTTTCTCTCCCCAGATGAGAAAGACATTCCAACGCTGGATGAGATGCAGCAGGGATTGTTGGGAGAGGAGGAGGCGGAGAGAGAAGTGTTAGACATGCTGGCTAACCTGCTGCAGTGTGCACTGAGGGACCCAGGGGTCATACCGGGCATGCAGGTAGAGTAACAACAGCATTAGCTAGAATAACAGCATACTGCAGCAGTCTACAATATTCAGGGTTTTTTCTAGAAAAAATTTGCATGAGGGAGCAGATCACTAGCTTGGCAAGGTAGCGATGCAAATTTTTACAAGAGCAACACAGTTTGTTATGCTAGAATGACTTGTTATGATATTTTGTTTTGATATTTTCACTGGAAAAAGATCATTTTGAGAAAGACTTAATGTTGTGAAACTACTAGTAGTATGTAGCCACTTAGGGTCGAGGATTCAATTTGAAAATTGACATGAGGGAGCTGGCTGGTTACATGAGGGAGCAGCTCCCTTATTCCCTGGTTTAGAAAAACCCCTGATATTTTAGGGCCCAGTTATGGAACACTGTCTCACTAGAATAACAAACTGTACTTAATTGTAAGACATTTAAGCCTTATCACCTTATCAGTAGCAATTGGTATCAGTATGTCATTGTCAGTCATCCTCTAAAGAGGTGAAGCATGATGCTTTTTTGAGTAGCTATACTTGTGTAATTTATTGAAAGGTGTTGGTGTGGGGGCATGACTCTTCCCAGACACGGGACCTCCATTTAACGTCCTATCCGAGGGACGTCCCAAACCAAAGCTAGGTACTCATTTTCACTTGAGTGAGGTGAAGAAAGTTGTGTAAAGTGCCTTTCCCAAGGGCACAATGTCGGAGCATGTTGGTGGATTCAAACCCAGGCCAAATACCCAACCATTTTGCCACACGATCCCACGGCTAAACCGTATGTCCCCCCTCCCCCAGAGTGCGACGGTATTGCGGGTCCCTCTCCACGATGCAGACATCGACCACAGAAACCTGTCCGAGATCCTCAGGCTCTTCATACAGGGCAGAAACGGCTTCCAGGATGAGGTCAGTCCATTCTCTGGAACACTTTAACCTTTTTCCTGCTGCCTAACCTCAGAACCAATTCAGGTTTGGTGCAATCAGTAGGGAGATGGTTAAAATCACACTTTTTAAATTTTTTTTTTTTTTAGTTTTGCTCTCTACATGTATGTCACTGTATGCCCCATGAGTGTTCACAGTGCCTTATTGGTCAGTGTTAAAAGTTTGTCTGAAAGTACAAGGTAGACAGGTACCTCTCCTGTCATGCATGCATTGTTGTTGGTCTCATATATGTTTGTGAAGAATACCAACAACAACAGCAGCACATATTTGAAGTGTAATACTAACCATCAACCAAAATATCATCATCAATCCACTAGCCAGGACAAGTTGTAGTCTACAGTGTTTTGGAATTGTTTTGTTCTGAACCATACATTTCAGATGAGCCAGCGATTGGAGACCATCCCATTCCAAGCCCACTCTCCTACTCAGAAGGCTGCCATTCTGGCCTTCATCTGCAATGAGCTGCTGTGCAGCAGGGCTGTTGTGGGGTAAGTACAGTGTACATCATACATGTGTCAACATTTTATGGTACATGTAGGCTCATTTCTGACTTCTCTTCACGTTTTCTAGCGTGATTATAGCTGGAGACCTGTCTTCAATTATATTTTAAGAAAGTAAAGGAATGTTAGAGAGAAAGTGAGAAAAAAATTATGGAATATAGACTTGTATATTTGGTGAAAAATATTACAACTCTTCATTGAAGTTATAATGAAGTTAAGTGCAGACTGACTGTTTCCTGTTCCTAGACTGTTCCTAGCTGATAAAGTCCTATAGAATACTGCAGTTGTGAGGTGTTAAATGATGTAAAATATATCTTTTCCTCCAGGGAGATTGACAGCAGTATAGAACATATGTCCAACCTGAGGAGAGACAAGTGGATCGTAGAGGGCAAGCTCAGAAAGTAGGTGGTCGATAAGTTCTTTACACATTTCTATGTTATATTACAATTCATGACAAACAAATAGCTTTTCAAGTTTTTTTAAACAAGTCATTTGCCTCCAGTTACCAGAGTAAAAATTTTGTAAAGAACAAGATGGCTAAATGGAAGTGACACCAGCATCTCTTACAGACATATAATTTGTTTGCTTTTCCAGATTGCGCATCATCCGGGCGAAGAAGTTTCACCGGCCGTACTCGCGACAGGGCATGTCCAACGAGAACTCCAACATGGGGGAGGATAGCAACATGTCAGGCACTATGTCTGTTGCCAACACCCCCGGCAAGGTAGTGGAACAGTCCCTTAATCTGCTTGTTTTACATGGACTTTTTTTAGTATGTACAGTCGTTGGCACATTTCTTATTAAAATGTGTGTTTTCTCGGGTGGGTATGAAATGTATTCCGCATCGTGGGCTGATACCTTGGGTGATATGGAATATACCGTGTAGGATTCTCTTTGTACATGTTTTTGATACAATGTGTGGAGTACATGTATGAAAGCACGTGTTCTGAGTGTTGTTAAACTGTTGATTTTCCAGGCCAGCAGTAAAGGTGATGAAGACAGTAAGATGGAGGAGGATGAAGAGGAAGATGAGGATAAGGATGATGATGAGGAGGATGGAGAGGGGCTGGATGTAGAAGGAGAGGTGAGGAAGGAAGGCTAGACTGAAGAAAAAGGAGATAGAAAAAGGATGGACAGAAGGAATGAGACAAAAGAATGAAGGATTTGAAGGCAGGAATGAAATGAGAAGAATAAAAGGGAAAGGAAGTGGATTTAAAGAAGAGAGAAATTCAGAAATGAAATTTTTTCTGGAAATGTGCATAAAGGTACTGACTGAAATGTACCATTTTGTTCTGTATGGCTGTCACAAGGATTTAAGATCCTTTTGTTGGTTTAAATTTAGGTGTTCACATTTATTATATTTCAGGATGAGGCTGAGCCAGAATCGGTGGAGGAAACTGACAAAAGGATAGAAAAGCTCAGCAAGGTAAGGAAAAGTACAGAGTAAACAAATTAAATGATTGTAAACTTGGCTAGTAACTGTGACAAATTATAGATTTAAGTTTCTAGTGTAACCATTGCTCGGTCTACAGCACTACTCTCAGCTCACCGTTATCTTCCCACTGTTTCCCACAGCAACAGTCCCAGTACCGCTCCAAGCTGTTCGACGCCTCCCATTCGCTGCGTGCCCTCTGTCTGGGACAGGACCGTTACCACCGACGGTACTGGGTCCTGCCGTGCGCGGGCGGCGTGTTCGTGGAGGGGATGGAGAGCGCCGAACCCGAAAACATGGCGGTCGACAAGGAGAACTCTCGTCCACAGGAGAGCAAGGACAATGTGATTCCCAAGGAAGCAAAAGAAAATTCCACGGAGGTTAAAGACGTTAAGAAGGAGTTGAAGAAGGAGGAAGAAGCTGTGGTAAAAAGTGAAAACAATGTGGAAACTGCCAAGCAGAATGGGGACCAACACTGTGGAAATCATGACTCCAAAGCTGTGGAAGAAACCAAAGCTAGTGCAATGTCTCAGGGTGCTTCAGAAAACTTGTTCCTGCAGAAGCCATCCAAGCTGAGCGAGCTGCTAGACGTCGCGAAACAGGACCCGGACGCGTGCCCCACGGGCACCGAGACGCGGACTTCCCATGATGCCACGGCAGCTACGTCCTCGCCAAGCTTACAACAGGTCAGGCTAGGAGGGCTGCAGGCACAAAAATCAGGCGGCGGATTTTTAAACATAGACACTCTTGTGAACAGAACAGACATGAAGATGTTGGGTACTTATATGTCACCGCTGCCCAGCTCCATACAGTTTGCTCCTGGGCCGCTCACTGCCGACCAACTTCTCAAAGGCCTGACGCACAAAATGAACGGGGACGGAATGTGGTTTAGCGTCCTCCCCAGAATGCCTTGCGACGAGACGTCGTTAACAAGGTTGCAACTGCCTTCTGTGGGAAACGTGGAGAGTAGCAAAACGTCGCCGCCGGGAGCATCTCAGGGCGCAGTGGCGCAGAACTCTGCGTTCTCCCCGCCACACATGAAGGGTGCGCGGACAGGGTTTGGCTTCACAACATTCGGGCAGTCTCCACTGGGTGCACAACAGGTAAGAGAAATGTAAAATAACTTCTAAGACGAAAAATAGACCATTATGCTGCCCCTTGGAAGGCCTTGTACTAAAGGTTTTCTTGCTTAAATCATATAAAAAACACTTTATTTAAAAAAAACAGACAAATACAACCAAGCATTGCCAATGTTTTATTAGAAACGCCAGACTTGTTACATGTACTTCTGGGTACGGCAGTATTGTCACGGTTTTGTATGTCTGTAAAAGAGTGTTGAGGAACAATTCTGAACATGCTGCAATTTTCCAGATAAATGCTCTCTATGCCCAGAGGATGGCCGGGCCCAGCACTTCAGGTTACCAGCCTAATTTCCTGGGGATGGCACCTAACATGTGGATGGGGATGAATGAGGTCGAGCCTGCACCCATCCCCAAAGGTATGTTCAGTTGATATATCAATTGATATAACTTACTACAGTGAAAAAATAACCAGTAAATTGACTTTGAAAATCCAGTGTTACTGCCCTGAAATTGCTTTGGGTGCCTTTAATGGTTGGATAGAATTAATTCAGATATCATCCCGTACATAATTTTTTCTCCGTTGTCAGAAATGGTTCGTGGCTGGTGGCAGATGCTGGAGTCTGATCAGATCCGTGCCCTGCTGAAGGTGCTTCACCCCCGGGGGATCAGGGAGAGGATCCTGCAGAAATCCCTACAGAAGTACAACGACTATGCATGCCAGTGCTGTAAGAAGGCCAGGGATAATGACGGTAATACTCGGAGATCCTTGCAGAACTCTGAACTTCTTTTCTGACACAACCACACCTTGAAACTGCTACTTGGACTGCTATTATCATGATATATTGTAATAAACTAACAGAAAATAGATATCTTGTGGGTCTACACTTAAAAGAAATTTAAAGAATGCACTGCTATGCTTTGCTTAGCTTATAACTTGACGTGAAAATTGTCCATTCGTACAATAAAGTAAGGCATGTTAGATGCTGAGATGGCTTTTCCATATTTGAAAAATCTTGAATAGAGCAATACATGTATATGCTAATAAAGGTTTTTTACCTTCAGTATCTATTTATATATGTTCAGAATATATATATATATAAATATGTTCTTACTGTGGTACTGACGGAGACCTGGCGACCCCATCTTGTATCAGCCAATGATGAAAGGGCATGTCACCCCGTAAGGGGCGGCATAACCCTGATGGAGCGGTATAAACCCGCTAGTCGAACTACTAACATACACATGTACTAATATGAACATGTTTCTCTGTATCTGAAGCGATCAAACTTGAGGAGGTTGAAGACGACAAGACGCCGCGGGACCCGTCAGGCGCGCCGCTGGAGACGTGGGAGGAGCACGACTCGGAGGAGCTGGCGTACAAGTTCGAGGTGTCCCTCCTGCAGGATGTGGAGGATCTGGAGGAGAGGGTCTTCCAGGCCAGTCTACAGGTCAAGGTCAGTACTCAGGCTCAGTGCTGTAGACTTACTTTTTGACTTAGGAGCACCGGTGCTCCCAACCCAAAACATTTGGGAGCACCAGCAAAAATCTAGGCACACCAGTTTGAAGGTAGATCATCTTATTAAACGTTAATTTGCAGGACATTGCACAGATATTGTGTTCTTTGTATATGTACATACAAAAATGCAGAGTGGAAGTATCATGATCAGAGAGCAAGAAAGCAAATATTCAGTCATGATATGATATAGAAATTATAGTGCATGCAAGTTTTGATGGGAGTGCTGGGTGCTCCTAATGGAAAATTTCTTGGCGCACGGCTTAATTTTCATATACTTGACTGTATTCTTCTTTCAGGGCTGGAAGCTTCCTCCAAGGATGACAGCGGACTATGCAGATAAATCAAGTAAGATACAAACACCAATATTACAGAGAAAAGTGTGAAAAGTGCTCTTTTGCCTGCAGTTTAAAACCATAAGTATTTGCCATAGAAGTCAAGCAAGTGTTATTCTCAATCTGAATTGCTTATACAGGGGTCGAAATAGATTTTGGGGCCAACTTGCACTGGTGCAGATGAAAAAAAAAATACTTGCACCAGAAGAAAAATAGTTGCACCCCCCAAAAATAAAACGAACACAACCAAAAGTACATGTAGTAACTTTAATAAAAACTTCATGGATTCTGGTTTTGTTCCCTTTCCAGTTCTTTATTGGGTATTTCTACAGGTACTACTGGTACTACTAGTAACAGCGGATAAAGCAAACTTGCACCGCGGTGCATACTGGCAAAAAATTAGTTGCACGACACCAAATTTACTTGCACCAAGTTGCACACAGAGGAGTAGTTCGACCCCTGTTATATGTACTGTAGGTCCCTCTTGAGTCTTAAACTTATGTTTCTGTTGTTACTTGTTGAGATATCATTATAATATATTGACAAACAGTCATTAGAATTTTGATTGTATTCAAAGTCATTTTGACCAGCTCAATAATGAAAAAAACTGTCTTTCTTGCTTACCAGTTGAGGAGGACAGTGACCTTCGACCCTTGGAGCTTGCCCAGAAGAGATTAGCGTCCCTGGAGATGAACCTGGAGAGGAGATACATCAAACCTCCGCTCAGCAAGAAGTAAGTTGGTCTTCACTGTTTTAACACTTCTTACATCCTCACGTTCAAGTTCCTCAAGCCTTGGTGCTCCAAGGGTCTTGTTTTTTTTTTGTTTGGAAAAGTTTTTTTTGTTTGGACTTGTCACTAGAAAACCGTTTCAACTGCAAAGATTGTTGCAAATAAAGAACCAGTTTGCTTTGTAAGAGTGCTTGGCCTTCTCTGGAGCTGGTTAAACTTTTTTATTCTGATTTTAATACGAAGTAAGGTCGTACCTTAACAGCTGGAGGCATATTTGTTCCAAGACTCTAAACAGAGGAATTTTGATGGAAAGATGATGTTCAGATTCCAAACATTGAGCTGCTTAATGCATGTGATCATTGCATTTGATTACGTTGCTTAGACTCCCCAAGGCAAGCTGCTCTTCTGAACAGTCCCTTTCAGTGTTCTCACCAGGCTGGGGCCCCCTACACTGTGATTTGGACCCCCTATGCTGTGATTTAGCCCCCTTCAGTTTTTCAACCAGTGTAGGGGTATTTTTTTTTCGGGAGAACCTTGTGACCCTTCATAAATCTTTGAAAAAATTAAAATTTGATGTTAGATTGAAGCCATAATAGAGGAAAAACATAACTGTGCAAAATTTGTCCCTCAAAAAGCAGGAAATAATGTCTCTGAGGGTTATGAGTTTTCAAATTTTTCGGGGAGAATATCAGACACCCTACTGTGGTCATGTCTTTGGAACTCGATACGCAGCTTGCACCACAGAAAGTTGTCCTTCTGTACCTGACCCCTACACTGTAAAAAAGTCCTGGTGAGAACCCTGCCTTTATTTTGGCCAAGAGACTTTATTTTGGCTGACTTAGCGCCCAAACAAACCAACAAAATGGAGAACTGGTAAGAAGATGAGAAAGAGAAACTGAAGGCCTGTCTCTGCCATGTTGTGTTACAGTGTGCAGATAAGTCTTGCCACCATGGGCTTCCCTGAAGAGAACTCCAACTCTTCTACACCACCGTATGTCCTCCCAACTTTAGTTACCTTTTGCATGCCCTCATTTATCAGCCTTTCCAGCTCTGCTAGGTACACTTTTAGTGAAGATATCACATTCCTATAGTTTGGTGTACAAGGTGTCTGTGGTCTAAGGATTACTCTCTTCATACATTGGTCTTAAGGTGCCTTTGATGCAAAAGCTTGCAAAAGCTTTGAGACATTGTACAGTCCTCAGCACCATCAGTTTTGACAGGTGCTGAGTTCCAACTGTAGCTGATCTCCAAGCAGATCTTATGGTGTCTGCAGGACAGTATCAAATTTGCAAGACAGTATCAAATTGGCAAGACAGTGTCCAATACACCACCCGAAGGCTGGCGTAAAAAAAAGATACCAGTACAAAAAAGAAAGCCTGATAAAAACACATCAAAATAAGCCAAAGCCTAAACCTCTGCTTGGAGAGTACTTGTAGCTACATGTACATGCTAGTGACTGTTAGTAAGAACAGAGAAGTCATGTGTAACATTTTCACGATATTTTATACCTTCTTTTTGGACAAAACTAAAAATATCAGTAACTGGCAGCTGCTCTGCCTTTTTCGTTATTATGTTCCTAAATTTATTCTTTCTGTGATGGTTAAACTTTTTTATATCGTTTGGTTCTTTTGCACATGTAAGAAAAAATCATCAGAGGTACCAGAACACCAATGGATTCAGCTTTTGCCAATCTTTCAAATTTGAGCACTTTCCATTCAGAATAGTGCCGTGCATGACATCCTTGCCTCCAGCTGGTATTGACATAAGGCAGATAGATTGGTATGCACTATGCAGTACAAGTCTTTATGGCACGAGTTTAAACTGTAATTTCCAACACAAGAAATCAGACTTACCCAAATTTTCGACTGTACAACTCCAGTCTTTGTCAAGGTAGCTAAGGAATGAGAAATGAAAAAGAAAAAAACAGAGACGGGGGGCGCCACAGACTTTCTGCAACTTACGATCCACTGCTCACGGAGTCACGTGTGTCATCTGCATAACGTGACGTCACAGAAGCGGTGGATTTCTCATTCCTTGACAAAGACTGGAGTTGTACGGTCGAAAATTTGGGTAAGTCCAATTTCTTGTGTTGGAAATTACAGTTTAAACTTGTGCCATAATGACTTCTACCAACACAGATGAACTTTCAAGATAACAGTACAAGACTTGTTTTCTACCCTGTAAAAAGAAGGTTGTATGTTCTGTCTCTTGTAGGAACAGCAGTGATGAAGACATTCCCAACGCCCTGCGGGTGTGGCGCGACGTGGTTTCCACGGAGACCACGGCTCCACAGCTGTTCATGTGCCTGGGACTGCTGGAGAAGTGCATCGCCTGGGACAAGTCCATCATGAAGGTGGTGAGTAAGAGTCCCACCCTAAATCCTTAAGCCCCTGTCACACATTCAGAACCTTCCCCCAACCACCAACCAACCAAGGTTGGCTGAAGTTCGGGAGTGGTCTGACCAGATTTAGGTCACACCTACCTTTCTATATGAATCAAATAGAATTTGAGTTAAATTTTAGTCAAATCTGACCCCCGAACACTGCTGACCTACCCCAAAAACCAGCCAACCATGGCCGAACCTCCCGTCCACACCCGAATGTTCTAAACATTTTGAAATATTCGGCTGGAGCAGCCGAGATAGTGCAAGGCTTGAGATAGTTCATCATTGTTCCTTACACTTGTTGCTTTCAAAGCACATGTAGCAGCCAATCATCAGATGCTTTGTATATTACCTTACTCCTTATTGTCTGCTTTCCTTGCAGTTCTGCCAGTTCTGTCGGAAGGGAGACAACGAGGCCCAGTTGCTTCTGTGTGACGGCTGTGACAAAGGTTTCCACACATACTGTGTAAAGGTAGGGTGCTCTATCTTACACCAAAACTTTCACAAAACAGGTTACAACTTACAGTATGTATACATGTATGTCAGGGTAGAGACTCTGATGTGGTAGATTCGGCAATTCTACCGGTAGAGATCCCAATCAGAGTCTCTTTCAACAGAAACTCTCAGAGATCAGGAGTTTACTGTTAGCTGTAGGAATAGAGCCAGAATGTGTGGTCTTCCTTACTTGTACTTGCTTTAGTTTTCATTTCCACAATTTGAGAAGTTGTATATATTTATAATGTGCTGACTATGTGTTATCCCATATTTGCGTGTAGCCGAGGATGACAGTTGTTCCAGACGGGGACTGGTTCTGTTCAGTGTGTGTGGCAGCTGTGAGTATTCATTCACATTGTGTTGTTGAATGCTCTTCATTATGAATAGGCAAGCAAATAATTAAAAAGACACTTCCAGCAGATGACAACATGTGCAGTAACGTTATAGAATTTTACTATATATGGAGTTGCCTTAAATATAAAACTTCATACCGGTAGGATAAGTTTTCATTGCATAAACTGAAAATGATTTGAGTCTTTTACCTTCCAACAGTCAAACTGTAAAAGACACATAAACAGGGCTAGCCTCACAGTGGCCTGTACATGTAGGTTTTGACCTTTATTACATTTGTGTGTGTTGACCTGTTCTTCCGTTGCTAGGCAACCGGTGAGGAGTGCTGTGTGGTATGTGAGAAGAAGGTGACGGTGAAGGCGGCCAGGTGCGAGCACTGTCCCCGAGTCTACCACATCCAGTGTCTGGACCCGCCACTCAACAAGTACGTGCTATACGTTACACTTGTGTGCACATTTGTGGGACACACTGGATTTCACTGCAAAAGTCAGACACTGTTAGCACGTCGGCAGAACGTACTGCGCCTGCGCAAAACCTGGATTTTCGCTGGATTTTTGGTCAACGTTGCATCAGAAGTTTGCCTGTTGCTGACCATATCTTTTTCTACACAACATTTGAAAACTACAGATGGGATGTTACCATTATATACGCGAATTCCACCTTATATGAGACGTTCTGCCGAAGTGCTATGCATAATACATTACGGGTTTCGCGCAGGTGCAGTACGTTCTGCCGACGTGCTGACACTGTTGACATTGGGATACATGTTAGTTACTGGCAAAGATGTCAAACTTCCACAAGAAGATATGTCAGACTTGTAAAAATGATGTCTATTGATGTCTGTGCAAAAAGTACATAATTGTTATTGTTTACCATTAACCGGTACTGTTTTTTTTCCTTGCGTTGTCTTAGGGCCCCACGAGGAAAGTGGACATGTCCAGAATGCCTGAAAGCTGGGGTAAGTAGCAAGACATCACTGTCTTATACCTGCACAGGTCCAATTTTACCTGCACTAACCTGCATATGCAGGTGGTATTTCCAGCCCTGCACTCATGATAGTTGACTTTGCCTTTCATGTGCAGTTGTTGCTCCTGTGCAGTTTTCCATGCACTAACTGTTATCACAAACACCTGTCAATCACAGATCAAAGGCAGGCGGAACAGGAAAAGTAAAGAGACGAAAGAGAAGGATGCTGGGAACAGCCTGTCAGACGACTGCCCCTCCCCCATGTACGTGCCTGACAAGAAGGACAAGAAGGCGAAGAACGAGGCGTCCAAGGACCTGGCACCCTGCAGGTTTGGGATTAGATTATCAAATATCAGCTTTAATACTTTTTCAATGCTAACTAGAATGTGTATAAAGGCACCCAAAGCAATTTCATGGCAATAAAACTGGATTTATATAGTCTAGGCTTTAGAAGCAGATCTTATAGGCAGTTGCCTTCTATACGATCATACGTATGCGTGTATGTATTTTCAAAGTCAGTTTTCTGGTCATTTTTTTAATGTAGTAAATTGAATATCCTATAGCATAGCATACTGATATCTGTGGAGCAAAATGTGATGTTACTAATGGAAAACGGTTGCTCGTTTTGTATTGTAGGCTGGTTCTAGCTATTTATTGGTGGTACCACAAAATAAAGAGACTCCTCATGTAGCTTGTTTTGGTCTATTTCAAAGGAATACGACCCTTTACAGTAGCGGAGGACTGACAACAGTTCGGATTCAAACTCCCAACCTCTTGGTCCAGAGGTACGTTTGCTACGGGTGGGCTTGCAGTGATCAACAGTTTTGTGTTCCTGACTAATTTGTTTGTTCCCTTTTGCAAATAGGACAATCTTACCAGACCTGGAGAAGCATGAGGATGCCTGGCCGTTCCTAGTTCCTGTCAACACAAAACAGTTCCCTCAGTACAGGAAAATCATCAAAAAACCCATGGACTTATCCACCATCAAGACTAAACTCAGGGATAACAAGTAAGTGGCAAAAGGAAGTTCACTATATGTAGTCTTAAGGCTACACCAATTTTATTTTTTGGTTCTCAGATTTAAAAAAAAAAGCCTGGTGACAAGGTTTATGTCTTGGTGTGCTCAGTTTTATGGAGTGAATACTGTCATTCAAGTTTTCCTCCATGCCCTCTGCTTCTATGTTGTCTGCCAGCTATATTTCCACCTTAAAATGTCCAAGAAAAAAGGACAAATACTCAACAAAGCCATCTGTTGGCTTTTTTGTAAACCAGACAATAAAGTTTAAAAGCTTGAAATGACACAAAAGCTAACATTTTCTGCTGTCATTTCAGGTACCGGTCGAGGGAAGACTTTGCTGAGGACGTCCGGCTGATCTTTGACAACTGTGAGACATTCAACGAGGACGATTCGGCGGTCGGTCAGGCCGGGCACAACATGCGGGCGTGTTTTGAGACGCGGTGGTCAGAACTGACGGCAGACAGCGGCTACAGATAGGAGCGGGAATGCCCGGGAAAACTGCTGACTCCGCCACCATGGCCAGGCACAAAGCTTTGCAACAATTCCTAAGAACTCTGAAACACATGCCGCTTTGAAATTTTGCACAGATGCAAGCTGACGTTAGCTGGAATGATGATGATGATCCTGACTTTTTATGCTTCTGATGGAACAAAATGTGGAAATGGTGCATGTAATACAGCAGAATCTTCTTCTCACAAACAAAAAAACCCTGCTCACAGCAAAACATGAAGCTTTACAGGCCCGTCTTTGGCTGCCTGGTGCTTTCCAAGCCATGCCGAGCTTACAGATGTACAGAAGTACCAAACACAATCAGGGATCGGTGTCGTACAGTGATGTGATCATGTGATTGTTTTATGTGTTTTACACGCAGGATAGTATGGGCAGATGTGGGACTGATCCGACTTTGTGCAAGCTTATTTCATTCCAAGTTGACCCTGTATCATATATAGGGTCTGGAAAACTGTGGATACAGCCTTTGTGACCTGGAACTGAGCAGAAGGATTATCAAAGAAGCACTGAAATGTTACACTTGCCGGTCACTCCTTAGCTATAAAGTAGACAAACTTGTATGCTGTATAGAAATGTTGCAGAATCGATCTGAATGTGGAATTAAACTAGCTTGTGAGGCAGACTTTGAAAGCTGTACTTCTGGCTGATTGGACAAACACTAATGAACTGATCGTGTTGATTGGTTGGCTCATGTAATCAGTTGACCATGTGACTATGTTACATTTTTTATTTGTATCCATCTGCTGGTTGTGGATTGACTTAGAAAAACTCCAAGGATTGAACGGTGGAAGACATTTTAGTGTCAAAGTACTGTAGCTAAGTTGATAGCATTCCACAGATTTCTATGGCGTGTCTTTTACAGGGAGAACCTTTTAGAGTTGATATGCACTGTCTAGGGTGAATCTGTAGTAGCTGCTTTGACTGGACTATCTTGTGTGGTAGTGGGAGAAACGGTACTTTTATGCAGTGTCAGTCAAAAAAGCAAACAACTTTTACTTGGATCCGAGCAAACCAAACCCTTGTCCAGACACAAACATACATACAGCCAGCAAAACAAGACCTCCTTCACGGAGGTTATAACTAAACAAATGTTCCAGTCTCATCATGTTTTTAAAATAGTAAGTATGTAAACAGAGATGCTGTGATATCATTGGTTGTTTCCTTCCTCAAAAGTTGATAGGTTCACACCATTCTCAGCCTGAAGAGTGTTACTTCGATGTAACATAAAATCCGACCATAATACCTCTAGCTGTGATCTTTGAAAAGGGCTCATAGCCTAAACAGATTCTTCTCCAGAAGTTAGTTTGTTGATAATTATTTATTAGTAACACTTTTTCACTGCCTCACAATCATCATACTTTCCATATACCTCAATATAATGCAGTAGTAGATACTCAGTCATGCTGTATAAAGTAGTAGCCTGGATATAAGAATGTGTATAAAGACAAGTGTATTTCACAACTGTTCTGAGGAACATTGATGCATCTTCTCGAGTTTGAAAGCCATAAACAGTATCATTCGTGTTTCGATCATAACCTTTAAAAAAAGAGCACTTATTTAACTCAACTTCCGGATGGAATATTGCGAAATCTGCTAGCAAAATGACACATGCACACTTGCTAAATTGGATCAAGTACAAATAATTAAAAAGTGATCATCATTGTATATGTCAGTAACAATGTTGGGTAGACATCCTGACTTGACATCAGTGTCTTGTTTTTTATCCTTCTGTTGCATATCATTGCCTCACTAAGCAAAGTGAAAATAATTGGACATTCTCAACTCTGATTTCTGAAATCATACAAATCTCTGTGGCTGCTGGTAGATAGCTATTGTGTAAAGGTGTTAGTAAAATTAGAAATTTCTATCAAATGAATGTCATTTTGGTGTTTGTGATGTTTTGTTGCCATATTGACAGATGTTGCTTTTTTTGGGTCAATTTTGTAGATATTTTAGTTTGTAGTGTTTATGTTTCTGTGATTTTTTTCTGGAAATTGTTGATGCAATTGCAAACTTGTTTGAAATGGAGCAAAGACTTCGGGTGACTTGTTCTGTTGAAGTATGGAGTCTGCTTTATGTATACTGACTTAGGATGAATACATCACATACAGTTGCTTTGACTTCAACATTAAGTTGCCACTCAAGAAGCAAGCATTCACTCTTTCCATACCTCTTATACAATCAATATACATGAATGTGGATGAACATTTCCTAACACATGTACATCACTCTGCAAGTGTATTATGCTTGAAACATTCTTTCTGTGGATATTGTTTGCAATACTTGTGTACAGTGTATTGTATTAGACATTTAAAGTGGGCCAGTTGTACAGTGTGAACAGCTAAGCCAGAAGGAAGAAAGTTTAGGAGAGCCTGATCTCTTTTTTACAGTGAGTGAACTGTTACATTACTCAATACAGATGACCACACTGCCTGATAATGGAAACATGGTGTTTTGTGGTTATTGTGTGTCTCTCTTTAATATTGTTAAAGTAGACCATACTGGGTTTTTTTTGCTCATTTTCTTATCCTCTGTTCCTTCTGCTACACTTCAGGAAAGCCAGTAGCTATAGATGAGTTTGATACACAATACCTAGACATATACCCTACTCCATCATTTTGGGGTTTAAAACATTGAATTGGATAAGAAATACTGTACAATAATTATTGAGCCACATGAGTTTCAGTTTCAATACTTAACTTAAGATGCAGATAGAACAGTAACAGATCAGAGATCAAAGTCTATAATTGCTTTGTAAGGATAGACTCAAACATGTTCTACTTTTCAAAATTATCTTTCCTTGATAAAATGCATCCGCTTAAAATCTATTCAAAATCCTTAAAGCTGCAAACCACTTGAAGCTAACATGCTTTAATCCATTTCAGACCTACTTATTTTGTACTGGTACGATCTGACGAACCAAATGCTTGAAGTGTTCAGGTCCCCTCCTGAACAGTTTCCTCGGATTGAGGATGCCGTGTCCCTGGTCGGGGGTGTGCCGGCCTCGCCTGGAGCAGGCTCCCCGCAGCAGTTCCCTCATCACCGCGTTACTCTGCACGTCCCTCCGCAGCTCGGCACCACCTGGGTTGGTATTGCAAGAGAGTCAGTCACTACAACTTAAGCCCCTTGAACACATAGCCGAATATAGCCTCCCGAACATTGCCGAACTCCCCCCAACCACGGTTGGGATGTAATAGGTCGGGAGCAAGGTTGGCTGGTGTTCGGCCAGGTCATCTACTGTTCGGCTGCGCCAGCGGAATGTTTAAAACATTCAGGTGTGGACAGAAGGTTCGGCCATGGTTGGCTGGTGTTCGGGAGTAGGTCGGGGCGTGGTTGACAGTCGAATTTGACTCAACTGTAACTCAAATTCGTTCTCTGATTCGTACAGAAATGTAGGCGTGGCCAAAATCTGGTCCGACTGCTCCCGAACTTCAGCCAACCTTGGTTGGACATTTGTTTGTACACCGCAAGCGTTGAACGATGTACACAAATACATGCTGTTCTTTGTAATCTTGTGTGTCCTAGCAAGAGCAGAATTCTGCCTAACAGCGTACTACATTTGTACTAGCCTCTACCAGGCTTCAGAAGCGGCTGGAAAGAGTAGAAATTGGCCAAGGCAAATAGACATATAACATGCCAGGGGAGTTGGTCCGCTAATTAAAGAAGTGGCAGACTGTACTCCTTTAGCTGAGCAACTCCCCTGGCATGTTATCTGTCTATTTGGCTAATTTCTACTCTTGTCAGCCGCTTCTGAAGCCTGGTAGAGGCTAGTCTCCTGTAACTCACCAACAGACTCAGCATACAGCAGGGTGAATCCCACGGTAGCGGCCGCGACCATGGCCGCCACGGACGTTCCGGAGCACCCGCTCACACCCTCGCCGAGCGCCAGGAAGTCCATCTCCCTCCCTCGAGTGTTGAAGGCGGAGCCCTCCTCCCTCTCGGAGTGGCTGCCCACGCAGATGACGTCGCCGTGTTTCGCCGGGAAGGGGATTTCTCTGGCCGTCTCGGGAAGCTCGGGGGCTGCTGCGATCACAATCTGTGGAAGATATAGTTGGAAAACACCATGAGTCCCTGTCACACATTCAGAACCTTGCCACGAACACCAGCCGACCAAGGTTGGCTAAAGTTCGGGAGCGGTCTGACCAGATTTAGGCCACTCTTACCTTTCGATACGAATCGAATTTGAGTTAAATTTGAGTCAAATGTTACTACCTCGGTATCAATCACGCCCCGACCTACTCCCGAACACCACACAACCACCAGCCAACCATGGCCGAACCTCCCAGCCACACCCGAATGTTTCAAACATTTTGAAACATTCGGCTGGCGCAGCCGGACAGTAGCCGACCTAGAACAGTAGAACGAGATGTTATACTTTTCATTATCAGCATCAAATAGAGTGAAAACAGTGGTGAGTGATCTGCATGTGGTATCCTCACCTTGCCCTTCTGCATTGCCTTTGACACAGCTCTGAGCATGTTGAGGCTGAACTTCTCGTACCCGACTTGGATGAGAACAACATCGGCGTTATGGACGTAAACTGACTCATTGATGTCGTTCGCTATGTTCGGTTTGGACTGCTTGCAATTTGCAACCTCGGCAACTACATACTGCGTGTGCCCAGGCGCAAAGTCCAACACCCTGGTAGAACATGGCTCATCCTCCGGAAGACAGGTTTGCTTAGCAACGATGTTAAGTTGCTCAGGATTGGCCAACTTTCCACCAATCACAGCGATGGTGACTTTTGCGTCAGGTTTGAACGTGGACTCGCCAATCTTCTGCATTTGGGCCTGAAGTTTGGCTGCTGAGTCCTCAGGTTTGACTTTTTGCTCAGTGATGTCCAGACGGCCCTGGTTGTCCTGCTCATCGTCTCCAGAGTCTGAGGCTGCAACAAGATCAACATAAACTTCCTGTGAGCATGAGACATTTTCTTAAAGATTTCACGTGTCTACGGCGCTTGGGTCTGATAGCTGATGAAGACCAAGTCCAATTCGTTGAGTTGGAGAACAGTTTCAGGTGATCTTTCATGCTTACCAATGTTTAGACCATTGTACACATTACTTGTTTTTTCTGGTGTTCTCTATAAAACGTTGATTACCTTTTCGCAGAGGCTTATATTCGGCAGTGACTTCCTCGACAGTCTGTCGAAACTTGTGAATAAAGAACTTTGCTATTCGAGAAAAAACGAAGCGCACACGTGTTACTACTTTTCTCTGATGCTTTCTATAAAACGTTGATCACCTTTTCGCAGAGGCTGATATTCAGCAGTGAC
This sequence comes from Branchiostoma floridae x Branchiostoma japonicum, assembly GCA_013266295.2. NCBI lineage: Eukaryota > Metazoa > Chordata > Leptocardii > Amphioxiformes > Branchiostomatidae > Branchiostoma > Branchiostoma floridae x Branchiostoma japonicum. The sequence goes on along the minus strand of CM023834.1, from coordinate 5,262,756 downwards.
TTCCTCGACGGTCTGCCTGAAGTGTTCGTCTGGGAAGAGCTGTGAGGGGTCCAGGGTGCCGTGCCCGCGGTCCTCGCTGTGCTCGCCTGGTTCGGACGCCATCTCCCGGAGGATGTGTTTCATCACCGCGTTGTTAGAGACGGCGGTACGGAGGGATTCTCCGCCTAAACGAGAAAAAAAAAAACAGAAGGGCACAAATTTACCTGTTATGTGGAGTGCTATTGGAGTACCGTGTAGTATGGGGTGACTAATAAAACAAGCATACAGACGAACTGTGTATTTTGTATACACACTTGGAAATCCCATATATAACTTGACGGGGAAGAAAGAATAGGTGATGAAACGGAGACGGAGGCAAAGGATAGAATAACAGCAGGCTATAAAATCCATCGCAAAGGCAAACATACAAACTACTAACTACATAACCAGTTACAAATTGGGCAGGAAAGGAACTCGCCAATGGTCTTGCAAGAACCACCTACCTATTCGCTGTGCATTTGCCAGAACCATGGCGACCACGCCAGCCACAAATGGAGCGGCAAAGGACGTTCCCTTGACAGTAGAGATGGCATTCTTCACCCCCGGGTCCTTCCCCGGCGTTGCCGACCGGATCTTTCCAGGCCCCAAGAAGTCGATCTCCCTCCCTAGCGGAGTGAACTTGGCCGGCCGGCCGCGCGGGTCGTGGCTCCCCACACAGATGACATCGCCGAAGCGGGCAGGGTACTGAACACCGAGGGAAGGCTTGCGGCCGTCGCTGCACGCCGCGCAGACCACGGTGATGTTTTTGAGTGAGGCCCGATAGATGCACTTCCGTAGCTGCGCGTTGTAGTTTGTAAACCCAAGGGGGATGCAGATCACATCTACCTGTAGGCAGCAATCCGTTGAAGAAGACGCATATCTTAAGGCGTACTGTTGGTTAAAACTGAAAGTCCTAACAGCGTTCAGTTCTCTTAATTTTTTCTTGGATCCTTGGACGCACAGTTAATTTCAAAAACGTTTCTGATAATGTTAAACAAAGAAAATTCAAGTCCCGTAATTTCATTTACAACCATTGTTAATTCCGAAATTACCGGACTTGACTTTTTTACTACCATTGTCAAGTCCGGTACTGTTTACAAAGTAAACATCACCCGACTTTAAACTGGCATTTACTACCATTGGTAAATCAAATTTTTCGTACAGTGTAAACATACGATACTGTATAGGATACAGTAAATGTTTACTAGTGTTCAACAAACAACTGACCTTCAGGGACCCATCTTTCTTCTTGTCAATCAACTCGTTGATGGCGGTGATGACGCTGCTGACGTCATTCCTGTCGGTTTTACAGATGTACAGGTCCACAAAAGGCGCCACTCCGTTCCAGAACCCGGTGTGCTTCTCACCGCCGTCCTCGGCGTCGTACGTTCCTCCTGCAATGATGGCTGCACATTGGGTGCCGTGCCCGTCAGCGTCATCATCTGGGGACGATAAAATACATTTCGTCTTTTAATACATTGTTGTTCCAATAAAATGTGCCTGCAGTACAGTACAACGGTAAGTCATTAATGCGCCGCCCTCATGGAATTCGAAACACTGCACGAAAAGTTTGATTTACCAATGGTACTAAATGCCAGTTGAGTCGGGTAATGTTTACTTTGTAAACAGTGCCGGACTTTACAATGGTAGTAAATAAAAGTCAAGACCGGTAATTTCTTTTACTACCATGATTGTTAAACCCGAAATTACAGAACTTGAATTTATTTTACTACCATTGTAAAGTTCGGTACAAAGTAAACATTACACCACTTTTTTGGTATTTACTACCATTGGTAAATCCAACTTTTCGTGCAGTGCAAAGTTCAAGTACACACCGATGTCCAGAGCAGTCCCAGCAGAGGTGAAGTTCTTCCCCCGGATCTCGGGTAGATGTCTGAAGGCGGCATGGTCCCTCACGATGCCGGAGTCCAGGACTGCCACCGTCACAGGGTAGTTCTCCCGCCAGGTGTGGAAGTCTGACAACTCTTTCACCCCCAGACGGCCCCAACATTCGTCGATGCGGAGGAAGCTGTAGTCACCCCCCTGCCAATCCATACTTCATGTAACCTCCTCCTTTTTCTAATGGGAGAGAAGAAGACATGCATTGGCTGTTCCGCCCGAGCGGCGGCAAAGGGAATGGAAACACTCAATACATGGTGTGTGTGTGTGTGTGTGTGTGTGTGTGTGTGTGTGTGTGTGTGTGTGTGTGTGTGTGTGTGTGTGTGTGTGTGTGTGTGTGTGTGTGTGTGTGTGTGTGTGTGTGTGTGTGTGTGTGTGTGTGTGTGTGTGTGTGTGTGTGTGTGTGTGTGTGTGTGTGTGTGTGTGTGTGTGTGTGTGTGTGTGTGTGTGTGTGTGTGTGTGTGTGTGTGTGTGTGTGTGTGTGTGTATTTGTGTGTGTGAAGAACTAAAGTGGATCAACTAAAACAAAGTAATATTATTGACATAGACGTGGTCTAACAGAAAAAACTGACTTTACTGACCGCATGTTTACAAGTTAACAAAGTCCACATGGTTAAGTGAAGCAGCAGCTCAAGTTTTAAGTTTGGTGACGGGCTAAATGTGTTGATTAGAAAATCAGAACGCAATATAGCGACTACAAGTTAGCATATGTTGACCAGTGGTGGGTGCCTGATCTGCTCTACTTGTACTGAGATATTCTGCCGAAGGCTTGCAAACATCACGAGACTACGTTGAGCAAGATATCAGATTTCTTTGGGCACAACAATTGTTTGGTGAGCACCGAGGGGACGTGACACCCTGCCTTTACGCCACACGACCCCACTCTTTGCCAAGTACAGCCATCAATACACTGTACATCACGTCTGCACGTTTGTGTTCCCCAGTCACACAGCTATTAGTGCAGGACAATGTAAACACAACATAGCGGCCGTCAAATCGGCGTGGCATTACTGACATGGAAGTCTGAACAACAGGTATTTGCAGCTGAAAAACGTCTATGACATCCATTCCCAGTTGAAAATGTTAAACACTTGTTAGTATACCCGTGAATAATTTCATCAGGTTGGTAAATTATTGAATAGCAAAGTTCTTTAATATTCACAACCACTTGTTACACAAGAGTCTGATGAAGATCATGACAGACGGTCATCGAAACGTAGGCTAGGCTAAACAAGAGTGGATGTGAATAAAGAACTTTGCTATTCACTTGAAAGTATATCTTGTCGGTTTGATTGCAAAATTTGAAGTGCATTTCAAGCACCCTTGTTCTGAAGGTGAAGCAAAGTCTGCACTGCGAATGTTTATAGTCCCTATAACCTCCTTGCATAGTACTTGCAATTGTCAACAGTCTGAACTGCACTACATTAATAAGTTATCGGTAGTTTACAGTCAATCAATAACACGTTTCATGAAGGCCAGCCTATCTTGATGAGAAGGCCACCAAAAAATGAACGATTAACAAAAGATTTGTGTGCTCACCTGGCTTTCTGGGGGGGGGGGGGGGGGTGTCAGCCCCAGTTCTGGGTTTAAATCCCCTCTGACAGGCTTGTTATGCCCCTGACAAAAGCACTAAGGTGCAAATGGCTACCTAATTGGCTAGGGACGTCACTTAGATATATAGGACGTTAAATGGAGGGTCTGTGCTTGGGGAGAGCCACACCTCGAGATTTTCGGCAGCAATACGGCCAGTGTTCTCGATCACTACACGATTTCAGGGATGGAACGATATCGCGATGTTAGTAGGTCACTGAGCCCCCTCCAATGTGACAGGGTTGACTTTCAAGCGATAAAAAACTCGAATCTCCGGTGATTTTGACAACCTTCTTGCTATTCCACCGAAAGTTAATGACGATACATAAGCTTGAAAACATAGCATCTCAAAATGCTAACGTTGCCAGCACTGTATTGACCTGTATCGTTACGTCTTGTTAAAATTACAATTTCAATCTTTACCTATAGTAGTGAAAGGTAGCTATAGGATATTGTGGTTTTTCTTATACACAGCCAGAGATTCTCTCACCTTGCTTACGTTTCGATGTCTATCAGACACCTTCCTCACAGCTCCTCAAAGCTGGTGCCTCCTACTGCCTTCAAGTTGGTTCGGCTATGTTTGGCTCGACCGACTCCTTCTCTATCCAGGTGGACGGGGTCAGTGGCAGTGTTGTCTCCACCACGCCCCTCACCTTTACCCTCAGCAATCATATCCGGCAATACTATTGGTTGAGAGTAAAAAAAACTACTGACGTGTTTTTGTAAGTACTTGAGACGCAAACATGGTCACGTGCACAGGGACGTGTTGAGAAAGTAACTTAGTAAGACGGCAAATAACACCATAGTAACGCCACGTCAGGCGCACAAGTCTACAATACATATAACGTGTAGGACGGCCTGGTCTTTGTGCATCTTAATTGCGTTTGAGAAACATGAGCCGTCCAATTTTGAGTCTCGTGAAATGGACAGTATATATTTCTTTTAACATGACTCGCCCCCTCCAGTAATCAGAACTTTTTAAATTTTAAACGAGCCGAACTGCCCACGCATTTCATAGCGTATTACTATTAGAAGAAGATATTAAAATATTCATCGATGGTATACTTTATTTAAAAAAAATCTCGAACAAACCAGAATAATTCACCACATTCATGACACAATGAGATAAACATATTTATACCTTTTTATTAGACTATAAGGCACACATGTCATGTACAATGTATTAGCAAAGTTATCCATGCAGTTTGATACATAATCGGCAGAGGACGCTGTTACAACGCCATAAATACCTTTATCATAACGCCACCCACACCTGCAATATCAAATCCAGGGTGTCACTACAAATATTCCTATCCTGGGCTTAGAAGCTGAAAAAGAAACGCAAACAAATGGTTGAACCTACAGCAATACGCTGAACGTATCAGCTGGCCTCCTGCGCACTAGTATTCAGTAGGATTCAGTATCACTTCATAAAGCCACAGCAAGTAATTTTTATGGATGACATCCGCGCGCGCATTCATTTTCACCTCATTTCGAAAAAAAAAAAAGAAATTTTGTTGCCTTCCGACGGTGGTGGTCAACATGCCAAAAATGTGCAAATAGTCGTAAACGTTTATTGGCTCAGAGACCATCAGGGATCCAGCAAACTTGAGGCACAATCTAAGGTGTTCCATCGCATATGAATACCCAGTGTAGTAGCTGCCCACGTTGGTACGACAAGCTCTTTTCTACAATTGTTCTAGTTAATCAAGATGTATACACATCTACAAGGACAGTTGGTTGATACTGTTGAATACAGGAATAAAATACTTCTTAGTTGTGATATCATGTTTTGTCACCTCAATTCTTGTTTATAAGGTATATAACAAGGTTTATGATCTCAAAATTTGGAAATATAGGAATTTTGTTTTTTTCTCGCCCTGTCGCATTAAATTTGGCGTCTGTGAAGGATGTCATCCATAAAATTTACTTGCCTGAATAGTGGTGCTCGGGATGTAATCCTGGCACCACCGCGGGGTTTTGGTAAGGTGCATGGGCGTACGGGTTGTTGTGACTGAGAGGGTGGATGGGGATGGCTTGGGGTGGTGCAGAGGATGCAGGGCCGGCGCCTGGTGCAGCCATCGTCATGAGTTGGTCACCTGCTTTCTTACACTGGCAGCACATGAACACGGCGATGCCGAAAAAGAGGACCAATCCGACGCTGGTCCAGAGCATGGAATGGATCACGGACTGTTGCGTGAACTGCCTCCTCAGCAACAACTGGAAAGAGCAAAGGATAACATAAAGACCATAGCATGTCTTAGTCTGTTATACTATAGGAACCATACGTTCCACTGCTGTACCGCAGTACCAAGGAAGGCCGCTAGGAGGATCAAAATCAACCCTGGCCTTCATCATCAGTATACTGTTCTACCACTTCTACAGTGACTACAGTGATTTATTTAATGTATGACGCAGGGCCCCACTGAAAAGCAGTGTTACCACTGAGTGGACAACCCTGGGTAAAATGACAGAAAATGAATAAAATAAATTGCACTACTTCTGAGCTGATAGAGGAGTGGCGTAGAAAAAGAACTGACCGAGGAACTGCCGCCTGGATGATACAGGCATTTGTAGGTTTTGCCGACTCCGTAGGCTTTCCTAAACCTCTCTACTTTCTCACGAGTGTAGTCGTCGTTTCTTTCGCAAGTAGGTGACGTCACACACTAGAGATGCCGAAAATACAAAACAGTCATCTTTATTAGATAGAAAGAAAGATCTAGACAAAGCTAACATATTAAACCTGGCAAGAGACCATGGCCAAGAAAATTGCAAAAACAAAACCCGGAAACTGCTGGAGACTACTTACAAAGGCGAATGCTCCCGAGTGGGCGAAGAGGTCAAGTCATCTTTATTTTACTCTATCATTTCATTATCCCTCATAATCTATGTTTACCTTGAAATGTATTACGTCCATCGTGATCATATCGACAAACTTGACTACACTGTAAACTGCTCCAAAACAATATGTATTACACATACAAACATGGAGTTACTGTGGCATTGCATTTGACGATACCAACCAATCAGCCTAGCACGTGCCTTAATGACACAATTAACAATAATTTTCATTCTAATGCGATCTGCTCATTCTTACCCCTGCGGCCATAGCAGAAGACCTGTCAAGCCTCGCTTCAGTCTCGAACAGGTTGCCGGGAAATTCTTGGCCGTTTTTACGGTAATTCACCTTGATGACCAGGCATGGGTATCGGACGTTTCCATTGCAGTTGTTACAGGATACCTGGCAGTTGAGACACGATTCACAGTTCTCCAAACGTCCTGAACCAACGAGAAAGATACATGTTTTGCTTGATTAAAACTCAGAAGCATACTCCAGGTCGGGCCTCAACATGCTTTTTGGCCAAAAACAAAATTCCAAAAGGAATAACTCGGAACCTGAACTATGCAGACAGCGTCATGATCGAGAATTTCCAAGACGGAGATATTTCCCGTTCCGGCTGCGAGGGGTGGTTATGCACATACATGTAATGCAGGTTTTCAATAATTTTCTCACATTTCACTTACCCGTATAAAAAGAACTGGTTGTTGTGCAATTTGTCTCCTTAAACTCCAGTGAACCTGTCCACACGACCGGCTTGACGACGAAAACGAAACAGACAATGAAGCCGACAGCACAAAATACTGCCAGGAGCACGGGAAACACTATACAGCATCCGTAGCAAATGCGCCGTCTGATCGCAGACTGTCTGTCGTCCATCGCGTAACGTTTCTGAAGAGACAAAAAAACAAACAACGTCCTGGGTATTTGTGTATTTATTGCATTCAATTTTGTGAATATTTTGCTTGAAAAAAATCCCTGTTTTCTCAGCCGCGGATTTTCCAGCAGCTTTATCATTTTCTACTTGGCTCGATTAGCATGGACGTACAAGAAAGGGAGGAAAATAATGTTGTTTATAGTGTTGATTAAAATGAGTTTACTCCGTCCACACATTGTAACAACCTGCTTGTCTATCTGTTAGTGTCAAGCGTGGCGGTCATCACGCAAGTACAATGTGAAATGTGCAACAGTTAACCTTCTAGGTGCCAGACTGTTTTCAGGGTCTACACAGGCCAGTTCCTCGGCCCCAGTCCCCAACATGCCCCCAAGGACTCACTAATCCACACGCTGGCTAGCTCAGGGCCTAGCGTGCCATGTGTCTGGCATCTAGGCTAATACAACAGTACGCCTCCTGGCCCGAGGCGCTCCGAGCTACCATGCATATATAAAGACAACTTTTACTTTGCTTTGTTTTTCTCTTGGTGCCACAAAACAACATGTACTCAGTCAAACAACAAGAGAGTGGAGACTCTCCAGAGAATTTCTTGAATACGAACATCATAGGACGCTGAAACAAGCAAGGAGACATATCGAGTCGAGTTCACCATTTTGCAACACAGACAAGATTAACTAGGTCTGTACTAATGACACAGCAGTACACATCCAATTGGTGACGATAGTATGACGACACCTGTTGTCATGGAAACAGCCATAGGTCGGGCTGAAAACTAGTTGCCTGACGGTTCTGTTTAACACAGAGTTTTTTTTTAGAATACACGTGAAAGTTTTCTAAGTTTCAAACAATGTATTCCTATGAAAGTATCTGCGAGAGTAACTCCTTGGCCAATCTTGGATTCAACCCTGCAAATGTGTCTCTTCCAGACGGGTTACTGGTGCTGTGCGGCATGGTAACCCTGAGGGCATGACTATCTTCAAATATTTCAAGGCAGGCCCCATGTGAAACATCAGCATTCTGGCCACAAAAATCTATTTTCAGGACAATGGCGGGGGTTCTAGCATACCTTGAACAGTTGCTGTCGTGAAGTCTTTCGGCCAATGTCAGTTCTTAGCTTCCCTGTAGTTGTGTTGGAGGCCCCGGTGGTACCTGGCAATGACAAAGCTGACTGTCACTTTTGATCTGAAACTATTCCTCTGAAAAACTCACCGTGCAGGTTGCCCTTTTATCCTATTCTCGGAGGCCAAAGATCAAAGGCAAATGTGCTCATCACAACAGATAAGATCATTGTTGTTTGATATAGAGTGACTCATTGCCCAACCCCATTTCCCGAAACACGACTGCCATTGTGTTTATTTATTATCTCCATGAAAAATGGAGATATTGTTTTGGGTCTGTCTGTCTGTCTGTGTGTGTGTGTGTGTGTGTGTGTCTGTCTGTGTGTCTGTGTGTCTGTGTGTGTTTCCGCCAATTACTGGTGAGCATAACTTAAGAACGCCTTTATGGATGGTGATGATATTTGGTATGTAGGTAGGTCTTAGGAAGACAAAGGTCAAGGTCAAATCTGGGCCTCCTGGTGGCTGACCTTGGTACTGCAGCAGAACTTCCGGTTTTTGTATCTTTTGTCCTGAACATGCCATGGTTTTGATTTTTTGGTGGCAGATAGCTTTTCCTGCCAGGAATAAGTGTTGTGGGTTTGGTCCCCCTAGCAGCTTGTGCTGGAACTGCAGGGGGGTTTTTGAAAAAAAAAATTATGAGCATATTAGTCCAGAAAGGAGCAACGTATTATCATGATTTTTGGTATGCAGGTAGCTTACACAGAGATGTACATAATCAAATGCAAATTATGCAAATGAGGACCTAATTTGCATAATTAATGAGAAACTTCTGAAATTCCAGTGTTTTACATTATAGGACTTTCATACATGTAATGTGTATAATCTATCGCAGGTAGAATATCAACAGATACCAATTATGCAAATATACACCTCATTTGCATAATTAATATGAAAATTATATAATCCCTTAGTGGTCATTGATGGGAATTTCATGCTTGTGACATGTGTAAGTTGTTAAAAGTTTACAACACCATACATATATTATGTTAATGCACTGGTCATATGTATAATTAATGATAACGTGTTGACATGAAACATTGCCAAAGGATTGGACTTTCACATCAAATATGTTATTTGTGTTGAGGAAACCATATTTCATGGAGATACGAGGTCGTCGAACTCTTGTTTATCTATTTATTTATTTATCAATCTTAAAAACAGTTGGGTGGTACCTTCAGTTTAGGACAACTGATTTCCAAGGTAGTCCAACAGAACAAGTTACAAAGGACATAGACAATCAAATAATGAAACATAGACATTTTTTATATGCAGTGTACCTCTAAATCTATAAATAAAAATTGAACAAAACGTCATACTAGTGGAAATTGGTGGCGTCGTTATGGAAAAGGTGATGAAATAACCTAAAGTTTGGTTATTTTCATTGTGAATGTTCTCCGTTGGTATTTTTGGGCTTATACACTGTGTACTAGAAGTTATAGAAGGTAGAGCCGGAAATGGAAATTTCCACTGACATACAACATTATTGAAAAACGACGCGGAAATTTCCACTGACATACAACATTATTGAAAAACGACCCGGAAATGGAAATTTCCACTGACATACATGTTATTGAAAAACGAGCCGAAAATGGAAATTTCCACTGACATACATGTTATTGAAAAACGACCCGGAAATGGAAATTTCCACTGGCATACATGTTATTGAAAAACGACCCAGAAATGGAAATTTCCACTGACATACATGTTATTGAAAAACGAGCCGGAAATGGAAATTTCCACTGACATACATGTTATTGAAAAACGAGCCGGAAATGGAAATTTCCACTGACATACATGTTATTGAAAAACGACCCAGAAATGGAAATTTCCACTGACATACATGTTATTGAAAAACGAGCCGGAAATGGAAATTTCCACTGACATACATGTTATTGAAAAACGAGCCGAAAATGGAAATTTCCACTGACATACATGTTATTGAAAAACGACCCGGAAATGGAAATTTCCACTGGCACCTTTGTTCCATGCTGGATGGTTCTGTATGTTCAATTTTTATTTAGGTACACTGCATTGCACAATGCGGATTAGGACACATGCTATAAGACACTAGTCCGCCCCCGCCTGGAATACAGCTAAACAGTGTGGGACCCCCACACCATTGGTGGGGTGCAGGCACTAGAACAGGTCCAGCGCAGATCTGCTCGCATGACTGTTAATGACTATAGACAGACTAGCAGCGTTACGCAAATATTAATGTTGGGAAGACCAAGCTTCTGTCAGCTAGGAGGCGTGATGCCCGGCTGACTACATTTTATAAAATAGCACATGGTTTGATCAACATCTCAAGTAGCAAATACCTCAAAACTGCCCAGAAGAGGACCAGGGGTTACTAAGTCATGACTTTAAATTTCAGCCAATTTTTGCTCGTAAGGATTGTTTTAAGTTTTCTTTTTTCCCGCGCACGGTGTGCGAGTGGAGCCAGCTACCGGGCCAAGTCGCACAGACGGGGGTCAGTTAAGGCTTTTAAAATTTAAGACATTTAAGGCCGGGCTGGCAGCCGCCCTCGGCCCTGCCATAAAACCGCGTACTCCCCCCCTCAGTCCATTTAGGGGTGGTTAGAGGGTATTAAGAAGAAGAAGTATTCTGTAGGTCGAACCACTATTGAAATCTTACACTTGTCCGATTATTGTCGGTCAATGAGTGAATGACTGACACGTAACTCTAACGTTGTGAATTCGTACCGAGTAACAACACACTCACACACACACACACACGCACACACACACGCACACACACAAAGTTCACAAAAACATGCAAAATCTCACGTACGGACACACTCATACGCACCCGGAAATAAACTCACACAAAATTCCGCTCCTATTGTCGCTGACTACCTCCGTGGTCTGGCACCCAGGTAACCCTTCCGCGCGGTCATAATAGACGTAATTCCAATCTTGGCGGCCATTTTGAAAAGTGAGTACAGCGCACGTGATGTTGCACGAAAACGAGGCCGCTCGTGGATCCGAGTCCAGCTTCATAATGCTTCTGGTGCGGAAGCCAGTGATGAGGCATCTTCCTCGATAAGTTACGCTCTTCCATGGTGAAAGGAGGAAAATTTTATACGTGTTACGATAAAGAAGGTTGTTTCGAGCATTTGGGTGTAATTTCAGCCGGTAGAAATGACAAATTTTCGCTCATTTTCCGAATTTCTTGACGGACCTCATTTGTTTACTATACGTACGTTATACGCTTAGCTACGATCGCACGAAAAACCGGTAATATTCTGACTTTATTTGTACCAAACCTCAAAAAAAACCCAGAAAATTACAGGTAGACATCCTTGTGGTTAATTATTACCGTAATTTTGGCGGTTGCTCCGGAAATTTTATGATCGCAAGTCGATAATGCGCTTGATATCGTCGTACGTAAATCGTCAAGTGGGGGAGGGGGGCGCGCGTACGTAACTTCTGTAGTTCGAAAATTATCCTCTACTTTCTCCGGTAATATTTCAGTTTCAGGTGGATTAACCTCAACAGAAACTTGAAAATGTTGAACTGGGATTCTAGCGGGACAAACCGCAATAGTGTCACGGCTGCGAGTCGAACATTTAATGATTTTTTTTAATACTACGTGCATCATATCATGGGGAGGGAGGGAGTGGGCGTTGCTGTACGTTCCTTTCTAGTATTTTCGTGTAACTTCGCGGGAAATACTGTACCTTTTATAATAGGCGGATTAAACTTCACAGATACGTGGACATTTCGGGTTGAGATAAGTGTGAGTAAAATATTGCCTAATATTTTGGGGGTTTGGTAGCTCAAGTTGTCCTATAATGGATTGCATGTTTTCTCTCTAACTGTAAGTACTGTACTCATATTTTGTTCTCCTTTTTTCAAACACAGATCTCTCACAAGGACATGCACGCAGATCATGGAAAAGCTTAAGAAACATGTATCTTATCGTAACTCTCATCTGTTTGTTGGCTTTTCAATTTATTGCATAAATGGTACAAAGTAATTATCGAACGATAATGTTTTGACAACACACTTTTCCAATAAGTATTCCATTACTTATAAGCCGACAATTTTAATTTAACATACTAGTAAATCCAGTTAGACCACTAAAAGTTATATAACAGCACATTGTATGGATAATACATTTCCAGACAAATAAAGTACTGTAAAGACTCACTGTAAATGATGTACAAGTGCTCAAGAATACATAGACATATACCATAAGATGCTTGCATTCTTCCTCAATAGCTTGCAGTTTTGATTCTAGTTGCAAAACATAATCCTTGTAAGACTCAAGTGTCTGAGACTTGTCTTTGACAAATGTGTATACATGATCATGTACATTTTGAACATTACAATCAGATGCTGTCTGGGTGGAAGCACTTACAGGTGTCCAGGCTTTTTGAGTACTAACATCTACTCTCACAGGTGGCGGGGATACTGTTACAATACTAGTAGTCTTAGAGACTGTGTCCACGTCTGAAGTATTTTCCCTAAAGTCTGGCACTGACTGATCCATGACCGGATCCAGATGCATCCATAAAGATGTGGAGGTCAGGAGAAGTACCACCTGCTGAAGTGTCCATGGGGGTGTCAGGCTGCTCTGAGACAACAATCTCTGAGTTATTTCACAATATAGTTATATATGTAATGCCTATGGTAATATTTGACAATATTTACCACAAGAGCTACTGCTTGGTGCCAGTCTGAACTGCTTACCTTCACTTCAGGTGTAAACTAACAGGTGTTCTTACTCAATTTTTTCCAAAATACACGTCTATCATTATATATTAGAAACTGTTCGACATAAAATTAAAATCAAAGAATGACAAGTATTCACATTATAGAGATGTACAGTTCACATAATGACATTTTGCCTTGTTGAGTTTCTTTCGTCCTTTGGGTTTCTTGGGGGAGGACAATATCTTGGTTTCGGAGCTGGTCTCTCTGGTGTGACTTTAGTCCATGAATGGACGACAGGGGTTGCACCTAACATGAATACACTAGGGACAATTTTCATTAGGAATGCCAATTTCTATTTATGATTACAAGTATAATATTTGGGTGAGTCAAAATAAAAAAAGCAAAAACGTTACACATACTATAAAACAATAATAATAATAGCACCTCACGCACAAGGTACTATTGGGAGATACCAATATGATGACGTCTACATCTCCTCCAGGCATATGATACCTACCCTGGTCGCTACAGTACTGGCTATCTATCTGTATCTACCAACTTTTTATCTATTGAGACACCTTTCTATGTCAGTCATAAAGGTTGACATCATTTGGCAAAGGTGGAACTACATGTATGTTCCTCTTGTAGCCCTATAGCTAGCTAGCCGAAATGTTAATGTTACCAAGTACCTCAGTCTGTTGATGAAGTCTGGTCTCTTCAGTTGTGACCTTCTAGTTATTGTGATATCACTATCATAATTTCTATGTGCAATGAAAAACACAAAAGTGAAAACAATATTCCTTTGGGTTTAATTTCAACTGACTTTATTCAATTATACTATATTTATAGATGCCAATCAAACAACCATGACTTGTCAGTTGCCAGAGGTTGATGTTTACTGACACAGCATTAAAGTCAGCATGGCTGTTTCCTGGTGGCACCCTCAAGGGCACTCTGGTGGGCATTGAAGTTGCAATTGCATCAGATTCTGTAAAATAAAAGTATAAAGTGGATTAAAATCTGTGCATCGTGTGAACCAGAAATTGTTTTCCGTAGGTAATTAATGTTATGTACTGTCACATATTGACCAGATAAAAAATTTCAATCTAAATAGAAAATTTAATACATTTGAAAAATTGCTGTCAAGTTCTGTGAGAAGACAATTTTCTGTAAACATATGTTGCATATGAGGTATTGCATATGGTATATTGAAATTTCTTTTCAAACAGCTAGAAAAAGATTCTGTTTCCTTGTGAACAGGATTTTCCACAATGTTTTTTCTGCTTTTGTTTTGTCATTTTGAACTCCTTGCCATTTTACTTTAAACTGATTTTTCAGCGCTGATTTGAAAACAGGATAAGTCAAAAACTTCTGAATACATTAAAAAGTTCGTAATGGTTTGGTTGGTACTACATGTATATATACATGTAATGTTAGGCGTTGTCCAAAGGAAAAATGAAATCAATACATTCCAGTCAATACACTGATTTTAAGCATTTCCTTGTGGTTTTCATTGTCATTAATAACTTACTAATATTAGATCTAGTTCTATTATAATTGAATCATAACAAGGTCAGTCCTACTTGTTAATGTGCCACTCCTTCCTCCATGGTGCTAATCATAAGGAACACCCTCCACCCATCCTCCATCCTATTCTTCATTCATCCTCCACTTAATCCTCCATCCATCCTCCACCCCTTCCTCCTGGTTCATCTGAGCTGTCAATCAACATCGCCATGACAATGAAGGAGGCTAAGGTTGCACAGGAAATGTCTTGTGGTATTGTCTGTATATGGCCAAAACATGATAGTTAAAGGACTGTACATGTAGCTACGCAAACAAAACAAACACACATCGTCAAAGACAACACCCATGATCAAGCTACATGTAGCTCAGCCCTAAAGTGGAATATTATTCTTGATTAAAGTTTGAAAATTTATTGTTCCAAGTACATGTATGTGTAGCAGGCTAAAATCAAACTCAGGGTACAAAAGTTAATTGAGGTTCTTACCCTGCAAATTGTCAGTAGATCTCAGATTGGCCAGGACCCTGGTGAAACATGGGTACCAGGAGCTTGGAACAGCACCAACTGATTCGAAAAATAGTGGATAAAACAGGACATAAAATGTTCACAAACAAAAATGTAAAGTAACTGTAACAGTTATAAAGTACAACTGTTACAGTTACTGTGAAAACAGTCTGATTGGTCCCAGCTACATGTATTAATAAGTATCTTTGGTTACACAAGTATCATAAGGCATGTTATGAAGTATATATAACTAGATAAACACTCTGCATGTCAATCAAAATCCATTTGTAACAAATGTGTTTCATGTCCAGATTTTACAAATGGGATTAATACATTAGAACAAAAATGTAAACTTAAACAAATATCTATTCTTCTTGTGGACTAAGTCAATTGACTTTAAAGTCTATTGTTATAGTAAATTAGTTTAAGTGGATTAATGCTACATGCACGCTTCAGCAATTACAGTATTGATCTATTGATAACCAATAAACAAAATTTGCCTTGGCCATTTGGATCAATACAACGTTAAGTTGCAGCTATTCCATATCAATTCTGTTGTTTTTTAGTTGCAATGTCATTATCTAAACTGTTCAGAGCAGTAAATTAATTCTGACCCATCACAAATATCCACACACTAGCATCTTTTCTACTGGTATACAGCTATGTGTACACTCAACACAAAGCTTAAGTTCGGACTCTTAGATTTGATCAATTATATTTCCGCTATTATTGTATCAATAGTATAGCTGTATATGTACTTGTTTATTTGTTATCCTTTTAATACAAAGATACCATATTTGTCCACACCAGAGCTATGTGAGCATGTCACTAATTAGCCTCCTTTGCAGGCGTTCCAGGTGCGGTCTACATTTTTTCTGGGGGGGTGGGCTGATTTTTCCTCACTGCAGTCGGTGTTTTGCTTGAGGGGGACGGGCGCTTATTTGCAAGTTATACCCTAGTATGCCAGAACTCTAACGCGTACGATCTACGTGTGATCAGAAAATCGTGCAACTTGCAAATAAGCGCCCCTCCCCAAAAAAAATGCAGCCGCACCTAGAACACCTGCAAAGGAGGCTAGTCACTAATCACATTAGTGCTGAAATGAGTGATTTCGTGGGAGGGTCTCCCCCCAAAGTGTCAAAATTCCCCAGTGCTCACATCAGGCACTGTCGGCAGGGTAATTTTGGCACTTTTTGTGGGTGACCTTCCCACAAAATCTATTATGGAGCTAACTGCATAAAAGAAAATTGATCATAACAAATAAGTAAAAAAAAAACTATTGGTTTTAAGGAAAATATGCATAAAAACTGTCCAATGACATAACACATAATTAATGCTGATTATTAAAAAAACAAGGGATATATATGATCATGGGATATTTCACACTTTTTGTGACCTTCTCACATAAGTAGCCACAGTGCTCAACCCATGAATGTATGATCATAACAAGCAGGATATCATTGTAAGGCCACACCAATTTTCTGTTGGTTCTCGGATTTTTTCAGAAAAAACATCAAGTGACTGTGCAAAAATATGTATGGCAGACAACAATCATCCTGGTACTACCATATGATTGTACAGTCAAATAAACTGGTTTGTTGAAAATTATAAAAAAATACAAACTAATGTGAAGTTTAGTTATAAACATAAGGTAAAACTATAAAGGTAACATTTGCAAAGCAACTGCATAATGTTTACCTTCTCGTGGTCAGCTAGCCTAACAAACTACTGCTCTGTTTATTCTTACTCAAACACATTCATTATATATTGTGACTGGTCACGTGCTACAAAATATAACATAACACAGGGTGTCTACTACAGCACCAGTTACCATGGTGACAGCCATCTGGTCCAGGTCATTGACCTTATTTGTTTGGATAAGA
The DNA here is from genome assembly GCA_013266295.2 of Branchiostoma floridae x Branchiostoma japonicum. Lineage (NCBI taxonomy): Eukaryota > Metazoa > Chordata > Leptocardii > Amphioxiformes > Branchiostomatidae > Branchiostoma > Branchiostoma floridae x Branchiostoma japonicum. Next base: position 5,245,827 of record CM023834.1, on the reverse strand, counting down.
AGAAAAAGAAGAAACAGAGCAAAAACAAATGCTTTCCTTCTGCAAAGGAAAATAAATTTGTGTAACACACAAGTACACTCAGATCAAATCCATAAAACTTGCATTCAATGATGAACATCATAAGATTCATTGCACTAATAGAGGTAATACAGCTATGCAGATAAAACAGCAAATTTAAATGCTGATACTTAATGATTATGGCTACTAGACTTATAAACCAACATCATTCTTTCATATCAAATGTTACTTTGTTTGAAACAATGTTATATGTATAAAAATACATTTCATAGGTTTACACTTAATAATTACAAACATTGAATGATCAGTTACAGCAAGTGACAATCTTGACTTTAAAAAGAAAAATGATAAAAATCACTTTTAGAGTCTTAAAGAGACTTTCTTCTTAAGATATTTGTAGAGAGTTCCTCTACACCCAAAATATGGATGTTACTAAAATCAATAAGTTTTGCCATCCAGTCTTTTCATTCACTTGTAGACTGATAATCTAATACAAATATTCAATGTATTCACAATTCACACAAGTTGAAGTTTTCTGTTCATGCTGTGAGTCAATGCTACATGTTTAGGTCCCAGCAATCTTCTTGACCAGATCTCTGAAGTGTTGGGATCCCCACTTGAACAGCCTGTCTGGGTCCAGGGTGCCGTATCCGCGGTCAGGGGTGTGGAAACCGCGGCTAGAGCAGGCCTCGCGAAGAAGCTCCCGCATCATCGTGTTGGACTTGAGCTTGTTACGCAGATCTTCTCCACCTGGAGACAAATTTCCACGTCTGTACTTAAAATGCATCTTAAAAGCTTATTATAATAAGTGTTCTATAGCACCTAAGTAATAAACCAGTCTAAGTACTACTACTACTACTACTACTACTACTAAGGCACAGGGTAATATCATTGTGAATATTTGTGCAAGGTATATTGAAGACAGCTTTCATTGATGCTGTGTTGTGTACTGAAATCCGCAAACCCAATATCATTTTCTAAATGTGTATTTTCTCCCATCACCTGGTGAAATACCATGTTAAACATTCACAAGACACAGAAAGATGTACAAAACAACAACATGCATAGCAAGCAACAAAAGGCATAACATTGTATAATTTCTAATGTAAACTTAGTAAAAAGTCTTACCGACAGATTCTGCATACACCAACGTGAAGCCAACTACTGCTGTTGCCATGGCAGCGGCCACTGACGTCCCAGACACGCTGGTGTACAAGTTGCTGCGCTTTGCGGAGGCTGCCTTCACTGGATTCTCCTCTCCCATCACAAGGAAGTCCATCTCCCGTCCCCTCACCCTGAAGCTGGAGGCAGTGCCTGTCCTCGAGTGACTGCCCACACAGATGACGTCACCATGCCTGGCTGGGTAGGAGATCTCTTGTGCCTCTGTGCTGTGAGCTGCGGCTGCAATCACAATCTGTGCACAATAGAGGACATTCTCACATCATACTTTTCCTTGGAGGTATCAAAACAGATCTGCATGAATAAACCTGTCCAACAAGTGTACAGAATATGAAACCATGTCTATTATTTGTTAATTAAGTTAGGAAGGAGGGGGCCCTGTACAAGCCTGAGGGCTTCCTACCCCCTTCTGCACATTGTTTTCCCTTTATACAATTTTCTACTAATTCCATTTTTTATCACTGTGCGAATAAACAAACTAACAATTTCCAACACAAGAAATTTTACTCAAGAAAACCCCAATTTTCTTGTGTTGGGAAGTAAAAAGCAGCTCAAACTTGTTTCATAATGTCACCTCCACCAACACAGATGAAATTTCAAGCTATATATAAGCTAGTGTACATGTACAGATTAATACTAGTACATGTATGTATAAATTGTATACAGTACACAATGTGCTTCTAAGATGATCTTGGCCTTGTAGATGTATTCAATATGCTGTTGTACTTAAATTATTGGTACATTACAGATTCAATACAATACATTTATAGCTGAATACTATTTCAGGACACAAAGTGAACAATTATTCTATAATGAGGCTGTCTCTAGATTTCTTACCTTGCCGTTGTTCTGCGCTGTAGTCACGGCCTCATACAGCCCGTGGTCGAACTTCTCAAACCCTACTGGGATGAGGATGACGTCAGCGGGATAACTGCTGTGGTTGGCTGCCCAGTCGACCGCTTTGGCCACCCATGCCGGATTTGATATGCCATATACGTCAATGACTTTTGCTGTCAGAAGCTGAGTTTGTGCGGATGCAAATGAAGTAGCAATACTTGCGAGAGCTGTTCCTGTTCCGCGTGTGTCCACAGACAGATCCCAGCTCTCCTGGGGTACAAAGCAGGCCTTGTCCTTGATGATCATTTGTGCTACAGCTTCGTGGTCTGTATAGACCCCACTTCCAAGTACTGCTACTGTGACATGGACGTCTTCCTTCAGGTTATCCTGATGCTTCTGCATTGTAGCACGTAGTGCTGCCGCTCCGTCTTTAGATGCCAGCTGTTTCAATGAAATGACATCACAGGCCATGTCTTCTGCACGTACAACTTGCTTGCTGGTTGAATTACAACCAGGACGGCATGCTTCAATGGTAACAATGCCACCATTATCGTCATGATACTCCTTCCCAACTTGGAGACCTTGTGCTTGTCTCCAGGCACACACAGCAGCACAGTGGTGGATGATGACTTTTACATTCACATTTGAGATGTCTGACTCTGAGAGATCACCTTTGACTTCTCCCATTTGGTAGAAATGCACTGTCAGGGGAATCTGTGCTGCCTCAATCTTCTGTGCTGCCTCAATCTTCTGTTGAAGATAGTCCAGTATCTCCTTGAGATGCTGCCATTCCAAGGGTTTATCTACAGTGCCCCCACACCACAAGTGCTGAAGATTGTTGACTTGTCCAGTGTTGTCCAAGACTGCCTTCAAAGCCCCCACTCCCTTCTTGTCTTCCCAAACAGCATCGGATACACAGGGCAAGATTAGACAGGACGCTGCTTTCCCAAGTTCTGTGACTTCAGTGTAGACTTTGACCACTGCTTGAGTCAACCGCTTCTTTCGTTCAGAAGCTGCAAGTGGGATGGGGAACTTAAGGTTGACCATTGATCCATCTTCACTGACAACCTGCTTCGCCCAGTCCTGACGTGGTGGACGACACTCAGGAGAACATGCCTCTATGGTAATACATGTATTAGGAATGTCTGTGTGCTCCATTCCTACAGGTTGAGGCAACATTCTTCTCCAGTTACAGACTCCATCGTGGTGATGGATGATGACCTTCACATTTGCAATGTTTGGGATTTCTTCTGGCGTTTGGTAGAAAGCTATCAAATCCAGCACATCAACTTCTTCACAGTGAACTGTCAGTTGCCCGGTGTCAGCTGATTTCAGATTACGAAGCGTCTGCAGGATTTTGTTGATGTCTGAAAATGTCAGTTTATCTTCACCAGCATCCCCACCTTCAAGCCACAGGTCTTCCACACTGATGACACGGCCACCTCCAAGCTGGGTCAGAAACTCCTGCAAAGCATCTGATCCTTTCTTGTCCCCATAAGCTGCATGCAATGGTGAAGGGAGGCTGAGACACGAAATCTCTGTAACTTGTTGCTTTATTTTGTCACAGAAGTCTTTAAGATCAATAGATATATTCTCCATACACTGCTGTACAAATTTGTACTGTTGACGTATGACATCATAACCATCATGCAGCATGCGTACCATGTTATCTACTTCAGCAAATTCAGGAAGACATAAGTTGATAGTATCCATCCTTGGTGAGAACGTAACATCCTCTCCTAGCTTCACTGGACGAGTGACATGCTTGAACTTTACAGCTGCAGTCTCGTGTACATAACGTAGATATTGAGGGACAAACCAAATTGCCACTTTTCTGAGGTCGTAGTTCTCATCTGTAAAAAAATAAAGACTTAGTAGACCATGCAATCTATGAAGGCTCTACACAAGTCATACACCATTCCTTTTAAGAACTGTTATCAATATGGACCAAATAAGTAATAATGGTACATCACTATGATTCAGTGAAAAATGGTGAAATGGTTGACACTGGACTTGACTACTAAATCAAGTTAATGTAACAGTCACATGTTTGCAAATTAAATGTTGATGTTGTCAAGTAGCATAAAATTTTTGAATAACTTAGGAAAGTCATATTAGCAGATGAATGGTAAAGTGACAAATTTAGGGCTGCCTCCGTCTGCAATACTAATCTTATAGGCATAGTCATATCCATTTTTTCCAAAGCTTCTCCCATTCAAAAACGTTTTATAGAATAAAAGGCAGATAAAATCAACTTGGCAGCATACAATCATGTAGTTCACACATCACCATGGTAAATTTATTAAATCATGGTAAATCTATGCTTCCATGAGAAATCATTGTGTATACATTTGTGGTCTATGGTACTGTTGTTCAATGCGTGCATCTGTACCTGGTTCAGGAAGTGGTGCTAGATATGTGATGCTCTCCAGTATCTGGTGAAAGTAGTCCTTTGAGAAGCCAAGAATCCGAAGCGGATCCAAAGAGCCATGACCACGGAACTGGGTGTGATCTCCAGGTTCTGATGCCATCTCTCGCAGAATTTGCTTCATCACCACGTTGTTGGAAATGGTATCGCGGAGGCCTGGCCCACCTGAAAAGGAACAAAACCTCTTCATAAAACTGCCATACTTCATTTATTCATCTCTTCTTGGCCTCATGATCAAGCAAAAAATATGTGATCCAAAATTTGACACTAATAATAATTAGCACCATTCAGAGAGCACAAATCCAATTTGGCAGGCAGGCTGGCATAGTTACAAAAGATGAATTTGATCAACAATTTTGCACACAACACAGTACTAGTGAGCCCCTTTGTGGGGGACAGTTTCCAATTTAACAGTCTTCAACAAACATAAATTATCTTTCATGTATGATGTTTTATTCTCAATGATTAGGACTATTCTTAAGACTGATTAAATTGAAAATTGAATTGTATGCAATACATACCTATTCGCTGGGCATTTGCCAAGATGATTGCAACTATACCAGCCACATAAGGAGCAGCAAACGATGTTCCTTCAGCTTCGTCAATAGCATTTTTAACCTGGGGTTTGCCAGGGACAGGACGAGCTGAACGTAGCTCTCCTGGTCCCAGGATGTCGATTTCTCTCCCAACACCGGTGAAGCTGGATTCCCGGCCCAGGTAGTTGTGGCTTCCCACACAGATAACATGACCCAAACGGGCAGGATATAGTATACTGTTGGAGCTCCTACGCCCCTCATTACTCGCTGCACAGACTACTATGATGTTGTTGAGTGAAGCCTCCTGGATGCACTTCTCTAGATCTGCATCATACTCCTCTGTTCCAATGGACAAGGAGATTATATCCACCTATAGATTACCAAATGGCCAAAAATATGTCTCTTGACCATAAGTTTCAAACTTTTAACCAGAGACCTTGCAGGAAAGTTTACATTCATATCTGCATTGAACTTTCTTTCATGTCCAAAGTACCAATATTCTTGAATGGCAAAGGAGAGCCTGTAGGGAGGGATTATTATGACTCAGAAAAAATTCTTGTTGCTGACTGACATCACATAATGAAGACATGTTCCTGACAAATAAAATAGGTTAAATTCAACTACACACCAAATATGCATTACTTTAAATTAAAAGCGGCCCAGTTACAAATTATAATTAAATCGAAACAGTTAATTAAACCTCACAGAAAAAAACTTCAAAAAAGCATCCAGGCTCCCACAGTGCTGACACTGTCAGGAATCCTGTGTGTCATTGAACTTTGTCTAAATGTCTAATGTCAGTACATATTGTCAAATCTGCATGTATATACATGTATGTACCCAGGGCCACTCTGCAAAATAGTGCTAAGTCACTGAGTAGTTCTACCCTTGCTATAACACAGAAATAAATAGATAAATAAATAAACAATATATCACAACTCAGTTGTCAATATTTAAGAACTTGTAGTGGTTACTCACCTGCAATCTCTTTCCATTCTTTTCTTTTATCAGATGGTTGACTGCAGCAATGATACTTGAAACTTTATCGTCAATTTTACAGATGTAGAGATTCACAAACGGTGCTACTCCATTCCAGAACGAAAATTCATTCTTCCTTTGCTTGGACTTCTTCGTCGATGACATTTCAATAGGTACAGCTTTGAACTCCCCCCCTGCGATGATGGCTGCACACTGGGTGCCATGACCACGACCATCTGCTGCATGAAGGAAGAACATATGATCAGACAACTACGAAAGGGGTGCCAGTGTCACAGACATGAAAAGAAACCTACAGTGGGCGTCACTGGATGACAGGCGAAAAATGTCCAGACTATGCATGATGTACAAAATGACTAATAAACTGGTGGATGTACCAACTTAGACCAAGTACCTAATACCAGCCCAGAAAAGAACAAGAAATAGTCATGCCTTTAAGTACCAGAGCTATCAACCAAGGATTGAGGCGTTCAAAAACTCATTTTTCCCTAGAACAATCGTAGAGTGGAACTCGCTGCCACCAAGTACAGTAGGGGCATCGTCACTAGATAGTTTTAAACAATGTCTAGCGTTAGACGTTCAAAGGTTAGGTGTAACAGGATGTTCGGTGTAATGTAGCCAGCTGCCGCCGCGCCGCGTGCCTGCGAAGCTGGTGTGTTACGCCGAAGGACGGTTATACCGGCTATACAGATACAGATACAGATACAGACATCGTAGACTTCACCCCTTATTACCCATATACTAGTATACTGATTTGCAACAGTACGTTATCCCAAGTGACCCCGGATGACAACTCCGAAGTGAGGTATGGGTAAAAAAAGTCTGGAGTGTTGCCAGAAGGTCATCGAACGGTCTTAAGCCTGAGGCAGAGTGGGTGGGCGGGTGGGTCCCGAAAGCTTCCCTTCCTCCCCTTATCTGCGCCACTCCCGCCCTTCTTCTTCTTAAAGCCATTCTTAACTCTCTTTCCTCCCCTTTCCCTCTTCCGTGGCATAGATTGCAAAGGACAGAAAACATGCTTTCCTGGCTACATAAAGGATTCTTGGCCAGGTGCAGGTGTCCAGGTATGTAATTAGAACAAGAGGCCTGCCCTGGCCCTGACCAGGTGTTGCCTGTTAGAGACACAAAACCCGGCCAGGAGCGTCCTTCTGTCCCACTTAGGAATAGTCCCACAGACAAAATTAGCAGCACTGCATGAGGATGCATGGTAATGATGCATTATTGCCATAATTTATCATATTAACGTTATTCATTTTATGTGTATTGGTGCGCCAGCAACTTTCGTCTCATGTTGGTTATACATTTTGTAATAATCATTGTCATTTCAACCTGTATTCTGAATGTTTTATGTTCTTGAGCAAAGGATCATATAAGCACATTACGTGCTTGCTATCCAAATTTTTTGCTCACAAAGCCAAGGGAATAAAATAACAGATGCATTGTGTACACATGGTTTGGGGGTATAAACACACTATGTACATGCAGACATGCTGACAAGCCAAAAATAATGCTTCATTCTCTTGGAATGAAGTACGTGTAATAAATGACTCAATTGTTATTATATATAATAAGACTTCAACAAATGCAGAGATTGCAAACATTTCTTGAACTGTTGGTGATTTTTATGTATCATGAAGGTATGTACCTTAAAAAGGTCAAAGATCTACATTCAAGATTAAGTAATTAAAGGGCAAGGAAAGTAATTTCAGTTTTGGTGCCTTTCAACCCAAAATCCTGTTTGCAAAAGGTGATTTATTGGTTAAAACCCGTCCCGTACACATTGGGGTGATATTTGACCCAAATCCATGTTTACGTTTGATGACTCCTATTCCACCAGGAGGCTGCCGTGACTTCACTAGTACACTTAATCTAATTAACTCTATAGTATATGTATGTCTTTCGGAGAAGATATGACGAATGTCGTGATTGTTAAGGACTGACATGCAGACAACAGCCTACTTCAATTCTCCCTCAGGTGATTATTTGTCCTCTAGCTTCTCTTTATCCTTTTCGGTTCGTGGAGATGTTCTTTTATGTACTAACGTTAAAAGAGTGATTTTATGGCCAATTAATTAGATTAAGTGTACTTGTGATGTCACGGCAGGCTCCTGGTGGAATAAGCAGTCAACAAACGTGAACATGGATTTGGGTCAAATATCACTCCAATGTGTACGGGACGGGTATAAACCAATGAATCACCTTTTGCAAACAGGATTTTGGGTTGAAAGGCACCAAAACTGAAATTACATGTACTTTCATTGCGCGCCGGCGCCCTTTAAGTAAATCAATGTACATGTAAGTATGCTAAGTACTCAGTATCACCCGATCGAGGTACCAGACTGACCGCAGGTCCAGGATCACCTGACAGCCGAGGACCAAGGACGCGAACTGACCTGTGATAGGGCTGGGACCAAGGGTGATGCAGAATACACCGTGTCCTGTTTTGTTTATGTCATACCCACCCTAGAAAGCACACATTTCAATGGGAAATGTGTCAGAAATTGAGGGAAATTCGATGTCCCTAAAGGAAGAATTGTAAAAACATCAATTCCAACGTCCTAATCCGGTATCTGAATTTTCGAAAGAGGCACACGCAAAACGCAATCAAATTACTAGTATTTTATCATCTTTTGGAAGCCCGTGTGACAACCATTAGAGCCCCATGTGATGACTCTAGTCATCACACAGTCTAGAACACTCGTATCAAATGTTAATTATCACGGTCCAGATATGAAATAAAAACATAACACCGTAGCAATCAGAAAACTGTATAAGTGAATGTTACCGATATCCTGCCCACTCTGGTTTTGGATGCAGTTTTTCCCTTGAATAATTTTTTTTCCTGCAACTCGAAGATGTTCGAAAGCATCATGGTCCCTCATGATGCCAGAATCTAAGACAGCCACTGTCACCGGGTAGTCTTCTCTCCATTTGTGGAAGTCGTAAAAGTTCTCCACTCCCAGATGGCGCCAGCATCGACTGATGCCAAGAAAACTGTAGTCAACCCCTTGCCAATCCATTTCTTTCGTACTCCCCTTTCCTGTAATTAAAAAAAAAAAATGTTGAGTAGAGTAGAGTAGAGTAGAATCTTCGGCCAAGTAGGACGTCAGTCCAGTTGAGGCCGCTCCTGTTGACTAATCCCCTCTAGCTGACTGTCATTGTGGGTTTCTGTGGGTGGTCCAGGATCTTGAAGTCATACAAAACCGGGTGGTGCTCCATGTGCCTGTCAAGCCTTGTTTTGAAAGAATTCACTGTTGACTGTGTTGAATGTTGACTGGCATCAATAAAGATGAGGCAGCTCAGGTCATGAAAAATTGCACAGACCAGGAAAAGTGGTGTCAGGCAGTAATAAAAAGTGCATAAATGATGAAAAAATTGCATCAAGACAACACTCTAAAGAAATGCTTTGTGGTCTTTCAAGACCTACTAGTAGTGTGCATGATGCATGACCATTAAATGGGATCTTTGTATTCAATATTTGGAGGTCAGCAATTGGAGCAAGGAAGACCTAGAGGAGTGATGAGGAGTGAATGAGGCAAGTAAGTCTAGCCTGGGTGCTATCCTCCGTAGTTAATACTGCCAGCTCTTTCTTTTAACTTGCTTACCAATGTATTACTAGTCATAGACACCCAGTCCTACAGAATGTACAGTTAGCTCATAACCAGTGTTCATTTTGTATTTCTGTACACCACAGTCACACAGGCATCATAGCACACACCCGTATTGCTATGATAATCATGTTAACGGGAGTAATCCTACACATGTATCCAACTGTTCTAGTAGTATACGTGTGTGCACATGCCTTTTGCAATTGTACATTCGACTTGCCTTAAATCAAGTTCTTCGTCTTCAACTCTATTAACGGTCCAAGTTTCTTGGCCAAACTTTTCCGCCCACCTACTTCCGCATATATCCCATCATCCCTGGAGATTTTAAACCGCAGCAAAGCATAACTAAGTGGTGATCAGGATTCTTCATATTTTCGATACATTTGCCATTTTTAATATTACTATCAAGGGTCCCTAAAATGTATTTGATAATTCATATTTGTTTAGAAAGAAACGGGTTTTCAGTCACATGAATTACAGTTAATCTGAGTTTCAATTATTTGGGTTTTTTTGTCATCATCTCAGGCCGACGATCAAAATGGCTGCGTCGTACAATTTCAAGAAGATCACCGTCGTTCCGTCGGCCACGGTAGGTTTAAAGTGACGAATTGTCAGACGAATTTCTTTCCAAGGACATACTGAGTGCTGAACTCAGTTTGTCCATTAGAAATTATGGTTTTGCACCCGTAGAATGTCGCTCAGAATCGTTCTCAAATTCACACGTGTGCGCACGTGCCAATGTGCCCCCCTCCCACCGATAGGTTCAGAGAAAAACTTTTTTCGGAGGAATTTTATGCAAAATCAAGTAGAAAACATCACTTCCATCAAGCGTTTATAGTGAACATGATGTGTAGGAATAACATGATATTTTTGTAGGCCCTTTTGAGGTAAAAATTTCCGAAAAAATTATGGCAGCTCCGGTAGCATGTAACGTTATCATAAAAATATTATAATTTTTGTATGGGCTTGAAGTCCAAATATAATTTGGAATAGTTCAAGACATCTTTTTTTTGCTTCATTGACTAGGGTTGAAGTGTAATATTTGGCTTGTCTGTGTGTGTGGGTTTCTGCAAGGCACTTCTGTATATTCAGCTAGAGTGTGCCTTGCTTCTGAGGGGGTGAAGTCTGCCATCATTGCCGGTCAGCTGCAGCGCAGTCTGCCATCACACATTCACAGATCGCATAATTATAACGTTACATGTCTGACACTGTTACCAAAGATGTTATGCTGTTCCCAGTATAATTGTGCTCTGACTCCTGTCGTTTTCTTTAAAGGATTTCGTGGACATTGTCCTGTCCAAGACACAGCGAAAGACGCCGACAGTCATCCACAAGCAGTATGCCATTGCACGGATTCGCCAGTTCTACATGCGCAAAGTCCGATACACGCAGCAGAACTATCACGACAAGCTCTCCCAAATCCTGGACGACTTTCCCAAGCTAGAGGTACGTGGTTCTATAAGACCCTTCTGAATTTTTCACTAACAGATTTTTACACTGTCGATCATAAGTCACAAATTTAAAATACTATGCCATTTTTTAATTGCACAATATCTATATGAAACAGTTACTTCTACTGATTTAGATAGAGTATGGCTTATATACACATTCAGAACCTTCCCCCGAACACCAACCAACTGTATCAACTCAAATTTGACCGCCAACCACGCCCTGACCTACTCCTGAACACCAGCCAACATTCAGCTGGTGCAGCCAAACAGTAGCCAAACACCAGCTGACCTTGCTCCCGACCTATTCCTAACCATGGTTGGGGGGAGTTCGGCAGTGTTCGGGAGGCCATATTCGGCTATGTGTGACAGGGTCTTCAGACATGAGAGCTTGTATGTTATACATGTATGTCTTCTTGGTAAATCAGAGTTGTTGTATGTTGTTTGTAGGACATCCATCCCTTCTATGCTGACCTGATGAATGTGCTGTATGACAAGGACCACTACAAACTGGCCCTGGGTCAGATCAACACGGCCAGACATCTCATAGACAAGTCAGTATAATAAGGATACTTTATACAATGGCAGCCAAGATATGCTGTTCACCGTTCATGATTGCTGGTAAAGAAGGAAAGGAATATCTTACAAACATACAAGATGATATCCTATATGATATAATGAGCTATTACACCGAGCCTTGCTATGAATTAATGATAAATCTGCCAGTTCATTTTACAATTGTTAAAAATGTTGTGAAGTATTCTTTTTATACCATGTAATATTCTGACAATAGTACTGTAAATGCATTTACTTTCACAGTGGTTTTATTTCGTGATAGGAGGGAAAATGAGGTTTTCGTGGTGTTTGAAGTTTGCTGTTGAACAATTCTGCAGTGCAGTAGTGCAAAACACATATTGGCTGTGTTATGTTTCCGCAAACATCTCACGATTTACAGTACTATTTTTAGCAGTCTTTCGAGACTGATTGACAGAGACACCCCACCTCCATGGTTGCTTTGATATAAAAAATCTGCCCTCCCTTCTCAGTGTTGCCAAGGACTACGTGCGACTGCTAAAGTACGGAGACTCGCTGTACCGCTGTAAGACCCTGAAACGGGCCGCCCTCGGGAGGATGTGCACTGTCATGAAGAGGCAGAAACAGAGTCTGGAATATCTGGAACAAGGTGGGTTGTCTTCTTATCATGTTAGTTACTTACAAAGCACTTACAAAGATTCAGATGGTTAACTTGCAAGCTATTTAGTATAGAGATTAGAGAATATACATTTGTCTATACTTTCAGATTCTAGAATAAACAGAGATAATTTCCGAAAAGAAAAAAAATATGCAAGACAGTCTACATACCTAGTACTGAGTATAGACTATAGTTGCTGAAATGTAGCAGTTAGGCTGTTTATGAAATAGGACTAGGAAGCCAAACTTCTTTTTTGTCCAACAGTACGTCAACACTTGTCCCGACTTCCCACCATTGACCCAAACACCAGAACTCTTCTCATCTGTGGGTAAGTCTGGCTTTTGTTTTGTCCATATTAGGGGTGGGTACCGGTCCAGCTCATTCAGGTCCAGGTCCAGAGGATCAGGTCCAGGTCCGGACCTGTACCTGATTCTGTACAGTAGTAAGTTACTAGTAGCATATGATTTACGGTGTAGTATCAGTACAGAATAATTTTGCAAATCTAGTATTTGAATTACTAAGACCACTACAAAGATCTAAACAATTGAGATCTAAACAGAACTAAACATTTTATTAAAGAAAATATAACAAAATACATATTTAAACTTCTCCTCTAGTCCTAGATCCTATTGCTATTAAAACCTGATATCATTTACAAAGAGAACCGAATAAATTAGGACATTAAAGTTTCCAACCAATCACATCGCAGGATTGCATATCCGCCCTCTAGCGGTTATAGGTTGAATTGCAGCCTCTCGCGAGGTTTCGCGAGGTTCCGCGAGGATCGGCCGGCCGGCCGAGTTATTCAAAATGGCGCCACGATCTTGCCGATCGCTGAAGTTTCTTTGTATTTTCCTTGGTATTTTACGCGATTCAATCGAAGAAAAAAAAGTTGACCACAAGTAAACAAGAGTAATACAGCAGTGAACCTTACAATCCGTTTTGTTGGATGCTAATTTCTCATCTCGAGTGGAATTTACGTGCGTCCCAGTGTGGGCATGTGGTGCCGCTCGAGTGAAATTTTTCGGTTCGATTTGAACCAAATTATATTATACGCAGCCTGTAAACTTCTCCTTTTTGATTCCTAGATGTCTATCGGTATACAAAATATTGTTGCAAAATGAGAGAGGCGGAAACTAAGGTAAATTTCTTTTATTTTAATGCTGGATGTTCATTTTCCTGGCAGGCCTCCTTGTGTGTAGTGATCATCGGTAGTAACAAGTTTGGATTTTTGTTTCGGTCCAAAAAACCGGTCCACCACGTTTCGGTTTTTCCGGACCGGACCGATACTATTTTTCCGGTCCGTACCGGTCCACCTGGACCCACCCCTAGTCCATATACAGTATTCTATGAAGTACATTTATGTTTTAGTTCTTCATTGGTATAATTTCCGTCCTTGTCTCTTTAACTTAGTTTAAGTTTGCTTTAATATTCTTCTATTTCTGTGTTGTAGTTTCCCCAACGTTGGGAAGTCCAGTTTTATCAACACCATCACCAGAGCTGATGTGGAGGTTCAACCGTACGCTTTCACCACCAAGTCTCTGTACGTGGGACACACTGACTACAGGTACCTCCGATGGCAGGTAAGCCTTCAGGACTGCAACACACTGTGGGGTTTTTACCTTTGCCAAAAGAAGGTTATGTTTTCGGCAGTGTTTGTGTGTGTTTGTCAGTCTGTCTGTCTGTAAACACAATAACTTGAGAAAGCTTAGATGGATTGTCTTGATGTTTGGTAGATGGGTAGGTCTTGACGAGGCCTCGAAATGAGTAGATTTGCCCATCTGTTGCCTAGGTGATTGACACCCCGGGCATCCTGGACCACTCCCTGGAGGAGAGGAACACCATCGAGATGCAGGCCATCACTGCACTGGCCCATCTCAGGGCTGCTGTACTGTATGTCATGGACATCTCCGAACAATGTGGCCACAACCTGCACCAACAGGTACACCCCCATAACTAATGGACTCTTCCTGATATTTACCAGTGGGATGTACCACTGGCTGTAGTATAGGGGTGTTCTTATTAGATATCTTGGACTAATGGACTTCTCATGATATTTACCATATGTATCAGTGACTATAATACATATATGGTTACATTGACAGGGCAGTGGTTTTCTTGTCATCAACCAGCATTTTCTTGAGTTCAAGATAGTTTAACAAGTAATGAACATTATGAATGGTGCTGTGATGTTACAACATTATGTTCTGACATTTGTATGATGACAAATGGGAGATAAACTGAGCATCACTTATAATAAAATTCCTGATTTATATATGTTTATTATAATACAACTTGAACATGATTTATGAAAATCCATTATGATAGAAAAACAATTTCTGTTCTTTGCTGCAGGTGGAACTTTTCAACAACATCAAGCCACTGTTTGCCAACAAGGTAATTATTATCTATCACTGTTTCCACTGGGAAATAGATTGATATATTTTGGTCTGTTCCTATAAGTGATTGTTTTGTAAAAATTGAGAAAACTGTTTGTTTTTATCCTTGCAGCCTCTGATGATCGTCACCAACAAGATCGACGTTATTCGACGAGAGGAGCTCAGTGAAGAAAATGAGGTGGGCACAAGACATACATACATACATCTGATATTTTTTCACCTTCCCTATTCCTTTGTAAACTGTCCCAACAAATTTCAAGGCCAGGTGCCGTGATGTAATAACCATGTCAGAACTTTCTGCTGACAAATGGGAGATAAACTGAGCACCACACTTTATATATGCCCAAAATTCTTCATATGTTTCCTCAGTCTGCTCCAAACAAAATGCAATTCGAATTTCCCATGCACAATGTTTGAATGTTCTATAAAGTAGAGTGGATTCCTCAAGCTAACCAACATCTTTCACACTACAGTCGTCCTTCAGTAAGACATCTGGAGCCGCACAGTTCCCTTTCAGAACTTTCATTCTGCCTGTCACTGAATGTTCTGTTGAATGTTTGTGTTTCCAGGCTCTTCTGGCAGATCTGGAGAAGGAAGGCATCCCTGTAGTTCCCATGAGCACTCTGTCTGGGGAAGGGGTCATGGAGGTCAAAACAAGGTAACATTATGGGATAGAACCTACTAGAATGTGTAGTCTTAGTCAGTCTCTAGATGTGTCGTAGTAGTTTGTGTTAGTCCTATCCAGCCGGATTTTACGTTCTGTAAACTTCAAGATATAGTTCCTGCTTGAATGATTACATCTCAGTACCAACCGCGCTTGGTCTGAATTGACATTTATTAACATGATGTCAACTGGTCTGGATGACAAGCAATGGGAACTAGTTTGGCACACAGAAAATGAAGTTGTAGAGAAAGTTGTAAAGTTTGTTTTTTCACTCAGTTTGTACTGAAATACTCAGTGTGGTTCTGTGTGCTAAAACTTATATGTATTTGTAGTCACTTCAGCTTGCTTCAATGACAAATAAGGCTATCTTTCCCTGCAAGAATGATGTAGAAAGCTTGGATCTTCAGTTTCTGCCTTTGCTGTCCTCAGTTCTGTAGGTTAAGTTAGATTTACATGTAGCTCACAAAGGTTCCCCCTCTCCCCAGGCCTGTGATCAGCTGCTGGCCTACAGAGTGGAGAATAAGATGCGGAGTAAGAAGGTGAACTCCGTCCTGAACCGTCTGCACCTGTCCGTACCGCAGCAGAGAGACGAGAAAGTGCGCCCGCCCTGCATTCCCGAGGCTGTCTTACAGCGCAAGGCCGCTATGGACACCGACAAGCCCAAGAAAAAAACGGTACATTATTTTCATTTCATTCATCCCAAATACTGGCTTGGACAGTCATATTCATGTGTGAATGTTTAGACAGTTTGAAATGACAGACTACACAAGAGCATGTTGCTATGATGTTATCAACAATTGTCAGAATGTCATTGAAGACATCTTGGGAGATAAGCTGAGCAATCTTAACTCTTTGTTGTTTGTTTTTTATTAGCTTTCATTCAACATTAGCAGCAGACTGGAGATGGTAGACAGAACGTTGACAGTGTGTGCTGTACAATAATGTCAGTAAAAGTCAAGTTTATGATATATGAATTTAACCTCCTACATATTCAACTTTTCTCTCCCACTGCCCATTCTACAGGAAAGAGACTTGGAACTGGAGTTGGAGGAAGACTATGTCTTCGACATGAAGAGTAAGGTTCCTTTTTTTAAACAAAAAAAAACTAGTTTCAGCTGTCAAGTGTAAAATTATTTGCATTTTCTTGATTCTGTCTTTCATCAAATCTCCTATCCATCCAATCTGATTCATAATTAACAAAAATGTTTTAAAACATGACTTTTTTTGTGTTTCCAGAACGCTATGATCTGAAGAACCCAGAGGAGAAGTATGACTCCATCCCTGAGTTGTGGGAAGGGAAGAATGTGGCTGACTACATCGACCCTGACATCATGAAGGTATTTTATACAGTTTGTAGATTAAACAAACTTGGACTTAATGTATTTTTTCTAATAAGCAAGTACTGATGAACAGGTGGAAACTGCACTGATTGATCAGTAATATGTTACCACTTTTGCTGATAAAACTGTCAAATTTACATCTAAATCAAGGTCATGCATTGATCATTTAACTAACATTATAATATTATAGGATGGAATGAACTGTTCAGAATGTGTACTATGAATCTTTCTTTAAATGTGTCTATATGAAGGATGCCTGGGCTTTGCATTCTGTTTCTGCTTGAATGATTACATCTCAGTACCAACCGCGCTTGGTCTGAATTGACATTTATTAACATGATGTCAACTGGTCTGGATGACAAGCAATGGAAACTAGTTTTCCTGCAGTTAGCAAGGAGCTATATATTTCATCATATAGACCTAGATGTCGGATGTGAGAGGCACATGTACATGTAAATCAGAAACGGCTGAAGCTGAGATGTTGATCCTCATGTTTGTTTGTTTGTTTGTTTGTGTCCTTAGAAATTGGAAGCGGAAGGTTTCGTTTAGGATCGTATTTGCATATTTAAGGGTGACATCCCATCTTTGGCTTATGAATGTTGTGTCAGAAAAGATATCGTCTGCAATGGGCAAAATTGTGATGCAACGTTGACCAAACATCCAACAAAAACTGCGAAAAATCGGGATTTCGCGCAGGTGCAGTACGTTCTGCTGACATGCTGATAAACATAGATGTCAGATGTGAAAGACACAAAAAAATAACAAATTTAGAAACTGAGCTAAAGCTGAGATGTTGATCCTCATGTTTGTTTGTTTGTGCCCTTAGAAACTGGAAGACCTTGAGAAGGAGGAGGAGATGAAAGAGGCAGCAGGGGAATATGACTCTGACATGGTCAGTACACATTACAGTTTACACAAGTACTCACATTGACAATAACAGAAACATTTTCAGAGTAGATGTCACAGTCTTCTTTTTAACCCTTATGGAATGTGGGTGAATTAGAGTTAAGCATAAGGGGCTTGAACTCGTGTACATGTTCCCAAGACTGACATAAAAGTCAGCGACGCTTGTAGGGTTAATTGTGCAGAACAATTTCTTCCACTTGTTATCTGCAAGTTTGACATTTATTATCGGTATGTTCCTTGCAAGCAGTTGAATTTATGTTGTACCACTGACAAGTGTTCTAATGTTAAAAAGTGTCATCTTTCAACTAGTAGTACTATCTACAGCTTTTATAATAAACCACTAGCATACAACAGACTACAAAGTTCATAATGGATTATTTGTATGGAGTTATGATGATTACTTTGTTTTTTTACAGTCTGATGAAGATGAAGAGACCAGAGAGATCAGGAGTATGGCAGCCCAGTAAGTTCAACTTTTAAAAAACACTGTTAGCTGAACATCTATGGCAGTGTTTTGGCATCTAATTTGTATTGGCTACAGAGGGTACAACATTTCTTGCCTACATCTGATGTACTTTGAGAAAATACTAGCTGTCTAGCATATACAACAGTGACTGTCTTGTAATCACAGTGTTCGAAATACTTTTTTGAACCAGGTAGCACAGTGTGCACCTTTGAGTTCAGCGGTACATGTTTTCAGGTTGCGTGGTGTGCTACCTGAGTCAGGGAGCAACTAGTGCACAAGAAAATCAGGTAGCAATTGCTATTGTGCTAGTGGGTATTTCGAACACTGAATCAGAACGCATTGTATGCTGAATATTAAAACATGGTGTTGCATTTTCTCTAATGATTGATTTTTTTCGGTCTTGTTAGAATTCGTAAGAAGAAGAAGCTGATCAAGATGGAGTCAGACATACGCAGGAAGGTGCAGAAACCCACGCTGCCGAGGGTGGCCAGGAAGGTCAGATTTCTTTCTTTCTTTCTTTATTATTTACCACATTTGTGGAAGGATTGATGTGGCAGATCACCTCTTCAAAGATGTCAAACCTGAGACCAGACTGTAAGGTTTGAACCACTGACACCTGGAAGGACCCCTGCTCTTTTTGATAAGTGTGGTTGGATCTTTATTGTGCTCAAGGTGTGGCTGTCTTTAAACACGGGACCTCCAGCTTTACGTCCTATCCGAGAGGAGGTCCCTAGCTGAAGCTAGGTACTCATTTTCACCCTAGTGAAGTGAGGAAATAGGTTTTGAGTGCTTTTCTCAAGGACACAACAATAGGGCCTGCCAGGGATTTGAACCCAGAACCTTCAGATTCTGAGTCAACAACGCTAACCACAGGGTCACCTTGCCACCTTTGCTGTAGTAAGATCTGTGTTGTTGAGCTTATAAATGTAATTCTTTCTTCCAAGTCCTATTCACTATCCAGAGCATGCACAGCAAAATCTGGATCAAGTTCTAAAGCAGATTTGGTTAGGAAAATCAGGGACAAGGATTTGAGGAATGGAATGTTTCTGAGTTCTGAGTATGATGTGACTATCTTCTTCCCATGTCCAGGACTACAATGTGGGTGAGTTTAAGTCTCAGATGGAGGAACTGGGA
Organism: Branchiostoma floridae x Branchiostoma japonicum; assembly: GCA_013266295.2. Taxonomy (NCBI): domain Eukaryota; kingdom Metazoa; phylum Chordata; class Leptocardii; order Amphioxiformes; family Branchiostomatidae; genus Branchiostoma; species Branchiostoma floridae x Branchiostoma japonicum. Next base: position 5,226,679 of record CM023834.1, on the reverse strand, counting down.
GTGGACATGGCAGACAAGGACAATGTGAGTGTGCAGCTTACATTAATTTTTTATGAAGTTACAACTTTTAAGTAGTTTTTTTATAAAAAGATTTGATACTGTTAAAATTTTGCTTGAATGATTACATCTCAGTACCAACCGCGCTTGGTCTGAATTGACATTTATTTGCGTGATGTCAACTGGTCTGGATGACAAGCAATGGAAACTAGTTTTCATGTAGTATGGAACGCTATTGCGGCCCAAGTATTACATAAATGCTGTTATAGCCTGAATTAGGCTGTGCTTATTTATTTTCTTAGGCAATGACTATTGTATACTAGTACCACTTTTAGACACATCATAATTACGGTATTTTGTCTCTACATTTCAGGCCCACTTCAAGCGAGCCCGCAGTAAGACGCCCACAGGCCTGAAGAGGAAACGGGAAGCCTCAGCAGAGGCTGGGAGCCGGGCTAGGAGCAGAAGTGTTCCTGCTGGAAAAGTCCCCAGGGACAAGTCTGGAATCAGGGATCCACAGGTGAGAATACAGTTATTATGAAGAAAAAATACAACTAGTACTGCAACTGTATTGTTGAATGTACCATTTAGTAGTTGAGATCTGTGTACATACGAATGATACATTCTTCTAAATTCTTTTTCGAATTTGAAGTAAGCAATGTTTTCCTATGGAAAAAACATTCAAACTTGACTGCTTCAAATATTTGTGTTCCAGTATCCTTAACAATTCTTTTCCAGCGATGAAACTTAAAGACTTTTGTTTTACTTGTGCAAATGTCTTCCAGACCCAACAGAAGGTCAAGGTGATTGCCAAGAATGCCCAGAAGAAGATGAACCAGTTTGGAAAGGCTGGTGAGTCGGACCGCTTCATCGGAACCAAGATGCCCAAACATCTGTTTGCTGGGAAGAGGAAGCAGGGCAAGACACAGAGGAGATAATGATATTGTTGACCTTTCTGGAACACGGACAGTCTCTACATTTGAGATAAAGAATATAAAAAGTATACTGTTAAAAAGATTCAAGAATCTTAACTATTATGAAAGTCAAAATGTTTTGGTTCACACACTGTGAGTCGATGGTTTTGGAGTGTTTCATATTAATTTGTTTATATTAATATCAGCCTTTAATCTAAAACTATAAAACATAAGTTTCATACCAAGAAGAAACTGGAAATGACAGATTAATGTTTGTCGAAAAAGAGAATTGCAGACTCTGCGTAAGAATTTATGGCAAAATTCCTTGACTATTGAAATATGTTGACTACATGTACTTCTCTAAAAGGGGAACATCATTTACATAAACTTTACAAATGGCACAGTTGATGTTGATCCGCAAATATTACCATATAAAAATGGTATTTTGTGCCCACATAACTTGTAAAGATGTTATAAGATAAACTGCCTGAATACTGATACATTAAATTCAAGCAGTCAGATAGTCCTCTCATGCAGGACTAGATTCTCATTGATATTTTGGGGATTGTTGTAACCCCTTAAAAATTACCTTAGCACGGATTATATATTTCGTATTTCTTTTGAGACTAACAGAAATTTGTGATGACCCTGTATGAAATGATATTCACTGTGTCTGTATGTCAAATATCATTGTGGTATAAGTTCTACTATTTATGTAATTACTGCTATTGTCAGCACAATGATAGCATTCTACATAAAAGTATTAATACATGTATAAGGCAATATTCACTTTTTCGTAGTTAGGAACATAACAGAAGACAAGGGACTTGGTTAATGAACACAAGCAGCTTTTAATCTTTTTACACAGTGTCATATACAATGTACTTTCAGGTATGAAACAACTAATACGACAATTACACAAAACACTTTAAAAGATCTGAGCCCGAAAATTGTAAATTCATATTCTGCAACCATTCATATTAACATTTGACTTAGACTAAGTCAATTCTTCATCAACGTAAAGCATTTTTCTAGTTTTATTCCTCCTTGGTATGAAGATGTTTGATGCTGACTTTGGAGGTAATACAGACACTAGTAGTGGAGAAAGGGATGCTGTCCACAACCGACACCCACTGCTGATTCCCACGGTCATACCTGCAGGAACAAACATCTGTGAGTCAGGGGACATTATAAAAAAATCATTTGTAGATACAACCCCCAAGGACGCAGCAGAACGTACTGCGCCTGCACAAAACCCGTACTGTATTGTGCATAGCACTGGGGCAGAATGTCTCCTTTTAGGTCGTATTTAAGGATTACATCCCGTCTAGTCTTCGAATTTCGTCTGCAATGGGCAAAATTCTAATGCAACGTTGACCAAATGATCCAATGAAAATATGGGTTTTGCACAGGCGCAATACGTTCTACCAATGTGCTCTTGGTCATAAAGAGAGGAAAAGGCATGAAAGGACTTTAAGAGAAAGAAAAAGGCATGAAAGGAAAAATGTAGAAAAGGCATGTTCAAATTTTAAAACTCAAGATTTCCCTTGCAGCAGATGGTTTTATATCTCACCTCCAGAGGTCATGAGCGTTCCGTAGCGACCAGGTGCCCTGTGGCCTATGAACTATGACCTGACCTCCGCAGGCATACAGCTGACCCCCCAGTACGGTCAGTTTGATGGACTTTCTGTCCTGGGGAAAGTCTGGGAGGTACCGCCATCTGGGAGGAGGGGGGGGGAAGTTAGAAGAGAGAAAACATTAGACCTACTTCAAATTAAGTACATGTACCTGGAAATGAACATAAAGAATGATGCTAAATCTATGACTGCAAGTTAACAATTTTTGTCGCAAATTTGGTCGTTTTATACTAAATTTCCTCCGTTGCCAAACACCAGCCGAACACAGCCGACCTTGCTCCCGACCAACTCCTAACCATGCTTGGGGGGAGTTCGGCTAGTGTTATGGAGGCCATATGTGGCTATGTGTGACAAGGGCTTAAAAGAGTGACAAATTATCCATCTCTGTTCAGACCATTCCATCCTCCAGGAGGCGTGGAAAAGGTAGCATCCCATACCTGTCCCTCCTGATGTCGTACACCTCGGTGGAGCAGAGCAGACCCTGCGGAGAGATCCCACCAACCACGTAGATCTCGTCCCTGATCACCGCTGCCCCAAACTCGCATCGCGCCGTCCCCATCGGGGCAAGTTCACTCCACTCCTCGGACTCAGGGTCATAGGTCAAGGTCGTTGCATGAACCTGAAGATCAGATGGAAAAATAATAACAAAAGATGGACATCTGAAAGAGAATGTGTGTGAATTTTAAAAAGCATAGACACTACTGCAGTTTTACCTTCCTTTCTCCCAGTATACAAGTAAGTTGAAGGCATACATTTAACACTGAAATGAATAAAAACAACAAAGCCTAATGTAAGGATGATATACATGTAGAAATGTACCTGGTCCTTGTCATCTGTCCCACCTAGAACAAAGATCCTGTCTCGAGCTGAGACGACTGCATGAGAACACAGTCTACATGGCATCGGGATCACATACTCCCAGCTGTGCAACAAACAAACGTAACAAAACAAAAATATTCTGGATGAGGACATCTGATATTGATATTGACTGCCATTTCTTAGCACATTTCTCTATACTTGAAGGTTTTGGAATAACCCAAAAACAAGCTACGTGAGGAATCCCTTTAATTTTTGGCACCACAAATAAGTAGCTAGAACCAGCCTACGATACGAAACAAGCAACCGTTTTCTGTCAGCAACATCACATTTTTGCCTCACAAATATCAGTATGTTATGGGATAGGGTTGATTCAACTTATTACATTAAAAAATGACCAGAAAATTGACTCTGAAAATCCAGTTTTACTGCCCTTAAATCGCTTTCGATGCCTTTGAATGACCCTACCTGTCATTCTCTATGTTGTACGCCTCCACGGTGCAGGTGCACTTGGCGTATGTGAAGTGAGCTCGTCCCCCGACAGCGTAGATCTTTCCTCCTGCATACCCCATAGAGAACATGCACCGTGCTGTGGTCATCCTGCAGAATGGAACATTATATGTGTGAAACAGGACAATTCAAGTCTATCTGTATAGCCGGTATAACCGCCCTTCGGCGTAACACACCAGCTTTGCAGGTACGTGGCACGACAGCAGCTAGCTATATGTCACCGAACTACCTGTTACACCCTAACTAAACCTTTGTACATCTTAGTGCAGGCATTGTTTAAGCTATCTAGTGATGATAACAAGATAACTTGGATCTAGCGTTAGTTCTTGAGTCTTGATTTTTCTGCTCATTCACTTATTACCAATATTCGTATTGATTATGGGGTAAGGCAGCAAGGAGAAGTTAATATACACACCTTTTCCTCTCCAGCCAAGCCCCTTGCTGTGGATTGTAGACATGGAAGTCAGATTCGCAGTGAGTCTGTTCCCGGCGCGACCCTCCCACTCTCACATTCACCCCACCGGCCACGTACACTTCGTTATCAGGCGTACAAATCGCAGCGTTGTTGTGACACTTCCGTCTCGACACCTCACCATCCTCGTTGCGATGGCCCAGGTAAAACTTGTGTTGAACAGGGTTGAAGTATGTTGGTGGATTCCGACCGTCAATAAAAGACAACAAGTCTTCAACGTACATACCAAACCTCACTGAAGTGTTGAGTTCAATGTTGTTAGTGGCTGTACATGTATGTTCTGCAAATGGTAAAATGTTCCACAATAATATATCTTCATTTTGGGAGTCATGGTCAGTCTCTGGGATGCCAGCTCCATGTAAAACAGCAATGCTATCATTGTCGCAAATATCTTCTGTCCTGAGTGCAAGTTTTTGTTTCTCTTCTTCCACCTTCTTATGATGCTCTTTGACCTTGAAGATCAGCTGCTGTCCAGGGTCAGACTCTAGCACCAACTCGTCCTTGGCAATGACCGTTTCTAAGTATTCCTTAGGAATAATGGCTAGGCGGACATGTTTGAGTAAATCACCAAGGTGATGACCCCTAGTAGCGAGGTCATGTCTCACCCAAGCCATGACGCTTTCATATACAGTCTCCTCCTCCTCCACATTCAAGCTATCGTCTGACAAAATGTCAATCAAACAGGACAGTGGCAGGTCCACAAACTCCGCCCCCTTGCAGACTTCTGGGTAGCTGTCAGAGATGCACTCTTTCGCCTTCTTGGTTAGGTCTTCAATGTTCAGCCAGTTTCCGAACTGGAAGACGCCACAACAGTTGTTTACCGTGATGTGGGACAACATGAACTGTACGCAGGCACTGTAAACACGAGATACACCAACTATGTTGGCCGTGACGAGCAGGTCTTGAACGTTGTCCTCTGATATATACAGTTTGGAGGTGTACATGTACAGGATGATCATTCCAAGTGCCACAGGGTCAATGTCCTGTAGGGTGATGACTTTTTGTTTGCTCTCCTCAAGGTCATGTGCAAACATTGCCCTGTATAAAGAACAGAAAGGCTGAACTGCAACTTTTGAGATCTCAGCAAGAATCAGCAAAGATGGTAGCTGTTGGGGTTTAGTCTACTAATACTATCATTGGCAACTGAGGTACATGTACACATGTATGTATGATGAAACACAAAGGGGCTAGTAGTACAGTCTCCTGGCTCCCAGGATTCAAATACATGCCAAACTTGGGCCGCCAGCTCATGAACCCAATGCATTAAGCACAAGGCTAAAAGGTCTCAGGGCCAGTTACAGGAAACGTTAGATAGGTCAGTTGGTGGCGCTTGAACCCCACTGTTACAACGAAAATACTTAATAATGGTGTAATTTTTTTACTAAATTGATAGTCCTTAGAAACTTTTTTTTTGTTTTTAAATACTACTTATGGTTACTGCATTGTCATTGTTTGAGTTGTCTGAACATAGGGATGTTGGAACATACATGTAGGGGGTAATAGGGGTGTAAACAGATATGCCAAGATTGTCCCTGGTTGTCTGATACCCCCTGGCACACATTACCTGAAGTATGGGCTACTGGCCGCCAACACTACCCGATGGCAGGCAAATCTCCAGGTCTGCACACGGAGCGTGACATCGGTCAGTATCCCATCATCGAACAGCTGCTTCAGGCCCTCCAGCAGGTCACATGACTGGTGCTGCAGCAGCTCTAGAGTCCCGGTATCCATGGCAACAGCTCAGGGTGATCTAGAAAAACAAAAACACAAGGTCAGTTGTGTTCACCCTGGGTGTGTCAGGCAAATTCACATGTCTACTGAAAGTCAGCCAGTGAAACAGGTGCACTACATTATAGTAGGGTTAATCTGCACAACCCTTTGCTTTGGGTTAATTCCTTGTTTAATTCAAGTCATGAAAGTGAATCTGTGACAAATTAACTGTTATTATTGATAAACAGTAATTGCTCATGAAATGAAATTACAAGTTGAGTTACAATTATTGAAGGCCACGTTGAAGCCAAGTTTAAGATCCAAAGACTATAACACATTTGGGTATTGAATAGACTTAGTACATATACATGTAAATAAAGGTAAATAAGGTATTAAATAAGTAACGTTAACATCCGTGAATAGTTTCATCAGGTTGGTAAGTCACTGAATAAAGAGACTCTTTCTACACAACCAAGTGTTTTATTCAGCCGACGTTTCGGTGACCGTCTGTCACCCTCTCTAAGGGCAATTCTGACTGGTTCACATTGCACTGCAGTAACGTCGGCTGAATAAAACACTTGGTTGTGTAGAAAGAGTCTCTTGTAACGTTAACATTGTCAAGTAATTTTATGCCCCCCCCCCCCCCCCCATGCTTCCCATTTGTCTGCATTGTTAAGTGTGTTACAACCCAGGCCTGGTTACAACCATACCCTACCGTTGTGTTATATGGCTGGTAGAACAATTCCGCTTTGAACAAAAAAATCACTATTACGACAGAATCAACGACTGTCCACAAACTTCAGATCTTGTCGCCTGAAAACCACTTCGGTTGCCATGGTTTCCGCAGACGACATTTTCCTTCAACTCTTACCTGATTTTCGGCCAGTGTTCAGCAGAGAACAGCCCGCCTGACATTTGAGCTCGGCTATTTTGGGTTGAATGCAACGGCATCACTTTATTTGGTGCGCCAACATTTTCTCGCATCCAAAGATGCGGAAGTTCAGAAATGAAACTTGCAGTTCAAAGAAATCTCGCAAGGTGGCGCAGGGATGGTAAAATGCATCATGGGAAGGCTTTCGATTTTTTAATTCCACTGTTCACTTCCGGGTTGTCGAACTGGGCGTCGTGTCACCCAAACAGCTTTTCTTGATTTCATCATTTCATCCAACATTTGTCTTTTCTTCTGTACATCTGCGCTGTTTTTCAAAACAAACTGATGTGATCTGCCTGTGTTAGAGCGAACTCCTTGCTGCCTCGCTGCTGTGGTGAGTATGGGCGGATGTTTTTTTCATCGTCACTGTCGAGATGTCTTTTAGCCAAATTGGGCCATGGCTAAACGCCGGGCCGCGGGTACGTCAGGAAATTCTTACCGCTACTAAGGGTCAGACTAAGAATGCCAACATCGTCTACGGTGTAAAATATCCCTTATAGTAGCAATAATCGTTGGGGGCAAAGGCGATGAAAATTATGTTTTGGTTTTGCTTCAGATGACGTGAATTTTATTATGTTACATGTGAGGTAATATTATTTTTGTAAACAGCTTCGTTTAAATGGTCCCGTTTAAATGTGGGTCACCCAAGCACAATAAAATACTGTATGGCTATCCAAGTCATGATCTGTAACCCTAAATAAACGCTGGAAGACAAAAATATTAAACCGTAATGTGTAGATTAAAGTGGAATGACACTAGTACTGAAGACTAAAATGTTTTAGCTGCCCGTTAGATGTTCATCTGATCTAGCCTTAGCGACTGTTGCAGGGCTAAGCAATGAACTATTGCTATAAACTTAATTAAGCCCGCTGGGGCCTTGTGCATCCTAGTTCCCTCATATTCATCCTACCTGAATCAGCATCACCTTTGTGCTTCATACAAATTACAAGACTGCAAGCAAGAGAAGCCCCACAACAGTGGCGTGGTTACATCATGTATCATCCGAGGCTTAATTTGATTCTTACTTATTTCTGCAAAGTAGAATACCAGCAATCACCATGAAGTCAGGGCCGTCGAGTGGGAGGTAAAAAGCGGGTGACGGTTGATTTGCCTACTGATAATTTACATATGTCTTAAAATAATTGGCATGTACATGATGTAAACAAAAACAGCAATCAGTCGTATATTATACAACACTAGAGATGTAATGCTACTTCTTTGTCATTTTTCTCAGGTGTACAAGAGAACATCTGTTCACCATGGCCCTCATCGAGGGAGTGGATGATGAGATCACCCTGATCGTGGCGGCGCTCGTTATCGCTGTAACGCTCACCGCTGCCTGGTTCTCTACTTACGTCGCCGAGCGGCCCATCCCCACAGAAAGGGTTGGCCACCTCCAGACGCTACATGAGAGGATACAGGGCGTCGTTGGGGAAACCGCTACCATGGCAACGGAAGGTAGGACTAGTGACGTGCAAAGCCTGCCCCCGAGGGAGGAGAACGTAGGTGGGCACGTGGAGCCACCTGAAGGCCCGGCCCAGGGGAGCGTAGAGAACATACAAGCAGAGGAGCAGTCTGGGAACTCTACATCGGATGCTTCCCATGATGCAGTGGAAGAAGACTCACAGGAGAGCAGTAACAAATCCCATGATGCCTTGGAAGGGTCCTCTGATCCAGTGCAATCCAGTAGTAGCCCCGCAGATCATTCCCAGAGTTCCGAGTCCCCAGATGAAACAGAGTCCCCCACGGAAGATGCGAAGAGTTGTGAGAACTCGGATTTGCCTACAGATACTACTTCAGATGAAAAGGGTGATTCTAAGTCTGCGGCTGGTCGCAGTGTCTGTACCCACACCAGTAGTGAAACAGGGTCATCCGTGGGTCATGACCCTCTACTGGGGGCAGGGGTGAGAGGTCAAGAGCAGATTGAGCCAGGGGAGGGGGAAATCGCCATCCGACTGAAGTTCCTCAACGACCAGGAACGAGTTGTGTACGCCAAACCAGAGGAGACAATATCAGAGTTCAGACGGTAGGTCAAGTGTTGTACATGTACGTTACAGTTTAAAGGCCAGAATGACATACATCAGTGGGTTGTTAAAAACATCTGTTACACTTGGCCATCTCAAATGTCCCTGCTGAGAAATAGATCACATAACTGAACTCAAGCTAAGTGCAAAAGCATACTAAATGCATTGCAAGGTAACATTATAATTTCATAGAGCAAAACTAGATGACCACCTGTCGTAAGACATACAACGTATAACTTCAGCAGAGGGAATGCAGTGATATATAACATACATTGCATATTTCACTGAACTGGTCGATTTCCCAAGTTCTCCTTTCTTTGAATTAAGAATTTTTTTAGGAAGAGCTAGTTTTTTATTTTGTAATATTTATTTTTTTAATGGAACAGCAGTAATATTGACCTTGTGGTCTCCTGCAGGCGTTTCTTTCATGAGGAGGTACAGGCAGACCATCTCGTCCGCTTCATCTACCACGGGCAGGTCCTAGTCGAGAACCACACGCTGTCGTCCTACGGACTCAACAACAACTGTGTGGTTCACTGCCAGGTAACGCACGAGAGCTCTCCTTCCCAGAGCACTGTGGAACTCCTGCCCGAGACGGAAGCGTTGGATGTCGGGAACTTTGTCGCGCCGCTTTTCGGACTAATCGTATCGCTGGTATGGTACGTTAAGCTTCAGTACCCCCATTTGTTCAACCCGACGACGAGCATAGCCCTGGCGGCAGTGACCTTGCTGTTCCTCTTGGGGGTCATAGCCTTGTACCGTACAGACAGGGATGAAGTTCAAGGGTCAAGAGGTCATGGAGGTGAAAGGTTACAGCCTGTCGATGGCCAGGAGTAACAAACAAACTTAAATCTTTGTCTTGAAGATTCTTGCAATTTTCATCCACAAGAAGTAGAATCTATTACCGGTTGTAATCTTCTCAAGTGGAGTCTTATAGCTAGTGATGTAAAGAGACATTTTCAAGTTAATGTGATCATTTTAGTTCAATTGTCAAAGAAGAGGAAGAGTATATGGATGTTATTTATTTGTTGATGAACTGAATTCGCACATTATAAGACAACTTGTTAGAGTTATTGGTAGAGTAGCTGTTCCTTAAATCTGTTATATGATTCTGTCAGTCTTTCATCTGTTTAGTAGAGCTTTCTGTTTGTGGTTAATTGTCTTTGTAGGGGATTGTTTCACAAGTTCACTTATTTCTTTTAAAAGAAATCACTTTCAGACAGCTGCAGATGTATACTATCCTACATGACTTAAAAGCTTCATGGGAGTGGTTGCACTGTCCTGTGGATAATTGGCCATATTTCTGTATTGTATACGTGTAGCCAGTATGACTACCCCTCGTTGTAATGTAACAAACCAGTTTTGCGGGCATATGGCGGCAGCTGGTTATATTACACCAAACGACCTGCCACACCTAACCTTTGCACATCTAACTCCAGGTGAAGTTTATAGCTTTTTAGTGAGGATGCCCCTACTGTACTTGGTAAGAACATGCATATTTCTGAATCCTGCTACATTACAAATGCTATAAGTTATGTATGTTTGTTACCGGTAATATAAAAATGCCACAATAACATACTGTAAAGAATGTTAGGTACTTAACTGCTCAGCCTGATGAAATTGATGCATATATGACTTATTCATTTCTTTCCTCATATTCCATAAAAATGTCATTTCATCTGCGAAGTTTTATTTGTGATAGATAGGCTTGGAGCAATTACATGTAATATTAGGGAAAGAACATTTCTATGAAAAAGATGTTTATCTCAGAGGATCTAGATATCTAAGTTGCTAAACATGACCGAATAAGAAGCTGATAGTTAGATTTTCTAGCTTAATACAGGTGTAACATGCTGGAATGTACCCCTGGCCAGAATATACCAGCCTTAGGGTACATTTTGGCCAGGGGTATAATCTGGGCTGCTACACTGGCATTAGTACTACTGTGCATTGGTGTACCGGTACTTTGGTACATGAAACCTATGAAGTCCTAGGGGTTAGGCTTATTGGACTAGTTGATATTGGTACTTGATGTACAATAATATTGACAAGAACTGTTTCAGCCCCAAGTCTCAAGTGAAATGATCCAAGCCATGTACATTGATGCAGCCAGTTCTAAATAAAGTCTGTTTTTTTCCTAATTCCTGTCAACACAATTACATCTGACTGAATGTCTCAGTCAAAGAATCAAGATACTCCTTTAGATCCAAGAAGTTGAATAGACAGTATCACACATTGTCATGACTAGGGTTTATTTCCAAAGGCATTTGTTATCTGATACAGTAATGCCATAATCTTACAAAACTGTCCATTAAACACCTTCAGCAATGTGAACATTGGAGGCTGACACTATGTCAAATTTACAGGGTCTGTTAGTTCCAAACAAGATATAAAATAGATAACTCGCATTTTTTTAACAACAAAGGTCAAGCAATACCAAAATAATCAAATGTGGTCACTCCAATTTGAAAAGACACTGGATTCTAAGCCTTTAGGTCCACTTGAGCTGTAGGTCAAGATAGAGAGGATCAAACTGGTATATTTCAACAATATGGTAATGTGGTTTGTATTTAGATATTCCCAGTGCCATTCTACATGTATATCAAAGGTAACCAATGTTACCACATCACAATTAGATGAGCACATTTGTTATGAAAATGGCCCAAACTGAACTGTCTATGAAGCTTGGTAGAAGAAATGAATGGAAGTACATGTGTACATGGAAGTACAATACAAGCACCATGATGAAAAAACAATCAACTAGCACTTGGCACATCATATCAGTACATAACAATGGCACATTTCTCTTACATGTATCTCATCATAAAATGAAAGAAATAATATACAAGGGGAGATTTTTTCTCTAAGTAGTGCTACATATGGACATATAATACAATTATGTCATAGAATCACATCTGCTCCATAGTGAGAAGGTCCTTTCGGTTAACTTGTTCATTTTCCATTTCCAACATTGCGTGTCCACAAGTCAGGTCATGACAGACCTACATGTATTCATACTGAATCACAGTTTTCAACATGGTACTTTTTGATCGTAATTATTAAACCGGGATGGCCCTCTGAAAACGTGAGAGGCCTATCCCTTTTTTATTCTCCAAGAACGCAGGATTACATGTGATGTTAGTGACAGGCCATCACAGCAATGTCCTGGTCTTATATCTATGCAGATACTGTACTTAGGTTAAAGTGATGAAGATCAAAAGATGTAAAGGCAAAGACTGTAGAAAGGCTTGTACATCATGACCAGGGCTCAAAATACCACCTGGCAGCTGATGATGTTCGTCCATCGTAGTCGATGACGACCCCAACTTCAGTTGTCCTTGTGTGTCCGGGAGTGGCTAATGAGCCCAATTCTAGCCCGGAAACTCCTGCCGCAGACGTCGCACTTGTGGCCGGGTGGTGGCTGCAAAGATGGGTTTTCCTCCCTCGCCTTTTTACCTGGCAGCTAATGCAGGTAAAACTGGAGCTGTGCAGGTATTTCTGATGCCTACCTGCACCTAGGGCCATGACAAAATCAGCTCCAGACACTAGGGGGACATATGACCAGCGGTGGTCACAAACTGCCTTGCATTCTTCAAAGTAGCACGGTGACCATTGAAGACAGCAGAGAACTTAGTAACAATACCAAGTTAGCAACTGAAAAGTAAAGAAACTGTGCAGGTGCAGGTAAATTTGATGGTTGCCTGCACCAGTGCAGGTATGCAGAAATAAGTATTTCAAGCCCTGATGACCTACAGAAGAGGCAGTTGGAACTTGTATGACGATCCTTTGATGCACAACATCGACAACTGCAGTGTTTTCACTATCATTCCTCAATCATGTATGCCACAGATCTAGAGTAGGCATTGTATAAGGTGTACAAGTAAAAGTCATTTAATTTGTCTTTCACTGAAGTAGGAAACCGTCCTGGTTGGTGTTGTCTACAGGTGCAGTTCCGTGGCGGGAAGGTAGGAGAGCGGTATGGGTTCGAAGTACGAATCCAACATCTCGGGTGTCACCCCTTCCAATGTGCTTGGGTTCCACTTGGGCGAGTGATCTTTGTCCACCAGAACTGAAAGGACATGAACACTGGGATTTAGCTTATGCTACATGTACATACACTGCATATCAGACCTACAATGGCAAAAAAAATCAATGGGCCACCCAGCCATCTGAATATTCAATACTATATAATACAATACAATACAATACACACAAAGAAACTAACGCAAGCAAACAAATACAACTCACCAGCTCTGACTCCCTCATAGAAATCATGCCCTCTCTGTGGACAAAACATAGAGAACAAGTCAAGCAAGCATGTACAAACACTATTTGTCCCAGACTTGAATACTTAGTGGCAAATGTGCAGATCTTGGCACATTAGCGACACTAAATCCGTCTGTGTCCTCATCGATCTGATTCATTATTTGGACACAAGTATCAATGATTAGCCAAAAGGCCTGGTGGGCAACACTCCACCAGTAGGAAAGTCCTGTTTAGTGCACTTCCCAAGGGCACAACATTATGCATGTCAGGGGATCGAACCCGGGACCTCTTGGTTCCGAACCAAACGCTGAGACTGTCCATTACGCCACACAATGCCATACTGATGAAGCTAATTACAGAGAAAAACTCTGTTCCATGTTCTGGACATGAGGACTCACCACACATCCCTGGCTCATCCTGTACTCTATCTGCAGACACTCCTGCAGACTCAGGTGACCTCCCATGGACAGCTGCCGGTGGGTGATCTTCATAGAGGTGGGCGACATCTTCTTCAGTTTCTGCAAGGAGAAAACTCTTAATTAGAACTTAACGAGCTGTGACATAACAAATCACAAGTGTCAGTGTACGAAATACTTTTTTGAGTCAGATTGCCCAGTGGCAACCTAGGATCAAAGCTAGGTTGCCCATCAAAATTCCAGGTTGCCCCGAATTTAAAATTATTATGATTACTGGTAACTTTGTTAGAATGCAATGTGAATTTACACATTTCTGACAAAGAGTTGTTTCACCTTACCTGAAGTGATGAACTCTTCCATGGGAACTTCTCAATAAATAGTTCCCAATGGAAGAAAGGGGCATCCTTACCACAAAATTTAGGTAGTGCACTGGGCTACTTGGGTGTAGAAATAGGTTGCACCAAGCAAAATATGGTTGCACAGTGCAACTGGGCAACCTAGTATTTCGTACGCTGAGTGTGCAGGTTTAAATCCCAATCTAGCAATTACTGCAACAGTTAAGAAGTACAACTTGTATTCTGGTTTGATACACCATTATGTAGGCAGTTTACAGGACTGGTTATACAATTACGTTATAAAGAATTTAATCCACACACCTCTAACTGCTGCATAGCCCACTCAGACCCATCCGCCATCAGGGCCTCAAAGATCTCCTCAACACTGTCTTGGGAAAACAGGCTACAAACACACACAGAGTGGATCATTAATGTGAGGTTACAGCATAGATACACATCACCATGTTATTTATATGTACATGTAGTTAGAATGCCAAAAAGCTACTCCTAGACTAGTGATGTGTTTTCAGCTACTCCTGAAACGTGTTGACTCACTCACTCGAAGTTGCAGGCTGTAACATTACATGTAAGTACCGGTGATGACAGTTCACATGTTGAGTCTTCTTCACCACACATCCTCCTGTAAACGCCTCAGAGGGATCTGCTAGCAGCTGGACAATGTGAGGGCTACAGAAGAGCCCTATAGCTAACGCTATGCTTTTCTAGCTCAAAAAAGGATCTCATGTCTCCCTCAAAATCGATATAAGCTGGTGTGTTACGCCGAAGGGCGGTTATACTGGCTATACAGATACAGAAAACACTAAGAAAGGATGGTGGACTTGTCCCAAATACAACCCCATGAGCATTAAAATGTCGCATTGTTATACTACTACATGGCTGACCTAAGTGTCTATATTTTACAACTGTATTGAAATGTGAGCATCACAAACCAAAACCTGACCTTTCAAAGACTCTTGTCAGAATATGCTCTACCCCCTCCCCCTCACCCATTGCTAATAGCTATAATTAGAACTGCCAAAAAAATGTTTCCAATAAAATATTTGATGCATTGTATTACTTTGGATTTTGCCAATAAGCAACGACTGTAGAATTTATCAGAGTGAAAAATATCTTACATTTTTTGTTACCAAGGATACAGGGCGCTCATGTACGTTGACCATATTTTCCAGTGTAGACTCCCATGTTAATACAAAACCACAGAACACACACAGAAGAAAGTTCCCAAAACAGAGTGTACTAGTTCTACTAGTAACTCTACAGTCAATTTTGCAAATGTAATCATAGACATCGTAACATTTTTTTACATCTAAAAAGAGCTGGTATAGAGGCATTTTCACTCAGGAAAACGAGACTGACAGGATGACTGGGAAATATGGGGTCTACACCAAGAAATATGGCGGTACACGGGTGACGGAGAAAAACTGTTTTACCGATTTCCTTGGCCAGACGGTGGAAGAGACAGTGTTGCGCCTCAGCCATTAAATAAAAAAGGCTGTTACCATCCTTATCCCCACCTACAACGTGCTTGGGTTACTTGCAAACTGCGATAATAACATGAACTGGTTAGAACAGGGCGTCAGGCCTCGGAAATAGCAGCCAGTGTACCAGTGTTTAAAAACACACCTTCTTGCATTTGTGTAAAACGCCAGCTTTTAGACAATGAGCCCACACTGAATATGTGAAACTAGCAATACAGGATACAGGTCAGCTTTCTTGTACAACACAAGGTTGTAAAATGACAAGTGTCTTCAATACAATACAACGTATAATTATAATTCTAACCTTGTCTTCATTACAATATATAATTCTTTCTTCTACCTTGTATTTTTGAGAAGCTGATTTTGACCGAAAAAATAATTTCTTTTTAAAGTATTTTTTTATAAAACGATATAATTTTTTAGGTCATGTTTCAGACTTTTTAGTTCCGAGCCCTGACATGTTGAAATTTTCAACAGTGAAAAAACCAATGCATGTATCACAGCTCATGTCAAGCACAATGTTTATCTAATCAGGCAGGTCAGTATAATAGTAATAAGGTATTGTTCATATTTTCTGTTAGGTGAGGTAAGTGACAACAGTAAAAAAACAAGTTTATGTTTCTTTGTTTCTGAAAACATTATTCACACACAGCTTTATCACACAATACAATCAAAGGTAGAACTGGAAACTGGAAACTGGAATTTGAAGAAAATGCCCAGAGACATAAAAGACGACATAAACCAATGACAATGAAATACAACAGTTCAAAAAAACAGTCAAACGTGATAGGAACAAAAACGTTTGGGCCAAAAATAAACGCTTCTGATGTTAGGGACCATCGAATCTTGCAAATCATCCTTCCAGTTCTTTATTCCTGCAGCCAGTTATGATTGGTTAAAGTAATGCCGCAAGTGACGTCACGGTAAGATGGCAGCCAGTTCAGAACCTGGCGCCTCTACTCGTAAATAACGTTCTTTCGACAAGCAAACAATACATGATTATTGTGACTACATACAGTTGCAAGTTATTAATGTTTGCTTTTGTTTGCTTCTCAAAAGAACATTGTATTTCATTGTCATTTCATGTCGTCTTGAACCCAAATGTTTTCATTGATCGGGCAAATTTCATTTGTAGCTGTCACTGCTGTCAAGGGGTATCAATTTGAACTGCAAGGTAAATTGTATTTGACCAAATGATTGTGGATGGTTTGCTTAATTTTCATAGAGATATCATGGTAGACTGCTTTTTAACTAATAAGGTAGAGTAAAAAGCTGTGTGCAAGATAAACGGAATAGCATGCACAAGGCAAAATGAAAGGAAAGAGCATTTTGTGTGGGAAACAACCATTGATATAAAGGATGTTAGTTCGTGATATGTTCAAAATGCAGCCACCAGCACATCATGTTAAAAGGAATAAAGGGAGATGTAAGCTTCCAAACATACAAGTTACAGTTTGTGTCTACAAAATTTGCAGACATTCAAACTTTGCTTCACAAGGCCTGTATATAAAGAGCATTTTGTAGGCTGAGATGCTTCTTAGTTTGTACTCTGCTAGCCTCTGGAAAACTGGAATTTTATTAACTATCTTGAAAATAAAGATTATTTATCAATTGAGAACACAATTGTGTATTTATGTGTATCTATGTCTGTACTGTACTGTGTTGTGTTGTAATGTGCCAAACAAACGGCCTATATCAACAGCGCCAACACTTCCAGAATGGAAAGCGTGTTATTTTCTGACGTGTTATTTTCTTACTTGTTGATTTTGTCCATGTGAGGTTCCAGGGAAAAGTCGGGCACTGATGGCATCTCTCTCTTGGTCTAGAAGGGAGGAGGAAAATGGGACAAAAAGTTGAAAAAAACAATGAATCTTTAAAGTGAAGTCAAGTAGTTAGAACATTAGTACATGTATCAGTATTCCACTTTTTCCAAGTCTACTTACATCAGCATCCAGCAATCTTTGGTAAGAATAGGGCTTGAGCTTTTACGTCTAACATATTTGAAGCCATCCAGCAAGAACTATTTTGCAACTTTCTTTCCTAACCTTTACCAGATATACATTTACATTGTACATTGGTGATAGGTATAGGGATTTTGCATAAACTTTTGTTACTAGAGTTTTGATTAAACTTTCACCTCTTTGTGATATTTTGTCAGCAGTTCGTCAATCTTTTGGGCAGAAGAACGCTTCTCTTCCAAAGACATCAGTTCCTCTTCTAATGCTGGCAGCTGGAAAAACAGCATTAGGAAAAGTAATCCACCTAAAAATTATTTTCGTTTGAAATTAGAGATTAAAAACACCACACGATACCAAACATCTCCCCATGTGAATATAATACTGTATGATGAATATCCACTTTTAAAATGCTATCTTATAGCAGTAGCAACTTTTAATCATAAACACTGACTTCTAAACTTCATAAAGTTAAAGTATCTCAAATGTTATGATAGAAGTAAAGATACCATAATGCACAGGGATACCATAATGCACAGGAATGCCATGCAATACACTTAACAATAACTTGGAACAGAAAAAGTGAATTAACTAGTTTTCAGACTGTTTGTCCAAAATTGAAGTGACCATTTTGAAAGATGAGTTCACCTTAAACTTTAAACGTAATTTGTTAAAACAACATCACAGGCTGAAATAGCCTGAATTGTGTTGTAATTTACATACAGCTGATTGTAACATGTAATCATTTCACCATTAAAAGATCGACTGTTAAAGTTTTACACACCTTGTGTGACTCCACGTAATGTGTGGCCACGCCAGCCTTGTACACTTCCCTGCCCTTTAACCTGTAGCCGGTCAGAGCCAGGTACATGCCCAGGGAACCACCTAGCCTGGGGAGGAAGTAACCACCGCCTACATCAGGAAACAGACCTGGGGGGGGGGGGGAGAGAAGGAAGATTACCTTGAAAGTTCACCTGTGTTGGTAGTCATTATGAAGCAAGTATTTTTCAACACAAGAAATTGGACTCACCCAAATTCCTTGACAAAGACTGGAGATGCACAGTCCAAAATTTGGGTAAGTCCAATTTCTTGTGTTGGAAATTACAGTTTAAATTTGCTTTATAATGTTGGGCATGTACCTATAAGACCACAAACATGCCATGATAGTTAAACATTGATTGACGGTTTGACTTTTGAATCTTGACTTACCTATAGCAGTTTCAGGCATGGCAAATAACGTCCTTTCTGTGGCAACACGATATAAGCCATGGACAGACAAACCTACACCCTGCACAGATAAAATGGAAGATTAGGGAGACAGCATTGATGAAAATATATACAGCACAATGTCAGATATGTCAAATATGGTACATTACATGTATATATACATTCTGATTCACTATAAATATAATCAAGAAATTCTTGTTCTAAGGAAAGTTGACCATGTTATACAACAAAGCTGCTCACTGATTGGTGCATTGGTTGATTGATTGACAGCTGACTTACCCCTCCCATGGTGATCCCATCGATGAAGGCTATGTAAGGTATAGGACAGGTGCCTGGGGGGAAACATGGACCTATGTGACTAAAATGACTGAAAATCCTCTTTGAAAACATACTCAGAACACTGGAATTATTCACCTGTATTAGGGCTAGCAAAGGATCTCTTGCATAGTTTTGTATGTGACAGTCAATAATATACAGTTGTAATATTGGCGACACAATTTTTTCCATTAAAAAAGAAGCACCTAGTCAACTGGCACAGGTTTCACAGTCACTTTTCAAGCAAAAGTAGTAACTAAAATTGAGAAGAGTTCTGTGTAGACATCCACTGTGTCGCCACTATATAATGAAGAGAAAGCAAGAACCAAGCAGCTAGATCTCACCGATTGCATTGTTCAGGATGTACTCCTCCCGGAAAAAATCTGCAGCAAGACGATCTCCGACCTTCCCTGCTTCTGTCACAGCTGGAGGGATGACCACACATTTAATGCAATTTTCTTGTTTGTATACTAGTACATAAGTATGAACCTTAAAGAATTACAATTCTACAAAAAACTGAACCAACAAGGTCAGCCCTGAAATGTCTTAAGGGCAGCGTCTGATGCTCAAGAAAATAAATAAAAGCTTTATGACAGAATAAAATTGTAGAATCAGCATGTCTGTATGATCCTCTTGGTAACATATTTTCCTTGCTGTTTTCAAGGAAGGAACCATTCCACGCTCGAGGTCTGCTTGGTCTGTTCCTACAATGCAGTCAAAGTCACTGCTGACCCAAACACAACCAATGCAAATGGTACTACATGTACTATGAGTTGACAGCAGACTAATTTTACAGTATACACTTATCTACCACAGACAGTAAACAAATAACTCATTCACCTCATCATCTATCTAAATGCATTAGGAAGAACTAACCTCTGATGTCACCCCCAGCACAGAAGGCCTTCTCTCCAGCACCCTTCATGATGATCATGGTTGTGTCATCATTGTCTTCCCACTCCTGAATAGAACACCAAAGGATATTTATAGGGATGAATGGTTTCAATACAACTACTACTAAGGATGTTCAATACTGCCTGTTTTTTTTCTTGTTCATTACTTCAACCCAACGGAGTAAAGTATTGTTTTGGGCTTGTCTGCCTGTTTTATCATGTTTTGGCAATGCAGTTTCTATATGTTCTGCCAGAGGGCATCTTTGATTGTAATGTTAAAACTTCATCATTGTTGAAACTTGAATGCTGTTTAATGATTGCAGATCATGATGATAATACATGTACTGTATAATTTTGTAGTACAGGTAAAGGTAGTCCCATAGCCTTTTTTCAGGCCATAGGGGAAGTAACTTTCTTGCCAGGAATGCCAGGAATCGAACTCGTGACCTCTCGGTCTCGTGTCCACTAGACTAACCACTCGGCCATTCAATACCACTAGCCACAAAATTGGGCTATTACGAGTATCTTAGTTCTGACAGTGAAGTAATTTTGTGGTGCCCAGACCTTCAGTTGTGGGTATATCTGTCTGATCATGCTGAGGTTGAGTGCGTTGAGGGCCTTGGGTCGGTTCAGGGTGATGACTCCCACGTTTCTCTGCTTCTCCATCAGGACGTCTGGCTGGGCGGCAGCTGTCGAGGACATTCTCTGCGGTCAGAGAAAAATAAGAAGATTTTAGAAAGTTCCGTGAATCGGATTTAAGACAAACTGTTAAAGGACAGGATCTAATATGATGCAAACATATGATTATTGCAATCTATTGTACAGTTGACGTTGGAGCATGCAAACAAATATTGTGTAACACAACTTGCTATAACGTTGTATGATTTTACAGAAATACTCTGTTTGTGTAGAAGCAATGGTCATAACAGTACTAGGCGATTGGTCAGAAGGTGTCACCTACCAGATGATGGAATATCCTCTGTACACGGAATATCTGCCTGTTGAAAGATAAACAAAACTGGTCAAAATGAGTCCAGAAACTTCCTACAAAATACAGTGTCTTTATCAAGGGAAGCAGGGCAAAGGAAGAGGGGGTATGAGTGTTTTTCATTTTGTCTTAAACCAAGGAGGTTAAAGTATGGATCAGACCATGGAGTTAAAATATAATATATTTTAACTCCATGATCAGACTAAAAATTGTTCAGAAACCCTTGCCATGATGTCTTTTACACTTCGTAGGTGATAACTCAGTCAATGCAGCAAATGAAACATAAAAATGCATCCGTACATGCACCTTAGGTGCAGGTAGACATCAGAAATACATGTACTTGCACAGCTCCAATTTTACCTGTACTAACCTGCATGTGCAGGTGGTACATGTATTTCCAGCCCTGTGACAACCTACCCTAACTAAGGATTTAAACCTCCTTGCCCAAACACAACATGTATACAGGCATACAGGTTCTATTATACACACATTGTTGCAATGTGTACAATCAAAGGTTCAAGGTGGCAGCTGTACAAACAAGACATCATGATCATAGAATAATAACTCTAGTCAAATAGTCAAATACCATTGGCCAAACAGCCTGGAGCACTATAATCTACAGTAACAATACTTGCATATACATGTACAACCTTGGATACCGGAAGCTCTGGAAAAACCACTCCCTCATAATCATTCAAGCCAGGTAAGATTTTTACTGCAATAGGTCACTATTGTAGCAGCCGGAAAGAAGTGTTAGTCATAGATGAATAGGTTTTGACACTAAGATGAGAAATCATTGTATCATACTCACGTATCCATGGGCAAAATAAGCTATTGGTAAGTAAAGGCCTTCAAAGAAAGTCAGTATTCTACTTAGTATGGTTGGGTCAAAAGTTCAGTTTGTCTAGTCTGGGGTTTAAAAGGTCGAATGTCAGAGGACTGTACCATTCTGTCATGTTTTGAAGGGGTGAAACACTCAATATAGATTGACCAGACCAACGTTTTTATATGCTGTCTATCACTCTATCAACATTCAATACTACCATTCATTATAACAACTTGAACCAGTACAGTCCAAGAAGATGACTCAGGGGCCAATAAAATCTATGTGGACAGGTGGTCACTATAGACAGGATTCTTAATGCTTGTGTCAATGGGAAAAATTATTTAAGGGACCACCCAAAAAGTTGTCATATTGCCTTTCACAAATATGTTATTAAAATCCACATCTACTCTACACAGAATACTACTACTACTAGTATGTAACCATACTGGTTTAACAAACGTGTCAGATATAGTATGGGAGAGTAGTTATATCTCTGTATGTTTGCCTTTGAAATGTTCAATTTGTGTCCATTTCTGGTACTTCTTCCTGAGAGTGAGATGGTAGGTCTACGACTCGGTAGCCAGTGTCCAAATTCAGAATTGAGAGGAGATCTAGCAAACTCAGTACATCATCCGGTATTGACATCATGTAGACAAAGCCTCCATCTGTGGCAGACAGACCAAAGTCTCATTCTGCACCAGATTGTGTTGATAACCCTGTCATCTGCACACAGGTGTTTGTCTCTTTATCAGGATTTGCAGCAGATGTATCTGACAAGTGACATGTTGACTGAGCATGTAGGTTATTTCAAAGCAGATTTGGTGTTTCAGCCCAATTTTGTGGTCTTTCAGGTTATCTCAAGCTGAAGCTTTGAACCAGTCCTAAAAAATATTGTTTTACCGGTATACATTGTAACCTCATGGTGTCACTAAACATGGATGTTTTTTTACCCTGTTCCTTGATCGGTCCACACTGGTCCATCAGAATCAGTTTTGATTTTGGCAATGCAGGGCAAGTATATACTACTTGCAATTTGGTAAGTTAAAACAACATAGTATTATCATACACATGTAGTCTTGGTTAGTTTGTATTTCAAATCACACAAAAAATAAATACATAATAGTATCTCTAAATTCCAGCCCTGAAAAGGGAAAGATACACCTATGACCTGATCATGATTTTTAAAAATTTATTTTGCTAAAAACAAATACATGTACTTGTGCTACATTTTTTGCATTGTTACTAGAGAAATCTATAAAACCCACCATTGATACTGCCAAGTTATGATGTAGGTAAAATGGCATGCTGTCTGTCAACTTTTCTTCTTAATTAAAACTTAATAAAAGGAAGTGGGGAGGGCGTGGCAAAGGATTGGCCTTAGGGTTGTGGTCTCGGGGGAGGGGGGCACTCTTTCGACCATAGATATTTTCTATCAGCTCATCAAAATTACAAGCAGATTACCATACATAAAACAAAGATTATGTCATGAACAAGGAAAACAACAGCACAAAGCTATAAACGACTTTGCAACCTGGCGTCAGTTCTCGCGTTACACGTTTGTTTATACACATGTAAAGTGACCCCGGCGCGGCCCAGAGAGCCTAAAAAACATTGACCTGTTGACCGTTATGTATCCCGAAATCTCAGTGCCTTTCCCAGCTAAATCGTGGCCCCAAACAAGCAGCTGGACTCAATCAACACCAGGAATTGATGTCACCTACCTGGTTAGAACGACAACAGACGACATCCTGTGCGAAACGTCCCTTTTTGCTGAGCTGGAAATTTCCACTGCCGTCCTACTGCACACGTTTTCTGTCACCTTCGCAGATCCGATGGAACGGATCGTCCATTTCAACTAGAGGGGTGTTTTTTATGTCTAATCTTTGACCAGCCATACAAATGCAAAAGGTATATTATTATCTATTACAATGGGTTTAGTCAATAAGTATTTAGTGTATAGATGCTGGTAAGTTTTCTGATATGAAGTTTATAAAAACACCCCCGCAGCTCAAATGGGCTCATTCAACTCTCGTCTCCAGGACTTACAACTCTGTTCATTCTCGTTCCCATCAAACGCAGGTCAGCAAAGGCAGTAGTGATCGTAGTGTAGTACTTAGTGCCCCACTTCCGAAGTTTACATGGGAAAGTCTCGTGAATGGACAGAGAATTCTAGCTTAGAGGCGATTGCGAAGGTTGCTTAAGTTATTGTAGTAACATATACGACAAGTTTAATAACTATTAGAACTTGCCCTAACGGTATGAGAGTAAACGTGACAAAGTAACATCATACCTAAAGCACTTTTCAGATTTAGTTTTTACATGGAGTTATAAAAGGAAGTTATTGTAGTAACACATACGACAAGTTTAATAACTATTAGAACTTGCCCTAACGGTATGAGAGTAAACGTGACAAAGTAACATCATACCTAAAGCACTTTTCAGATTTAGTTTTTACATGGTTTTTATTTGTCATCTACGGTGTCACCACGGACAAACCGATATTGTCAGTCAGTGGACAACAAATCTGCAATACTACACTAGAATAACGTCCCTTGTCACTAGTAGGGGCCGACTACAAAACTGTAACACTTCTAGCACTGCTCTAAAATTTTAGTAATCAAATCCACCAAAAAGTAATCAAACCCACCAAAGTTGAAAATGTATGCTATCAAGGTGTCTTGAATAGCAAAGTTTTTTCTTTATTCACAACCACTTGTTTAACAAGAGCCGACGTTTCGCCTGCCATCTTCATCAGGGCTGCCACCGGTTCAAAGTGGTTGTGAATAACGAACTTTGCTATTCAATCATTTACCAATCTGATGAAATTATTCACAGATTATTGTGCCTTGTTGGCGATAGTTACTCATCAATATTTTGGCACGACACTATTATTAACATCATACAACTTTACTGGAAGAGTATCGTTTATAAAACCTCAAGGCGTCTTTGCTAAGGACTAACGTTATAGTACTACTTTTGTCTTTTCATGATATCAAACTACATGTGCGCTTTGATAGGTACACAGAGCTTCCAGTTTCACGATCGTAATTTTTTTAATATAACGTTAGCAATCTTCCCCTCTTTTTTATATGTTGATCACATGTCAAGTATTACATCAAAACAGCGCGTTTGCCTATTGTCTGCCATAAACAACACTCGGCCCGAGCTATGTCATGCACAGTCCTTTTGAACAGGTATGTATCCTAAAAGATAATTTCCTACTTTTTATAGCCTCCTTCGCAGTCTTGTGAGCGGCGTTTTTTTTCAGCGAGCGACGCGAGTTATGTCACGGAGGGACGGTTTGCAGCCAAGAGAGTTTGCCGGGGAGAGAAGGATTCGCCGCCCAACAAAAAAACGCCGCTCACAAGACTGCGAAGGAGGCTAACTTTTTAATTGTAACAAAAAGGTTAAATTGAGTTTGGTGACAATTATTGAATCTGGTGTACACTAGTACTACGGTATGAGACATTTTGTACACCAATGCGGAGTATCGCATGTTGTCATATGCATGATAAAGTGCGTTCACATAAGTGGTACGTGTTTATTGTCCATGTCCAGTTCTGTAGGTTCGTTGTGTTGCGTCATCACACCCTCGTTCACGACGGGGGGCATCGCACCTTCATGTGCCGCCTCCTGCAGTTTGGCGGCGTCCTCAAGGAGGCGCTTCTTTTCCTCCTTGGAGACATCGGGATTCATGGCAAGTCCCATCAGGTACTCGGCTGTCTGAAGGAGTTTCTTCTTCTGCTTCTCGACATCAGAACCACTGCTGGGGAAAATAAGCATATTTAAAACTCAGTCTAGAAAACTATGATATTTCTCTGCTATGTTTTCCTTGCTGTGAAACTATTGATAAAGACGCAACCACGTGCACCATCAAATGTCACATTCATGTACACATTTGGTAATCTTTTAAAATTTTTACTACGATTTTTACGTATACATTGATCATGGTAATTATGAATTGCATTATAAGCACCACTGCAGCACGTGGAGTGTGCTTGTTTGTTTCTTACCTGTCCTCCTTATCATTTTCGTCACCGTCTTTGCTTTCGTCTTCCTTTTCTGGCCTAATTTCTTCCTCCTTGCCTTTCGTCTCGCCTGTATCTTTTTCCTTCCCTTCTACGGCTTCTTCTTCTTCCCCATCTTCTTCTTCCCCATCTTCTTCTTCCTCATCTTCTTCTTCCCCATCTTCTTCTTCCCCATCTTCTTCTTCCCCATCTTCTTCTTCTTCCCCATCTTCTTCTTCCCCATCTTCTTCTTCCCCATCTTCTTCTTCCTCATCTTCTTCTTCCCCATCTTCTTCTTCCTCATCTTCTTCTTCCCCATCTTCTTCTTCCCCATCTTCTTCTTCCTCATCTTCTTCTTCCCCATCTTCTTCTTCCCCATCTTCTTCTCCCTCATCTTCTTCTCCCTCATCTTCTTCTTCCTCATCTTCTTCGCCATCTTCTTCTTCCTCATCTTCTTCGCCATCTTCTTCTTCCTCATCTTCTTCTTCGCCATCTTCTTCGTCTTCCTCCTTTTCTCCTTCTCCTTCTCTTTCATCGTCTTCCTCTCCATCTTCTTCGCCGTCATCTTCTCCTCCTTCTTCTGTTGTGTTCTCTCCTTCTCCACTGTCATCTGTTCCCTTCTCGTTTCCTTTTTCTTCTCCTTCGTCCTCCACCTCTTCTCTTTCTTCTACTACATCGTCCCCTGCTCCTTCAACTTCCTCCTCTTTTTCTACTTTATCATCTCCTTCTTCATCTCCTTTCCCCTCTCTTTCTGCTCCTTGTTCTTCAGCTTCCGCTCCTTCTAATTTCCCTACTTCTTCCCCTACTTCTCCTAATCTTTCTCCTGCCTCTCCAGCTTCTTCACCTTCCTCCACGTGACCGCTGCCTTGCTGCTTCTTGCGAATGGCGTCCATTTCGGCCATGGCTTTCTTCAGATCAGCATATGCTTGATCGATATCAATGTCGTCATCCCCTTGGTCCTCATCTTCTTTGTCCGTCTCCTTGTCTGTCTTCTTTTCTGTGTCATCATCGATACTTTTAACTTCCTCATCCTTGTCTACCTTTTCCTCTTCTTCTGTAACATCCTCATCACTATCTTTTGTCTCTTTTTCTCCCGCCGCAACTTTGCTCTCCTCTTCGCTGTCGTCATCGTTGACGTCGTTGTCATCTCCTCCCTCTTCTTCTCCTTCATCTACTTCTCCTTCCTCCTCTTCTTCTTCCTCCTTCTCCTCCTCTTCTGATTCTTTTCCGTCCTCTTTGTCTTCATCCTTTTCCTCTTCCTCCTCTTTCGCTCCTTCCTCCCTCTCTTCTTCCTCCTCCTCTTCTGATTCTTTTTCATCATCCTTATCTTCACCATCTTCCTTCTT
Organism: Branchiostoma floridae x Branchiostoma japonicum; assembly: GCA_013266295.2. Lineage (NCBI taxonomy): Eukaryota > Metazoa > Chordata > Leptocardii > Amphioxiformes > Branchiostomatidae > Branchiostoma > Branchiostoma floridae x Branchiostoma japonicum. Next base: position 5,199,595 of record CM023834.1, on the reverse strand, counting down.
TTCATCTTCATCCTTCTCATCTCCGTCCCCTCCTTCCTCTTGCTCTGTGTGTCCGTGGCCATCTTTACTTCGCAAGGCTTCTATTTCCGCCATCGCTTTTTGGATATCAGCATATGCCTGGTCTGCATCTATGTCATCTGTTTCTTCCTTTTCCAAAGTTTCTTTTTCTTCGTCCTCTTCACCTGTATCATCAGTGCCCTCATTACTGTCGGCCTCATCTCTGTCTTTGGCTTCATCCTCAGATTTTTCTCTACTTCTGTCCTCTTCTTTGTCTCCTTCTGTATGTTGTCTATCAGACCTCCCGCCGACAGTACTTTCTTCCCCGTCTTTGGCAAGAGCTTTGCCGAGGTCTTCCAAAGCATTGCTCTTTTCCTCAGTTTTTCCCTCACCTTCCTTGGATTCTTCGAGAATGTGCTTTAGTCCATTGTCCGCCTCTTTTAATTCGTCCAATCGTTCTTCTTCCTCCTTTCTGTTTATTTCGTGTCGGAAAATTTCGGGATCATCTCGGTCGTTTTCGGGCTTCTCAGGTTGGTGCAGGCGACCGAGAACCCCCTCCACATTGGCGAGCATGCTGTCTATGGCGTCATTCAACTCAGCCTTCTCAGCAGCCTTCAGAGAAAAAAGAAGTTATTCGTGAATCATTTCATCAGGTTGGTGAGTGATTGAATAGCAAAGTTCTTTATTCACAACCACTTGTTTTGCAAGAGCCAACGTTTCGATGACCGTCTGTCATCAATACCCATGTATGTCACAATTACTTTACTACTGCATTACTCCTATCTTCAGTGCACAATGAACCAGTCCTATTAGCCTTGATGAAGATGACGAAACGTTGAAGATGACAAAACGTCGGCTCTTGTTAAACAAGAAGTTGTGAATAAAGTACTTTGCTATTCAAAAAAAGAAGTTATGTTATCGTAACCGACTGATATTTCTAATTCATTAGGTCTTAGTTGGTATTTACCATCTATTGTTTTACCTTAGTGCCTAGTCAAATTCGTCGTACGATCGTCCTACGATTGTCGTACTGTCGCATACTGAGGGTATTCTTATGACAGCCCCTCCAGCCCTGTCCTGCTGCATAATGTAACCCTATACCACAGGGTGTCTGTTACAGCACCAGTTAGTCTGACAGACGACAGACGTCTGGTCCAAGCCATTGACCTTATGTATTTGGAGAAGAAGAAGAAGAAGAAACAGAGGAAAAAATATGTTTCCCTTCTGCGAAGGTAAACCTATTGTTTTTGCTCTGTTTCTTCTTTTTCCTTTTGCGAAGGTAAACATAATGACGTCTCAGTTACCCTTCTGTCCCTGGACAGCACCTCTATGCGTCCATCGTACGTCGGGAGGGCGTGGCTTATAGAACCTGGAAGAGAAGGACATCAAACAATCACCTTATTAGCATAGACCGAGCCTGACTATCCATCATCACAATTAGCATTTCAACCAATGAGAGCATGGCAATTAGTGGTTTGACCAATGGGAGATAGTTGCTCCATGTTCGCCAAACATCGGCGTTTTTATGTTTCTATTTTACATTTCTACGTTTTGACGGAGGAGGGCGGGGCTATGGGAGTATTCCACTGCCTTAAGAAAAACCTGAACAACATCTTTGATTGGCCCCCCTAGTTTCCAAGAATAGCACGTCAGCAGAACGTACTGCGCCTGCGCGAGCACTTTACGCGAGAACGTCTCTTTTAAGGTCGTATTCGCGTATGACATCCCGTAAAGATATCGTCTGCAACAGGCAAAATCCTGATGCAACGTTGACCAAACATCCAACGAAAACCGTGAAAAATTTGGGTTTCGCGTAGGCGCAGTACGTTCTGCTGACTTGTTCTGCCACACCAGTAATTTAAGGTGTTTGTAAGTATAATATATTATGCCATTATGGTTCGTAGAGGTGTTATAATTATCACCAAACGTCAGTGCCTCTGACCTGGAGGACCGAAGAAGACAGGCAACTCAAAACGCATTTCCCTTGTGGATTTTGAAAATATGCCAAGTACTGAATCAGATCTACTTCGAAATCAGCCTTTTCTACTGTTTTTATATAAAATATGTTTGTATACGTATGGTTCCAGTATATATATATATACGTAAGTTCACCATGACCAAAACCGCGAATGAAAAACACACCATGGTTACCAAAGCAAATTTTACAAATAGGCTACAAAAGTGACCACACACAATTACACAGGTCCCGCCCCGAACAAGGAAGGATGCATTAAGAAGCAATTACATGCACAGGCCTATTGGAGAAAAGCGCATGTTAAAATTGGGAAAACAGGTATGAAAGAGTCAACCAAAGAGTTTTTTCAAAATGATGGCAATGTAGGAAACCTTTGTTCTTGTCATTCTCAAACACATTTCACCGTCCATTTAAGACTTGTAAATGCTTTGTTTAAGATAAGATGTACTTAAAAGAATAGGTTGAGTTCCACCTTTATGCAGGTATGCCTCGTATTTCTAAGAAGCCATGTCACATTCGGACATTACTTAGTTTGAACAAACGAATCAGACAAGATGCCAGTGAAATCTTTTGCAGAGCTGTAAATCCACATACTATTAGTTGAACGTGGAAGTCGGGAGAGTCCTTTGAAATGCAGCACTGGGCTACCAGTTTTCCTCGCCATCTATTTAACTGTTAGTGTTACCACTTCGACCTTACCCTAGCAGCAAAACTTGTATTGCACAAACGAGACATGAAAGCGCACGATTGGAGCGACAACCGCTGCGACTCACACATGCTACTTCATCAACTGGAAAAATATCTGAGGAAAAACGATGTAAATTTCTTTCAAAAATCACTTACCTAACGTTATGGTTGTCATAAGTACCAACCAGAAGTCAACAGGGCCCGCCATCTTGTCTCACTAAGGTTCCAAAAAAACTTGTTCTGCAAGTTGCTGTATTTATGCGGTGACACGGCAGGAGGCACTATTTTGTGGGGGTGTGCACTATAATATTAACAGATTGCAGAACAATACTAGAAAAGAAATTCAAAGAAACGCTTACATATCAAATTTTAGTGTATCCCACTAGTATATCGTGTGTTACTCTAGGAATCGAATGAAACATACTAGTACCCGGGTTGTAAGTTAAAGTAAAAAAAAGGAGACCACCCGATACACCCCCGCAGAGATGTACATATGGTACATGCCTGTGGAGTGAACCGTACATGAAAATGTCCCCAGGCTAAACATCCTGACAACAAAACTACTCAGTAATTCCCTATTCACAAAGGAGCTGTAAGAGTAGCAATGTAACACCAGTAACTTGCAAAGGGCGAGTTTCGTGACTCAAGACAACTGCCATCCCGTCCAAGCAGTACCGAGTCGGCAGAACGTACTGCGCCTGCACGAAACCCGGATTTTTCACCGTTTTGTTTGGATGTTTGACGAACGTTACATCAGAATTTTGCCCGTTGCAGATGACATCCGACACAACATTTGAAAGCCATAAATGGGATGTCATCCTTAAATGCGCGAATACAACCTTATAAACGAGACATTCTGCCAAAGTCTAATACATTAACAGATTTCGTGCAGGCGCAGCACGTTCTGTCGACGTGCTCGTCCAACCACAAGATGTTACAAGTGATTGTGTTTAGCGTATACGGTTTTCAGTATAAATGTTTTTCTCATATTGTGTTGTTCCGACCACAGAAATATGATAATACTGTAGCTTCTTCGGAACTAAAAGTGAAATGAAATAAAACTCATTGACAATGACAAACGACTAGACGCTGGCGGTTTATTTCTAGTTTCTGACGTTGTTGGTAACATAAATTCTTCTTCTTCTTATCCAGTTTTAACGTCATTTTTCCCCGAAACGGGGGTTAGACGTGCTTGCATCAAGTGTAAGTCTTTTTTATCTCCATGAAAAATGGAGATATTGTTTTGGGTCTGTCTGTGTGTCTGTGTGTCTGTCTGTGTGTGTGTGTGTCTGTGTGTGTTTCCGCATATTTGTGGTCAACATAACTTATGAAGGCATTTATAGATTGTGATGATATTTGGTATGTTGGTAGGTCATGGAAAGACAAAGGTCAAGGTCAAATATGGGCCTCCTGGTGGCTGAACTTGGTACTGCAGCTGAACTTCCGGTTTTTGTATCTTTTGTCCTGGACATGCTATGGTCTTGATTTCTTGGTGACAGATAGCTTGTCTTGTCAGGAATAAGTGGTACAGGTTTGGTCCCCCTAGCAGCTTGTTCTGGAACTGCAGGAAAGTTTCCAGTGAAATCTTTCAAAGCGGATAAATCCAGACAGGAACAACGTATTTTCATCATTTTTGGTGTGTAGGTAGCTTAGACAGAGATAAATATAATGAAATGAAAATTATGCAAATGAAGACTTAATTTGCATAATAAATGTGGAAATTCGGTAATTCCAGTGTTTGAGATAATAGGACTTTCATACATGTAATGTGTATAACCTATGGGAGGTGGAAAATCAACAGATACCAATTATGCAAATACGGACCTAATTTGCATAATTAATGTAAAAGTTCTGTGATTCCTTAGTGGTAAATGATGGTAATTTCATAGTTGTGACATGTGTAAGTTAGTTAAAGTTTGACATCACTATGCATATATTATGTTAATGTAGAGGTCATTTGCATAATTAATGATGACATGTTGACATGAAACATTGCCAAAGGATGGGACTTTCACATATCAAATATATGTAATTTTTGTTTCATGGAGATACGAGGTCGTGGAACTCTTGTTTTTTTTTTGAAGCAGGATTTTTTACGGCTGGATGCCCTTCCTAACGCCAACCCAAACCCTAGTAGGGCCCAGGATCCCTCTAACTGAGGGGGGAATACGTGTTAAGTGCCTTTCCCAAGGGCACAACGTCTGGGTGCATGTCCGGACATGTCTGGGTCCAACCCTCACTGGGGATTGAACCTGGGTCTCCTTGCTTGACAGTCGGATGCTCTACCACTACACCATACAGACGCCAATGGTAAACTTTATTGCGCAACAATTGTACAAGGTACAAAGTATGGCATCTACTGGTACATAACTACAGTTCCATAAGTCTAATCTACCTGATACAAGAGTGTGTGGTATGGGAGGAGAATTAGCTTCTACAATCATTGGAGGAATTTCTAACGTTTAGATATCAGGACCACAGGTCTCTCTGAACAGACAGTACTACTGAATTCGTGCCATAAATATATTGGTATAAGCATCTTAACTACCAGTATGTCTTGGTATAACCACATATCGATCAGATGCTCAGCAAATTTTCAAAACAGGACAATGTCTTCAGAGGTTGGTATCAGGAGCCGTCAAAGGCTCATCTTACACTTTTGCGGAAACTTGCAGACTTACATGGTTATTTCAAACAATGTTGACAATGCCAAACTGCACCTTGTACTCGGGGGATCGCCGGCGATACACTTTGGTATTATTCAAGTTTAAGACACAAAGCGCTTCTAGCGCTGTTCGACTGATGTACATGATGTACATGAAGAAGTCACAGCACTCCAATCTGTTCTTTACATAACGTTATATATCATAAATTAAATTATTAGCTTATAAGTTAATTGTAACTTAGGGGTATAGTACTAGTAGGGTATCACACTACGTTATTATTCTATGACCTTCTATATCATTATTGTTATTATTTTTCTATATAACGTATATATTAAGTCATGTTTGTTCTTTGTATGTTGTGCTGTTAAAAATAAGTTATTAACTTGAGTGCAGCTACACATTGTCCTTGTTTCTGTCCAAATGCAAATAAAATAACTAAAAAACTCTCGGACTGTATGCTCTACATTTGAAATGATTTGCCGGGCCGCGGGACGACGGATTATATAAATGATAACGCCTCCAACCCTGAGGCGTCGCGAAAAACTTGAAGTTGTTATATTGTACTAAGCCTGTCACTAATAACGTCTAGACTCCATACGGCTCACAAGCATAAGTGTCTAAAACTTAACGGCGGTACTTCTGTGGTCAACTTCCGAAGGAAGGTTTGGATATGGATGCATTTTTTGCTTCATGCTGTCCTGGGCGATGTTTAAGCGGCTCCATCCTTCCTTGGATGGCCTTGGATATCCTAGCCGTTTCTGGAATCCCTGTGTAGCCGCAGGAATGCTGGGATCTTCCGCAGAGGCATCTGTCCCGATGCCGGCCCTGTACTCTGCCTGCCGAAAAACTGGCCTGAGACTATGTCAGGCACTGGGCAAATCTTCAAATCAACGATAACATTCTTGTAATTTTTAAAAAATCTTTATATTCAAGAGTCACTGACCATTCTTTCCATTGAGGCCGTTGTATAGTACGTTTGTCTGTTTTGTAAAGCGTGACATTTGTAGCTAACGTTACAGTACAGTACATTGTCATTACCATGTGAAGCTTGCCATACAGCACAAATTTGTCCTTGCACAACCGCTACCGCATGTGATACACGTGAAGGCAAATATTTTCGTGTGTGAGGTCGGGTACGATATGAACTAGAAGTAGAATTTCACAAGAAAGACATTCTTCTTTGTTAAATAAAATTTTGAGCGAAGTGTTTACCCTTTAATCAGACTTTGGTGTAGTGTAAAGATAACTATGTTCTTCCTACCGTCTGTTGCCCGAAGAAGATCCTGCTTCTCCAGGCTTCTCTTAAAGATGATAGAGTCGCTGGTTTGACAATACCGGTTCCACGGAGGCCTGGGAGTGAGACAAAAACTGAACTAGCATCTGCACTGGACCCAGATTTACCAAGGATAAAGGAATTTACCAAGCACGTTATCAAAACGTAAAGTAGCGTGGTCTTCACGTATATGCAGATAATACCCCGTATTTGAATTAGTTTCCATATGGCTGTATCCGAAGAGAAAATTGTTTACAGCGCACAGGTGGTAGCTTGCAATGTATATGACGTGTTGACAACACCGTGATATAGGCTGGCTCCTATTGATAACATGTCCATGAACACAGTCATCAGTCATCACTTGTCAGTTGATATAGCTAGCAACTGCAACTTTGACAAACAACAAAAACTAAGATGGCTTCTTAAGCCCATGTCACACATAGCCGAATATGGCCTCCCGAACACTGCCGAACTCCCCCAACCATGGTTAGGAGTAGGTCGGGAGGAAGGTCGGCTGTGGTTGGCTGGTGTTCGGCCAGGTCGGCTACTGTTCGGTTGTTCTAAATGTTTAAATCGTTTTGGTGTGGACGGGTGGTTCGGCCATGGTTGGTTAGTGGTTGGCTGGTATTGGGGAGTAGGTCTGGGCGTAGTTGGCAGTCATCTCAAATTTACCTCAAATTCGATTCGCATAGAAAGGTAGGCGTGGCCTAAATCTGGTCAGACTGCTCCCGAACTTCAGCCAACCTAGGTTGGTGTTCGAGGGAAGGTTCTGAATGTGTGGCAGGGGCTTTAGTTAATTACTAAAAGCCACTACCTCGATTTCAATAAAAAAGAATAAAGAAACAACACCATGCCCTTCTAAAGCAATGAATTATGATACTTATTTCAAAAAAAGAAAATACTCACGAGCAGTTATACCTCAGTCTGACTGCCCTGAGTGCAGAGAGAGATGTCGGCCACTTGTTCCTGACTTTGCCCGGCTGTACTGTAGATTCAGAACTGGATGTCGGCCATATGTCCGCGACTGGCTGTATGGCAGGTTCAGTAGCGGGTGTCGGCAGGTTTTCCTCTGCGGGAGTGGCTCCAGGCCTGTCCGTCGGCGCTGCCTCTGCTGTCCGCACCAGTAGGAGGATCAGGAAGATGACCAGGCGCCTCATCATAACTGCCGTCTTCATTGCTGTTCTACAACACGAGCCTGCTGCTGTCACGGTTCTCTATAAATAGGAACGCAGTGGAAGGGTGGCCTCCAGACTAGCCTGACTAAACGTACCTCGCTTTTCGCCGGCTCCCTAGTTAGTCCGCCACCTCTTGGGTGGCGGACTATGTAGGGAGCCCCCCGGAGCTTGGGTTTCACAGGCTAGCCTCCAGACCACACGTGGACGTGTTTTTTCCCAACGTGCGCCCGTAGGGTGAGCACATTGAGGCTGTTTACCATCATGGTAAGTCCCTGGCATTCTACACGTGACTGTCAAGTCAGCTGCCGGTAAGGCAGACTGATTATCTCAGACACGTTCCGTGCCCCTCCCATTCACATAATGGCATTTCGAAATGTTGAATTTTATTTTTATTTATGTGAGTCTAAGTTATGTGAGTCTAATTCTTACGTATGTGCGGGTTATGTCATGATATATATACATATGTAGTGCACGTGTGATTTTATGAATCCATGAAGAATAGATCGATTAGACTTTATGTATAGTCTAATGGATTTCAAAAAAAACATCAAACATCACATGTGTCCCCAGTCTTGAGAAAGCATCCACGTGAGACCCTGTCGGTAACACATTCTTCAGTGCCATTCTCCGACCTTGCTCCCGACCACTACTCAATCAACCAAGGTTGGCGGTAGGTTGGGAGCAGTCTGACCAGATTTAGGCTACGACTATCTTTCGCAGCGACCATGTCACAACCAGTACATGGCTCTCAACCGGGCCCCGAATGCTTTCGGGCCTACTCCAAACCATTCCCAAGCATCCCGACTCTAGCGGCAGACTCCCTCCTGACTATACATGTTTCCCAACCAATTGCCAGCTCAATCTAATTCTACGGTCAGCGTACGCCTTTGGGGGGGGGGGGGTGTGACAATTAGTCCTTTGCACTGCACGAAAAGTTGGATTTACCAATGGTAGTAAATGCCAGTAAAGTCGGGTAATGTTTACTTTGTGAACAGTACCGGACTTATATACTGGTGGTAAATAAAAGTTAAGTCCGGTAATTTTGGATTTAACAATAGTAGTAAATGAAATCACTGGATTTGACTTTTATTTACTATCATTGTAAAGTCCGGTCTTGTTTACAAAGTAAACATTACCCGACTTTACTGGCACTTACTACCATTGGTAAATCCAACTTTTCGTGCAGTGTTGTTAATCTCCAGACAATCTCAGAGCGAAGACACATGTACGTGAAACATATGGGCGAAATCGGTCTTTCCAACCTGACTTACGAGTGACCTATATAGGCGAAATCAGTTATTCCGAAGGGACAAATGTCACATTGTTTACTACTATATGGTAAAGGTTCGTCAAGCGAACTTACCTTCACATTGTTCAAATTTAGCGAACTTACCCTCACATTGTTCAAATTTAAGATAAAGAGGACGACAACTGGTGGTACTGTCCTCGCCATCGCGTGCTTTCCTCGATGATAATAGCTTCTTCGGAACTAAACGACATTTTATTTCTAGTTCCTGACGTTGTTAGTAACATATTATAAATGATCAGCTTTATTGCACAACAATTGTACAAGGTACAAAGTATGGCATCTACTGGTACATAACTACAGTTCGATAAGTCTAATCTACCTAATACATGTACAAGAGTGTGTAGTATGGGAGGAGAATTAGCTTCTACAATCATTGGAGGAATTTCTAACGTCTAGATATCAGGACCACAGGTCTCTCTGAACAGACAGTACCACTGAACTCGTGCCATAAATATATTGGTATAAGCATCTTAAGACTTAACTACCAGTATGTCTTGGTATAACCACATAATGCAGATGCTCAGTAAATTTTCAAAACAGGACAATGTCTTCAGAGGTTGGTATCAGGAGCCGTCAAAGGCTCATCCTACACTTTTGCGGAAACTTGCAGACTTACATGGTTATTTCAAACAATGTTGACAATGCCAAACTGCACCTCGTACTCAGGGGATCGCCGGCGATACACTTTGGTATTATTCAAGTTTAAGACACAAAGCGCTTCTAGCGCTGTTCGACTGATGTACATGATGTACATGAAGAAGTCACAGCACTCCATTCTGTTCTTTACATAACGTTATATATCATAAATTAAATTATTAGCTTATAAGTTAATTGTAACTTAGGGGTATAGTACTAGTAGGGTATCACACTACGTTATTATTCTATGACCTTCTATATCATTATTGTTATTATTTTTCTACATAACGTATATATTAAGTCATGTTTGTTCTTTGTATGTTGTGCTGTTAAATTAAGTTATTAACTTGAGTGCAGCTACACATGCAAATGCAAATGCAAATGTAATAACTAAAAAACTCTCGGACTGTATGCTCTACATTTGAAATGATTTGCCGGGACGACAGATTATAGAAATGATAATGCCTCCAACCCTAAGGCGTCGCGAAAAACTTGAAGTTGTTATATTGTACTAAGCCTGTCACTAATAACTTCTAGACTCCATACGGCTCATAAGCTTAAGTGTCTAAAACTTAACGTCGGTACTTCTGTGGTCAACTCCAGAAGAGAAGTTTGGATATGGATGCATTTTTTTTTGCTTCATGCTGTCTTGGACGATGTTTAAGCGGTCCTATCCCTTCCTTGGATATCATATCCGTTTCTGGAATCCCTGTGTAGCCGCAAGAATGCTGGGATCTTCTGCAGAGGCATCTGTCCCGATGCTGGCCCTGTACTCTGCCTGCCGAAAAACTGGCCTGAGCCAGATAAACAATGTCAGGCACTGGGCAAATCTTCAAATCAACGATAACATTCTTACAAAATTTAAAAAATAACGTTAAAATCTTTATATTCAAGAGTCACTGACCATTGTTTCCATTGAGGCCGTTGTATAGTACGTTTGTCTGTTTTGTAATGCGTGACATTTGTAGCTAACGTTACAGTACAGTACGTTGTCACTACCATGTAAAGCTTGCCATGCAGCACAAATTTGTCCTTGCACAACCACTACCACATGTGATACACGTGAAGGCAAACATTTTTGTGCGTGTGAGGTCGGGTACGATATGAACTAGAAGTAGAATCTCACAAGAAAAACATTCTTCTTTGTCAAATAAAATTTTGAGCAACGTAAAGATCATTATGTCCTTCCTACCGTCTGTTGCCCGCAGGACATCAGGCTTCTTCAGGCTTCTCTTAAAGATGATAGAGTCGCTGGTTTAACAATGCCGGTTCCACGGAGGCCTGGGAGTGAGACAAAAACTTAACTAGCATCTGCACTGGACCCAGATTTACCAAGGAGGATAACGCCCATTCTTCGTTAACGTGTGCAATTGCTGTCGCATGATAGTAGCGGGCCACCAAGTTTTTAAAAGACGCAATAACTGCGTATCTTGTGCTTTCCTGTTATCAGTACATGATAGTAATATACTAAGTTATGTTTTACTGCAACTGTCAGCTGCCTTCGGGTCGTCCAGGCGAAGATTTTGCTAAGAAACACGCTAAAATCACCTGTCGCAACCACTAGTAACGCACAAAACGTCGGCTTCAAACAATGAAAACGTGTGAGTTGACTTAATTTTCAGTCATAATTTACACCTATCCACCAAACCGTCTTGCCACAGGTAGGTGAACTTGTCCAGCTGGCGTCCATACTAAATCTGATGCCGTTTTATTTTTGTCGCAAGGTTTTGTCTAACCTACGTTATGGAAAGATAGACGGGTATAATTCGCCCACGAAAAGACATTTCACAATAATTTTCACACTGTCTTATCCGCTAGACTGTGTTTTTTGCGAAACAAATCCATGGCAGGGAGAACAAAACACGAGTATCGGAAAAATGACAACAACAAACAGCGTCAGGCCGTTTGTCAATTTTCAATTCTAACCTACGTTATCATGGTTATTCCATTGAGATTAGAGACAGATACTTGCACTTCCATTCATCAGAAAGAGGGTCATCAGATATACATTTGCATGTAAATTTTATAGTGTAAGGGCTGACGGTTTAGTTTGTATTGATCATCATAAGCATAATTCTAACCTACGTTATCGTCTAACCTACGTTATCATTTTTTTCTTCACTGTGTTATCGAATTTACAGGAAAAGGATACGATGCAAAGTTCGATTAACAGCATTTTATCCACTGTAACAAAACTGTAGTTGGCCTTGTCTTGTACAGAAGGTTTACTCTCCCTGCTTTAATCTCCAAGCAGATGTAGCACGTGAGCTTGTTTTGGCTATTTGGTGGTGTCTTTGGTGGTTTGTACCGGAGATTACCATTTCTACAGACAAAAAACTTAATATCTCGAAAAGTATAGGTGGTAGCACCGTACAAAATTGGCAAAAGATAGTCGACAATACTGGTAACAAGTTCAGCACATTTGTTAGGTATTTGGAAGAACTTTATTTTTCACCATTTTCTACCCCCAATTGCACACGTTAACGGAGAATCGGCGATAAAGGAATTTACCAAGCACGTTATCAAAACGTAAAGTAGTAAGCGCATATAGCGTCGTCTTCACGAATGTGTGTATAATACCAATTGCAAGTATATGAATTAATTTCCATATGGCTGTGTCCGAAGAGAAAACGTATACAACGCACAGGTGGTAGCTTGCAATGTATATGACATGTTGACAACACCGTGATATAGGCTACTGATAATATGTCCCTGAACTCATCAGTCATCACTTGTCAGATAAAGCCCCTGTCACACATACACACACACACACCCGCGCCCCCCAACCATGGTTAGGAGTAGGTCGGGAGCAAGTTAGGCTGTGGTTGGCTAATGTTTGAAAATGTTTAAAACATTCTGGTGTTGACGGGAGGTGGACGGAAGGTTGGCTGGTGGTCGGGAGTAGCTGGTGGTCGGGGCGTAGTTGGCAGTCAAATTTGTCTCAATTCGAAAAAAAGGTAGGCGTGGCCTAAATCTGTTCAGACTGCTCCCTAACTTCAGCCAACCTAAGTTGGTTGGTGGTTGGTTCTGAATGTGGGGGAAGGTTCTGAATGTGTGACAGGGGCTTTATTTACTAAAAGCGACTACGTCGGATTCAATAACATGAACAAACTAAGTAGGAAGAACACCATGTCTTTCTAAAGCAATGAATTATGATACTTATTTCAAACAAAGAAAATACTCACGAGCAGTTATGCCTCAGTCTGACTGCCCTGAGTGCAGAGAGAGATGTCGGCCACTTGTTCCTGACTTTGCCTGGCTGTTCTGCAGATTCAGACATGGATGCCCCGACTGGCTGTATGACAGGTTCAGTAGTGGGTGTCGGCGGGTTTTCCTCTGCGGGAGTGGCTCCAGGCCTGTCCGTCGGGGCTGCCTCCGCTGCCCGTGTCAGTAGGAGGATCAGGAAGATGACCAGGCGCCTCATCACAACTGCCGAATTCATCAGTGCTGTTCTACATGTCTGCTGCAGTCACAGCTCTGTATATGTAGGAAGCAGTGGAAGGGTGGCCTCCGGACCCCACGTGGATGTGTTTTTTTCCAACGTGCGTCTGTAGGGTGAAATCTCTAGCGATCTCATCCACCTTGAGGTTGTTTACGTATACCATCATGATAACTCTCCGGGGATCCGGCATGCTAGCTACACGTGACTGTCAATTCAGTTGCCGGAAACGCATGCTGATTACCTTGCGTTCCGTGCCCCTCCCACACACATGTATCTCCATTTCCCACAACAAGAAATAGTCATGCCTTCAAGTACCAGAGTTATCAACCAAGGATTGACCGCGTTCAAAAACTCATTTTTTCCCTAGATCTATCGTAGAGAGGAACTCGCTGCCACCAAGTGCAGTAGGGGCATAATCACTGCATGTAGATAGTTTTAAACAATGTTTAGAGTTAGACGTTCAAAGGTTAGGTGTAACGCGCCGCGTGCCTGCAAAGCTGGTGTGTTACGCCAAAGGGCGGTTATACCGGCTATACAGATACAGATACAGATACAGTCTTGAGAAAGCATCAACGTGAGCCCCTATCCGTGACACATTCATCAGGGCCATTCCCCGACCTTCTCTCGACCACTAAACAATTAACCAAGACTGCCGGTAGGTTGGGAGCCGTCTGTCCACGCCTATCTTTCGTAACGACCATGTCCCAACCAGTACGTGACTCCCAACCGAGCCTCGAATCGCGGCTTTTCCAACCATGCCGACGTTTAGCCGCAGACTTCCGACTCCGACTGATTCCCATTTCCCAAACAATGCAAATCACAAACTGCAGCTTTAGCATGTTGTAAGTACAAACATTTGATAAAGTTTTAACCAATGTATCAATGTAGTAATTACATTGTATACCATGGTAAGGGTTCGTCGAGCGAACTTTCCTTCACATTGTTCACATTTAAGATAAAGAGGACAACAACTGGTGGTACTGTCCTCGCCATGGTGCGCTTTCTTCCACGTGAGGCCAGTAAGTCGTATGATCGACAGCATGTTTGGTACAATGTCGACAGCCTCTGTTCCGAATAGTACACGTGACTGTCAAGGTGACGGCTGATTACCTCACGTTCCCACCTACATGTATCTCCAGTCATGAGAAAGCATCCACGTGAGCTCCTTTCCAGTACACATTCATCAAGACCTTCCCACAACCTTGCATCCGACCTCCAGCCAACCAAGTTAGGCGGTAGGTTCTGACCCGTTTTAGGCCACGCCCACCTTTCGAGACGACCATATCACAACCATTTCACAACCAGCACAACAGTTAGTCCCAACCGAGACCCGAATGCGTTTGGACCTACTTCAAACCACCCCCAACCATCCCGTCTTCTAGTCGCAGACTGCTGACTCCCTCCAGACTGATTCCCAACCAATTTCCAACTCTCATCATCAATGACAAAGAAGAGCCAATCAGTTAAGCTGGATTGTTTGAAAAGATATATCGCGACTTGATTGATATCAATTTTATATATGTAACAGCTCGACATTATATGAGCAGGACCAATGACTTGGAGAAGTGAGCTACCAATGATGGCAATAGATATGAACAGTTTTTTAGTAGAAGATGTATTTCAACCATGACTACCACACAGACAAAGGAACAGGAATTGAACGTTGTTGCTCGTCCATGTTTTAAATGTTTACATCAAGTTCAGTATCACAGAAAAGAGCGTTAGAAGTGCGATGGCGACGGTCGACGACGTCGTCAGGCTACAGGCACTGGTGCGGCCGTCGACGATGGCGAAGACTCGGGCGGGCCCCCCGCTGCCCTGCCCGATCATGATGGGCATGGCGTAGACGGTAGACCCGGTGGTGGGCAGCTGGTCCAGGTGACCCACGTTCTCTATGAAGATCACGCTCTTCGGCAGGAGGATCCGATGGCTCATTTTTTGCTAATACCGAAAGGAGGTACATGGATTTAGATTGTTATTCAAGACAAAATGACTGTGATAGATAACACACATATGTTAAAGCTGCATTGTGTAACATTAGGACGATAAAAAAGTAAATTTTCTGGTCATTTCTTTACAGAGTAAGTTTAATCAACCCGATTCCATTCCAAATGAGTGCCATTCAGGAAGTGGAGGTGCCAAAATATGACGTCTTACGAGTGTGTTTCAAAGTTGGAAACATGGCTGTCAGCCATGTTTGTTTGCATTCTGGTAGTTTGTGGTGGTACCACAAAATGCGCCTCGTGTGCGTTGTTTTATCGCCAACCATATATGTCAGAAATGTGAGATAATTGCACAAATATGTTGAAAAGTGGAAATACATTACAATCACATGAAAATGTTTGCAATTAAAATATTTCAATTTTTGGTGCAAAATTGTTACATAACGCCCTTTTAACAGCTACTAGGTAAAATGTAACGCACCACAGACTGCCCATAATCCATGGACCCAGCGTCGATTCCGATGACGTGCATTTTCCTGTTGTCGGCCAGCCACTGAGCGCCATCTGGGTGCAGCCCCGGGAAGTGCACCAGGGCGGTGTTCCCCGTGTCCGTGCCGAGGTACGCAGCCTCGCCCTGGTCCCAGTACCACTCACCCCAGCCCGTGCGGACTGTAGACCAGGTACATGCAAAATCGTAATACAGATAAATTCACATTTCTAGTAAGCTTAGACAAACCTCTTTGTATTTGTTATGTCTACTGTTGATATTGTATGTATGTTATGTAATATGTATGTGGTCCGAATCGTATTGCCCTGTTGCAATTTCAATAAATTCAAAGTCAAGACAAATTTAACCCCTGATCCTAAAACATATCTGTTCTTACCTTTTCACCATCACAGAGAAGCGAGGACAAGTCGAATTTACGTAATAGACTATTGTGCTAGTGCTAGCTTGATCATGTGTATACATGTATACACAACTTATTCAGCTAATGTTCTGTTTGTGACCTGTAAACCCAGTATGTACAAAAAAAGGTCTTAATTTATTCGTTATGAGATTAGGGAGATGCAAAAATACACATGCGCTAGTCAGAAGTATTCTACGCTACGCTTCAAGGTGGTGATGTCTAGAACTTCCATTTTTGCAAACCACCGGACTACTAAAACTGAACATATTCTAGCGTTGTTATATTTTATCTAACCGCTCGCTGAATCACTTACGCATGAGCACACTGCCGTCAGGGATTCGTCCATGTTCTCGTTCCCAGTCCTGGAAGTCTTGAGGACCGATCTCGTAATCAGGGTTGTCTCTGGTCTTGTCCCTCACGTCAACCACCACGCCCGGTCCAACCAGATTCTGAAGGGGGACCTGGTCCACTAGAGGGCCAAACAAACACTAGTACTAGTGCCTCTACATGCGGGTGCCCTTGCGAATCCATTTTGCATTTTATGCTTCAGTGTCCCTTATATGGTCAGCAGAGATCGGACCTTTTTGGCAAAGTTGCGGATATAGTTAGCCATGCTATTGACCTTAATAACTTACTTACCTGACAATTCAAAACTACATCTTTTACTTAGTTACTAGTCAATTACAATTAGGTGACGGGAGAGGGGTGCACTGTACAAATCACTCTAATATTGTTGTTATGTATGTATGTGTTATAAAATAAGTTGTAACTTGAGTGTAACGCCACATTGTCCTTGTCCTTGGTCTAATGTTAATAAACAAAATGGTTTGGGAGCCAATACAATTTTTTTTCAGAATTGTAACATGACAATACAAAGTGTGCACTAGGCAGCAAGTATGAGTCAAGTGAGGAAAGTCGTGTAAAGTGCCTTTCCCAAGGGCACAAGGTCGGTGGCATGTCAGGACTCGAACCCGGGACCTCTTGGTTCCGAGTCGAGTACTCTGTCGTTGCGCCACACGACCCCACAAATACAAATGTCTGAGACAGAAGGAATAACCTAATCATGTCTAATTGGAAAGATGACGGTCAAATGAAGTGTAGAAACTACACTCACAGCGCCATGCTCCCCGGATGAAATGTGCAGGTGCGTCCAGATGTGTTCCAGTGTGCTCAGCCATGTAGATGTTGTTCAGTTCCAGGTAGAATCCGTCAGGTATTACGTTTCTTGACGTCACCAACAAAAATAAAGACAAATTTATTTGGCTGTTTTTGTTGCTTTTGCCTACTAGAATATATTGAAGTAAACACCCTGTGTAAAGTAAAGGCAAAGGCGGACTGACGGTACAAATACCCATTTCCCAAACATCAAACATTACCAATGCAAATCCACGCCCCTGCCACACATAGCCGAATGGCCTCCCAAACACGAACCGAACTCCCCCAACCATGGTTAGGAGTAGGTCGGGAGCAAGGTGGTTCGGCCAGATCGGGTACTGTTCGGCTGCGCCAGCCGAATGTTTCAAAATGTTAAAAATATTCGGGTGTGGACGGGAGGTTCAGCCATGGTTGGCTGGTGGTTGGCTGGTGTTCGGGAGTAGGTCAGGGTGGGGTTGGCAGTCAAATTTGACTCAAATTCTATTCTATTCGTATAGAAAGGTAGGCGTGGCCTAAACCTGGTCAGACTGCTCCCGAACTTCAGCCAACCTTGGTAGGCTAGTGTTGGGGGAAGGTTCTGAATGTGTGACAGGGGCTTAATCTAACGACATGCAAGTTAAGCGGTCGTGTGTGACCTTCAACCATGGCAGCCATTACCGGTTCGTTTAGGGCCAATCTCTCAGCCATGTAACTTGTGAAATATCCATGGCCGAACTTTAACATGAAAAGCACTAACGGTTACCGACAAACCAACCCTAATCAGAATATTCACGTTTTAAAACCCGGAGGGCACAAATCTCCAATATGTAACGATTTCCGACTTTTTAGTAATTTTACCCTGCCCATGAGTTCACTTAGAGGGCTTGACATCACAACCCAAGAACAGCACTGGTACTGAAGAAAACCCGTGACAAGCCCTGCAGGAGCAGAGCTGGTCTAGCTGCTCACCGTCGAGCCCACAAACAGTGAACTGATCGTCCGGCAGGATGAACAGGACTATGATGATGATCGTATGCCTATCGTGGCCATTCTCCCACGGCAGAGTCCCACACGCGCCAATACGTCATTGCCTTGTGTATTGGCGCGTGTGGGACTCTGCCGTGGCATGGGAGAATGGCCACGATAGGCATACGAAATGAACGTAAAAAGTCGGAAATCGTTACATGATATGGAAAAGATTTGTGACCTCCGGGTTTTAAAGTGTGAATATTCTGATTAGGGTTGGTTTAATTTGTCGGTAACCATTAGTGCTTTTTTAAAATTCGGCCATGGATATTTCACAAGTTAAATGGATCGTGATCGTGGCCGAGTAATGCTATGCCATGACGGTATGTAAGACGGGGCTCGTATGTACCTGTCCACTATGGTGAAGTTGTACGGGACCATGCCGGGCCAATGGGCCATGCCATTCTCCAGCCGCCAGGTCAGCTCGATCATGCGAGGGTCGCCAGGCAACGAGCCGCAGGAATGCCCAAACAGTCCACAAAGTACCTACGGTTTATAATCAAGAAAAGAGTAAACAGGTTTGGCACAGTCTTAGTCTGGTTAGCTATAGGTCCGCTTTTGGAGCTAACAAGACTGGATTCCAGGCATAGCACAATCTTACAGTACAGCCAGAAGTCCAAATTGTTAAGCAGTCTCAGGTGTCCATTACTGAGCCACCGATGGTCAATAGGAATACTGCCCTGCCACCGTATGATCAGACTAAAAATTGTCTCAAACAGTACATGGCCAGGATAGCAAATCTAGAGAGACCTTTTCAAGTGTGTGAAAATGATAGATAGCTTAAGCATGACAATTCCGTTCTAGCTACAAGTTATTCATTTTAAAACGAACGACAGAAAAGCAAAGGGTCGCGGGCCAATATTGTTGTAACCTTCAGGCTATGCTAACACTGGCCGACAGAGTACATTCAGAAAACTCCGTCCAAAGTTCGTAGTGCCGGTGAGGGGCCGGGGAGCTGTGGTAAATATGTGCTTTGTACGTTTTTCGTGTCAACAAAGTCTTTTTAAAAGAAGACATGCTTTGACAAATCTATCTACTAGTATCTGTCTATAACAGACCGTTCAATTATAACGCAATACACATGTATAAGAATACAGAAACGCCTGTCATCATTTCTGAAGTTTCTTACCAAGATGTTTTGCACACAACGAACAAAGGCATGTTACGTAAAAATGGAACGTTTGCAAGATAACGTTACGTATTTTTCGAACCAATACAAAGAGGTCCAATCTGATTAAACCTCATTGTTCAAACAAAGCTCTCAAACTGGATTCAGAAGGAAGAAGAAGTCAAGACCATACTGTAGGGCCAATGTTCAGCTGTTCAGCTGTCAAAAGTTTGAGCCCAGTTTTACAACAGTTTGCAAACGTAAACACGGTGACTCCAATGTAGGTGGTTTCTCAAAGACTCACCATGATAAGGAGGGAGTACATTCTGGTAGCCATGATGAAGCAGTCTTCACGGATCTGTTGATGAAGGGCGTCACCGTACGCGTGGTGAAACAGCCACGCTCTGTTACTCAGTACTACGGTTCGCTCTGAAGCTATGTTTGCATAACCCACCAATTACCTTTCAACTTTGACTCTACATAATTGTACCAGATTGGAATTAGCTAGTCTATGTTTGTATAACCTACCAGTGACCTTTCTTTCTGCATAATTGTAAAACATCATACTTGGAAATACAAGAGGCATGGATAAAAATAAGACCTACCCATCTACCAAACATCAAGACAATCCATCAAAGCCTTCTCAAGTTATCGTGTTTGCAGACACAGACACACACACGAACGCTACCGAAAACATAACCTTTTTGGCGAAGGTAAAAATTGCCATCAATTTGACGGTCTTTTTTGTAGTCTTTTCGCAGCCATGTGTCATTCTTGTCAATTCTTGTCAATTATTATTATATCATTATTATTATTATTTCGCAGCGGTCAGGACCGGTACTGCAGGTTCGTCTCTGATGTGAGTAAACAAACTAGACGTGTCAAACTATGCAAGGTTAAACGTGGAATTAGAGAAATGTTGTCATGTATGAAATTGTAATCTTTCATTCGTGCTCTCATATTAAAGACTTTTGACATACATGATAAATTGAGAAAACGGCGCTAATCAGAAAGAACGCTACAGCAACATCCAGATTATTAATATTTTGCTTTGACGATGCGTGTGCCTACTGTATATGTCCTACAAACACAACAAGAATTCGGAGACCTCATATCTCCATGAAATATGGTTTCCTCGAAACAAATAACATATATTTGATATGTAAAAGTCCCATCGTTTGGCAATGTTTCATTTCAATATGTCATCATTTATTATGCAAATGACCTCTATATTAACAAAATATATGCATAGTGATGTCAACCTTTAACTAACTTACACATGTGACAACTATGAAATTACCATCATTTACCACTAAGGAATCACAGTACTTTTACATTAATTATGCAACTTAGGTCTGTATTTGCATAATTGGTATCTGTTGATTTTCCACCTGCCATAGGTTATACACATTACATGTATCAAAGTCCTATTATGTAAAACACTGGAAATACCAAATTTCCACATGTATTATGCAAATTAAGTCTTCATTTGCATAATTTTCATTTCATTATATTTATCTCCGTCTAAGCTACCTACATACCAAAAATGATGAAAATACGTTGTTCCTTTCTGGATTTATCCGCTTTGAAAGATTTCACCGGAAACTCCCCTGCAGTTCCAGAACAAGCTGCTAGGGGGACCAAACCTGTACCACTTATTCCTGACAGGACAAGCTATCTGTCACCAAGAAATCAAGACCATAGCATGTCCAGGACAAAAGATACAAAAACCGGAAGTTCAACTGCAGTACCAAGGTCAGCCACCAGGAGGCCCATATTTGACCTTGACCTTTGTCTTTCCATGACCTATCAACATACCAAATATCATCACAATCTATAAACGCCTTCATAAGTTATGTTGACCACAAATATGCGGAAACACACACACACACACACACACACACACACACACACACACACACACACACACACACACACACACACACACACACACAGAGAGACATACCCAAAACAATATCTCCATTTTTCATGGAGATGATAATTATGTCTTTAATAAAGAATCTACAACATCCTTGGGCGGACAAACCTCTGCAAGCCCACAAACATGTAATGGCAGAAGTCAAATACATTATCTGGAAAATCAGGTTGACCAAGCTTACGTTCACCTCTGACCCCCTGATACGACGACGGTCGAACAAAACTGCATGTGTCCCGGTTTACACGAAGAGAAAAACCATCGTAGGAAGCAGGTAAGACTTAGAAACGCGCGGTTAGGTATTTTGATACCGAACGTAAGAGTTTGGGGCTCATTTCTGTGGGTTAATGGCCACATTGAGGCGAAGTTTGATAGTTTTTTCTGGATGTGGATGATGTGGAATATGAAATTATGGGGAACTCGATCGAGAGGGCAAAACCTCCTTGGAGAGGGCGAACACTACCGGTACCAGGGGTGACCTTTTATATAAACGTTAATATGTGATTTTGGCAGAGCAACTTCAAGAAATGTAAAATGATGTCTCTTCATATAAAAAGGCAGAAAAGGGAGAATTTGGGGGAATGTGAATCGTGAAAATATGGGGATACTGAACAGACACCCTGCTAGACACTAAACACTGCTATTTTTGGCATCTTTATATGTGGCCTAAGGCTAATGCCCTACTTTTTTTTTCTTCTGAAGTTCTAATCACTAGTCCCAAACTGTGACACTCGTCTGTCTTGGACAATTAACACATCCTTTCTGTCAATTAAAAACCCATTCCGCTCCAGTTTGCAGATAATTGTGCAATTCTGGATTGTCCTTGATGTCTAATATCTCGCTAGATGCGGTCACTTGTTGCTGGTTTACACTTGATTCAGTTGGGAGTCAATAGTCTGTCTTAGTATTTCAGATTTTCAACAAATTTGACAATAACGCTTTTGGTAACGCCTCCGGGCGGAGGCATTTATTATGTTTACCGAAGGAAAACATATTGTTTTTGCTACGTTTCTTCCTCCTCTTCCTCCTCTTCTCCAAACAGTGACCTCTGACCTGGTCAATGACCTGAACCAGACTGTCTGTTACCTTGGTCTGTTACCATGGTAACTGGTGTTGTGTTACATCATGTTGCAATTTTATAGCAGGGATAACTCCTGTCTGACCATATATATATGAATGTGTTTGAGTAAGAATTAACAGAGTAGACCATATGCCAAGGTAAACATTATGCATTTGCTTTGCAAATGTTACCTTTCTAGTTACAGTACTACAATTGCTTTGAAAGAATTTTTTTTAAAATTGCACGAATGCATTCCCTAGGGAATTGGTTTTGAGGTAACCTTGGGTAGCCTGGTGACCATACTCAATGGGTCAGCTTTGGAGCATTCCGACAGGGTCCAGTTTGGTTGGCACAGGGCCTGTCTGGCACCCGATTGTAGCAGCTGGCTTTTCTAATTACTACTTATGGGGCGGCAGTAATTAGGAAAGCTGGCTGCTCTACGATCGGGGCCAAACAAACTCTGGCTGGCCAGAACACCTCAAAGCCGACCCTTTGGTCACCTGGCTAGCCTTCCGCTGTGGGGTCTTCAGTTGAAACAGGAAAGGTCTTTGTTGCTTTGTATTTGAATGGTGCCATTTTGGAAAGATTGCTGATTTGGGCACATTATTATCATTGTATTCATCGCCATCATAACCATGTTCCATGCAATAGCTTTCAGGCATGTATTTGGAATAAAACTTATTACTTTTTTTTTTCTTTCCGGTGCCAGGCGAAACATGGCAACAGCAGGACACGGGTCTCTCACAGGAGTAGATCAGAACTGTTTCGATGGGTCTCCCACCGGGGTTTCCCAGGATAACTGTGACAGCAAAATAAGCAATGTTGAAGACGAGATGGCAGCCCAAGATGTCAGCGTTGATAACGCTGGTGAGAAACCCTACATGTGTGAGGAGTGTGGATTCAGGGCAGATCGAATGTTCCTCTTATCCAGACATATGAGAACCCATACGGGAGAAAAACCCTACAAGTGTGACCAGTGTGACTATTCTGCTGCACAAAACCCAACCTTGGACCAACATCTAGCAAAACACGCTGGTGAGAAACCCTACATGTGTGGGGTGTGTGGATATAGGGCAAATCAAAAGTCCCACGTATCTCGACATATGAAAATCCATACAGGAGAAAAACCCTACAAGTGTGACCGGTGCGACTATTCTGCAGCACAAAAATTCCACTTGGACATTCATTTAGTAAAACACTCTGGTGAGAAACCCTACATGTGTGGGGAATGTGGATACAGGACAGCTGTAAGGTGGAACTTATCTCGACATAAGAAAACCCATACAGGAGAAAAATCCTACAAGTGTGACCAGTGTGACTATTCTGCTGCACAGAAATCTACCTTGGACAAACATCTAGCAAAACATGCTGGTGAGAAACCCTACATGTGTGGAGAATGTGGGTACAGGACAACTCAAAAGTGTAACTTATCCCGACATATGAGAACTCACACTGGAGAAAACCCTCACAAATGTGATCAGTGTGACTATTCTGCTGTACAGAAAGCTCACTTGGACAGACATCTAGCAAAACACACTGGTGAGAAACCCTACATGTGTGGAGAGTGTGGGTACAGGACAACTCAAAACCGTGACATATCCCGACACATGAGAACTCACACAGGACAAAAACCTCACAAAGACCAGTGTGACTATTCTGCTGTACAGAAAACTAACTTGGACAAACATCTAGCAAAACACACTGGTGAGAAACCCTACATGTGTGGAGAATGTGGATACAGGACAACTCTAATGTGTAACTTATCCCGACACATGAGAACTCACACTGGAGAAAAACCTCACAAATGTGATCAGTGTGACTATTCTGCTGCACGGAAAGCTACCTTGGACAGACATCTAGCAAAACACGCTGGTCAAAACCCTCCATCTTTGTGGAACGTGGATACAGGACTCATACCGTCCACATATGGTGTTTACCTTTACGACTGATGAATTATGTTTCTCAGTAATTATGCACATAAGATCCTTATTTGCATGAGAATAAGGCTGTATGCTACGTAAATCGATGAATAGATGACCGGAAAAATGGGTCAGTATTTCCAAGGAGGTCTAGCCTTGGAGCCATCCATTTTTGTACCTGGGTAGCGATTGCAAAGGAGCCCCGTTACAAAATGGATGGCACCCAGGCTAAGAATGGTCCCATTGACAGGATATATTTTCGACAGCTTCCCTGTAAATCAGGCAGTGCTGGTCGTAGTATTTTTGTGATAGATTGTTTCATGGTTTATTCAGTACTCGATAATCTAGTGTACAGTAGGTAGAGCGGTTGGCACAGGTTAACTTCGGACCCTTAACTTGAAATGTCTTACGCAATATTCTTGACATGACGTTAGTTGGGCGAGGAACTTGAACGAAGCTTACATCAAAGTCAGAAGAATTTTGTTGTCTCAACTCTCCAAGATGAGAGTTCTTTATAACATACTCCCAGTCATCCCAACCCATTCTCAATTCCAAACAGAAAAGTTCGTCCAAAGACAGTACTTCATTCCATAGAGAGGCTGGAATTATTTTCTTTGGAATGGGCTTTAAACTCTGTATGTATCCCTCGGGTAAGATTGAACAATATTGTTTAACTTCTTCTAACACGTTTTGAAAATGGTGGACTTCATCGAAGAAGCCTTGTTGCTCTTCTTCGTCCTGGATCATTTTCCAAAGAGACTTGTTAAAATAATCGTACAAATTGTAGTCCACTTTGCTCCATTGACGGTACTTTTCTGCAGTTTCTGTTGACACCTTTGCAGCTTTGTACGAATATGACCTGGATCTTCTGAGTCCTAGATACAAAACGTCCACAAGATCCCAACAAAGCAATCGCTTCAGTAAAACCAACGATTCGTCAAAATGTTCCATAATCATCACAAGGTGAAACTGAGTCTTCACGGCTTCTAGGAACTCTTGAACGAAAAGTTCCTGATCGGACAGGTGAATGGGGAACCCGAAGTCGTAGGCCTGAAAGTTCCGGGTGTACATGAAAGGACGGAGGCTCTCCACGTTGGACGAGAATCTTGTCTCATAGAACACGGGGTTGTCAAGGAAACTAGAAATGACGTCACTTCCAGGGTGTGAGCTAATGTTGTACTTCTGTTCCAAATGCCACCAATGGAAGACCGACTTGAGATGGCTAGAGAGAAATGGAAGAAAATGATATTTTTATGACTATACTTATTAAATAGCTCAATATGTGATGACGTGTAAAAAAGTTACTGTTTCCTATACTTATTATCAAACAATGGTGTTTACTTTCATGTCCCTTCAGACGTTATTGGACTTTTCGCTTTGTACAGTTACGATGTTTCTTTGAAGAATAAACTTTTATATTTCTATCACCCCATTACTTCGATGGATGTGTATACCTAGATATGTGTTTCTCAAATCTGTAAAAATTAAAACCTGAAGAAACTGTCTAAGCTGCCACGTGTTTTTATAAAGAATACTTTAATTTACAATATAACTTTATCTGTATTGATAAACAATTTCGTACCTTATGGGTTCTCTCAAGGTGGCGATAGAAACAGTGTCATCGGGCATCAATGTGCTTAATATCCTGTCGTCATAAACCACGTGATCACAAAGCATGTTGTAGCTGCCTGAAGGTGACGGAAGGATATCTTGTGGCTTCATGTGATACGGCCAACCTATGTAGTCCCTGTAATCGGAAAGGTATCCGTGTAAGTGAACAGTCCTCAAACGTTAAACATCTACTATATATACGTATAGTTACTGCTTGCTACTACGATGCTATCTTTTGTGGAAACTATCCTTGCCTTTATGTGTTTTCAAACACCTTTGACAGTCTTTTCCCCATTCGAGGAAAAATCTTCTTGTGGAATTTGAAAGTAGTCAAAGACATCGTTCCTCGTCATCGATAAACAATTCAATGTCTTAATGTTCTCACATGTTGAATAATGGAATGTTGTGATTGTACAGCAAACGACCTTACTTGTCAATAGGATCTGTTACTGCATTTTTTTATCTCATATATGTCTATGTCAGAGTTTATTGTATTATATAAAGTTAACTACACATGCGGAATGACCTTTCGTAGTATGGTGCCTCTGGGGGAGACACCCAGTAACTTTCCTGATTTGAATATTGTCTTTATCTGTATTGTGATTTTAATGATTTTAGATATTTTAAGCGAATCAATATAGCCTGCCAATTTGTACACGAGTCTGTCAATTCAGCCTGTTGGCTGCCATTGGACGGTCTTTGATTTTAATAATAAACCAGTCTACATCACTGCCAAAACGTCACAATTATCCAAACACGTCACCGAGGTGCAGAGTAAATGATTGGTCTAAAGGCACGGGTTTTCGTAATTGTTCTGCAGTGTTCTAGAACAGCAGTTACATTGTTGTAGCGTCGCTGTAGTGCAGCGAATAAACACAACAACGCGTTGAGAATGCCGCACGTGTATTCCTCGTTGTGTGAATCCAAATTCGCTTATCCGAATTGATAAAATGGGTGTGCTGGATAGGACCGCATCAGCGTTCCTGACAGTAGTACACGCCCTGTCATTTCTCAGGCCTGGCGGGAAGAGAGGGGATGGCCAGCAAACCCTGAACGTGACTGTTCACGAGGGGAAGGTCGGGCGCCAGAGCCAGAGCAAGTATCTAGTGACACTTCGTGTCGGGAAAGAGAAGAAAGAAACTAAGAAGAAAAAATCAGATGCTCTATTGTGGGAGCACGGGGTCCAATTTTCGAACTGGACGCCAACAGACCCGCTTATCCTTAAGCTACGCAAGGCGAAGAGATGCAAAGACGCGACAGTAGCTGTTCTGCCTATAGATGTTGCAGCTGCAATGGAGTCAGTGGACGGTTTACCAAACCGCTGGTGGTATGCCATAGACAGAATCGACAAAAGCGGGCGTCAGAAGGAAGAGGCATTCCTGCAAATCACGGTTACTGTCGATGGTCTGGAGGGGAAACGTGGCTCTACACAGGGCCAAGGTAAGAGGCGTCTGTTTCTAACAGTCGAGTTTTTATGTTTTAACGCCTTTATGTTATGGCCGTAGTGGAAACCTGCTTTTGCTGAAACGAAAACGTTGCTCTGCTAGATTTGGGGTTACCTGTTAGACAAGGAGACATACACAATTACTTCAATCTTTATTAAATTATGAACATTAAAACCTTTTTATAAACGACATTACTTTACTTACAAATCATGGCAAAGTCTGAAGTGTATCCAAATGAACGGTTCGGCAGAACCTGCGTTCGACACGTCGAAGCACCTTCTATAGAACAGCTTTGCGTCTGAAGATTAACGTATAAAACACACAGTATATACGCGCGTATTGTGTACTTTTATTCAGACCCTGCTAAGCCTGCCAAGGAGACTGTCCAGACAGCAACGCCAGAGAAGCCAGGGGCTACGCCGGAGCTGAACGCCACCACCGCCGGAGATGTCGCAGACGTCAAGCCAGAGTCTTCACCAACAGCAGGCTCGACACCCAGCCCATCTGCCTCCTTAAACACACCAGACCACACCGGTACAAGAGGCGATGGAGAGGGCGATGTCAAGGCGGACCCAGAGTGTCCCTCCTCTCGTGACGTGGAAGTGTCCACGGGGCACAATGACTCCGGACGGGGTCAAGGTAATAGATAATAGATCTGTCCTTCTTATTCATGTACTATGTGTGTATCTTCCTTATGAACATTCCTCAAGAGATAAATTACACCTGCGCTTCATTCAATACACCAGGCCAGACCGGTACAAGAGGCGATGGAGAGGGCGATGTCAAGGCGGACCCAGAGTGTGCCTCCTCTCGTATTAAGGACGTGGATGTATCCCAGACCCAGGTGTCCATTGATGTGGACAGTTCCACGGGGGACAATGTCTCTGGACGGAGTCAAGGTAAGAGGCATCATAGATCTGTTATTTTACTTCTGTACATGGACTCTTCGTTAGGTGTAGACTCTCTGTAGACTCTCTTCATTTCGTTATCTTCCTATAAGAGGTAAATACAAGCGCAACTCTTTGATAATTAATAAGGCAAGTACCCGCATTAATTTGGTGGTAAAATAATTTATAGTGAATTTGTACTCTATTGACATTCAGACCCCGCCAAACCTTGGCCCACCATAAAGACCGATTTTATGACGGCAGCACAAGACACAGAAACTGTCGACGTTGTTCCATTGTCAAAGGACGTGGAGGTGGAGGTTGCACAAGTGCCCACAGACGACAGTGAGTCCGGACGGACTCCAGGTAAGAGGCGTCTGCACTTCGTTCTGTAAATACACTCTTCGTCAACGGCCTTCCTTCACGTACATATAGCTTATACATGTAACTTCATCTTAAGGGCAAATACAAGCCGTTGTAATAAGACAAATGCCCATCGAATGGTTAGTAAACATGAACTACAGAATGAATTCGAAATACTGTACAAAACTAAACACATTTTATTCAGCCCCAGCCAAGCCCGCGCCCTCCATGGAGACCGCTATGCCGGCAGCACAAGAGAATCCAGAAGCGCTGGTGGAGCCGAAGGATGTGATGAGCGCAACTTGGTCCAGGGATGAAGAGACGGAACAACCAGCAAACAGCGACCTGGACACAGACAGGCCTGAGACGGCATCTTCTACACAGGGAGTGCCCACTGGTGTGGACTGTTCCACAGGGGACAGCATTGACTCCGGACGGGGTCAAGGTACGAGGAGCCACAGAGCTGTTGTTTTCTGTACATTTACTTTTTGCTAACGTCCTTTCTTTTCACATACATGTATATCGTAGAATCTTTTCCTCAGAGTTAAATAGGAAACGAGGCAATCATAATACCCGTCACATTGGAGATAAAATGCACAATGCAGAATAATACATTGTGGAAAAACAGCCAATGCAGTGAATGTGTACTCTATTGATATTCAGACCCAGCCAAGCCTGTGCCCACCATGAAGAGCGATTTTATGACGGCAGCACAAGACAGAGAAACTGTCGACGTTGTTCCATTGTCAAAGGACGTGGAGGCGGAGGTTGCACAAGTGCCCACAGACGGCAGTGAGTCCGGACGGACTCCAGGTAAGCGAGGCGTCTGCACTTCGTTCTGTAACGGCCTTCCTTCACATACATATAGCTTCGAATCTTCCTCTTCAAAGGTAAATACTGGCAGTTGTAATACGACAAATGCCCATCAAATGGTTAGTAAACATGAACTGCAGAATGAATTCGAAATACTGTAATTAAACTAAACACAGTGAACGTTAATCTTATTCAGCCCCAGCCAAGCCCGCACCCTCCATGGAGACCGCTATGGCGGCAGCACAAGAGAATCCAGAAGCGCTGGTGGAGCCGAAGGACGTGATGAGCGCAACTTGGTCCAGGGATGAAGAGACGGACCAACCAGCAAACAGCGACCTGGACACAGACAGGCCTGAGGCGGCATCTTCTGCACAGGGAGTGCCCACTGGTGTGGACTGTTCCACAGGGGACAACATTGACTCCGGATGGGGTCAAGGTACGAGGAGCCACAGAGCTGTTGTTTTCTGTACATGGACTCTTTGCTATTTATAAACGCCCTTTCATTTTCACATATATCGTAGAATCTTTTCCTCAGCTGCAGAGGTAAATAGGAAACGAGGCAATCATAATACCCATCAAATTAGAGATAAAATGCACAATGCAGAATACTAGTAATACATTGTGGAAAAACAGCCAATGCAGTGACTTTGTACTCTATTGATATTCAGACCCAGACAAGCCTGGGCCTTCCATGAAGAGCGATTTTATGACGGCAGCACAAGACACAGAAACTGTCGACGTTGTTCCATTGTCAAAGGACGTGGAGGTGGAGGTTGCACAAGTGCCCACAGACGGCAGTGAGTCCGGACGGGCTCCAGGTAAGGGGGCTGCAGTTCGTTCTGTAAATACACTCGTCCTCAACGGCCTTCGAATTCGTTCACGTACATATAGCGAATAACTTCATCTTAAGGGCAAATACAAGCCGTTGTACGTAATAAGACAATTGCCATCAAATGGTTATTAAACATTAGCTGCAGAACGAATTCGAAATTCTGTACAGAACGGCCACTATAAACGTTAATTCTATTCAGACCCAGCGAAGCCTGCACCCTCCATTGAGACCGCCATGCCGGCAGCACAAGAGAATCCAGAAGCGCTGGTGGAGCCGAAGGACGTGATGAGCGCAACTTGGTCCAGGGATGAAGAGACGGACCAACCAGCAAACAGCGACCTGGACACAGACAGGCCTGAGGCGGCATCTTCTACACAGGGAGAAGGGGTGGCTCTTCCACTTGCCAGCCCACCACCCCGTCACAAGGATGCAGATGACCCGCAGTACGAAGAGATGGTTTGGTCCATCGATGATCTGTGGGAGGACTTCAACACTAAGAGACAGTATGCCGATGAACTGTTGGCCTATGCCGAATCCCTCCGTTCGAAGCTGGCCGCCACTGTTCCACACGTATTAGATTATCCAATTATAAAGAACCTGGCAGCGAAAGTGCCAACGTGCAAGCAATACGACTTACCAGATACAGAAGGGATGAGCTTAGAGGATCTTCAAGACGTCAAAAGTACCCTGACCAAGTTGTTGAAAGATGAAGAGGATCGCGCAACGTACCTGAGGCGTTGGTACATTGATGACTTATGTGCCGTGGCCCTGCAAGAGGCGCCAGAGGTGTTGGGAGCTAGCACAGGACTGATTTAAAGTAATATGTAAAGGGGGAGGCCAGGGGGTCTACAGCTCTAAGAAGGTGTGTTTACCTACCTGATCTCGTATACTGCCATTTGATGATGATTTCAAAGTGAGCCAGAGTTTCTCAAACCTTTGTGGACACTTTTTTTGGGCAGCGAGAAGATCTTTTAAAATGTCGCTACTGTATGCGTTTCCATACCAGTATTGTATTCAGTTGACCATATGATCTTGGAAAATGTTAAATGTCTTCCCCTTTCGTTGACAGACAAAACCTTCTTCGTGGAGGTAACAAATTACAACATCATAAGATTCAGGAGAAGTTTTAATTTTGGTTTTGGGTCTATCGTACGGTAACTGGCGCCTCTGATGGCCAAGTTTCCCTCCTTGAGCTCCAGTCATTTTGGTACATCTACAATGTACAGCAGTTTCTCAGGTACACTACACGTGTCATAGAATGTATATGTTGAATGTACAGGATAGAGTCATTTAGTGACCATATTGAAAGATACCAACATTTGCCAATAAAGTTTTGGGTATTCGCTAATGTCTGTGTGTCTTGTCGTTACGTTTACTTCACTCAAAGAGAGTAAAGATTTTTTTAATTCTCTGTAATAGCGCAAATATTACTACCTGATAACAATTCCACTATGTTATATTATGATGTAATTTTAATGTCCAGGACTCCAGGGAGACTAGTAAGCAACCGTTACTGTTCTTTTTACCAATGGAGTTCCTAATAATGAACATAAACATAAACTACGTCGTGTGCTTAACGTTACCTGTAGTGTGTAGGGAGAATGAAGGTGAGGTTGTTTTTCCAGCCGAATCTTTGGAAGATGGAGGCCACGGTTGTGGAGGCAGCCTTGTGGACTTTCAGAAACACTACGTTCTTTACCTTCGTTCTGCAACCACCGCCTGAGAATCTTACTCTGGTGGAGAAAACAAAATCATTAATTTGCTTACAAGCTACGTCACCCACCCACTGTAACTTTACATATCGCCAAACGGATCCCCGGAATCATACTAACGTCGCATTTACAAAATTTAGAACAGTCGCAATAGGCCTGTGTCTTTTAACCACAAAATCCAAACATCAAGGCATCCAGTATTTTGTTATTTTGTTCTTTACAAACAAATCGTAATCTTAGAAGGACACAGCCACAAATGCGCACAGAAATCATGTGTAGAATGTTAGGGAAATACGGTAAGACATTTTGCCGCCAACATAGTCCATGTACCTGGATCCTTTACTTCCGGTTCTAAGTCTCCGGTTCTCGGTCTGTTTCCTCGGTGGCTGGTGGCAGGTCGGGGCAGGTCGACAGACGAACTTGAACGTGAACAAACAGACCAGCAGCAAGGTCACGACACCAGCCGTCCTACACCTGAATACTTTCATAGCTCTGGAGAAATGGCGGAACCAAAATCACCTCCGTGAAAGATACTCTCCAAGCAGAGGTTTTGGCTTCGGCTTATTTTGGGGCGTTTTTATCGGGCTTCAGTGTGTTTTCTACTGTTTTTGTACGCCAGCTTGGGGTGGTGTATTGGATACTGCCCGGCCAATTTGATACTGTCTTGCCAATTTGTATTGCAGCCAACAAACTTCTGCTTGGAGATTACGTGAAAGACGCCGACAAATATGTTTTGTCCATTTGCCTTTTTTATGGGAAAGCTGCTCGTGAAACTTAACCGAACTTTGTAGATATTAGACATCAATGTGACATGACTTAAAATGAATGGCACTCACTGGTATAAGCATGCGAGCAACCTTTGCAAACGTGACAAAGGCTAGGTCTTAATTGATACTACATGTACCATCAAGAAGGTTATACGTATACCGTATAACCTCCTTGGTACCATATATAAACACAACGTTCCGTCAATGTGCAGTATTGTACGTTACCAAATCTCTGTCAAGTGACAGATTGGAAAGTGAGTTCTACTAGGGATACACCATGAATATAGTCGGCCCCGACAACTGTACGCTTAAAGAATGTCTGGTACACGTACTGACGTAACCAAAAGATCGTGTTACCTGAATTTCATTAGCCCTGTGACCCAGCACTGTTTTCTGTCACCAGCTGGGTTCGGTTCAGTAGACTCACTCAACCGGTTTTAGGTTGACCTGTTCAACAAAGTGTCATGAGAACAAAGGGGGGAAGGCTCCACTAGAACTGCATAAAGGGACAAGGGGGTATGCTTTCTTTCTTAAGAAAACCCCACACGTTTAACTTCTATAAGTTGACAGAGATGGTCCTTTAAAGGAAGGTTCCACTACTGGGGTACATGTTTTTGTCTTCTGGTACAGGCAAATCTCCGTTTTGCTTCGGTTGGCAGTCACCACGCTTTGCTGTTGATCCAGTTAGTGGGATGAAATTGTGTGCAATAAAAGTCAACACAATAATTCCTTTTGAAAATTTCATTGCAATCTTTTAATAAAAAACTTGACGTTACACATGGTCATAGCCATTGATAATCAGTTTAAGTATTAAAAACATAACACTATTTAGACATACATTCAAAGATATTCTTATATATAACTCCTCTCATTATGGCAGATTCAGAGGTTAAGGTCCGCAGTAATACCACACACATCATGTTATTCTCTTCTGGTAACTAGACCTGCACACAGGGCACACAAACTTCCCCTCTCCCACGGCAAACTCCTCAAACGCCTCCAGACAAGTCCTGTGGAAAACATGGGAGCAGGACAGTAGTACTGTGGGTCTTCTCTGTACATCACCCTCTGCTCCTGACCTCCTGACCTTTGACTTCTGTACTTCACCCTCTGCCCCTGACCTCCTAACCTTTGACTTCTGTACTTCACCCTTTGACATCTGACTACTACACTTTGACCTTTGTCCTTTGACACCCTGTGAGGTAGTTGATGCAGTGGTTCTTTTTCTTGGTTCACTGTTTGGTGTTTGACCTTGTGATGTGGTTGGTCCATCATTTGACCCATGACCTTCTGAGGTTAGTGGCATGATGCATATAGGACAGTCTGTGTCACCCCTCTCAACAGCCTGCAAGAGAAGAATAGTACCGCTCAGTACCATACCTCAAACTTACTTTGTACATTTTGCTGATTGTGATGAAAAAGGAAATACATGTACAGATATGGTCCTCATCTGCCAAGTTGAAGATATACTAGTAGTTTGTCACAGAAAGTTATAACGTTATATGAAGTACATACATGAACTTGTTTAAAATCTTCACTCTTTAGCCAGGACATATGCAACAGCACATTTTAGGCTCATATGTGCACTAGTATTGGATAGTACTGTATATTGCTGTCCACCCAGTACATTTCGTACATTTTCCCATTTTCTCCCACAGTTTTGCTTACTGACTGGCAAAGAACATTCTTACTTATACTGTACACAGCCCTGTCAGCCTTACCCTGAGTTGTATCCTCTCCCACTCCTCTTCACTTAACGGTTTCCACGAAGTCTCGTCAAAAAACCTGAACACGTCCCTGCTGGCCTGTACGGAGCGGTCGATCTCGGACAGGAAGTCGTCGATATTGTACGCACAGGACTGAACTATCCGGTCTGTGATGGACTGAAACTGAGAAGACAACATTTTGATTACAAATGATCTGTTACGAGCTTAGAAAAACATATTTTTTTACTAGGGTACACACAAACATGCACTTCGAAGTTTTTGCACTGAAATTTAAATGAGAATTGTTCTATTTCGATTGAGAATTGTTCTATTTCTAGCCGACTTAAAGTCTGAATTGTGTATCATGCATGTCATTTTGTATCTTTCAAGAATTATATAGTATAATAAGAATTGCAGAGGTTTACCTTTCACATGAACTAGTTCTTGTACGTAAAAAAAATTTAAAATCGTAAAAAATCCTATTTTTTGTTTACATAGCTGTGTAACACCTGCAATTCTGTGCTTAAACCTTACCTTTTCTTCATAAAACTTCTGCCTGAGTTTGGGGTCCTTTGGCGGGACAGTCTGTCGAAGTTTTCTGTACCAACATCTCACCACGTAACCTCGCCAACAGGCCTGGATTCTGGGTGGGAAAAAACAGTGTCATATTTCATCTACTATATGACCAAAATATTATTTAAAAAAAGGGCAAGTCCATGAAAGTTTGGAAACTTTCTTTCTTTCTTTCTTTCTTTATTCAACTTGAGATGGCAATACACGTGGAGCACTAGGCAGCAAATTCAGCTGATGCTGTGCTCCACACATTACAAACATTACATACAACAATTAGATACAGGCAAAAATTACATGAGATATATACAAAATAGCTGTACAAGTTTGGACACTTTCAGACCTCTGGGAAGTGTTTTGGGAACTGTGAAGGGGACTATACGATGTAATTTAATCAGGTATCACACCACTTCATGAAGGCGCGTGCTGAGTCACCTTCAGGGGGCCTCTCGATCAATCAACTGTCAATATCATCTCCCACCCACCATAAACCCAAAGCAATTAGGGCAGACAGACAGACAAACCCATAAACTCAGCCACCCAAAACAATACTTCCATATCCAGAAATAGTAACCATCTGAATCACCGACCTAGTGGCGCACTTGACCCGGTGTTGTTTGGCCCCCTCATGGATGACCCTAGTCTGGTACTGGTCCCGGCGACACAACGGACACGTCTTCTTCCCGCTGAAGCGCTCAAAAGCCTGGAGACAAGCCTTGTGGAAGACATGGGAGCAGGACAGCAGGACCTACAAAAGCAACAAAAGAAGTGTTTTGTTTTGAATACATCAAAAGTATACTAAGTGGCACTACCTTCAATGCCCATCTGATTCTTTCTGTGCTTCTCCTGCAAAATAACCTACAAAGCTGTAGTTTGAAAGACAGCTGCTAGGGGGATCATCACTTTACAACTTCTTGTTAAGCTTTACACCTGCTCATCATGGCAAACTCTAATCATTTAAAATCTGTTTATGATTTTTTTTGTAGTGCACTCTGTGTTGGAAACATGTTGTATTTCAAAAACCCAGGCTACTGTCTAACCTGTTCTTGGGTGCCAAAATCTTCCTTGCAGATGACGCAGGGCTGGGTGTGGTCGTCACGACGACTGGCTCGATGCTTCACACTCTGCCACTCCTCCTCTGTCAGGGGCTGCTTGGGAGCCTCCACTAGACCCAGCTTCTGGGCTGGAAATATGACATGAAAATGAGAAAATGGGGGTACTACTGTACAGTGACTTGTGCATTGTTGTTGTTGTTGTGCATTACCCAGTGATAATGGTAGGACCATATCCCAACACCTTGGGGAGTACAGTGACTTGTGCATTACCCAGTAAAAGGACGATACCCCCAACATCTTAGGGAGTACAGTGGCTTGTGCATTACCCAGTGATAATGGTTGAGGTTTGGGGTCCAGCACATATTCCTTCTCTTCTATCTCTTCTTTCCTGGGCTTAATGTCCGAGCTGGGTCTTCTCCTCCTGGTGTCCACTACTGGCCGGATGTGTTTGGGTCTCTGGTGGTGACCTTTGACCGGCAGGGGGCGTCTGGTCCTGAGGGGGTCGGACAGGGAGAGGTTCCGCATGATGTGGTCCTGGAAGGCCACGGCTGCCAGGGTGGTGGAGCTGGCAGGGGAACTCTGAGGGGAGACGTGGACAGGAGTTTTTTTGGTGGTTAGATCAAAGCTAAACTTTACTATATAGATTCTACCAACACAGATGAGCTTTCATTCGGACAGGAGTGTCTGTTTCATCAGAGTCTATACAGTATAGTTTGGATGTTTCACTTTTCTAAATACACAACTGGCAAACTTACCATAAAGACTCTTGCCTGCTTACGTTTTGCTGTCTATCAGACACCTTCCTCAGAGCTTCTAACCGCTACATTGGTTATATATAGTAGTCAGAAGCTCTGAGGAAGATGTCTGACAGGCATCGAAACATAAGCAGATGAAAGACTTTACCGGTTGTGAATTAAGAAAACCCAAATATCTTTATGTTTTACAAACCTGGTGAAATTATTTTTGAAGGTAAAATGTCATCACATTCACTCACACAGATTCAAACTAAAGCAATGTTACTCAGAGCAAGGACGTTCAGAGTCAATCATGTCCTATTCCAACTTTACCTCAGCCAGTGTTCTATTAAATATAAGCATTATAAGGAATTAACAAATTAAATGAAAAAGGCTATTTTGAAAAGCTAGAATAAGAATTTTTTACCCCCCTCCCCTCTCCTATCGCGTTATAGTCGCAAACTCACCTTAGCCTTTCCACCCATTGCCGTCGTTGATGACGCGCTCACATTCCTATACTGATTCATCTTAATATCAGAAATTATTAAGCTCATAAAACATATCCAACGTCGTAAAATTTCCTTCCAAATTCGGTGTTTGGAGGAGCTACCAAGCAACAAGTCCGTTTGTTTTCTCCGCCATGTTTTTTGAGATGATGATAACTGAGGCCAATCAGGAGCAGTACTTGTGCAATTAAACCAATCAGACAACGGGAAGGTGTAACAATCGACCAATGAAATGTTAGCATATTTGCACTGACAGGATT
Organism: Branchiostoma floridae x Branchiostoma japonicum; assembly: GCA_013266295.2. NCBI lineage: Eukaryota > Metazoa > Chordata > Leptocardii > Amphioxiformes > Branchiostomatidae > Branchiostoma > Branchiostoma floridae x Branchiostoma japonicum. Next base: position 5,162,140 of record CM023834.1, on the reverse strand, counting down.
ACGTAGGGTGAAAGTTGAAAGGTGACGGGTCATTTTCACACGAGACTGTGGCTGTGAAAGTGTAAGTCCGAAGTGTTGCTTTTTTTGTTTATGAGATATCTCCGAAGCAAATTGCGCCATGGCGTCGACATCAACACAAGAAACCTTTTCAAAGTTTCAAGCGTACCTAACAAAGGATCAGGACATCAGAGAGGTTTGTACAGTTTACTTAACATGCAGCAAAACATGTGGTGATTCTGCACATTAGAAAATTTGAAAAAGATGAATGGTGTTATATTTTAAAGGGGCATTTTGTAACTTTTTTGCAACAAAAATTAAAATACTTTATAAATTGAAAAAATCTACGTGTGATTGTAATTTACTTCTACTATTCAACATATTTGTGCAACTATCTCACATTTCTGAGATATATGGTTGGCACTACAACAGCCCACACATGAGGCGAACTCAGTTTGTGCAAGGAGCTTCTACAACAGGAGCCTGTTGTAGAAGGTTTGTGGCACCACCACAAAATACCAGAATGTAAACAAACATGGCTGACAACATCTGTTTCTAACTTTTAAACACTTCCTTAAATGGCACTTATTTGCAAGGTAGTAGGGTTGATTCAACTTACTTTGTAGGGAAATGACCAGAAAATTTACTTTTTGTATCGTCCTAATGTTACATAATGTTTGTGAAGACACTTGTTCATCCACTCTTTTTCTCCTTTGCTTTGCAGGAAATCCGAGTGTCGGTACGTGAGATTGAACAGACAGCCCGGGAGATACTAACTGTGCTGCAGGGGGTACACCAGCCCACAGGATGCAAAGACAGTGTGTATTCATTGTTTTGTTACAATAGTTTACATTCCCATAATTTAACCCAAACGTTCAGAATCATGACTCCATTGGCCACCTTTTTACTGTGGCCATTTTCTTCAATTCAAGTCCCTTGATTGAATTGAGTGGTCGCTATGTACAATATGTTACTCTTGAATGCGTTGGCTTCCTTGAGTTTATGAAACGTGACAACATTGGGTAAATGCAAGGATATCATATAGGAATAACCTTGGTAAAAGACATATATAGAGTGAGAAACCCCCTATGGGGAACACAGTACTCAGTGTACCATGTACAGTATGGTATAAGTATTTCCACTTACCCCTATAGCTAGGTAATAATGGTTTCTTGCTCTAAAGTTGATCTAATAGTGCCGACCACTGCTCATTGAGAGGAGCCTAGATAGGAACAAGGAGGTTAGAGGGAGACCTCCTTGATACTGATAGGAAGGGATTACATCAGATAAAACAATGTTTCTATCCTCCATCCCCTTCAGCGGTGTCTATCTGTAAGAGGAGTCGTGAGATGTTCGCTAACATCAGACGTCAGTATAAGGAACTTGCAGCCAAGCTGCCAGCAGAACAATATTACAGGTGAGCAGTGACTCAGGACTGGTGTGGTAGGTTCTTCAGAATTGTGATGATCTGTTATCGGAATTTAGCCACAAGATATTTCTCTGTAATCTAGATGTCTGACTATCTTATTCATCACTTTCCCTTTCCTGTAGAGTTAGTTGACAAAAACCTCTTACCTAGCGGAACCATTTAAAAATCTATACACATATTTTTACACATACATGGTACAAAATACATACATAGGAGTGAGAGCTGATATATGGTTTGTGTCCGTTTGTTTTGGCCATTTCTAATTTCTGTTACTTTAAGAGTCTCTTAAAGTACAATGTACCAGTGTTGGGGCCATGTGTGTCTGGTGGCAGACTGTTCCAGACAGTGGGTCCATAGTTGCCTATGGATCTTCTGATGCTCTCTCGCTGAGGTTTTGGGACCACCAGTTGATTGCTTGTGCTCTCTATGTATGTGTTTTAGGTTCCATGACCACTGGCGGTTTGCTAACCAGCGCTGTGTGTTCCTGGCAGCCTTCCTGGTGTACCTGGAGTCAGACAAGCTCATCACCAGGGAGGAGGCAGCAGAGTTACTGGGAGGTGTGGCTGGGTTATCTTATTATGTTTACCTTCGCAGATAGCTCAATTGGTAAGAGTGCCTGCTTTGTATAATGTAACTGGGAGGATGTGAGATCAAACCTTGACCGGGCCACGGCATGGTACATACTGCTTTCTCTGCTTAGCACTCAGTATTCTATCTATGAGAAGAGCTACGAGCAGACTAGCCCCTGCTGTAGTGTTTGCACAACTGTGTAGCACCAGCCCTGTGCTCTGCATGGAGTTGAACAGGCCTTTTATGAATGTTGTCCCCCATGTACAGTACATGAGAGAAGAGAAGACGGTTTCCACATTGACCTGGATGACTTCCTGATGGGGCTTCTTCAACTGGCTAACGAGATGGTATGTAAATTAGCGTTAGTGTTGTACATCTCAGCAATTTGTGCATGCACACAAAAAGATTATTAGGATATATGTATAAGAAATCTCTTCATGAATACACTCGTGTAACTTTGCCTAAAATCCTATTGTTCTTGATATACATTTTGTACACGTAACTCTGCTGTTTGTACCTCAGTCCAGATTAGCAGTGAACAGTGTGACAGCAGGAGACTACAGCAGGCCCACCAAGATTGCCAACTTTGTCGCAGAACTGGACGCAGGTTTGTTTATATTGGGGTGACAAAAGACTGTACAAGAAGGTTCTTTATTCCACAACCAGGGGTTTTCACATCCAACGTTTTGGTGACCGTCTGTGACCTACTTCAGATTGTTGTCCTGAAGATGGTGACCGTCACAGAAATGTTGGATGTGAAAACCCACTGGTTGTTAGGTAAACAACCCTCTTCAACAGGTTTTTGTATAGATTAGATAAGGCACCTCTAGTGTATGAATCATCATATCCAACCTACTCATATGGAAGATGGACCTTGCTCATTGGCACAAGTAGACTTTTTTTTATCATTCAATAGGCCACCTTTCCTGAGCAGGTTGAGAAAGCATTACCAGGTTGTGTTGTTGTTTGGCACTTTTTTATGTATGTTTCCGATCTTCAAAGTGCATTAACAACCTAGTCCAGGTACATACTCCCCTGGTTATGAAGGACACCCATACTCATGTATTTTTTTTGCTTCCCAGGCTTTCGTCTGCTGAATCTGAAGAACGACGCCCTTCGTAAGAGGTTTGATGGGTTGAAGTACGATGTGAAGAAAATCGAGGAGGTTGTGTACGACGTGACAATTCGCGGGCTGAATCCCCCGCCGGCTCAGAAGCCAGAGGCCCCTACAGAGGAGCAGTAGCTTACAGGGTTGTATAACTTGTAATGAATATTACATTGCTAGTGGTGCAGATGTTCAAGTTAGTTTTGTTCCGTTTGTAGTTCTTGTGTCTAATGTCAAGAAAAGTATTGCAATAAAACAAAAATACAAGTATTTGAATTCTTATTTCTTCAAGTTAGTTTTGTTCCGTTTGTAGTTCTTGTGTCTAATGTCAAGAAAAGTATTGCAATAAAACAAAAATACAAGTATTTGAATTCTTATTTCTTCAGTTTTTTTGTGTAAGTTACTAACTCATTAAAATCTTCTTAAAGATCTATCAGAACTCCTGAAAGGACTTCAGTTTCTATGTAATTTCTTCAAGTTAATATTGTATCAACACATCACAACCAGGACAATTGATGACACAGTACTGATGACATAATTGCACACCTTTATTGCCTGCTGTATTATTTCCTCATGGAACCCAACGCTCCTGTTCTTCCTTTGTAGTCTCCACTGACAGACTGGATAAGTCTGTCATCTTTCTGTTAGAAATATGCATTTTGTATTAAGTGATTTCAGCATTAAAAAACAAGTTGGAAAATATTGTTACCAAGCATGCAGAATCACACACACAATACCATGTCTCAAAGAGAACCTATCAATATGATAGTATTATATTAACAATATTGTTCACACTAAAGTCACCCTGTTTCTAGAGTTTCTGTTTCTGTCACACCTTCACCAAAAGATATAATAGTTATGTGCTAGTCATTACAGCAGGTCTGTTTTCTCATTAGGCTAATGTGGGAATGGTTTCCGCAGGGGCGAAGCAGACAATGCAGTAGTTGTTCTCGTTGTTGGTCCAGTGGGCTTCTACTGTAAAACCACTCTTCTTCGCTAGGTGGTGCAGCTGCTTCAGGCTCCACTTGCAGCTGTAGTTCTGCCCTTCACACAGGTAGAGCTTCTCGCCATCTTGGAAGTCGATGGCAGGCAGATGTTTTCCTGGACCAGAGAGAAAATTATCATGAAAACGACATCAACTATTTAAAAAAGTCAAAGATTATTTATTGGCCACTTTCATCAACCATTGAAACACTGTTGCAAACGGTACAAAGCAAGAGATAACCTGAGCACAAGCACACTCACCGAAGTGCACACGCTGGTTGCCGTTACTGCTGAGGGACAGTTGGATGTAGCTGGGCGTGTCCCCATCCGCTGGATTCTCCACAAAATCAAAGTTGTACTCAAATTTCTCCTTCTTCATGTCTCCTCCAAAGTCCTGGGATAGATGTAGAAGAATCTCAAGTTGATATATAAGTGGTTGGAACAAAGCTAAAGGATCCCAAATGTTGACCCGAAATCGTACAGTCAAACTTGTACAAGTGACCACTTCTACTTCTACCACATTTTGGTCACCGTGGTCCATTAGATAGTTTTTCATTGACACAAGCATTAAGAATCCTGTCTATAGTGGCCACCTATCCACATTTTATCGGTCCCCCGAGTGCCATGGTCTTCTTGGGCAGTTTGGACTGTATTCGTAGGCCTGTTTGAAATCTATTGGCAATGGAATAATCAGCAAAAATGGACACCAACATGTCCGGGGTACCTGATTCAGACGACTGATGAGGTTATCTCGTAACCATGGCGACCACTGGGCATCGTATGCCTTGGACAAGGCCTCTCGGTCAGTGTTCATGTCCAGCCCGAGTACGAACCTGTCCTGAGCTGCAATGCAATGATCATGAATTACGATGAATTGGATTTACCAAGTAAGTCTGGTATAAACGTTAACGGCTACTTAGGCGATAAACGGCACCAGCATAGTGCCACAAAGCCGAATATGGCCCCCCGAACACTGCCGAACTCCCCCCAACCATGGTTAGGAGTAGGTTGGGAGCAAGGTTGACTGTGGTTGGCTGGTGTTCGTCGAGGTCGGTTACTGTTCAGCTGCGCCAGCCGGGTGTGGACGGGAGGTTCAGCCATGGTTGGCTGGTGGTTGGCTGGTGTTCGGGAGAAGGTCGGGACGTGGTTGGCAGTCAAATTTGACTCAAAGTTAACTCAAATGGGATTCGATTTGTATCGAAATGTAGGCGCGGCGTAAATCTGGTCAAACTGCCCTCGAACTTCAGCCAACCTGGCTGGTGTTCGGGAGAAGGTTCTGAATGTGTGACAGGGGCTTTAGTTCTGAATGTGTGGGGGGCTTTAGTTTTCAGTATAAACGAAACTGTGAAACTGAAGACGCTCACCACCAAGGTGCATCCTGATGTCCATCATCATCTTCAGCTGTTCGGAGATCGGGATGTTACTGAAGCTGCTGCCCAGGAAGAGCAGCATCTTGGCTTCCGGCCGGGCGGCGATGTGCCGAACCCCGTCCATGTACAGCCCGCCGAACGGCTCCACGCTCAGTCCGGGGTAGTCCTGCTCCAACTCACGGCCACAGTCCTCGATAAACTCTGTGTAATAACAAGAACAACAAACAAACAAACAGGCCGAAAAGGCATGAGTATGTGAACTGTCTTCTTCTATATAAGTAAAGGATGTGTGTCTGTCTACCCATTTTTAGATGTTACTTTGTAAAAGACTAGTCCACCGACACACATACACGAACACCTTAACCGCCCCATACACATGATAGTCAATCTATACTCTCCAAGCAGAGGTTCAGGCTTCCACTTAATTTTTGACGTGTTTTCAGGCGTTTTTATCGGGCTTTCTATCTTGTCCTGGTATCCGATGTTTTTTTTACGCCAACCAAACGGGTGTCAAATGGATCTGCCCTGTCAATTTGCTACTGTCTTGTCAATTTGATACTGTCGTTAACATTTGCTACTGTCTTGCCAATTTGAGTGGGGTCGCGTGGCGTAAGCGGTAGGGTGTTCAGCTCAGTACCAAGAGGTCCCGGGTTCGAATCCTACTATGTCACCGATCTTATGCCCTTGGGAAAGGCACTTTACACGACTTTCCTCACTTCACTCAGGTGGAAATGAGTACCTAGCTTCGGTTACGCCTGGTGTGTTACGCCTAAAGGCGGTTTACCGGTTATGCCAAACAAGCAAACAAACAAACAAACAAACAAACAAACAAACAGACAAACAGACAAACATGCAGACAAACAAACAAACAAACAAACAAACAAAAATTGATACAGCTAGCCACCGAAAGGTCTGCTTGCAGACTACATAGTCTGTGCTACTATTACCCTTGGCTATGTCCACTGGCACAAACGTGAAGCTTCCGTGCCGCTTCAACATAGCCTCTATAATCAGCCGAGTTTTCGAGGAAGCTCCGCTCCCGAGCTCCACGAGAACGGCTGGGGACGAGATCTTGCTGGAGATCTCGTCCCCATGGGTCGTTAGCAAACTGTATTCGTGCTCCCACAGTTTGTAGGTCGGCGAGTTATGTACGAGTCTGTGGAAATGGACAAAACAATCAAGCCGAGGAATACGTCATGTCCAAGCAGATGTATGGCTTCGGCTTTCGTGGCGTTTTTTTTCTTTAACAAGTTTGGTCAGTGCAAGGACACATGGGCTACTTCTGGGCACTGATCTATAAACGCTCACTGAAGCAGCATATCTTCTCCCTAAGTCAGAAACATCAAGCTTAGGCAAGCTTGACTCGTAACTGACTCAATAGGCGAATTCGAAGCAGGGGTTATGAAGGCTACTCGGGAAATTACCCAGCCCAGTTCAGTGGAAAAAAAAAACACTTCGCACACAGACGTACCACGTCGAAACCATACATCTGCTTGAAGATTGGGGAAAAAGCAAACATTTTCATGCTTGGTTCACGCTAGCATGGAACACTGGCAAGTGGTCGTCTTCTTGGCATCATTTTATTATGGCTCGCTATTATAGTACTACATTCCTACAGTACTATAGTTGACAATTTCAATTGATGAATATACAGAAGTGTTGAAAATTAAAACTTTTGATCCAACACAAAGAAATTTTCTCACCTAGAGCTTTCGATCAGTCACTCTGGTCTTCTTCAATAGACTGACCCCGTGACGTGACGAGCCTCACTGGGTCAGTGGGTCAGTCTATTGAAGAAGATCAGAGTGACTGGTTGAAAGCTCTAGGTGGGAAAATTTCTTTGTGTTGGATCAAAAGTTTTAATTTTCAACATGTAACTCCCAAGACAGCTGAACTTTCATGACAGTACACAGAATTAGAAGACGTGTACAAATTATATAAGCTACACGAGCGAATTTCCCAGAACATTTTGACGTCAATGTAGCAAATGAAAGGACGGAGAAAAATGGGGCAGAATAGCATGTTGTGTTAAAACTTTTCGGGGTGCGATTTTGGGGTGGTGGAGCTGCAATGTGGTACTAGTGCATATAGGATCACTAAGTCGCATGTTCATAACAAATTGTGGCATTGTCGCTTTGATTATAATGACATAGGAGCCAAAAATATACATTTTTTGGTAAAAAATAACAAAAAAATGCATTTTTCAAGAGAAATCAATAGAGTAGTCAACACTTAGTATGCACTGTTGCATTGTAATTGATAAGTTGCATGTTTGTACCAAATTTAATAATTATTGCTTCAACTGTCATGTCAATTGTCAAAAATGGCAAAATATGCCTTAAAATCGCTCCTGGGCAGAAATGAAAATGCCTCCACGTCTAGATTTGCTTAGATTGCATTCAACTACATGTGTGCCAAATTTGGTGCTTTTAGACAAAAGTGCACAATTTTTCAGCTATGCCGCTGGACTAATAGGTGATCGTCCATACTCACTCCTCGTACAGCTCCGAACCCCGGGTGTCATACAGGTACCAGTGCGGCACGTGTTTGCGGGGTGACGTCAGCCCCGCCACCACCGGCTTCAACTCTTCGGTGATGACGTCGCCTTCGCCGTTCGCCAGCGTTGCCATGGTAACGGTTCCATGTATGGTCCCGTTCGCAACAGGGAGAGGACTGTCACTTGGAAGCCGCTCCGCTTGGGGGTTCATTTTCTTTTCACTGCAGCACAAAGGAAAAAAAATCCTACTTACTTATGCCAATTAGATCCTTATTTGCATCATTATAGTCTAATTATGTCAAGCATCATTTAAAGTATATACCAAAAATAACGACGATCCTACTTTAAACATTTTAAACAAATGTCCCTGCAGGTCCAAAACAAGCTGCTAGGGGGCCCAAAATCACGTCACTTCTACCCAAGCACAAGCAAGAGCTATCTACCATGCAAAATTAGTGACCCTAGCATGTCCAGATCGCGAGATATCAAAATTGGAAGTTCCGCTGCGGTGCCCTGACAAAAACTTTGTCTCTTTGCAATTGCCCTACGTGTATTGCTGGTATACAAAGCTAAGTTTATTCTCTCTATCAGACTACGTATATATACTTTCGTCCTCGAACTTCTTCCGCATGCTATTTTTTTTATGTCAATCAGGGAAACAAGGCTGCTTTCAAACTACGTATTCTGAGATCAGACAAATAAACATTGAGTCAGTCCTTAGTGTTAATCAAAATACCTGGTATGATTCATCCACATCCGCGACGAGAAATTCGAAAAGGGCGGTCGGGCCAGGACCAGCGGAATTTTTATCGATATCGTTAGAATGGCGCTACAAAACGAGATATCTATCCTCTCAACTGCGTGAAAACTCGCGCCATATTGCACGACTGATAAACCAATCAGAGCGCAGGTTATCTGAGGTGAACCAATCAGATGTGGTCTTGCATGCGGTAATGTGTGTATGTAGAAAATGGCGCCCGTGTGATTTGAAATGGTAGTGCGCGCGCAGCGCGGAAAATCCGTTTTACAAGCGGTTTTACAAGTAGAAATCCAGCTGTTTGATGGCTGGTCATTACATCTACGAAAAATTCACGAGGATTTTAGCATGATTTTTTGGGGGGCGCCACTGCACTTTATTTTGTACAAATACAGGTGTTGCCGCTCCAATAAAAGCGGGATTTAACAATAGCCAAATTCCATGCAGGTCAGTGCTCTATCTGTCTGGTATACTGTCTGCCATAACAATGGCGATAGATGTTAGATAAGACCAAGGATCAAATACCTTTGTTAAAGCAAGGAGGTTTGAACCTCCTTGGTTAAAGCAAGGCTACGTGCTCTTCATGCGTTTTCGCACGAGCAAATTCGGGCGAGGAAGCGAGACAAACACCGCACGGCCCCGTCTTTTCTTCGCCTTGTTCTTCACCGTTCACGGCAGTCCAACTATAACAGCGACCACACTAGCTACACGACATTCCTCGCCTCACTCAGGTAGACTCCACCTCAGGCCTACGTGCTTTGGTTACTTAATATTTCTACTATTTTTAAGAAGAGAGAGGAAGTCGAAAGTGTATATACATATATATATATACATGTTTATGTATATGATTGTTAACATGTGGCCTGTATTTAGCCCAGTGGGGCAAAAATATACAATAACTAAAGGTCTTCATTCATGCATTCATTCTTAATAGGAGGTCGTGATCATGAGGCGTAAGGAACCTGGAGGCTGTCCAGAGAAGGGCGGCTCGTTTTGCCCTCCGCCGCTACAGACGGCAGTCTAGTGTGTCTAACATGTTAGTCACACTCGACTGGCCTTTGCTCGTAGAAAGGAGGCGAAACGCCCGCTTACAGATGTTTTATAAGATCACAAATAACATTGTAGCTATGCACATGCCGCTAGCAAGCAAGGGGCTACGAGCTCCCTCCCGCACTGAAAACAGCTTAGCCCTCCACCCTCCAAGCTCACGAGCTGACTATCACCTAAGGCCACAGCAAGTAAATTTTATGGATGACATCCTCGCGCGCATTGATTTTCGCCTGATTTCAGAAAAAAAAACAAGAAATTTTGTTGCCCTGCGACGGTGGTCAACATGCCAAAAAAGGGCAAATATGTCATGAACGTCCATCTGCAAGACAAGGCTCTGATTTATTCTTTTATTTTTACTTTGATACAATGTTGTATTTTATTCATTTTATATTTTATATTTATATAAAATTCATAAATTTCATATTTATATTTTATAATTAACTCGCTGTCCAATGGGAAAGCGTGTGACGTCGATGGTATTGCTGCGGAGCACCTGAAGTATGCAGGGCCCCGGCTGGTTACATTACTGTCACTATTGTTCTCTGCCGTGCTCCGGCATGGGTGTATTCCTTCCAGGCTTCTCAATATCGTTTTGATTCCCATTATTAAAAATCAAAATGGTAATGTAACAGATAAAGACAACTATCGACCAATTGCGGTCTCCAGCCCGATTTGTAAAGTCCTGGAATCACTGCTCTTACAACGCCTAGAGGAACACCTTCATAGCCCGGAGAATCAGTTTGGTTTTAAGAAACAACACGGTACTGATATGTGTGTATTTGTACTGAAAGAGGTAATTCGCTACTACCAGAAACGTGGCTCTCCTGTATTTGTATGCTTCCTCGACGCTACTAAAGCATTCGATCGTGTGAACCACTGGTCACTCTTTAAAAAATTAATCGATAGGAAGATACCAATGTACCTAGTTCGATTACTTGTAAGTTGGTATAACACCCTATCATTTAGAGTTCGTTGGGGCACTACCCTATCAGATAAATTTTCTGCAAGCAATGGTGTTACACAGGGGAGCTTACTGTCCCCCTTTCTGTTTAACGTGTATATATCCGACCTTAGTATTAAGTTAAATTCTAGTGGAGTTGGTTGTCATATAGGCAACACCATTGTAAATCATCTTCTATATGCTGATGACCTATGTGTTATCTGTCCATCTGTAAAAGGTCTGCAAAAACTTATCTCAATTTGTGAAAATTTTGGTGCGGTTAACTGTATCCTATTTAGCGAGAAGAAAACCAAATGTATGTATTTCCCATGTGTTAAATTCCGTCTGTTAAGTGCGCCACCCTCTGTTAGACTCTATGGTACAAACATACAATATGTTTCATCTTTCAACTACTTAGGTAACCATTTAACCCCCAACCTGTCTGATGATGAGTCTATCCGGTCTCACATCAGAGGCTTTTATACAAGAGCTAACTCTTTGGTTCGTAAATTTAAGTTTGCATCTGCTGAAGTTAAGCGCACTTTGTTTAATGCATACTGCTCTTCCATGTACTGTGCTCAGTTGTGGTCTCAATACTCGCTGGGCACAATTCGTAAATTACGAGTAGCATACAACAATGCTTTTAGAATTTTGTTTGCTTACAGGAAATATGATAGTGCTAGTCACATGTTTGTAACAGCTGCAGTTGACACTTTTGAAGCCCGCAGGAGAATATTAACACATTCCTTTGTCACACGCCTCCTCAGCTCAAACAACGGCTTCATAAAACTTGTAATTCATTCTGATTCATTCTCTCTCAGCCACTTCTGGAAACATTACGTCAACCTGGTATTCAAACAGTCCACACTTTAAAATTCCATTACCACTGTATTTTAGCTTTACTTTACATAACTGTATTTATGTTTGTACACCTGTATTCGTTTTTTAAAATTTTATGTAGTGATATGGGCCCTGTGCCTGCAATAAAGAATTGAATTGAAATTGAATTGAATATGTGATGTTGCCACTGAATCAAAACCATTTGTACAATAATTGAAAATTTTCTTTAGTCACTTCTTTTTTCAAAGTTGTTTCAGAGACAAATCGGTGTTGTAACAGTTGGCACAATATAGGTAGAGTATGGCTTCCACACAGTTCGGTTTATGAGTCACTCTGTCAGTGATTGAGCCCTGTGTTCTGCCTGGTAGGCAGTCTCTCAACTCAGAGACCACCAGGGATCCAGCAAACTTGAGGCGCAATTCCTTGTGTTTAATGCCGAGTGTTGACAGTCCAGGGTGTTCCATTAATACCCAGTGTAGTATCTACCTTGAAGATGGTACAGCAAGCTCCTTTTTTTGTTCTATTTAATAAAGACACATCTGCAAGGACAGGTAATACTGTTGAATACAGCCATAGAAGACCTGTTGGGTATGATATCATGTTTCTTGTTCAACGAGGTTTACAATCTCAAAATCTGAAAATGTAGGAATCTTGTTTTTTTTGGCCTGCCTTGTTTTTTTTTCGCCCTCTCGCATTGATTTTGGAGTCTCCAGAGGATGTCATCCATAAAATTTACTTGCTATGGCCTAAATTCCTTCTTCTCTAAAACTGTTAGAGAATGGAACCACCTACCAGATAGTGTGGTTAAAGCCAAGTCACTGCAGGCATTTAAAAATGCCATTCACACCTTGTAACCCCAAACAAGAGTCACGGGTACTCACCGCCACCCAGCTGGCGGACAGGGAGTGGCGCCCCTGCCCACTGAGGAGCTTGTAGTCTGTAGCCAACAGACTACAACAACATACATATATACATATACACAATACAAAATAAGAGCGACACCCCAAATCCAAACCAAAAACCCCTACCCCTCACCGTGCCGGAGCCCTCAACTTATTGAGGTTGTGCACGTATGGGAAAGAAGAAGAAGAAGAAGAAGAAGAAGAAGAAGAAGAGCGCTCGGCTCGGAACCAAGAGGTCCCGAGTTCGAATCCTGCAATGCCACCGATCTTCTCTTGGGAAAGGCACTTTACACGATCATCTAACTCAAATGAAACATGAGTATTGTCTATTGCCCTCTGCGTTGGTGGCGGCATGAAATAAGTTGAAAAAAAATTGAGTCTGCCGTCACCATGCCCGGTGTTAAATGTTGGAATACTGGAAAAAAATGGAGATCCCCGACCCGTATTTGAGGGGCCACACATGATAAAGAACCCGAGGTTAAAAAAGATGTACTTACCGAAAAGACTAGGGATCCTTCCCGGTGTGAGTGGTTCAAAAACGTTACAGTTACAGTCCTATATGCAAGTGGCACCTGGGTACGTATTGAGATCGCCTGAGTTAGCGAGTCAACCCCAACGATTGTTAGCTCCTCACAAGTCAGCCCAAGAAGAGAGTATATATAGTCGGCTTTAAGTTGAATTACGATGCCCTGCCCAACCAGTTAAACCGCATCACCGTCTGTCGTCACGTACGTGCCGTGGGCTTTGTGGGAGAACAAAAGCGGTTTCTAACAACAATTTTGTAACCAAGGAGGTTATCTGAGGGCAAGGACATTATATACATATAATATTAATGTCCTTGCTGAGGGCTATAACCTCCTTGAGGTAACGTTATATGTCATGTTTTACACGAATTTTAGTCGCATAGCCATTCTGTATTACTTACTTTGGCCTAAAAATAACTTATTTGTAGCTGATGAAATTGGTGAGTTGTATTTTTAGTGGTCAAAATAAAGTAAAGTGTACGTGATAATAATCTTCATTGTGTTATACACGTTGCCAATCCATTAAGTGGTAATTCCACACAGGTGTTCTAATGATTTCAATGATCTCCAAGTTATGATCCATGATCAATCCTCCACTGATCAACAAAACCCATGTTCTGTCAATGATGTTCTGACGCAATCTTCGGGTGGCGTATTGGATACTGCCCTGCCAATATATATATATATAAATGATACCGTTTTGCCAATTTGATGCTGTCTTGCAGACACCAAAAGATCTGCTTAATTGGAGATTACGGTTTGGGTTCCCAAGGTCGGGATACAGCAGGCTTACACATTTAAGAGGATGCTATGATTATATTCTGGCTCTATGCCTTCAATTCATCCGATTACAAAATACATAGCGTTTGTAATCTTTTTGGGGGAAAAAGATGACAACATTGGCTCGTTTTTAATCTCCAAGCAGATCTTTTGGTGGCTGCAAAGCAGTATAAATATGGTAAGACAGTATCAAATTAGCAGGGTTGTGTCCATTTGCCACTCGTTTGGCTGGCAAGGCAAGGCAACAAACAAACAAACAAACAAACAAACAAAGAAACCCGTTTAGCTGGCGAGGAATACAACAAAAACAAAAACAAAAAAACTGCTCCCGTCATGAGGTTTCGGAGGATTTAGTAAAAGGATGAAGCGATTTGTAGAAAAGTCATTATGGATCATCCGGACCAAGACAGGCTCATCTCAGGTCCAGACAAGCTTGGCTAGCGCTGGCCTCTCTCCGACCTCTATATGCTTTATCAACGGACAACTTACAAGATACAAGATACAAGATACAAGATGTCTTTATTGGTTTGTCGCAGTTTCGTGAACTGAATTAAAAACCAATGTACATGTCAAACCATGTTGGAAGAAGACATCCAACAAGAAATTATCGCATTTACACATTTCATTAAAAACCGTATAGATGTTAGAATCATGGACAAAAATATTCCACAAAAACATATTAAAATCCATATCTACGTCACGTACAGAATACTACTAGAAATCATACTCGTTTAACAGTCGTGTGAGGTATGGTATTGGAGACTGTCTGTATCTCTGAGTGTTCGCCTTTGGAATGTTCAGAAGATGAATCAGTCCTTCCTTCTAAAGATCGCAATGTCGTTTTATAACATCTTCTGAAACTTGCTCTTTTTCTAATACACAATCTCAACTTCACTGCAGGCAGAGTGTTTAGTGCGCGCTGCGTGTAACGTTTCTGTGAGCATAAGGCAGCGCGATACAGTCGATGCAGTCGCCTTGATTTTGATTTGTTCGTGTGGGCCTTCGTACTTCTTAGGCCACGAGCAGGACCGATTCTCAAGGCCGAACCAAAAATTTTATTTGGTCATTTCAGAGCACCTGTGCTCGTGCTATTCCGGCGCCGCAGGATCTCAGGCGCGGTCGCGTGGCCGCTCCCCTTCGGCCAGGCTGCACGTGAAATTCTGCACCAGTCCCCACAGCAGGAGGCCGATATGATAAATATCAATATTTCACTGTTTGGGCTGAACCAAATTTGCTAGACGGGAATTGCATCAATGTGAAGAACAATGCATCGTTGCTTTCATACCCTTGATAATATTCTATAGGGCAAAAACATTCATCAGAAACTCAGATGGGTGTCACTGTTGTTGTTTTTTGCTATTGTAAATCAATAATGTAACTCTTGAGATTGGTACCAATCCCCCCATATCTGAATGGACTCACCCACCAATCCCAGCGCACAGTGCTCTCCAAAATGGCGGACACTGGATGAAAACAAAATCTGCTTTCTCCGAAATTTCCCAATTTTCTTCATTTCACGACAGCCCACCCTTCTCAAAAAATCACCAGCCATCCTCAAGATGATATTCTAACTCAGGGTGACAAAATTTTTACAGTTGCAATCGTACATTTTCTTTAAACGCGTGATTTTCGACAAAAAATACCCGGCAGCTGTATAATTTTTTTCCATGACAGCTGGGCTCGAAGTGAGCCAGCTCTCTGCGGAATTGTTCGTTCCTTTGTGAATATTTTCCTGGCTCATAACCTATGGAAGTATCCGGACATCCCGGGTCGTCCCTTGTCCCCTGAGCTGGCGGGCGGACTGAGGAGAGATGTCCGAGTACAGCTTTGACGGCAGTGAGGACCAGGAAAGCGAGGACTGTCAACTCGTGGTACGTCTGGCGCACATGTCCACAAGTTAATCTCCAAGCAGATATCTTTTGGTGGCTGCAAAGACAGTATCAACTTGTCCAGGCAGTATCCATTTGTCAGGCAGTTACCATTTGCTGGCGTAAAAAAAAGCTTACCAGTACGAAACACTAAGCCCGATAAAAACGGCTAAAAACACGTCAAAAATAAGCCGAAACCTAAACCTCTGCTTGGAGAGTAGTGGTAAGGAACCATAGCGTCTGGCGCACGTGTCAAATTATCAACATAAGGCCACAGCAAGTAAATTTTATGGAAGACACTCTCCGCAGACTCCAAATTTAATGTGATAGGGCGAAAAAAAAAGATTCCTACATTTTCAAATTTTGAGATCATTGAGGCAACAAAACATGATGTCACAACCACTCAGGTGTAAATGAGTACCTCACCAGGACTCCAGGAAGAATAGTGTGAATTAACACACTAATGGAGATCCTCATAAAAACCAAACCAAAAAAAAAAAAACCCAACAGGTTTAAAGATTAAATATGGTGCTGCCGGCCTTAATGACAATTTGGTACATATAATGGCATGTTGATTAATTGGAGTATATGACCCAATTTACACCTGGGCAAAAACCCATCGGTACAAAATTTCAAAACTGCATATGCACATAAGTGTACGAAAACTGCGTACATAAAATTTTCCTGCGTGTAAATCGGCCTGCTTTGACGTACGTCAAGAACATATGTCATATCGATTTACACGCAGGACAAATTTGAAGTACGCAGTTTTTGTACGCTCCCATGCATACGCAGTTTTCGTACATCAGGGTTTTACTTGCGTGTGTAAATCGGGTCTATACTTGGTAAGGCCACCCCAATTCAATTTGTTGCTTCTCGGATTCGCCTCTTCATTTTTTTCTGATTTGCAAAAAAAATAAAAAATTCTGGTTCTGAATCAACTCAAAAATGCTCATATTTTGCATCCAACAGTTGAAGAAAGTCCTTTTCTTCCTAGTTGTTACAGTTGTTACATCTACCAATGCAGTGGTTTGATTAAAAGTTCAAAATTCATTGTTTAAATTTTAACCCAGTCTTTTGTGACTTGACTTCATGGCACCTCCCGATTGTGTTGTCCTACAGAACTATGCCCCAGACGTCCTGAGCGAGCTGGTAGATGATGTCATCCTCGGCCTGTGCTTCGACGTCCACCGCTCCTGTAAGATGGGAACATTCTTCGTGGACGACGTGGATCCTGCGTAAGGCCGAGGCTTGTTTTCTTTGTGATAAGGCCATCATTGAAAAAAATGAGTGAAGATATACATTGTATTGCAAAACTTTACAAAGACACATAGCTAAATATTGTTCATTTTTATTTGTATAAATTAATCTATTCCAACTGCTCAAAGTCAAGTTTGATACTAGTCTGTCCTACATGTTAAGGTCTTGCTTCCTCTTAAAGATTAATTTTGGGAAGACTAGTCAAAAAGAACACAAAGAATCAAATTCAATGCCGTGTGATAACAAATTTGTTCTCTTTTTTTTCAGAGAGCTGAAAGAATTTGGTAAGTAAACAAACCTAACTAGTAACTTCCTGCTACTTTCATTAAACCAAAAAACAGGCCTTTATTATTAAGAAATATTGAAAATATTCAATTAGAATCAATAAAAGAAGTTAATAGAATGTTGTGACATTTGAAAACTTTCTACATTGTACCACTCCCAGAAATAGTTGACCAAGTGGGCCTGGATATATTTGGCCAGCCGGTTTCGTCCAAGAAACAGTACGAGTGTGAATGCCCGAACTGTGGCCGGACCATCTCAGCCAATCGGTTTGCTCCCCACCTGGAGAAGTGTATGGGCATGGGCAGAAACTCCAGCAGGATAGCCAGTAAAAGGTGGGAAGAATGTTTGCTACATCCTGTCATGATGTAACGTAGACTTTTAGATAAAAATAGGTGTTATTGGTTCACTATGCACTAAGGCTAGGTGTTACTGGTTTACTCTGCACTGAAGCAAAGTGTTAGTGGTTCACGGTATACTGAAGCTAGGTGATACTGGTCCTCTGTGTACTAGAGCTAAGTGTTACTGGTTGACTGAGTACTTAAGCTAGGTGTTAGTGAACCACTTTGCGCTGTATCTACGATGTTACTGATTCACTATGCACTGAGGCTAGGTGTTACCAAGGAGGTTATAAATCCCTGATTTGTAACCTCCTTGGTGATACCAGCTTACAGTATACTGAAACTGGATGTCACTAGTACTGGTTCACTGTATTTGCATTTAATGTTTTTAATTTAAAAAAAACAAAAAAAACCTAGACTTTTAGATATGTCTTAGTCTGTGTGGTAAACTTGAGAATGAGTTATTTAAAGTCAGCAACAAAAGCATCATTGCATGTGAAGTATGCTATGAGTACATCAGGAAAGTGAACACAATACATACATGTGTATTCTGAATTTATGTGTTCCATACTTCAGTTTTATATGCTTAAAGGCAATACTGATTACTAATTAGGCAATACTGGTGCGAGCGTGTGAAAAAAAACTTGGTCAAAAAAAAGGAAAGAGTATGGATCCATCCCATGTAAGTGGATCAAACTTTACAGTCCGGTCTTGCGCAGCTTGTACTTACTGTACAAAACTGGCGGTTATGCGAAACAAACAAACATGTGTATGATTCCCTGGTCCCTCCCCTAACTCAGGCTCCAGAACACAGGCAAGTGCGAGTCAGAGGGGGATGATGATGATGACAATGACTGGACGTACGGAGAGAAGAAGAAGAAAAAGAAAAGTGACAAAGTAAGGAGGATTTCTGTTTGTCAACATCTGTTCCCATGGTAACTGGAAACATTTATGAGTTGTTCATCTATAAGATGCCGTATGAACTAGGGAGATTGTTTAAAAGTGACTAAGCATGCTGGTGATAAATGGAGGTTGGAAAAAGGTAAAGCTAGAAGAAAATTCTGGAGAAAGAAGAATGTTCTTTGTTTGAAAGTGTAGTATTCATTTTCCTAATAAGTCTCCTTCACAGACAGTCACTCTGTCCTCAACCAACCGACAAAGCAATCAGTATTGTTGAAAACACACTCTTCTTAGCAGAGGTAATGATGTTCTTGTGTTGAAGAAGTGTACATGTACATGTGCTCTACAGAAAGCGAATTCCCCTCGCCAATCCAAGCCGTCCAAATCCAGCAAAAATGGAGACATTTCCAGTGTGAGCAGTGTGGGGTCAGACAAGGTGAGGTCGTATGTCCGACAGTATTTGAAGGGAAAAATGCTTTCATGTCAATTTCTGCAGCACAGAATATTAAATAGGACTGTCCATTCTTAAAGGCAACAGAGTTTTTTTGTTGATTTTAAATTGTATATTTTGCACAGTCATTTTAATCACACTTCCCTACAGGCTGTAGCCTTGGCAGTTCTACTGTCGGTGAAGACTTTTTAATGGTGTGACAGTAACTATTACACTCAAATTATGGGTACATGTATCTCTGAAGAGATGGACAGATGTCTAATACTGTGTTCTGTGTGCATCTGTATTTGATTTCAGTCGTCTGGTGGTTATGTGAACTACGAGGCCATGAGTATTGGTAAGTAACCTGTCTTAGTTACACTATGCTTATGTTAACATATGTGGAGACATTGTGGAAACATTGTTGAATCATTCACAGTGTGGATGTTTAAGGATCAGAATGTACGGCGACAATTTTGCTCAGAAAGATATAGCAATTGTTACGTCTGGGTACAGGTATATTCTCAAAAATACTTCCTGGAAGTCTGAAATTTCTGATTTCTTGTTTAGGATGAGCTGGTTTGAGCTGGCATGTCTATTTTCGTGCCATGTTGCTGTTGTTTCGCCACATGTCTTGTCATTTGCAGAGGAGAGGAAGGCGGTGCTAAAACAGATCTGTGGCGTGATCTCGGAGCACACCAAGCGGATGTGTACGCGGTCCCACCGGTGTCCGCAGCACTCGGACGAACAGAGAAGACAGGTCAGGCTGTACCTGCTCGGCAATGCTGCTAGGTGAGGAACCACTCTTTCTCCCCGCTGCATCTTTTCTCCGCTCTCTTCATGATGCAGTGTACGAAATACTTTTTTGAGCCAGGTTGCCCAGTGGCAACCTAGAATGAAAGCTAGGTTGCCCATGAAAATTCCAGCTTGCCCCGAATTTAAACTCTTCTACATTATGATTAACTTTGTTAGAATGCAATGTGAATTTATACATTTCTGACACAGAGTTGTTCCCCCTTACCTGAAGTGATGAGCTCTTCCATGGGAACTTCTCAATAAACAGTTCCCAATGGAAGAGAGGGGCATCCTTACCACAAAATTTAAGTAGTGCACTGGGCTACCTGGGTGTAGAAATAGGTTGCACCAAGCAAAATATGGTTGCACAGAGCAAGTGTGCAACCTAGTATTTTGCACGCTGTGATGACATTGCAAGGTCATGTTTTCGGTGTACAAAATTTCTCTTCTTGCTTACAGCATTTCAGGTAATACTTAACAACCTCAGGGAAGTGATCATTACCCTTGTACTTATCATATCAAAGTGAATAGTTACAAATTATTTAAAATCTGACTTGCTGTAATCAGAATTTCTGTATTGGATCAAATTGACAGACAGATCTTCCCAACACCTACGTGTACGCCTCAACACACTTTCCTACCTACTTCCTACCTGTACGACACTCTCCCTTTCCCACTTGTAATGCTGACCATGCCCCCTTTCCTTCCCACATTACACTACAACAAACTGACTGTAACAAGGGTATGACTTAAAAATTACACCACCCTCATCATCTACTTTCCATACCCCACATGCTGAAACAGCATACGGATGACTCAATCACTGTTTCCTGTGGATGCAAAATAATCCTCTTTACAATACTCCCATCCTAGGGGTAATAAGTACCAGTACAATATGTAACCTTTTGCAATATGTAACATCATATTAATCTCATCACATCTCATCTCATGTCTATCACAAATTTTGTTAATTAAGTTAGGTAGGAGGAGGGCCCTGTGCAAGCCCTGAAGGCTTCCTACCACCTCCTGCACGTAGTGTTTCTTATTTGTTAATTTCCTACTTTTATTTTTTTTTGAATTTTGTGCAAAACCTTACACCATGCTCTCCCCCCTAGTTCCTTGTTAGACGATGATGTCCATGTGGACATTGACGGCTACGAGGACTCCCCGGTGGTGTCTGCCCCCTCCCACCACCCCAACCTGCCCAAGAGAGACCACCTGGGCAGGTTCATGTCCGCACAGCAGGTCGCTGCCATGGCGGCGGGGTTGCCGTGGGATACCGGCTCCAACTCCCCTGGCAGTTCTGGTGAGTACTGCAGTACTTTCATCTATCGTACAAAGGTTTAGTTTCTTTGCCTTACTGGTGATCATTAAACTTAAGACTAGCACTATGTGTTAATTTCTGACAAGTGTAATATCACCTTAAATTTAGCCTAGATACACTTGATGCAGCAGATCGAACTGCACCTGCGCGAAACTTAGAAATTCACGGTTTTCGTTGGACGTGTGGTCAATGTTGCATCAGAATTTTGCTTGTTGCAGATTATATCTTTTCTGACACAATGAGACATTCTGCAGAAGTGTTATGCACAATACATTACCAGTTTTGCACAGACACAGTATGTTCTGCCGACGTGCTACTTAATGTTACCTTGCTCTATTTGTTAATCAGACACATGTTGCATTTTTGTCAACATAACATGAAGAGTATAACTGTGCACAGTAGGGCTGTGCATGTACACATAGACTGACATTTTCCCTCCCACAGTTTCCTCCATGAGGGTTGTACAGCAGTGGGAGACTATGGGAATGACAACAGGTCCTGCCAGTAACAGTAAGTCTTACAACTTACTTCTGTACTGCATTTTATCTTTAAAAGGTGGACTTTTTAAAGGGGGGCAAAACTAATTTTTTTTTAGTCCACTGCAGTATAATAAATATACCACAAAGTACAATTCTTATTTGTTTGACATTAGTCCATGACAGATTAGCGTTGTTACACCATTTCAAACTTGCACCTTTAATCTAATTTAATCACTGAGGTCTCACGTCGACGTCCTTTGACCCTTGTGACGTCAGGCCGCAGGCACCACGCATCTCACAGCACTAAGTAGCCTGCGGCCTGACGTCACAAGGGTCAAAGGACGTGAGACCTCAGTGATTAAATTAGATTAAAGGTGCGAGTTTGAAATGGTGTAACAACGCTAATCTGTCATGGACTAATGTCAAACAAATAAGAATTGTACTTTGTGGTATATTTATTATACTGCAGTGGACTAAAAAAAATTTAGTTTTGCCCCCCTTTAAATGTAAATGGCTTTGTCCATGTACATAGCTTTGTTTTTCAATCCCATACGGAGACATCAGGGTAGAGACGTTCTGACTGTCTTTTAAGGGAATATCTTTAAATTTACAGACTCCTATCGGGATTTCTGCCATTAGAATCACCCATTCTACCAGCAGAGATCACAATCGGAGTTTCTGTTGACAGAGACTTCGATCGGGATCTCTACTGGTAGAATTGCTGATTCTACCAGATCGGAGTCTCTACCCTGACATATTATATATATATTCATTCTTGACATTTTTATTGCAGTTTTATATTATGCTGTCTAGCTCTATGCAAGAATACTACCATTCTCTTTTTTCATATGGCTATTAAGACAGTAAAGGAAATGAATGTTGAAGCATATACAAGTGGATGTTTTTCTATACAACAGCACTATGTTTACATGTATACCTTCCCTTACATTTCCAGGTAGTGCTAGTGCTAGTGCTAGTGCTAGTGCCCCTTCTAAGAAGAAAAAGAGCAAGAAGAAAGAAGGACACACGCACAAGAAGTCCAAGTCCAAGAATCCTATCTTGCAACAGTACGACCTTCACTGACCTTTCCCATCATGCTCTAGTCCCATGTCCTCTAGTCCATGGCCCTATGGGTGATATCACCTGTGTGACAATGTTGGACATAATTTTTACTTTATATTTACTGTCTAATAAGTAAAGAAAAGCTGCAATTCATTTTTCAGAGGAATGGGGCATTTTTAGATGAGAAAGTTAGCGACGTGACCAGCAGCTATCTTCAGTGTAAAGTAGTGAGATAGTTTGTAAAGACACTTGTAGCAAGATGCAAATTTTTGTAGAAAATACTATCATAGTACAGATGCTGGTATTTTCATGATTTAGTCAAGCTTACAGAAATTGTGTAAACCTTGTGTAATACATGCACTCTGTATAGACAGAGAAGACAAAGCCTGCAGACTGTAGATGTTATGTTGTAAGATATACATCAGATGTTTATTATTTACTATGATTAAGGCAGGCTGGAAACATCCTTACAAAACCAGCAAAGGTGTATTTACTATTTCCATGTAGATTATTATTTGAAGGCGATGCTACACTAAAGACTTTGTGTTAATTTCTGACACTGTGTGATCGTGCTAAGATTTTCTAGTATTTATACCTTTTACTTCTACCAAATGTACTGAGTAACATATACAAGGAACAAGTGTAATATTACCTTAGATTAACGTGGCATTTGATGCTACCTTGCTCTATCAGTTAACCGGTTCATCATCATCATTAATCATTGATCATTTCTATAAGTTAACCGGTTAGTACACATATATTGCATTTTCGTCAACATAACAGATTAGTGGGCATACTTGACAATGATAGTGACTTGAGTTAATTTGATATGAAGTATTTCTGGTGTTGTTGCACCAGTATGTGCGCATTCCCCTTTAGGGTTTATATGATAGCCGCAGACTGATCAGATTGTTAAGAACAGGCCAGGATACAGCACAAATGACTAAGATCTATCTATCTGTCTATCTATCTATGCTGTACTGGAGATCAAGATGAAGTATTTAAGGTTGTAGCTGCATGAACACAACATGTTATACATGAAAAGATTTGGAATTTTTACCCTGACAGAAGAGTGCTTACATATGTACCACCTATAGTTGCTGTGCTCATAACAAGGAAATATTTATGCCATAGTGACAAATAATATTTATTTGTGTCATCCAAGTGATCAGGTAACTATTTATGGTCAAGATGTGATCCAGAATTTTAGCCACTTCTTAGCAAAACGTGTACCTCTGTGCAGGAAGAGATGTATGGTATAGAAGGAAACATACAGAATGGTGAGATACTAAGCTAATGCAGAGACTGGTCTTTTATGCTTAAGATATAAAAACTGAGAGCGGGAAGACAAAATGTAATGATCACAGAAAAATGTACACAGAGTACATGCATCTTGAGGTGTGAAAAAGATGGTAGTATTCTTGCCTATGATGAAAACTTACTTTGAATGCAATTTATTGATTGGAAAAAGTTGAAGATTTTTACTTTCCTTTGCAGTGGTACAAGATACTTGTCTGTTTTCTCTACAATAGATGTTGAATCATGATTGGAGAAAAATTGATAGCAGAAAAGGAAAGTGTGTTGTGTTTGCTTGGCAGTACAAAAGGATGTGAATGTATCACTGTTGATCTATGTGTAGAGGACTAAATTATTCCATCAATTCTTCAACTGTGAGGATAAAACTTGCAGTAACTGATAGAAAGGACATATCATAAGATATCTAAACCTTGTATACATTGTTGAGACCGTTTAATTTCTTACTGTTATCCTTTGTGAAAATATTTAGAAGTACTTTAAAAGACACCCATGTTTCTTTACTTTTGGTCTCAAACAGAAGTGAATTTTGTTTCGTCTTTATTCTGCACTCCTGCAAGAAAAGATTCTACGTAATTTCCCAGTGTTTTTGCATGCAGATTGTAGATGCAGCACTGTTATGTATGATGTTTTTGTTTATGGTTTATATGATTGTAGAAGGAAATCTGTATTCTTTATTTGCATGCCTTTAGACTGAAGGCAGTTAATCTTTTCTATTGAATGAATGTATTCTTTTGTACTGTTTTGTTTATGACTGACTACTGTATACAGTACTTTGTTTCAGTTGGCCAGTTATACCAGTAAGGTATATGTAAGTAAACACTATATGAAAAGTGTTCTAAATACCCAACAAGGGAATTTGTACATGAGTATGTACAATAAAACGAAGGAAGGCCCTAGAAAGTTCTTGTTTCTTGTCCTTGTGTTTGCGGAAACACAGACCCACAGACAGACACACACACACAGATAGACCCAAAACAATATCTCCATTTTTCATGGAGATAATAACGGGATCTTATTAAGCAAATTACACATAGATGACAGCACAACATATTTAAAAGCAGTTAAAACAAGTCGGCATACATAACGTTAAAAGCAGGAAGTCAAACCACTTCCGTTACGCGATATCAATATATATTAGCTCTTATTGAAAAGCCCGCTTGAGCATATAACGTTAGCAGTTTACAAGGTACAGACCACACAGGTCAGCTCGTAGCCGCTGATGTAAGGCGGACAGGGAAGAGAGCCACAAATCGCCTCCACCAGGTACAGCCTGGCTCCAGTTTCGTCGGCAGATGATCCCGGCCTTAGTTGGGGAGCTCCGTCCACACAGATGAAGTCCTTGTGGCTTGGGTGGTCGTGGTATTCCGACATCAGGTATCCGCTGTACTCCTTATTCCACCCCGGAGGACAGGACAGGCGGGCGGGGATCATGACGTGTGCAGACCGTCCGGACACGAGGCACACCGCGCAGGGGACGTCGTAGTTAAAAGGGTTGGTGATGGGCTCCATGTTGTCTGTGGAGAAGTATCCAGCACTGTTAAGCTCATACTCTGTCCCAAACATGTAGCTCTGGTGCTGATTACCAGCCACTGGATTGTTCCACTCCACATCTTCCATAGGCAGGCACTGGTAGTCACCTCCCCCTCCTTGGTGGTTGAAAAATGCACCTCCCACAACACCTATGAAAAGGCAGGATGGGTTTATGAATCGTTTTCGATCGATATCCGCGGAAGAAACTCTTTTTTCCAACAGCGGGAGTTGACTAATGGGTTACAGAGCTTGATCGGTGTCAGGATGAAGCACCTGTCACACATTCAGAACCTTCCCTCTAAAACCAACCGACCAAGGTTGGCTGAAGTTCGGGAGCAGTCTTACCAGAACGCAGATGGCGCCTACCTTTCGATACGAATCGAATTTGAGTTAAATTTGAGTCAACCACGCCCGACCTACTCCCGAACACCAGCTAGCCACCAGTCAACCATCCACACCAGAATGTTTTATGCATTTTGAAACATTCGGCTGGAGCAGCCGAACACCAGCCGACCCAACAATGATTGGGGGGGAGTTCGGCTAGTGTTCGGGAGGCCATACTTCGACTATGTGTGACATGGGCTTAAGGTAAAATAATCTTTTATAGTAAGTAACTTGGGTCTAATCTGTTTGACCTACCGGAATAGATAGTCTTGACGTTGTCGGCACAGTCCTCCCTCCCCCACCGCACGTATACGACCAGCTGGTCGGCCGCTCTCCGCTCCCTGTGTACCCCGCGGCCGCCTGCAGAAGTGCCGTTCCTTCGGTCCTCTAGATCTGTACCAGTTAAGGCGGTCGGTGCAGAACGCTAGGTAATCTGTTGTTGCATTATGTAAAGAAAGACATGCATGATAGACGGCCTTGATTTCGCGGACGTAGACAATAAATTTCCCAGTCCAATTTTCCGTGATAATACACGTGGGTACATTTGTTCCCATTTTCCCAAGGTTGCATCTTTGTTTGTTGAAAACGTTGCCTGGTGAGGTTCTGCGGTCTCGCTCTGGTACTACGCACCTTGTACTTGAGGTAAAAAAAATGCTTTTTTTTTTTTATTCGGCTGAAAATATTAAGTCGGGTCCTTACCACGAGTTTCCTGAGCTTGGTCACCTCCAGCTGCAGGTCTGACATGGTGACGTAGACCAGCGGCATGAGGACGGCGCACACCAGCACCCCGCCCAGACAGCCTCCCGCCAGGAGCACCAGTCCCGTCCGCCGCCCGCCCTGCCTCTTGTACGGCCTGGTCAGGCCCACACCAGCCAGGGAAGGGACCAAACCTGAAAGCTCAGTGAAGTTTCTCTCCATCGTGCAAGCAGTATCAGAAGAAAGTCAAACATTCTCGAAAAGATGATGTTGATGCGACATGTATCATGAAAAATGTATCACGTAGCGGAACGGGTAAGAAGATTTGGCACAGAAAATGTTTTCTTTGATAACTCACCTTGACATTGGTCCATAGCAAGTTTCTCCGAAGACATATTCATGAGACCGATAGGGCGCAAACTTTATTGGTTGACGGAGGAAATAAAGAAATGGCGCAATCCAACAGGTGGTCAAGTTTAACTGCCCAGACGCAAAGAAGCGATGGAAGTTGCTCACTCACTTTAGGGGGTGGGGCTCTCAAAAATGTAGTGAAGCTTGCTGTTCTGTACCAAAATGTTCCATGGTACTTGACGGTGTAGTTCGCATACATAGTTAATACAGGATATCATATTCCCCATTCAAAGACGTACATACATGATAAGCGTATTTTCTTTGAAATTCATTGACACCCCTAATATAAGATCCTAGATGGTCCAGTCCTCGTCTTCTGGCTCTCTGGTTGGTTAGGACAGTGCGTCGCCAGACATCTTTACAAACATCCAGAAAGACTCTTAAGACACGAGTTGATATGATTATAAAAAGGATTCGATGTTTAGGCACCGAGCGAGGAGCCCATGTAACATCATGTCCGCCCGTTGAAGCGCCGCCTACACTAATTTCCGTCTCATAAACGGTCGTCGCCTTTTGAAACGGTCGATGCCATATCGCAGAACGGCTAACTTGAAGTGTATCAGCACGGTCCATGCACGCCGTGATGTTTCGTGGCGTAGAGGGTTAGGGTATAGGTTAGCGTTTTAGAGCTATGCTTTTTTTTTTACCCGGGTTCCAATCCGAGATTGCGCTTTTAATTTTTTCACTACTACCTTTACTATTTTTGTAAAACAAGAAGGCATTAAGCTAGTGCACAGCATTTCAGAACAGAAAATAAACATGGGAATCACGAAAGAGACATCTCGTTTTGTGGCTTTATTGAATGTATATACAGTCTGTGGACACATATAACATGCAACAATCAAGGTATCTTAAGTGTGTATTGATAATTGTGGGCAAGACCGTCAGATTTATCTTTTCTGTCCACAAAACCATTGCAACAAATTATTCTTTACTTACTATCTGTACAATATGTATACAATGACCATACTGTTCAGGTATGTCCTTTGATATGCAACAATCATTAATTTGATAATGGCTTTCATCTGATACATATACATGTATATTGTCGTCAAGGGTAATGGTGTGTAACGATGATATGCAACGATGAACAGCGTCCCTTTGCGACTGACTTAATAAATGCATAAAATATTGCTGGGGTAATGATACAAACAGGTATAGTGTTAAATATATACATGCATACACGTTAATCACTCTTAAAATGTGAAACAATGAAAGTACATTTCGAAATGCTATTCCAACCCTCTCCCCCAAATGAAACAGAATAGGTATATGTACATGGCTTATAGAAAAACTTGTGTTTGTGGCTTTTCTGGTTGATTTGGCACGTTTTTGAGACAGCCTGTCTGTAAATGTTGATCGCCCTCCCCCATGTACAAATGTAATTCTGACTCACAAGAATGGCTGTACAGTATTTATTATTATTACATCGAAAAATTGTCCTTATTGTCCTATGTCGTAAATTTGTAATACGGACCTCTCTAAGACTTTTAGATAACAATCATTGAAGGGCACTTTACAAAAATGTGGAAATCATTTTTTCTTAAATCCAATGCGAATCGGTTTTTTCACTCGTCGTCTGGATCCCTAGCTTTGATGAGTCGCTTGACGTACTCCTCCGCCCAGTCCCGTAACAGTTTCTGAAATGACATAGAGTTAACAAGTCAACCAATCACATCCATGCAAGGTTAGGATTTCTGATCTACATGTACTGTTTCTTAGCTTAGACACCACTTGTACATGTTGGGACTGGTTCGCCCCATTCTCATAAGAAGCCTGTCAGATGATTTTCGATTCTGATTTCTTTTGTTTCAAAGTACGATAATAACCTTTCTCTTTTTTATTTCGATTTCAGATTTTGAAAAGTTAAAAAGCCGTATAACATTACCATTGACATATGAAACTTGTACTGAAGGCCTACCTCGGCATACTCCAAACTTTTCTTGACTTTGCTGTTGCTGTAGATCTGCCGCATTTCTTCATCCGAAAAGATGAACCGCTGCAGTTCCACAGGCACCGGCTAGGGGGAGAAAGTGCACGGTGAACGACATACAGACTGTGCCTACCTCAGCATAATCAAGACTCCTTGACTTTGCTGATGCCACCCCCCCCATTTCCTCATCCGTGAAGATGTATCGCTGCAGTTCTATTGGGATAGGCTAGGGGGCATGTTTAGACAACAAACGAGCCCAATATCAATGAAGCATTTCAACTGCGTTAACAAAATTTATACACGGTGCTCACGATGTTGTGGAAAAAAAGTACACCTACCCATGGCTGTTCCTTCGCTGGTACTGACGCCCTCCGGACGAGGTTTAGGAAGAGCGTGGCCAGAAGTTTCAAGTTCCTCTCCCCAACATCGTCCAGCATCGTAGTGGACAGACCGTAGTCCAGTGGCTTCATCAGTAACTGGGGGAGGAGATTCAACAAGCGTAAGTCGGTGAAGGTTACACATCCAGGTAATAAGATACGCAAAAAACAGTAGCTCAAGCAACTGGATATGATTTTGGAAACGGTCAGACGTTTCAAGTAGCATCCACTACCTATCGTCAGTGTCACTGGGTAAATGTATTTTTTTCGTAAATAAGCGTAATATCAAACCATTTCATAACCAACCAACTAGCTATCCAACCAACCTACCACCCACCCACCCACCCACCCACCCACCCAACCAACCAACCAACCAACCAACCAACCAACCAACCAACCAACCAACCAACCAACCGACCAACCAACCAACCAAACAACCAACCAACCAACCAACCAACCAACCACCAAACCAACCAACCATGGTACCAACCAACAAACCAAACAAACAAACAAACAAACAAGATTTCACTATCAGTCAAAAAGAAATTAGGCAATGTTGATAGATTAATTTATTGACGTGAGAATGCTTCACAAGATAATTGACAACAAAGAAAATTGGCTGATGCACGTGGTAGGTATCAACACGTCTGCAGTGCTTGCAAGGTCTGCTATTGGGCGCTCTTACCGTGGTGATGAGTCCCCTCGATAAGTACATCCCAATCACCAGCATGGCCGCCCTGCGTTTATTTACTCGAACTGTTCTGTCCAGAGCGTCAAACTCTAACTCAGCCTGTGAATAGGAACATTAAGAGTCAATAGATGAATACATATGGATAAATATGGTCAAGTCCGCTGTACATGTACACTGGTGACGGTTAAACAGTCGTGCGACGGTTAACTTTTACAGGACGGTTAACCGTCACCAGTGTAAAGCGGAAAAAGGGTCATATGACGGATTTTTCATAAACCGTTGTGTGTCTAAAGTGAACCGTCATCGGTGACGGACCGTCACACGTCGGTATACCGTCACCAGTGTAAAGCGGACCTTAAAGCAACAAAAGACAAATGAAATAGAGTATACTGTACCCTTTCGAGTTGCCAGAAGTAGCCCTTGGGGAATGTTTTCCTGTCTTGTACCAAATGGAAGATTGAGGCTTTCTTGTTGGTTCCTAGGACCCCCTTGTCCGGCTGTAGGGATACGTTAACAAAATTAAAACACTAGAAAGGTAACATTTGCAAAGCAAATGCATATGGTCTAGCCTAACAAACTACTGCTATGTTTATTCTTACTCAGACACACTCATTATATGGTGACAACAGTCCAACTCTGCCCTGCTACTTGCAACATAATGTATGCATCCGGTTTCATATTCGTTCGAAACAAAGTTTGGTGGAAAATGACAACACGCCTGTTTTATTATTATTATCATTATTATTATTATCATTATCATCATCATCATCATCATCATCATTATTATCATCATTGATATTGTTATTATCCTTATTATCCTTATTATTATTATCATAATTAGTATTAAAGACGAAGATAGATAAACTCTTGAGAAGACCCTCGCTCATACCATGATCTCCGTGATATTGTAGGTGAGGTTTTCGATGATGTAGCAGACCTGGGGAATGGCCTGTCTGGAGTCCACAAACTCCACAACCGAGCCGCGAGCGTCCCGCTAGAACAGCAAATAAACCAGGCATGAAGTTTCACTCACAGCATCGCGTTCGGTCAACGAAAACAGCGCCAAGTTTCAAGTTTCAAGCCACATGTTCTTTACTTGCTATTTTGCACATACAGTAAGCCACAAAAGAAAGGAAAAAAAGAAAATCCATACTATTATTATCATCCATAGTATCAGGAAATAAATTTCTAAAACAGAGCCAACAGTCCGTGAATAGTTTCATCAGGTTGGTAAGTCACTGAATAAAGAGACTCTTTCTACACAACCAAGTGTTTTATTCAGCCGACGTTTGGGAATTAACGCATCTACAGCAGCGACACCTATGCTGCAGTGCAATGGGAACCAGTCAGAATTGCCCTGAGGAAGGTGACAGACGGTCACCGAAACGTTGGCTGAATAAAACACTTGGTTGTGTAGAAAGAGTCTCTTTATTCAGAGCCAACAGTCCCAATTTCATAAGTGTCTCTCTTTTCATGTCTCTGTGTCTCGCTGACTCAAGCACAGCGTCTGATAGCTCTTTGTGACTAGTATGTGCTTTACCTTTGTATCTATGGTTCCGTCCAAGACAGCCGTTCTTAAAATCTCGTTTACAGGGCCTTCCGGCTGGAGGAAAAGAAGCACATGACATTATTAGGAAATATAAAAGTCAAGTTTGTCTGAAAATGGCACAAAACAAAACAAGCAAAAAACAAATAAATAAAACAATTTTGAAAGCCTGTATAAAAGAAAAAAAACACGTCTGTGGGTATTTGTTCTCTCTACCCCCCATGCCAAATTTCAGGTCAATTGGCTGAAAATGACAGAGTTGAATCCACTTGACCAAATGACAGGAGGAGGAGGAAAAGAAACATCAAGGAAAACAATAAATTTCATCCATTCTTCAAGTGAAATATAAAAATGCAACGACTCGATATGCAAGCAAAGGGTTTTAGATCTGATGACTTGATACTCACATTTAGGTATATCCTGTGCAACGCTGACACAGCTTCTTTCAGGTGAATACCAAACAGGAACTCTTCTTCTAATCTCTTCTCTCGATTCTGTGGAAAAACGAGTCAAAACATGCACAATATAGTATTACACAATGCAGATTTCTATTTAGCGTTGTGAAACTGGATGCTATGTTTACCTTTACGTTAAACGGTCGCTTCATGTAATTGATTTCAAACCTTTTTTGCATCCGTGTAAATCTAAGGGCGTTTATTCAATGAAAATGTTTGATGTAAAAACGCTGAGAGCATCAAGATATCTACCTATTATATAGTAAATGATGAATTCCTGACCTTTTCTGATCTTAGCTTTAAAACTTTTAAACTTTATTCTCATACCACTTTGCAGACTTTTTCAGTCTGAATTATGTTGGCATTTACAAATAACAACAAGAAAGAGTACTTATTGAACTCAGCCGACAATCATTTAAATTTAGTTTTAATTTTAAAAAATATAAAATGCGTAAAATATTGATGACTCTTTAAATGACGGAAAAAGAAACGGAGAACAACGTCGATATTTACAGTTTGTCGACTAGCCTTTACAAGTGGCCACAGGTTCATATGAATTTTTCTCAGTACATTGGTCATGTACGTGATGGCTGAGTCAACGAAAATCGACGGATTAAAAATGTCCGCCTACCTTTTTCTGGTTCGCTTTAAGAAAAGCTACAAACCACGCGGCGTAGAAGATATGTCTGAGCTTCCTGAGTAGAGCTGAAGAAGGAGGGAGGGGGACAGTGAGGAAACACATAGTTCCCATTGCGCATGCACAGCCAGGGCAGACTTGAGGCAGTGGTTAGCAGGGCACAGGTGGAAATCGAGGATAGAAGGAAGAGAAGACAGGAAGAGAGAGGAATGAAAGTTTCACGGCAAACCTTTTCTTCCTCATCCGGCGTTGCTGAAAGAGAGACAGAAGGAGGGAGGGGTGAGTAGGCGTGGTCAAGCCGCCCTGGCTGGGCATGACGTCAGTTTGATTGACACAAACGGAGTACGACAGGAAGACAATTTTCTGCTACTTCTTAAGATATGTAACATGCCATCGTTTTTCAAAATGTCAACATGTGTGAAATTTGTGCAGTTTATTACAAAGCTTCGCACGATACAGGTATTCAACGATAAGTTAAATCTTATAAATTCATATGTCGTTTTTGATAGCTTCGAGTTTTACCGGTAATCTAAAGCAGAGGCACACAGAAAGCTGAGGTTTTTTTAAAGGCAGACTCAAGAGCAGAGGCCAGTGTTATTTTCTAAAAAACCATGTGCACATTTTATTGATACAAAATCAACCAACTTCAAGTCAAGTTTCCAATACAATTACTTTGAGTATGGCTTGAGTATGCTTTTTACCTTGAGTATGCCTTTAACAACACACTTTCTTGAAACCTTCGTCAATGCTTTAAATATATCAAAACCGTATAAATGCACTAAGCGTGCCAAGTTATAACGCGCGCAAAACGAGATATCACAAACAGTATGAGGTGTTCTTAATGCAACCAAAAACAAATGTGCGATGAGTTTATTTGTATATTGATTGTGGAGACATCCAAATGCGCGTTATCAGCACTACACGAAGATAAACTTACGTGGTCCGGGAAACGGTATTTTCCGCGCAGGCGGTGGCGGAGTGGGTGGTTTTGGTGCTGGCGTTTCTACAGTCACAAAAAAAATATATAATTTCACTTCTAGTCAAATATATCAATACATTAATGTCTTAATCATGTTTACCTTTATTGTTTTTGCTATGTTTCTCCTTATTGTTATTTCCAAACACGTAATTTCAATGACCTGGACCAGACGTCTGTCACCATGGTAACTAGTGTTGTAGCAGGCACCCTGTGGTGTCGGGTACATTATGTTGCAAGTGGCAGGGCAGAGTTGCACTCGTGTCACCATATGTGTTTGAGTAAGTATAAACGTGAACAGAGCAGTAGTTTGTTAGGCTAGACCTTGTGAAGGTACATGCAAACATTATGCATTTTGCTTTGCAAATGTTACCTTTCTAGTGCATATCTTTTTTTTCATCAACAACGCATCCAATGCTGATACTAATACAGTGTTACCCAAAAATAGCAGTTCTGACAGAAGTTTGATTGACAACAAAATCAAACGACATTTACGTCGATGAAGGTTAGACATCCAGGTAATGAGACAACTTAGCACCCACTACTAGTACTTTTCGTCAGTCATTGATAAAAAGTAGTGGGTGCTACTTGAAACATCTGGCAGTTTTCAAATTCTATCCAGTTTCTTGAGTAACTTTTTTCTTATGCAACCGACCTTTCGACTTTGGCGGGGTGATGACAGTCTGCGGTCTGACAGGAGTGGGCTGGCGCGGTGTGGGTGTGGGGGTCGGCTGTTTTTTAGTGGGTTTTCTGACGGGGGTTTTCGTCTTCGCTGAAAAAGACAGAAGTAATGATTATTCAGCAAAGAGACAACACTGACAGTATTTTAATTGATTATGTAAAAAAAACGATAGAAAGGCGCCAAGGTGGTGATTTGCCTTCCTCACATCTGTTTAGAGATGAACTTAAGCTTGTTGAACACATCACAATCAAACAGAGAAGTCAACATTACAACAAGACTTCTCCCTTGTCGTCAAAAGCTTTCACTTCCGTGTATACATATAAGGTAAGGGTAAAAAAGGGTCCCATAGCCTTTTTTGAGACTGTAGGACAATGCGTGTGTATTCAGCATGGCCTCAAAACTAAGACACGTCATCGAACTAACACCCGCGCCCATTCCTCAGTTTCCTTCAACCGATGGAGTAAGGTGAGAGTGGTTTGCTGAGAAAACAGTTCTAAGACGACACGCTGCCAGGTCTTTGTTCAGTCTGACACACACCGGAGTTCCTTGCCTGTGTGTTCTACAAACAACCGTGTCACTGGAGGACAGCTCCGTGAAAGGGTCGTTCTGGAATTGGTATTTTGGGGACGGAATGTTGCTGTCAAAAGGGCCAAGACAGTTAGTTATGCAAAATATAGTGTCTGGTTTAAATGCACGTGGTATAATACGGCTGACTAGTTTACAAGGACAGATATGCTACTACTACCTACTTAAAGACCACAGGTTTCAGACACATTTTGGATTGTGCTTGAACATTTTCTCTTTCAGGTTGGTTATTTTCAGCAAAAATAACAATGCACAAAGACCTAATCCTGGTAATGTTGTTTGTGTTGTGAAACAGCTCATCATAATTAGAGCTAGGCTTCAAAATAACAAAACTTTTGAATACATTCTACCTTAACTGATTTTTGTTGGCGTGCATTCTGTGTAGCATGCATATACTGTTATTAGTTTGTTTTATCAAACGTTGAATCCTACTTCATTGTAACCTAATAAGGGTTTATATTAATAAGTAAGATTCAATTTTGAAAACAAAACTCGAGCCTAACTAATCTCCAAACAGATCTTTTGGTGGCTGCAAAGACAGTATCAAATTGGCCAGGCAGTATCCATTTGCCAGACAGTATCCAGTATTTTACGGCGCAAAAAAAAGATACCAGTACAAAAAACAAAGCCCGATAAAAACACCAAAAACACGTCAAAAATAAGCCGAAGCCTAAACCTCTGCTTGGAGAGTACAGCCTAACTGCAAGCGAACCTTTTTCTCGTATAGAACCAGAGCTGTGTTATCATTGGGTCTTTTCATTTCAAGCCAACCGTGACGGGCGGGATGTGAGGAGGGCGGACTCCTTTGTAGTCTTTATAAAACACCTGTTAGCACATGTTTTCTCATCTGTCACAGAATTTACTCTGCGTCAGTCTAAAGTTTACTCTGTCACTCTATACGTGTAGGACCGTCCTTTCTTCTGCCAAGAGCAGCAAGAGAGGAGCGTTCCCATTGGTGCCTGCAGTTGACAGGTATGTAAGGAGGTTTTTCATTGGTCAGTTTTGCCCTGCTTCTGACGAAAAAGCCAAATATTTTGTATGTAAATAAAAAGAATTCATGCATGACAGCATTTTTTGTTGATGATTAATTAGAAACTGATTGAGTCGACACAAAGAAGCCACGCCCACAAAAGAGGTTGATGGGAATTATTCTTTAATACAAACATTTCTTCCTATTTGTACACAAATCATTTTGCACATTTTCGACAAATACAACGTCTCAAAAGTTAAAAACTGTCGGAAAAATTGCCACGATAGAACAGACGCGTTCATATTCTGCAAACGGAATATTTGTCCAGATATGGCCATCGTGTTCTGCGTTATGTACACGACGGCACCACTCTATACGGTCTATTTACAATTGACAAAAGAGTCAAAGTCCTCACAACCTACTCTAACTGGCCTGTATGTCAGCCCTTACTCAGGTAATCTTGCAACATAGTTTACTTGGGAATTTGACGCCATTATTTTGTTTGCTTTACAACTGAAAGTGGGAAGGTTTGGTATGGTGAGGTAGTGCAGGGCCGGATATTACGTCAACGATCCGGATATTACGTCACGATCTTGATTTGAATTCTAACCGATTGATTTTGCTTTCTACTTGAAGGAGTCTTGCCTGTGAAAATGAATACGTCATTGGCGGCTACTGTTGACAAAGAGTATTTTAGCTGCCTGAAAAAGGGGCTTGAAACTACGGCCATGCTGTCCTGTACATTCTACAGACTTTGACTCAACAAGGGCAGAGGTCATTAATACACACTTGTCTAAAACTTCAAAATGGCGCCCACATATATGTTAACCTCCATATTGTATTATTTCATCTGTCAATACAAGCATTTAGGTAATAATTATGCACCTATCAAAGAAACCCAGGGAAAAACTAAGGGGTAAGGATTCCAGTGCAAAGGACTCGATGTGGACCAATTGCCTATGACAAAGAGTATCACATCAGATGTACAAACCCATCCCCTTTGGGTTTTCTTTGACAGGTGCATAATCATAGCTAGGCGAAGCTGCTGTACGTCATAGTGACGTCATCACCCGGCAGGTCAGAATGCCTCGTCATAGTAGTCTGTAAATAATCACACAGGTATTAGGGATGGGAAAGGTTTATATTTCAAGCAAGCTACTGGTAGATCAGATGTATTTTGCTTCATTGCTATTAACATAGTAATATTCATTGCAATATACACTGCAAGAGAAGTTGTATATACCGATGGTAGTAAATGCCAGTAAAGTCCAGTGATTTTTAAAGTCCGAAATTACCCGACCTGGCTTTTATTTACTGTATTGTAAAGTCTGGTCCTGTTTTCATAGTAAGCATTACCCGACTTTACTGGCATTTACTACCATTGGTAAATCCAACTTTTCGTGCAGTGATATCAAAATCACTTCGTCATGACAGTGACGTCATTAATAATGTCACCATCAGCACTGGAATCAGTTACATCATCATCTGTTATTTTTTATGGCTGGATTGAAATCATTCAAATCATTGCAGATCTCTACCGCAAGACGTGATAATTTGTAATTGGCGTTTTACTGCTACGTGTATGGTATCCTTTCTGCTCCTTGTCACACATGCACTGCTGCTGTTCAAACCATCTTGGGGCAGATCTTATAGTGTGAGTTCTCTCTTCACCCAGTCTTACCTGTTTGTGGCTGCTGGAAATCGGGACCGACCGTTTGTGTAGCGCTGGGGGGCGGGGGCGGCGGGATGTTTCGGTATACCCTCCTCCTGGAGATGGGCAAAGGACAAGAATGAGTGAATCAAAATGGACAGCACCGTAAGATGTATTGTATCTTTTTTACAGAGCTGTGTTCCCTGTTTAGATTGGCCATGTGTTTAGGTTGTACCTAAATCAATGATCTGATCTCTAAGCAGATATGGGACTTGAAACCGTCTCCGTATTTAAAATAACTCCCTACTTTGTATAATTTGCATAACCCAAGCTACATGTACCTCTGTTAACGCATTTGAACGAGCATTGTAACTGTTCTTATTGTATAGTGTCCAGTTACCAGGGCTAGCCCTTTAAAATAGCCTCCGGCTAGTTGGGAAGTCCTGGCTGTGTATCATTTTATACAGCCTAATAAATAAAATAAAATAAAATAAAATAAAATAAAATAAAATAAAATAAAATAAAATAAAATA
Source organism: Branchiostoma floridae x Branchiostoma japonicum (assembly GCA_013266295.2). Lineage (NCBI taxonomy): Eukaryota > Metazoa > Chordata > Leptocardii > Amphioxiformes > Branchiostomatidae > Branchiostoma > Branchiostoma floridae x Branchiostoma japonicum. Next base: position 5,124,280 of record CM023834.1, on the reverse strand, counting down.
AAATAAAATAAAATAAAATAAAATAAAGTAAAATGTCTTTGTTTTAGTGGAATATCTACACGAAATGTGAGAATAAGTGTGGTACTCACGGCTGTAGCGGCGGGAGCTGCGTGATGTGACTGACGACAGGTTGCGGCGCGGCCTGGTACTGCACCGCCGGCTGCTGCTGCACGGAGGAGTAGTGATGATGATGATGGACGGATGGGGGCCGCTTGCCTCCTCCCGGGGCCTGGACCACGACCGGTGCTGGAGGCTCCTGCATCACCTGGGATAGAAAACGTTTACGTACATGTCTTATAGACATTAATACATTATGATGACAATTTTAAAATCTTACTACTGACACAAACATGTATCGAAGGCACTAATTAAAAGCGCTTCTATCTCTATTTGACTGATGTACATGTGCGTGAAATAGATATAGAAGTCACAACACTACATTTTTTACTCGTTATATCGTAATTAGTTACTAGTCAATTAAAACCTTGGGTAACGGGAGGGGGGCGAATGGGCACCTGCTGAAGCCTGGTAGAGGCTAGTAATGTACCCACCTGTACGGGCATGGACACCTGCTGCTGCGGCAGGCCCTGCTTCATGGGCAGGTGCTGGAACATCATCTGCTGCATGACGATCTGGTGCATCTGTGCGTTCTGCATCATCATCATGTCCACCATGTCTGGAGAAATTCAGTTCTTAGAATTCAGTTCTTAGAATTCCAATTCAGTTCTTAGAATTCAGTTCTTAGAATTCAGTTCTTAGAATTCCAACTCAGTTCTTAGAATTCAGTTCTTAGAATTCGGTTCTTAGGATTCCAATTCAGTTCGTAGAATTCCAACATGTACAGTTAAAATCTATTTACAATGGACGTTGCTGAACAAAAGCATCAGCAGTAACTTGTACATGTATCAATGACATAACGCTTTTAAAAAGAAATGAAAGAAGACTGCAACTCACCATTCCTGTTCAGAAACGCTGAGTTCCTTGTCTCGGGCGGTGCCGGTGGGTAGACGTTATGAATGAGCGGGTTTTGTGGCGGGATTTGGTTGACTATCGGCTGTGGTACCTGGTTTACTATTGGCTGCGGCATCTGGTTCACGATGGGCTGTACCACCGGCTGAGGCTGGGGAGGGGGTGGGTGCGCGGGAGGCGGGATCTGTGACGTAATTTGATGCTCAACTATCTGTCTATGCGGCATCGGTTCGTTTGGACGGTAGACCTGAACGAAAGGCAATGTTAGAACATGTTAGTGTGCAGAGAAGGGTGATGGTCGATGTTTTCTGACGTGATCAGAACACTTATGTTACGTTTATACATATCTGAGAGGCTTTCTATAGTATATGCCCAGTGCTTACATCCTTCACCCACAATAAGTCCAGTATTGCTTAATCTCCAAGCAGATCTTTTGGTGTCTGCAAAACAGTATCAAATTGTCAGGGTAGTATCCATTTGCTAGACTATTTACCATTACCAAAAAAAGGTACCAGTACAAAAAGAGAAAGTCTGATAAAAATGCCTGAAACACGTAAAAAATAAGCTGAAGTCTAAACCTTTGCTTGGAGAATAAGTATTGCTAGCATCTGTTTGTTTGTTTGTTTGCTGTTTGTTTGTTTGTTTGTTTGTTTGTTTTGAACAGTGAGCTGACCTGTATGTCAGGCAGAGACCGGGCAGTCCGGATGGGCGTCAGTAGTCTCCTGTGTCTGTGACCCCCATATGACCTTGGCCGGTACATAGGAGACGGTGTTCTACTCTCGTTCAATTTTTCGTCCTGCAAAATATAAGAAGTTGGCATCAACTACGGAGAGGAGGGAATTTCCTTCTAACTTTTCGATGATATCCGATATCATTAACTATAAACATATGATCACTACAACTAGCGGTCGTGAAATGAATTATCATTACCAGCTCTCACTCCTATGTATGTACTCGTATTTTGTGCAATGCGTGTGTAAGAAATATGTGTTATTAGATTTATTAGGACTTGAAATGATGTAAACTGTATCTTTGTTATATTTATTTTGTCTGACCCTTACCTCTTCCCTCATGACCTTCCCTCAAGATATTAATTTCCTTTTCTTTATTTCTGAACTATGTTCAATAGTCTTTGCCATACATTGTACCGTGTACAACTGTCGTGCAATAAAGCTCTTCTTCTTCTGACTTCAATGAAAAGCGACCTGCAGGCCGATTTGAGCGTCTCATGAATAAAGAATGGTTCAAACAAAATTTGCAGAAGACTGACCCTTAATCTATTGAGGAGGTCCTGTCGCCTCTCTAGAGCTCGCTGCAGGGCGTCGGGCGAGTTAGCAGGGTCAACCTGGGTCGCTGGAGGACGAATCAAAACAGATCAACCTCAAGTGGCGTGACAAGATTTTAAATCCTACTTAATCCTAGAATTATCATATAGTAGCATTGTCATTGAATACCTCTTAACAGCTACAATCCTATCGCACGAAAAGAGTAGGGGTTCTTCCCGGTGTGAATGATTCAAACCTTACAGTCCAGTCTTACGCAGCTTGTACTTACTGTACAAAACTGGTGTGTTATGCCTAAAGGCGGTTTACGGGTTATGCGAAACAAACAAACAAAACAAAAGACAAGTATAATAGCAGAAAGCATGCATCAGAAAGGTTGAATGAATGACAGAGTTTAAGAGAGCAAAAAGTACAAAAATAAAATCATGTCGGGATCGGGAGCAACCACGCAGAGAGCATTGCGACAGGCCAAACGAAAAATCCTAGAAGCTGGCATGAACTTGGTCTTGGATGCACTAATCTTTTGCACACAGAAGGACCTGTGCGCGTGTGGTTTGGGTCAGGTAAATTTAAAGTGATCTGCTACAAGCCGAAGTCGTCAGGACACACAGATATGTGACATTACGCGCTGACATATCAAGTAACAAATTTCCCTTCGGCATGGAAATCAGATTTTCATTCCAGAGTTGTGCAACACCAAACCGCGAATCTATCGGTGAAAAACATGACGCGATCTTAAAATACCGCGTGAGTTAGCATCACACTCAGTGAGCTCGTGGTAAAAATTCACACTTGAAAACTTACCGACGAAGCAAGGAAAGTCGGACAAACTTAGGATCGTTACAGGGGGAAGCATCCAGTCGTCACATATTGCTCTGTCAGGGGGCGATCTGATCCTTTCAGAAATTGACTTTTGATACTTTCTACAGGTGCGTAGTCAACTAAAGACTCCGCAAACACGGCTCGCTACCGCCTGGACAGCTTAAGAGCATTGTTGTCAGTCAGTCCGGTCTGAACTGGGCTGTTTTGTGTACCGATCAACTGTAGAGAGCAGTAGCGGCCATAGTTACCGTCACCAGGGGACCACAATGTAAGTAGTTTGTACCGAGGGGTCATGTAAACAAGAATGAAACAGTTGTTTATTCTTTCACGATCTCTTCGAGATTACGCCTTTTGTGGCGACCACAACCTTTCAAGGAATCCCAAAGAAAAGGATCTAATTAATTGACGGTTTTAACATTGAGTCTCAAGAGGGTTTTGTGGCTGTGAACGCAGGGAAACCGGACCGATTTTTGGAATGGGCATAGAAACATTCCTCAGTGTCTGTAATTAAGCGGCATCATTTACCATTACTGTCAGCCCGGCACCTCACAGGTTTGACGAATGGTACATTAATGACTTAACCTTGGCGGCAAAACAAGGAGATCGCCGATCGCAAGGATTTGTGGCGCTAAAGAACTCCAGTGGCGCTTTTGTACCGCCTTCTACAACATTGAAACTTTGTCATTGTTCAGGTTTTTGATTGTAACGACATTGTTTTATTTGTGTCAGAAAGTACGATCAGGTCAAAAACAAGTTACGTCAACACTGCAAAAGACCTAGCGATCAAAAGCACAAAACGTTTCGCAAAATATGAATGCAAAATTTAGGTATAATCTTTAAGACAAAGAAAACTGGAGATTTGCTTGTTGTGGAGCACATATTTGTCTTCGCCTGTTCCCTGCGTCACGTGATGTTGGTTACCCCGGCAACCGACCTCCCCTTAACCCCTGTCCCACCTACTTACGGCGCCATCCCATCGGCAAATATTAGACGTTTCACACCGGCAATAACTCAGGTACTCAGCAATAATGATTAATGCCGTTCTGATAACCTGGGACTATAGACCTCAATAGGCTGGCTTATATGTTTGTATGGCCGACTGATGGGGAGGGGGGGGGGGGGTTACCAAGAGCTGGGCTTTGGTACATGGCTTTCAGTGTGTGGAGACTTTTTGTCGGTCACTATAAAATGGCTCGACGATCTAACAAAATCATTCAAAAAGTCATTACCGTCAAAATACTACTATGTATTTTCTATTCACTTAAAACAAAATTATGAGTAGAAAATAACCATGATAGATGAAGAAAGAAATAAAGAAAGAATGAAAGAGTGAAAGAGAAAGATGTACTGTTAAATTTGACGATGCCATTAAAAGAAGATTGGCAAATCAACTCCCATAAGAAAGCAACGTATATGTACCTGTTAGTGTAAACTTTAGGTAAGCGATTTTTAAATCCTTTAATACACTTCCTAGTAACAGGTACAAGCTTACTGTAATACCCAATAATCCTATAACAATTCTCTTTCAGAAAAGTAGCCGTACAGAAGGGATATGAACTGTAGTATTTGCAGAGAGTATCCTGATTAACTTACTACCTATTGATGGAACTCAATGGAGTATGGAGAGGTTTACCGACCCCAGTAGTGATCACACATCTGGGCAAACACGGATGCCCATAGTTACAAAGTTTGTTTGTCTGGCCTAGGGCGCCATCTTGCTACACCAACTGTTACAAAATTAACATAGCTGTTACGATTAAAAGATGTAGACTAGAGTACGAGTAGTCACATGCTATATTGTTGTTATCCAATGTCCGTCCTTTTTTTCATGTTACATGTACTTGCAATTAGCTTCCGGGCATAAACTTGCAATAGACTTTCTACAATATTTCAAAATAATGAGAAGATTGCTGAACTTTACCTGTTGATGGTGCGTTTTCTCTCTCGTTCTCAAGTTTCTGAAAGAGAAAATGAAAACAATGATTGTCACTCGTTGACTGGCTTCTTAGACACTTAGTTACACTGTGATAACTTTTGTGTTCGTTGCTTGTCAAAGGCCTTTGCGAAATCCCAAATCACAGTACGGACTCAAAGATGAACGTCAGTAAACAAAATTTTGTTACAATAAGTTGAGACCTTACTGTCATATCTAATCTAATATTTACTATAACAATGAAGATAATCCTGAACCTACTCCCGACCAAACGATTTTTTTCCTGATTGCGACAACTGATTCGCCGTGCTTTGTCGAAAAAGTAACAACATCCTAGTCAAACCGCGCAATAAGCATGTACATGTCAACGACGTTTAGAAGAGCAGAGCACATAAGAAATCGACCATGGTAATTAAAACTCCACCTTGGCAACCACTTCATCAACACTTAAAGATAAGATTATTCCTTCTACATTAGCGCATACACAAGCTATTAGCAGAAGTCTCTCTGAACGGTAACTAATGAAGACAAAGTAGTTGGAAATGTGATGTGACGACGTGTTAGCCGTACACCCCAGGATTAGGTTAAACCTTGAGAAAACAGAAGGAGTAATTCGGACGGGTGAAAGTCAAAGGCATTTGGGAGGTGCGGTCATCCTTGTTGACGGACCTAACCCTCGGGTTTTAATCACAAAAGTCAACTTCAGAACACAGACGTGACAAACTGTGTTTCAAGGTCCTGTCGGCGCCATTGAAGTAAGAGGAGGCCATTAAACATTGTTAGTGCCGAGGCTGAATAGAAGTGGGCGGTGTGCTAGTAATTGGACCATGACATTGAAGTCTTTACACAGGTGAAGTTAAAGGCACCCGGAGCAATTTTAGGGCAGTAAAACTAGATTTTCGAAGTCAATTTTCTGGTGATTTTTTCTAGTGTAGTAAGTTGAATCAACCCTATCCCATAGCGCACTGATATATGTGAGGCACAAATGCGATGTCGCTGACGGAAAAAGGTTGCTTGTTATGTATCGTACACTGGTTCTAGCTATTATGCCATAAATACAGGGACTTCTCACTTACATAGCTTGTTTTGGGGTTATTACAGACGGTTCAAGTATGAAATTATGACATAAATGTGGTTAAAAGGGCAGTAAATATAATATTAGATAGATTTCCTCATCCAGAATATTTTTTTTGTTTTGCCACCCTGAAATTGCATTGGATGCCTTTAACGTTAAACGTATCAATAAAAACAACTATGTTATAAAACAACCTGTACTTTTGAAAACATTAAACGAAATTATTGCGTTTGGAGTTACAACAGGACGAAAGAATAACCTCCTTCCCTCTTCTTCAGCCCAACATTTTAACGTTACATTTATGGTGTCCTTTCTTGAGACATATACAATTTGTAGACTACACGACAAGTTTAAGACAAAAGTGGTTACCCAGTTTCTTCCAAGGAGAAGGGACACCCTGTCGAACCAAGACATTCATGGAAGACGAGATGACGTCAACAAAGTCTTAAGATCCCGAAGATTTTAGCTTGAGCCATGCAGATAGCGGATGCGCAAGCGGAAAAAAAGCAAAATGAACTACTTTCTAAAGGATAACCGTTGAAATAACTGTTTCTCTACGTATCTGTGAGGGAAACACGTGGCATACAAATCGATAGATTCAATAAACACGGCTGTTTAGCAAAATGACCATTTGCCAGTTACTATGGGTACCGTTACCAATAGCAACAGAAGCCTCGTCAGATCGAACGTCCGGGACATCTTCCTATCAAGATGGCGGTCTAAATGACGTGAGAAGATGACGGTCAAAATTGTAACCAAACCACATAAAACAGTGGTGATCTCTCAGTCAGAAAACTGGTCGACTGAAGTGCTATTAAAGAAATTTCTTACTCAGGCCTTTAGGTCGACACGAGGCGGTCACCACTTCCGGAGTCGTCACGAGATGCTAAAGAAAACATGGCCGAAGTGGTAAAAGGGCAACAAACTTCGAAACAACCCGGTACACACATCATTAAGGCACATTAGAGAGACAACAGAAAAGATAACACGTACATACGTTTTCTCTACAAGGGGGCACGGCAAAGTACGGACTGTTTAGCTGGGCGTCTTTTTTCGAGACAACCTGACTAGCTTATGACAGAACTCGGGCTGCATTTGTATTTTTAAACTGTTCACTCGACCGTATCACTTACAGTATACCGTGTATGTCACGTACAAGTACACCATACGGCATTGTGTCACCGAATGACGTGGGCGTTATGGTAAATTAAAACTGAAAAGCAAGAAACGTGGTTGGCTGCTACTTCCTGTTTTTCTACATTTCTACAAGTAATTTTCTTAATGAGAGGTAAACTGTATGTTTTTTGTCAGTGGTAGTTTATCGGGTGTTTTAGCAGTTGCCAAAGCAATAGAACGTACAAATACTTTTAACAACAACAAACAACAGACCGCGATAGATAACGGGCTTCAGTATAACAACAAAAAGCGTTCTTACTGGAGCGATTGTGAATGTACCATGTACAGAAGTATGTATTTTTCAAAAGTAAATGTACGACTCCGTGACAAGAAAATGGAAATATACAAGAACAAAACCGGTTTCGCATTTTATGTGTCCTCCACAATTGAAGCACGTAAAACTACATTTTCTAACTGTAACAAACCTTTGTATCTAATTTCCCACATTTAACAAGTAAAATCGGCGATTTTGTACCTCCGGGTTTGTTGTAATTTCTTTTTGTATATGTTGTTTGTTATATATAGTTGATAGTGTTAATGAAAGGTGTGTCGGGTAATGGTTGGGCGTTGGCATTGTAACTGGTAGTAAATGCAAGAGTTTCTGATGTAGCATGGTGAGATATGGAACATAACTGTTGATCGGTTTGTGTTATTTTGTAGTGTGAGTAGCTTGTTATGTTATGCGTCCTTCATCAACGAACAAAATTTTCTTCTAACCTATACTTAATAACGTGACGGTCTAAACTATGCCTAATCCACTATAGCGATATTACTTATGTTAACAACATATGCGGTATCTGTCTTAAATTTGAAAAACTAGCTATAAACTTTAAAGGCCATGTCGTTGTAAACCTTGTAACTGATGGCCACAAAACCTCCGTCTGACGGCGGTGTTATGTTACAGTTGTTGCTATAACTGACAACGTCCGACTGACGCTAGACTGACTGCTAATTACATCTAAGCTGACTGACGGCTAATTACATCTAAACTGACGATGTTGTGTATATAACGGTCATGATGGTGTAAATATAACAGATGACTGTCTATAACATTCAACTCACATCATACCGCGATAAAAAAAACTAACGGAATACTATACCTACCTAAACCCTTTTTAAACACGAAAAATAAAAATGTATAGCATAACTTTAATAAACAAAAACCAAACCACATTACATACAAAAAAATTAAAACAACATTTGGTTACAGAATGCGCTATATTCGATAACTACTAACGATACAACGCAACCATTAAAAATAACGTTAACTACATGTAGTCCACACTTCTGACAGCTCCGCACGATAGTGTCAAAAACTAACATTTGAAACAACAAACCACCAACCCATTTTCATCTGCAACTTAAAACATAAACCTACAAACTTATGAAAGCCGCAAGGAACACGGAACGAAACACAGAATGACAACCAGAACAGTGAAATCAAACGTTAAAAATAACGTGTAATACAGTAGCTAACCACTGCCGTCAGCTGCACCAAGTTGCATCTGATCGCCTACATCTGAAACAACTAATCTCCGACCCCGTCCCGCGCCTACGATCTGACTAAAACCTAATTTCTTTTTATCGGAACCACACACCCCTCTGTCAGACGCCTGATAAAAATGGACGCACCCGGCTATACCTTGACAACAGCCAAGTAATTTATGCATAACCATTTTCAGACAAAAAGGGGTGTCCAGGGGCCTCCAAAAGGTTTCATTTCCACGCCCGAAAACACACATACAACGAAAAAAAAGGAACGTGCCACAACTGCAGCCTAACAGCAAAACGTATACCGAGTCCCACAAAAATCCGCCCACCCAACCGCGAGATATAGCTGCGAACATGAAAATGACGAACAGTCGCCCTACCCTTCCGCGGAAGGATACCTCCTTCCCCGGAGGTAAAAAGAGAGACAATAAGTGAACATATTAACCCATCCATGGTCCCTAGTACACCGTTATTAGTACAGGAAATGCGCATTTCAAATATACCGTGTAGCCTGTTTTTGCGTCATGTTTTTCAAGGTTAAGACACTTTTGACCACGGGCGGTCAACTTCAAGGCATTCTATATAAAGTACCAAGTTCTTTTCTTCTATAAATAAAATTACATCTATCAACTGTTCCCCAACTCTGTCAAATGCGCGCCCAACAACATGCCAGTCAAAGAAACCAATTTTGGAATGAGCACGAAACTTAAACGTCATCATGACGTCATAGCAACATCCGGAACAAGAAGAGACTATCGTAAAGGTCACTGGGAAGTTAATTTGCACAAAGAAATACCAGTATCTCGTTTTTATGGTCTCATATATAACACATATATGGAAGAGAGGTTCGGCCATGCATGGTTGGCTGGTGGTTGGCCGGTGTTTGGGAGTAAGCCAGGGCCTGATTGGCAGTCAGATGTGACTCAAATTTAACTCAAATTCGATTCATATAGAAAGGTAGGCGCGGTCTAAATCTGGTTAGACTACTCCCAAATGCGAACTTCAGCCAGCCTTGGTCAGCTGGTGTTCGGGGAAAGGTTCTGAATGTGTGACAGAGGTTTTACCGGTCGCTTGTACGTAATGCCAAAGGCGCGTGGACCGTCACCATGGATACGCGTCTAAAGTCCGCCATGACACCTGGCGCCTGAGATATGGCCCTCCCGTTGCCATGGAGACAGCGATTAATGACCATTATATTGCCACTAATGAAATAACAAATTGGTCTGGGGGCTGAACCAAAAATAGACGCAGATTAAGGCGAAACCCTTAATGACTTCCAGTGTTTGTTGACTGACTGCTAGGTGATCGTAGTCTGACAACGCACTCTCTCATATTCTATAGATATATGGGATTATGATTTATCATAAAAAATACATCTAATGACTACATAATTGATCGACTGACAGTTATTGGCCGCTAACGTAAGCGTGGAACACAATATTGCTGTTATAACCGATAATCTTTTTTAAAGAATTTGTGTCCAAGGGAGGAATCTTATGACCAATTTGTGCATGATTTGTGGCTGTGTAATTAGGGTGGGGCTTAAGAATTTCTAATACTTTATCTCCTAAGAAACGAAAAAGTTAACCAGCGTGGTTGCGATACTGCCGTGGAGTTACAAGACCCCATAAGCTGTTATGACGACAAATCAAAATGTACACCTGGTGCTTTCATTTTCAGGAAAATGACGGCAAAGTAACTGGTTACAGTAAGAGGCCTTCAATCGTAATGAGAAGACAAGACATAAACATTCTCTTTGTTTTTCCGTCTCTTTTTTGCTGGATCAAAATGTGTTAACCAACAACAATTTAATTTAATTCATTTTAAGTCATAGTTCATTACACTCCAACAAAGGATTTGTGCCAATGACAGCAGTGGAACTTATAAATGAAGTCTTTTGATACATAATCACTTGTTTTTGTAATTTTTGAGAGCGATGTTGGCCTTTCAAAGCCTCCGTCCACTGAACAGCTGATCCGGCCGTCTCCATGGCGACTGGAGTAAATCTGACCCTTGCTTGACCCCATCTGCCCTCTCCCACTCCAGCACACCTGGACTGACAATGTGTTCAGATCTGTTCGAAATTCTTATTGCTTGGCGCTATCGATATCCAGGAGGAATGAGACAACAACGTGTAATCTCCAAGCAGATCTTTTGGTGGCTGCAAGATAATATTAAATTGACAAGACAGCGTCAAATTAGCCAGGCCGTATCCAATACGCTACCAGAAGTTTGGCTGGCGTAGAAAAAAAAGATACCAGTACAAAAAAAGAAATCCCGATAAAAACGCCTAAAACATGTTCTTGAAGATATTAATTTGCCTTTTGTCCAATCCTCTTTAGATACATGTGAATACATAAATTAAATAAAAATACCCGTCATAACAGACTACATTGTACACATACAGTACCGCCAAACCCAGTCCATCGTCACCGCTACTAATGTATGTAATGTTTGATGTAAGGCTTCTGCAAGGGCGCATATTGGTTTGTTTATGCATATGGTTGACTTATGTTACCGTGGACTTACAAGAAACAACTGACGCATACGTCATGTACGTGACACGCGTTTGAAACATCAGCCGCCCCAATAAACTAACCTAAAATGAACTATAATGGTCAGGCATTTTTAACTTCCAGGTACTGCTCTTTCTGTGAAATAAATCATATTACATATTGCTCTTACACAAGTACTTATTGTTGTATATATGATTGTGAGCTGTGAAATTTGTTTATTTTGCTGACTTAAAAGTGAAAGAATATTCAGCCAAACGTTGCATGTGATCTAGAGTATTGCAGATAATAGAAGTCGTGCGTATATTTGCCCAACCCCATGTTAAGGTAGAAATATTCAAGGTGCGGTACATCAAAAAGGCTAACCTTCTTAACTCCATGTGCTTTTGTTATCCCTTTGTACTTAATAAATGTGATATGTCATACTGTGGACCGACTGATGACATTCAATAGCAAAAATAATTGCCAAACCGAGATCTACCGTTTGACCTTGAACAACGCGTGAGAATTTGAAGCCCACCTGGTTATATTTGTACAGTGTAAAACATATATTTGTTCCGGAAAAACTCTCACAGACTTGACATTGCCTTCTGCAAGGCAAGGAACTCCTAGATGAGATATGGCATTGTCATTGGTTGACTGTAACGTTCCACTAAATACCTGTCATTGAGAGGTAACGGGCCATTTGTGTGAGACAGAAATTTGATACGGCTAAATCCATGTACAACGCTGTATTACATGACCTAACAAATGACCCACTGTCAGTGTGTTGTCAAGCATGAACTTGTTTCCTACAAAGTACAGGACTACCTTACCTAATCTCCAAGCAGATCTTCCGGTGGCTGCAATACAGTATGAAATTGGCAAGACAGTGTCTATTTGACAGTATGAGCATCCAACACATCAAGCAATTTGTATGTTATTTTTGTCCAAAATGGCGGCCATGTTTGATAAGTTGTGATCTTCGTACGGGTTTCTCTGGACCGACCCGAGCAAATTTGTTTTGTGATTTTAAACTCATATTTCAAACATGATTGATTGTTGAGAATTCATAAAACTTCCAGACAAAATTTGCCACGCCACCATTTTTCTAATCTTTCTTGCCCTTGTAAACATGACACACGACGCCCGTTCCTTTTTTAATGACACACACAAAAACACACCGACATAAATGTATAAATCACAGTGTCTACTGCTGTGTATAAAAGTCTCCTACAACCTGTTACAGTGATAAAAACGTCATGTCGCTACACCTGTAATAGATACACAAGGACTTTGGCCGTTGACAACCACAACACAACCAGCAGACACAAAATGGTCTCTCCAATTGAATGGGAATTACGACAAGACCCTTGAGTTCTCTTGTTAAACTACAATTGCACTGGCATAATGGTACTTGAAATAGTTAATTCCATTTAGTCTCTAAACTATAGGAAACTGTAAGGTTTAATTCAACGTTAGGTTCATAACAAAGAGTAATGTTACTAGTATCTAATGTCATCTAAACATAGCAACTGTCTTTCTTTTGTCTATGTCTCCGTCCATAGCAGTTGAGAAATGTTTATGAAAACTCAAGTGTCTATCTTTGCCACTTTAGTTTTATATTTCTGGGGATTAAATAGTGACCATTGTCCAACATTGGTGGGGGGCCCGGGGGGTCAAAATGTTATCAGGCAATGGCTGGGTTGTCTAGGACAGTTGTTTGATTGCGCTGGTCCCCAAGTTTCCGAGCAAATAGTCAATTTTACGTATCATTGTTGTGCTGGACTAAAAGAGGTATTTAAATTTGTAGTAGGGGGATATGGCTACTGAATGTGGTATGGAATTAGCCTCTGTGTGACTGTGCATAGCGTTGCACTGGGATTCGCTGGAACAGTCTATCCGTTTGACAAACACATAGCGCCACTCGAAGACCTTATTCACAAACAAAGTGCAGGGAGAACAAATACAATGGGAAACTTTATAATCACTGAAACAACACCTGCGTCGTCTAATTACTGGGCATGAGACAGATATCTCTTGTTGATTTACACGAAATGAGTGTCATACATGTCGAACCCATACTCATTTCACGCTCATTACTTCCTAGAGGGGTGTCAATTGACACTTGTGATGGATGAATACCAGCCCCCTTGGCGTTACACAACTTCTTAGTGTAGCTTAGGTTGCACTTTCGTACCACCCTCCACCACAGAACATAAACTTCCAACACCGTTCATCTGTGACACATTTGATTTGTCAATCGTTTCAGGGACAGCTGCAAGGTAAAGATGGTCTTCTCTGTTAAAAATTAACGCTTTGAAAACAGTTCTGGTGGTATGGTTGATCGGGGCGGGGCAGTGCCTAGCAACCAACGATACAACCTGTATGTAAAACAACGTCATCAGATCTAAATCATGGACTAGTCGTGTATCAAATGTCCCTTTCCAACGAGTATCACTTTATAATCTCCTGGTTGGTTGTTGTGAGTTATATAGACAGTTTGTCGCTTCCCTCGTATGTCAAGTTTCCCATTAAATTCTTCTTATTTTCATGTACAGTCAGAGTGTTCTTACATTTAAACTCTAAAACCTTTAGCTATCTGTGTCCTTTTATCCACTACGGTATAGGGACCAACATTGCCCAACACATGGAAAAAGAACAGTCTGAAATGCATGAAATAAATAAGTCAAGAAACAATTTGCAATTTCAACAAACTCATTTCACTCACACAGGTCACTGATGATCGCCATAAACACATATTCTGATATCCACGGTGTAGAAGCATACTCTGGTTTCGGCTTTGGAATATTTTTGAGGTGGTTTAAGGCGTTTTTATCGGACGTTCTTTTTTTTTTACTGGTATCTTTTTTCAGCAGCCAAAATACGGCGGCGTATTGGATACTGCCTGGCCAATTTGATACTGTCTTCCCAAATTGATAATGTTTTGGCAATTTGATACTGTCTTGTAGCCACCAAAAGATCTGCTTGGAGATTACTGCGTCCAAGCGATAGATCAGAAACAATAACCCAGTACTCTTCCTCTATCGTAAGATTCACACTTGATGCTAGTGCATCTTGCAAAGGCGTTTTGTACAATGTTAGATTGGAGAAAACCCCAACATGGGGCCCGTGAAGCTAGTCCTTGCTAGCCGGGTTTTAGCACAGACATTGTCCTCTATACACGTTTTACTACATGCTTAAGTACACTACAAGGTATCATATAACAGATTACATTTCTATTTTAGAAGCAGAACTTTTAAAAGGCAGGCTCTAAAGCCACATACACCTTGTTTAACAATGAAAGGATGTGTGGTCGCAATTGTAATGTGGGGTTACTTATCCTTCTTAATCTTGTTAAGTACACTCTAGTTCCCACCCCTTTTTGTTGTTGATACGAGGTTGTTACCTACTCAGATAGCACTACGGTTTTGTAAGGAACAAGAAGAGTGGATGGTACCTACCCTTTGCATTAACTTGAGACGCAGTTTGGTCATCTGGTCGGTGAGATTTCTTGTGTCTGTGGCCGCCATCATGGCCGACTTTGCCGTCCTGTACCCGTAACACACCTGTTCTGCCTAGCAGCGTTACCTGTACACAGGTGTTTTGGACCGTAACCTGTGAACGTTTATTTGAAGAGGGTGTGACGTCATTGTTGGGCAGTGCCATCGAGGTTGTTCGAAAAGGTGACGCGGCAAGACCCCATAGGTAAAAGGGAAAGCGCTTGCTCTATCATCAGGTACATTCTTGGAGGATATAACCCTTACTGTGTACAAATTGGAAAATATATCAAAGAACTTTTAGATCTTAGAACTAATAGTGTAAAAGATACGTAAAGATCAACGTGTATATTATCCGTATACTTGTACGTAAGTTCATTTCTGACAATTGTCACTTGTTTACATAAGTTGAGATGATATTGACTGTACTCAATGACGTCGTTGAGTCGTATTGAAAATAACCTTTATTTTTGTTATATCATTTCATACACTGTATGAACTCAGGTCACCAATAGTGACAATAAACCAGTATGTATTCAAATTGGTACAATGGGACATGTCTGAGAACCAACTCAACAAAAACTCAACACTTCCTAACATTACTAAATTCTACTTTGTTTTTTTTCCAGTGCTCAACATGTAGTAATAACTGTAATGATTTTACAACAATCTAATTCTACTATGTTTAATGCAGATTATATTTTGAAACACTTTCTACTCTATAACTAGAACAAAACGGCTTGGCCTAAATGTTAACAACTCAACTAAAACAACTCTGATTTATATCTATCTCATTCCACCATTCTATTTCACATGATTCCACATATCCACTGGTCAAAAATGGTCTTCCAAATCATTAGACTAAGTGTCTAAGTTCATTCTGTATTGGGTTGTTTTCTTATGTAGGTGTTGAATATGACATTTCACTTGCATTGTCCACTCTGTGAGTTATATCAAGGACATTATATAGATATAATGTCCTTGGTTATATGATAGTTAGAGAAACACACTATATGTTGAGGCACTCCTCCTTAAAAGCATCCAATGCAATTTCAGGGTGGAAAATAAAAAAAAAATATTTTCAATGACGAAATCTGTCTGATATTGACTGATTTACTGCCATTTCTTAGCACATTTTCATCATCATCATTTCATACTTTAAGTGTTTGAAATAACCCCGAAACAAGCTAGCTGAGGAGTCTAGCATGCAATTAGTATTTTGCTATATTTCATTTTATCACAATAAAGATGGCACCCTCAAAAAAATGACCAAAAATCCACCAATTTAGAAGATGGTGTGACTTTCTTAGGAAGATAAAATGGCATTGGAAAGAATTAATTATACTGCTACTGTGCATATAAGGTTATAACCATAGCACACTTAAGGCTTGCATTTCTAGCACTACTTTACAACCATTGTTGCATGCACAGTGTATTTCTGTCATAAAATGGTCACATCTCAGGAACAGTAATGATAAGAAATTATTGAGCTTGAAATTCATATCACATCAGTCTCCCACAATGAATTCATCTCATAAGTCAACATCCCTTTCGAATGTTCTTTGATAAATCTTCACAGAAGTTTCATCATCTTCATCTCTACTGTAGTCTTCTCTAGAGCTGCTTCTCTTTCTTGAAAGAACTGTTACAATGTTTCTGAAGCCAGGGATTTGATGTTCCTTACACTGATGGTTCGGTAGAATAGTCAGCATCAAGAGAACCCAGATTGACAAAAATAAAAAATACATCACCGGTTACCATGGTGAAAGCCGTCTGGTCCAGGTCATTGACCTTATGTGTTTGGAGAAGAAGAAGAAGAAGAAACAGACTCTGAGCAAAAACAAATTGTTTTCCTTCTGTGAAGGTAAACATAAAAAATTTTGGAATGCAAGAAAAGGAACTTCATGATTCTCCATTCCCATTTTCAAGGTTTCAACAAGCACTCCTGCTCACCCCTCCTTCTGTTAATGGAACAGCCCTTATTGCGACACCTGTAGCTTTGTTCGTTTGGTTGGGGAGGCTAAGGATTGTGGCACAGGTGCATCATGGGTATCCTCCACAGCTGGGGCATCTGCAAAAATGGAACATCAAGGTCATGATTAAACCAATTAAAAGATGTCAATCTTCCGAAAGTCCAAACTCAACACTGAACTACATTTGCCATGCAACAGAGGTCGAGGTAGACCAAGGAAATCCCGGTTGGAGTGTGTCAGGAATGACATTACGGAGTGCGGCCTTGCCAGTGTGGAGTACCGCTGGACAGAGATGCTTGGAAACATGGTATGAAGTCTAGCCGACTGCTGCCCACCCGTGTCAGGGACCCCCACAGCATAATAATCAAAGACTGGATATACTACTACCAAGACAAGTTTGGTTCACAAACTTTTGAAAGATTAGGTTAAACCAATTTCAGAACTTAAAGTTTAGAATGAAGCAAGCTTCAAGTGAGTTATAATATTTGGAGAGGCTTGCCTTTAATGGCTGTGAAAAGCTGTGTGATGTCTACTCCAGGCTCACTGACAGGCACATCGATAATGTCATCCCAGGGCACCTCGGGGGCTTCGCAGCTGTTGAAGTTTGGGTCCTGGTTCATATGACAATACCTGGAGATAGAGACCACATTTTGATGTAAAAATTTACAGTTCCTTCATTAAAACTTGTTGCATCTGGCCTATTGTATCCAAAACTGTGCTCTCTGGATAGTCTCCTTGTATCCAAGAACATAGATTTGCCTCAGACACGGTTCTCAGGACATGCAGAACCGTGTCTGAGCATGGTTCTGGGTAACAACAATCCCTACTGAATCTGGCTGACACATTTGAGGTAAAACTTCTCATCAAACACATACAGGAAGTCCAGTATAAATTCATGGGGATTCATCCCTCAGGATTCATTCCTGAGTCAGCTAACCGACATCTCGCACATGTGCACGTACGCAGTCGTCCCTCAGTAAGACATCTGGAGCTGCAAAGTTCCCGTTTAGAACTTTATTTCAGCCTGACACACGACCGGTTTTGCCTGTGTGGCTTCTTCAAGTGTACAGAGGCTAAATACTACATACAGGAAGTCCACTTTGGAGAGTCTGCATATTTTTCCATGAGGTATAGCAAGCTATCTTAATTCACCGTTAATCGTAGCCAGCCACTTTAATTCAACCTTAATTTATTGTTATTTTTTTTTTTTTTTTTTTAAACCTTTATTTAACCTTGGAAAAAGTACACAATCGGCCGAAGCCGCTTTTCATGTGGCCAAGGGGGAGGTCAGGGGTCAATATAAACAATTCAACAAAGCATATTATTGCCAGCCTTCCTGAATTTAATGTTGAGCACTGCCAACTTTCCTGAATTAAGCATAAAGTGTTGCGAGGTTCCTCCCATCCATACCCTCACTTAGACATACCACTTGTCCGGTAGCTCGTGCGGGTGAGCTTCAGGTGACAGCTGGCGCCACTTGTCACAGGTGTCACACTGGACCCACATGGCCTGGTTCACCAGCTGAAGAACTGAAGCAGATGTACACATTGTTTATAAAATAATATAATGTATTTTATTTATTTATGTTTATTTATTTATGAAGATTTACCACATTTGTGGAAGGATTGACATAACAGGTGACTATCACCTTTTCAAGATGTCAACCCTGAGAGCAGACTGTAAGGTTTGAACCACACACACAATGGGAAGGACCTCTGCTCTTTTCGATAAGTGTAGTGGGATCATAAACATGATCAAGGGATCATAAACATGATCAAGGTATGGCTCTCCTTAAACAAGGGACTTTTGGCTTTATGTCCTATCCAAGAAGATGTCCCTAGCAGAAGCTACGACCTCATTTACACCTGAGTGAAGTGAGGAAATAGGTGTAAAGTGCCTTTTCCAAGGACACAACAATGGGGCCTGCCAGGGATTCGAACCTTAGAGAACACTCGGACAATGTTAATCTTAAGATACTGTATATGCATAACTAAAGTGGCATTACCAGGACTCTTTCTTTTGTACTTTCTCTTCTTCCCTCCTGCCGTTCCCGCCACGGTCAGGTCACCTTCCCGCGGACGCAGTCGCGTGGGGATCGGGGACGACTTGTCCTTGGACGCAGACTGAGTCTTGGGCGTCCTGACTCCGCCGTAGTTCCAGCTGGGGTGCTCGTTACGGATCTTGTCCATTTCATCAAAGAATTCCTGACTATGGATAAAGAACAAGTCTTTAGTTAGTGTTACACAAGATGCAGACAGATTAAGAGACTCACTCACTGATCACTCCATCCATCCATCCATCCTTCCTTCCATCCATCCATCCATCCATCCATCCATCCACTGTCCATCCATCCATCCATCCATCCACTGTCCATCCATCCATCCATCCATCCATCCATCCATCCATCCATCCATCCATCCATCCTTCCATGCTTCCATCCATCCATCCTTGCTTCCATCCATCCATCCATCCACTGTCCATCCATCCATCCATCCATCCATCCATCCATCCATGCTTCCATCCATCCATCCATTCATCCTTCCATCCATCCATCCATCCATCCATCCATCCATCCATCCATCCATCCATCAGTACTTAACTCTAATAGCTTGGTACATGTATGTGTGGGGACTAATTCATAGACCATGACCTATCGCCCCCTGTTAGTCTTTTTATGTACTGCAATGCAATTTTGTTTTCTCCCACAAGAGGTTGCACTGTTGAGTTTTGTTTTCCACAGCGTGGGCCAAGAAAAATCGCTCATTGCACACAGCTGTTGCAACATCAAAAATCATTTTATGGCACTTCAGTGTCATACACTTACTCTGGTCATTTTTCAAAACTTGTGTCAATATTTTGTCTGACTAATTATGTTTACTGACAGCTTCAAAAGGAAATTAATCCATCTGTCATTTATTCTATGGCACCTTGAGGCACGTGGAGAGCTGTGACCTAGTTTAGGTTTTATGTAACTTGTTTGTGTCATGTAAAAAAAAGAACCCTGATTGACCCCAAGTCATTAGCATTAGAATACAGTAACTAGGGGAAAAAATCTGTGTACTGCATGCGAGCTATCACTGTTTTTGTTTATATAACGTACAAGCAAACTATTTGAAGGCATATGCAAATTATTGATAGGAAAATCACTCAACCTTCACCATCTTTTTGCCTACCACTTGACATCATGGCAATCACTATAGTTGTTGACAATTACAAACTGTTCAGAGATATGCTGTAAAATGCTTTAGTTTGGTACAATGATTTGAGCAGTGTTTCAGCACCAAGGACAGGCATGCAAGGTTATTTTTAACAGTAGACTACATGCTTTTTTTACTAATTTAAATCCCCCCCTTACATGTGTAAATCTATACAACAGTGAAAAAAGCCTTCTGTCATCTCCACCTGGGCAATTATATAGACTGGTTTATTTGCAGAAAACACATACTTCATACATACATAGTGCAGTAAGTTAGAAGCTTTTTGCAGCCAAGAGGCTGAATTGAGAAGCTTTTACAAATTATTAAAAATTACATCATTGGAAATACATAGCAAGGTATATACATAAATTGTGCCTTGAGAGGCATAAACACCACTTATGCACTAGATTAATGCACATTTTATGCTAAAATTACAACATACAAATTCTGTTGACAAATTACTTAAGTATAAGTGACAATAATGACTGGAACACTGTGTTATGACTTGTATGACTGGTATACTGGTACACTGTGTGTCATAATAGCCTTGATGAAGATGACAGACATCGAAACGTCAACTCTTGTTAAACAAGTGGTTGTGAATAAAGAACTTTGCTTTCCAATCATTCACCAACCTGATGAAATTATTCACAGAGGAAAATGAGGAGGTTTTCTGTAATTGTCTGAACGCCTACTCACGTGAAGGGCCTTTTTTCCTCCTCTGACATTTTCCGCCATTTTGAGCCCAGGATGCGACTGATCTCCCTGTTGTCCATATTTGGATGTTGGTTCTGCACCAGTCTCCTATACCTGATCACAAAATTTTGCACATGAAACCAAGGACAATGAAATACAACAGTTCCTGAAAATGGTCAAACGTGACAGGCATTAAATATTCAATGAACAAAGAAGCTTGGACAAAAAAATACACTCTTCTGATGTTAGGGAACATCGAATCTTGCAAATCATCCTTCCAATTTTTTATTTCTCCAGCCAGTTAATCCATAGAGCATACGGTGTATTCCGTATTGTCTGAGGTATCGGCCTGACCGCGATCCGACTCGCGGGAGGGCCAAGACCGAGGGCGATGCGGAATACACCGTGTTGTATGCTATTTATATCATACCCACCCTAGAAAACACGTCTTTCAAGGCGAAATGAGCGAAAATTTGGTGTCCCTAAACAAAAAAAACTGCAACAACATCCATTCCAACGTCCGAACCCTGTATTCGAATTTTCAAAACGGCGCACACGGTTGGGGCGAAACGCGTTCGAATCGTTCTATGGAAGCCCGGTTTATACACCCGTGTTGTATGGGTGGATACAACACGGCCGGGAGCACTGTATCGCCGCCCGGGTATATGATATAAAATTAAATATTGCCAATGACATCACAGTGAGAACAGCAGCCAGTTCAGAACCTGGTGCCTGAGGGCTCGTGACAAATGTTCCTTTGAGAAGCAAACAAATGCGAACATTAATAAGTTGCTTTTGTATGTAGCCACGATAATTATTATTGTTCGCTTCTCCAAAGAACATTGCTTACAGGCTGTGGTGCCTGTTATGAACCGGTTGCCATGCTTACCATGATGTTATTGGCAACATTTAATAATTGGACAGTTAACAGATTCCAGTTGACAGTTGGCCTTGAACTCAGTTATAAATGTGTGAGGTTACTGACCTTACGCTGAAGCGGATGAAACCATTCTGAGGTCTCCTGACCTCTTCAACCTCCTCCACATCTGACTGGACAGTTTCCTCCTCCTGTGCCCAGTCAAACTCTGGATCAACAGTGAGGAAATAGAACCAGATATCAGTGTACCAAACTTGCTAACTATATTTTGCTCTTTTTGTTGTCAGGAGGGCTACAATTTTTCATGTGGCAACTTATGCAAAAGCATACTATGTTGCTGTAAGTCAAAAGAATTGTAATATTTTATGCTTTCTTGTGTCAAATATAGCAAAGACTATTGAAATGACATCAGTAGCTACCAGTAAATGTGATTGAATGTTTAGCTTTTCCTCTCCCAAAAATCTCTCACCAAATCTCTCTCTCCCTCTCTCTCTCTGTACTAAAATTTTTTCCAAATTAGACAAGGATCACACTTCTGCGCATGCAGACAACCTTATCCTTCTGTGCCCTTGCCATTAAATGGCATTGTTTGGGTATCCTTGAGAAGAATTGGTTGCTGATGACTAGGGTGCAGCAATAACGACCTACTTGTTCCTGAATACAAGGCATGCTTGTTGCTAAGAACAGATGACGTCTTAGAAACAAGAATTTTCCAGGAGTTGTATGAAACAGAAAAACAAAACTGGGGTCAGTCAAGGGGGGGGTTCCTCCACAGGAGTGATATCGGTCTTGCTGAGGATGGAGTTATGTAATAAATTGACACATACATTGGTCTCTATAATGCTTGGCATTATTCACCACAAAAACTGCATTGCTTTAAGCTTGCAGAAATAAAGAATTTCTGAATCTCAGTCATGTTGCACATTAATTAGGGCCCGGTCACAAACTCATGCAATTGTTGTACGATTGCAAGCTGAAGGCATTCTTGGGACAGCCGTGCATGTGACTAATGTGACCACTGACCACACCATTAGCTGTGACAGAAAAAGCTCACAGTCTTAGATCCTTGGTGATTCTTTTGCAGCCTGCTTTAAAAATCCTACGTCATCAAAATTGTAGGATGGCATATGACAAATGCAACCGTGCAGTTAGTTAGAAATGTAATGTATGGATACTATATATACACCACCATTTGCATGACTTGCAGCTTGCTGGTTGTTCTGAGATGGTGAAGCTACTCCCTGGGCCAGGTGTTCCAATCCATGGTCCTGAGGTAGGCCATACCTCTGTAAAAAGAAAATTTCAGTTGACTAGTCCGGACTAGTCCGAGGTGGTCCCAGCAGGTCCCAGCAGGTCCCAGACTTTTGGGACTAGTCCTGTCTGACACAGATCGGTCCGAGGTGGTCCTGGGGGTCGGGGACATAACTAGTCCAGCAGGTCCACTGGTCCCGGACTAGTCCCGGACCTGACTACAACCCTTTGGACTAGTCCCGTTATATGATAATGAGAATATCACATGATCTTCACCAAAATCAGTGATTGGTGCATTTGTAATGAGAGAACAGTTGGTCCAAAATTTGAATCCAGAAGCCAGTCCTGACAACCAGAGGAACAGTGAAGTAAGTTCTCTCTGTGTGTTTGTGTCTGAGTTTTAATCATTCGGGGCAGTTTTCAAGCTAAACTTGTGTAGAGAAAGGGAGAAGAGGGGCTGGGTGAAGACAATGGCAAAGCAACAGCATGTATGGAAGAGGGATTACTCAGGAAACGGAGATTCTACTTCCGAGGTAAGTTCAACACCCCCCACCCCCTAAGCCAGTGTGAATTTCTCTGAAAACAGGCTACTGTTTGCAGTTGCACATTGAATAATGTTGGTAGCAAGATTAAGAAAGTTAACAACTCAATTGCCACTCAGCTTTAAGGAATCTTTCTGAACTACAAATATGCTGAAAAGACCTTAATGTTGCTCATGCAGATTACTAAAAAAGGTAGGTTTTCTGATGTAAATAAACTTGTTCAATTTGTTTGTGTACTTAACAGCTGAAAGTATTATAAAAAGGGTAGGAAATAAGACAATACATACATGGTGTCTTGTATCTACCATCCCAACAACTTGAATATTTTAGAGACTCAGATTCATACTGTTTTATCAATAGACGCTCTCATAATGGTGTTACGTGAGATGCTCCTGCAGCATCTGTGATACGTTAGTGGGCATTCCTGGATGCGCTGCTATTCCCAGGGGTGCGCACAGCCCGCTATTAGGACCGGTCCCAGGACTAGTCCCAGGACTAGTCCCAGCCTCGGCCCGTCGCACACAGCCTGCTATGTAGGACCGGTCCCAGCCCTCCCGCCGCGCACAGGACCGGTTCGGGGACCGGTCCCAGGACTAGTCCGGGACTAGTCCTATCCACCAAAATGGACTAGTCCAAGTAGTCCTGACTAGTCCTGGGAGGTCCTGGCCCTGCCGGACCACTAAAGGTCTGAGGTCGGGACTAGTCCTGGGCATTAAAACTGGGACTAGTCAAGGGACTAGTCCGGACTAGTCCACAACTAGTCAATTTTCACAGAGGTTAAGTCTACACCACTGTCTGTCCCTACATGTACACCACTGTCTGTCCCTACAGCACTGGACGGTAGCAGTCCACAGTGGTATGGAGAGGTCTCCCCTGGGTAGGGGGGAACCCCGTGGGGACTGTAGCAAGCCCCCACGGGGTAGGGAGGTGATTTTGTGGGTGAAGAGGCTGGCGTGCCGCAGCAGGAGGAGGCTCGCCGTGCCGTGATCAGCCTCTGGATCTCCTTCTGCAGCCAGTCGATGTAGTCAGCGGCATTGTTGATCACCCCGGCCTGGAGTTGGTGAGATTCAATATTAAAAAGAAGCTTTGGAGTCTACTACACTACTAAACATTGCTTAATACTTTACCTATAACAATTGAAATTCTTTGAAATCCTTTATTGCAAATTCGTGTCCAAGGGCTATAACTAATTGCAAACTGACAAAGACAATGAGTACAGAATGTATTGAAGAATGGTATAAAACCATATAACAATCAAAATAACTTCAGTGTAATACACACAGAAAGAAAAGTGGGGGTCTGCATGCCTTTTTTCATGAGACGTAGCGGGCCATTTCAATTCGCAGGTAATTGTGGCCAACTGCTTTAATTCAACATTAAATGTTGTTGGGAATTTCTTTGTAAAGCGTAGTCAATTGATTTAATTCTTAAGCTTGCACATTCTGAGAAGGCCTGTTTGTGTGTGTTCTTTATTGTGGATTTCAGATGTACATGGTAACCCCAAGCACGTCGGCAGAACGTACTGTGCCTGCGCAAAACCCTGATTTTTCACGTTTTTCGTTGGATGTTTGGTCAACGTTGCATCAAAATTTTGCCTGTTGCAGACGATATCTTTTCCTATACAACATCTGAAAACTACAGACAGGCTGTCAACCTTATATGCTCTAATACAACCTTATATGAGACGTTCTGCCAAAGTGCTATGCACAATACATTACGGATTTTGCACAGGTGAAGTACGTTCTGCCGATGTGCTGTAACCCCACACCCTTGTCTACTTTGCACTGAGTAAACACCTTGGTCTGCCGCCCCAGACACTGATCAGTCGGCAGCATCTGTTTCAGGTCCTCCAGGGCACTGCGGATCAGCTGTTTCCTCATGCTGGAATAAAAAAGAACAGACATTGGGAGAAAACATCTATTGAATTTCAACAATTTAGTGATGAAATACAGTGGGTACTGTCTGAAATGTCTGATTATGCATTCAGATGTTGGAATTAATGTTGTTACAATTTTTTTCTTCTCAATTTCTGACACATTTGCATAGAAATGTGTGTTTTTCTAGGTTGGGTATGACATAATAGAATACAACATAGTGTAGTCGGCCGTGGTGTGATCCAACCCACAGTCGGACTGGTACCTTGGGTGATACTGAATACACCATGTTGTATATGCCTAACCTTCATCACTGTATTTAGGTCATTGGTGCAGTGGGGATTTTATTGAGTTACTTGTAATGTTAGGTGTTTAACATACTCACAAGTCCTTCCTGAGAGCACTGTGTCTGCGGTAAAGCCTCTCCTTCTCAGGAGTGGTGCTGCTTTGGTACTGCAGGACAGCCGGAGGGGGTGTGGCGTTACCATAGAACAGCCTCTCCCTTCCAGACAAGGGCGTGGCATTGCCGTGGAGATGTCTCCCTCTTCCAGAATGCGGAGATGTGTTGCCATGGAAAAGCAACTCCATATTAGACTGGGGCGTGGCACTGCCATAGAAACGTCTCTCCCTGCCAGACAGGGGCGTGGTGCTGCCATGGAAACCTCTCTCCCTGCCAGACAGGGGCGTGGTGTTGCCATGGAAACCTCTCTCCCTGCCAGAAGCTGGAGGTGTGTTGCCATGGAAAAGCAACTCCATGTTGGGCGGGGATGCTGCGTTGCTGTGGAAACGCCTTTCCCTACCGGAGTGAGGAGGGGTGCTGGCGTGGAACAGTAGCTCCATGTCGGATTGGGGCGGGGTGTTGCCATGGAAATGCCTGTGCCTGCCAGGCTGGGGTGGAGTGTTGCTAAGGTGATGCCCCGCCCCGTCAGGTTGGTTTATATAAGTGGGACTAGCCAGGCACAGGTGCTCCATGCCAGACTGGGGAGTGATCCCACAAGCGTAGGGAGTCTCTCCACTGGGCTTCGGAGAAGGGGTTTCCTGAAAAGACAACAAGACTTTTTTTATGTATATGTCAGGGTTAAGAGTTAATTTGCATAATTAATTAGAAAATGTTATAATTCCATAGTGATAACTGCCTGGAATTTCATACTTGGGGTATTTGAAAGTTAAGTGAAGGTGAACATCATTAAACATAACTTATTCAAATAAGGACCTCATTTGCATAATTTATGAGGAAATGCTAGAATGGCATTTTTTGTTAAACCCCAGGGGAATCTATATAATATAAGAAGCCTGGGACCAGATGGGGCCCATTACTGGGCCGATACCAGGTATCGGAATCCCCGGGTTTAAGATTAAACTGTCTTTTGGTGAAGATTATGATCAACTGATATAATTCATGCAAATGAGGATAACATTTGCATAATCAGGGGGAATAATCTATAATTTGTCAGTCATAAAGGTTAACATCATTTGGCGAAGGTATGAGGTCGTGGAACTCATGTTACCAGCACCAGTGCAGGTACGCAGAAAAAAGTATTTCAAGCCCTGTGTTATACAAACAAGCCCGTCACTATGGCCACAGGTGACCTGGTTGGGACTGCTACAGTAGGGAGATAAACACAGGGATTACTAACTCTGTCTCAACCTTTTGGAGGGATTTCCTATGGACTTCTTTTAGACTGCAGGGATTAGATACAAGCCAGCTTCAAGTCACAACATACGCTGGTATTAGGTCAACAAAAATAGCAACATAGCAAGTAAGGGAAATATTGAGATGGTTTGATGTATGGAGTTTGGAGAAAATGGATCAGACTAAAACATTGAAAAGCAACAGCTGACACTCATAATAATTCACATGTACCATTACCAAACTGTATGTCATTTACCACTTCAATTCCTTCAATTCAACTTTAGCAGCAATGATAAGGCTAATTTTCTTCTCCAGCTACTTAATGTGTGTTGTTTGATTCAATGTTTTACCATTCAAGTGAGTATGGTAGGTTTGTAGACATATATAGTCAGTCATATTGTGGGATCAAATGGCCAAGTGGCTAGGTGAGAGGACACAAGATCAAGAGGTCACGGGTTTGATTCCTGGTATTCCTGACTAGACGTTGTGGCCTTTGGAAAGGCACTTAACACAACTTTTCTCACTCCACCCAGGTGTAAAATTGGTAACTGACTTTATATTTTTTAATTTTGGTTGGGGAGCTAAAATGCAGTGGAAGGTGAGGGATGGGCTCTGCCTTCCAATACTGTGCCCTAGACACAGTGGATCATCAACCCACTGCCCCTACAGCCTAAAAAATGCTATGGGACTACCTTTACCTTTTTATAGTCGGTCAGTGTAGAGCAGAATAGGCTAGGTTGGTTTAACAATAGTGAGCTTTTGCATGAGTGATTATGGAAGATTTTCATCTCAATAGCAGCTGCAGTTTCAGTACTCAGGAGAAAGACAATTAAGTGTGGTTACCATGGCAATGCTGGAGCTGCCCCGCCCTGTAACAATGCCCAGAGTTGTATCATGTTGCTGAGGTGAACTGCATCCTCCATCTGAACCTAGCATAGGTAGTGATAAAAACAATATACCATTGGATATGTACAGATATTAGGACAGCTATGTTGGCAAAGTAGACACCAATGTATTTCCTTGGTTCCTTTGGACAGCTTTAAGCAAAAATCTGGCAAGTCCAAAACTGGGAGGAAATCTAGATTTTGACTATAATCACTCCCTGAAACTGTATGTACAAAGGCACAGACGTTACCCTCAGATTGGTGATCTTCTCTAACTTACATATAGCATCATTTATGTATGTGACCGGGACAATATCAGCTCTATATAAGAAGATGCTTTGCCATGATAAAACCTGTAGAATCTTCTTAGTAAAATGATATTCCAGTAACTCCATCAACCGAAAGCAGTTTAAAATGTGACAGAGAAAGATGAACATTTCCAAACTCAGGGGGCTTAGAACTGGATCTTCTACTTGGCCCATGACACTTTTGAGGCTTAAGAAACATTATCTTGTCAAAGAGAATCTAATGATCATTAGATGCTCTATGTGCATGGCCAAAATTGGAGGAGAAAACTGATGTTTTTTACCATACATACACATGCCCTGTCTTTAATGACATAATAAATAAGTTATTTGGATACAATAAATTGACGTATTCATTACATTATAGCTAAATACATGAATTAATCCCACTACTGTCAAAGACAAAATGGAGCTTTTTTTTAAATCTCAAGATCAATCATCAGACCAGAGCATTAAAGGAGCTTGGATTATTGGATTATACTACTGTTAATGCCATATGGCAACTTTCAAATCAGTGTCACTCTGTTATATTCCACCCAATAGAACTGAGACTCATGCTTCTTTGACATAGTCCAGAGCAACAGTCTTCATCTAGCATAATACATGTTATGTTTACCTTCACAGGTTGGGCAAATGTAAGTCACATGTAGGTTTACACATACATCCACACACATGCCAAACAAAATGTGTGCCTTCATAAGGATTTTCTAAAATGAAGCATTATACAGAATAAATCAAACAACTGGTAAGGTCTCTGAAAGAGTCAGACGTTCCAGACACTGTGTTTGACCATTGACCTGTGAATATCATATGATAGCGTTCACAGTTCTCAGACAAAAGACAGTGGATGCTGTCTAAAACATCTGACTCCGTAAAGACCTTATCCAGCTGTATGCTGTAAAATGAACCTGGATGTGTAACCTATACTCCACTGTTAAACTTTAGCAGAGAAGTAGAAAGGGAATTTTCTGTCATACAATTTCAGCCTTAATTTCAATTCCCTCCCTCCACACACAAAGCCCTTCTTAACCCCATTATTCTGATTTTCACAAGGGTTACATTTGAATAGAATTTCCTAATAAATGCAGAATGCATTCAATTTATTCATTGAACGCATTCAATTTATTCATTGAATGCAGAGAGGCTTCTACTCAATGCGAAATATGTATTCATTGCATTGCATTCATATACATTGCCCACCCAATAACAATAACAAAGAATTGTAACAAACCAACTTAAAAGCTGTACATAAAAGAATGGCTGTGGTTATTTGTGGCATAGGATAAACCTAGGCTAACCTGTAGCTGAGCTAGTTGGGTTGGTGCAGGTGTGGCTGCTGGAAGGGTGGGGTGCAACCAAGGGTTGCACGGGGTTGGGCAGGTGCAACAGGTGCTGGGAGAAGAAGCAACGTACACACAGAAGTGAAAAGATGCAGGTGCAATTTGCAATACCACTCAACTATTCTAATGTGGTAATGTGCACAGGTTTGGACAGAATATTTTGAAATATGGCATGCTGTGCAGCAACAGGAATATATTATTTTATATCAGGAGCTGTCCCTCCATTTGCTTGTGGGGACTGAAAATTTGCTCCTGAGACTCTGAAAATCCTTGAAATAACGTTTCAAAGGGTTTGAAATTCAGATATCAGATCGAAAATTTAATGGACTTGCCAGTGGTCAACCGAAACAAAAGGCTAGGGTCAGTTAACAACTATAATGCAAAAAGGTGCTCCTGACCTGCACATTTTGAAGAGACTCCATGAGTTGCTGATAGGATGGCGCCGGTGAGGTGACATTGCAACTTTTGGCTGCAGAATGTTCTGGGGTACAAAAGGTACATTCAAGTGATTATTATCAAATGCTTTCATACAACAAAACTGTTTTAAGAATCTTGGAAACAAATAACCTGAAAAACCATAATATAGCTTTCATATGCATAGCTTGAAAAGGCCAGAGGTCACAGAGACAGATGACTAAAAAAAATCATGTTTTTTTTCAATATGTTTATTGCATACTTGTAACATAATTATAACATAATTATAACAATGATGATAAATAAAAACATTGTACATTACATCACAACACATTTACACAATGTAACAGGGGCCATTCTCACCGGCTCTTTTGGCCAGGGGTAGTACCCTTTTTTACAGGGGTGTTTCATCCACCTGGATTTTCTGTGCTATTTTTGAAATGTAGGCTTAACTATGGGGGTAAAATGCTCTGGGAAGCATGTTTGAGGAGAAAATTTCCTGCCTTCCGAATGTTGCAATTTTTAGGATATAAAGAAACCACCACATACTACAAGAAAACCAATAAAAAAGCTTAAGACAGATGAGTGTCATAAACAAAAATTCAAGCCTTCCAAAAAATAGAATTTGTAACCAAAAATTATGTGGGCCTCCCTTTCTGTGCAAAGTAACATATACAGATAAACCATTCATTCTTTCTCTCTTACCAGTCCCCTTCTCTGATTGGTCAGCCAGCTCAAACAGTCCATCCAGGTCATCATCAAACAGTTCCTCCACCTGCTGCTGGGTCAGCCCCACACGGTCCACAATCTCATACAGGCCTGTCTCCATCTCCTAGCAGCAAATACTGAGAGAGGTTTATGTTCCAACCACTGTTGTTGTTTGTTTTTTCCAGTCCTTGTTGCTTTGTCTGTTTGTTAGCTGGATAAGGCCACACCAATTTAATTTGTTGGTTCTTGGATTTTCTCAGAAAGAAATATGAAGCGACAGGGAAAAAAACAGGCTTTTGCTACAATATGAGCCATGAAGTCAACATACCAGGCTGCTTTGTAATTCAAACAGAGAATTTTATACATTTGCACTTTTAATCAAACCACTGCATTGATAGATGAAACTGTAACAACTAGGAAGATAAGGGTTTTCTTCAGCTGGAGCCAAGCAAGGTTGATCCACAACCTAAATTCTAATATTTTTGCAAATCAGAAAGGAATGAAGCTTGCAAATTATACGTAAATTGGTGTGGCCTAAGTTTAAAAAAAGTAGAGATGGGTTCTTTATCCTTGCAGTTTTGAAATTATTTTTGCATAGGACTTGGAATAGGTAAATTTACATCAGTGTTAGATAGGACCATTTTTTACATGTTTTAAGCTGGCGTTGTGTTTTCATGTAATTTTATTGTTCAAGGAAGTAAATGATAATCCAAGGTTCTATTAATGTATGTAATGGTAGTTAAACTCAATAACAGAAATGTAATAGTATGTACGATATTAAAAAGCATTGTACATGTAACGTTAGATACGAAGAAACAAGTACAAATGGCAATACGTTATCATTATAGACAAAAACACCGATTGTAGCTTCATGGAATTCAATAATGCTACTTATCTTGACGTATAAACCACCAAATTGCCTTTTGATTATTTCCAAAGGGTTAATTAAGGTGATGGGATTTAAATCCATGACGAAGCCATACAAATAGGAGACTGGGCATGCGTGGTACGTGCCCACCACCACGTTCCCTACAGGAGTTCCTAGAAATCGGCGTAATTTTTCGCTTTTTTTCCAAAACTCCGCTGCAGTAATACCTGGTATGTACGTACACAGAAATGTAGGGTTTCTACCTACCTAAAATACGGCAAGTCGCTGAAAAATTAGGGAGGATTTCTGGTTGGGAAATCCCGGAGCCAAGAAGTCTAGACATCTGCCAGACTTGGTGTTGAAAAAAGGGCTTTCCTACAGATCAAGTGTCGTTGCTAGCTATTGGTCGAAGGGGCGAACCTTTGCAACTTCCCACCAATCAAGATATGCATTACAATTCCAACAGGGTAGTGCACGTAACTTTATAGTTGCTGACCACAGCGTGGCTATTCTATGTAGTTCTCTCCTCCCCAGATACTAGCAATTAAACCTCCCAAAAATCGGAAATAGACACATTTTAAACACATGGGGTATTGAATGATGAATGATAATAACACCAATTTGTTGCACGTATCATTGTAACGATTTTTAAGGTTTAATTTCCGTATATCGTCACCTTATTTCAATGTAAGTGGGCAAGATTGAAGAACTATCCCCTGCAGAGTTGAGTTCTTCTAGGGCTGAAACAATGAAATTTCTAAGTACACAGTACCCTCTCTATCAAAATTGGAGTCCGCTCAACTTCTAAACAGGCGATTTCAGGAGACAAATATATCATTGGATCATACAATCAAACAATTAACGTTAATTGTTCAAATTATATCAAAACAAACATGGAAAATATTTTTTTCTGACAAGACATGTACTTTTATTCCAAACAAAATATTTTGAATTGTTGCTATTTGCATTTTGTTGCAAAAAAAAATGCAAATTTCAGTTCCATGAAGAAGAAAATGATTATCATGTTTGGGCCGGGGGATTTGTAGCTGAAAGTTTGCCGGCAGTTTTGGTTTGAAGTAGTCTGTGTGTGTGATTTTAAAAAATCTGTAACGTTCCATTGTTCATGAATGGACATCACGTTAACAGGAATACTGATTTGATGTAGCCCTGAGTAACACACACCACATACAGAAGTAGGGGAAAGGTTGACTGGACTCAGTAGCATATCATGTTACAATTTAACGCTGGCACAGCAAACCACGTACATGTTGTACAGAGATAGATCAGAAAGCATCATAGTTTGTTTTTGTAAAAATGAAGCTAAGAATCTGCAAAAAGAACGAGAGACGTTTCACCCAAGATCCAAAAGGCCTCCCTCCTCGAAAAAACACAACATCACGGAAATGTAATAAAATTGCGACGTAAGATTTTCTGACCTCTGACTCTGTTTTCTTTTTTAACGAACTGGCCCCAAAAATTATTACTAGAAATCCGACCCCTTGCGTATCTAATGTTACGACTAACATTACACTCAAGAATACTTGTCACTGCAGTATTAACAGAGCTTTCTGTTCGCATTTTCACCCAAATGAGGTCAAACCAAGAAACGGGTTTTTGTAATCATTTAAAAGATAGCTAGGCTAAGCTAAAAGCTAAAATATAGCAATATTCTAAAACAAGCTATTAAAAGGTTAAAGGTTCACAACATCACTTCCTATAGTGCCTCTTTATGAGCAGAAACGCTCTGCATCAGTGAGTGAAAAGCAAATATCGTGACATTATGGAACATTTGCATTGGTTAGTTTACTTGGGTTCAGTACCCGAACATTATATATATATAAAGACCACACCAATTTAATTTGTTGGTTCTAGGATTTAAAAAAATGAAGCGACAGGGCGAAAATAAAATAATAAAAACAGGCCTAGGCATCCTATTATAGTCCTAAATGCTACAATAGGAGCCATGAAGTCAACAT
The DNA here is from genome assembly GCA_013266295.2 of Branchiostoma floridae x Branchiostoma japonicum. Lineage (NCBI taxonomy): Eukaryota > Metazoa > Chordata > Leptocardii > Amphioxiformes > Branchiostomatidae > Branchiostoma > Branchiostoma floridae x Branchiostoma japonicum. The sequence continues at coordinate 5,091,001 of CM023834.1, read as the reverse complement.
AAAAGGCTGGGATAAAATGTAAACAATGAATTTTGAACTTTTAATTAAACCACTGCATTGATAGATGGAAAACTGTAACAACTAGTAAGAAAAAGGTTTTCTTCAACTGTTGAGGGCAAATATGAGCATCTTTGAGTTGATACAGAGCCAGATTTTTTTTTCAAATCAGAAAAAATATGAAGAGGCGAATCCGAGAACCAACAAATTAAATTGGCGTGGCCTAAGCGTGCCAATAGAATTTCCTCTGGCGTCCTTGTCTGTGTTTTTTCTTCCAATATACTATCGAATATGCGTAGATGAACTTTCAAGAACCTTGATGTTAATAGAATACCATGTACACAAATGTCACAAAAACCAAGAGGCTTCCTTATAGTCACAAGCACATTGAGCAGGTGGTGTGTTTCCGTGCGTAGGTGTCTCTACACCTCTGGTTAAATGCATCTTTAATCCCCTTTTTGCCGGGTGGCTAAGCAGAGTAGAGATCAACTACTTAACGTAGTCTGGAAGTGACGCATTGCCCAAATGCCACTAGGGTGTCATGTCAGTTCTAGCGCGTGTGGCTAGTCCTTGAATTAAGGTCAACTCGGAAATAAAGGATAAAAGGGGCACTTAACCCCCCTCCCCACGTTTCTACCATAGACAGTCTGTTTATTTGTCATCCTCTTACTAGGATAGGCAGGGTTGGATTTTTCCTTGGCGAATTGCAAACGTCCACTGAAGCATTTTAAAGGCATCCAATGCAATGTCAAGTCGGCAAAACGAGAAATTTTCTGGATGAGGAAATTTGATATTGACATTTACTGCCATTTATAGCACATTTTTGTCATCATTTCATTCTTGAAGCGTTTGAAATAGCCCAGCAACAAGCTACGCGAGGAGTCACTTTATTTTTTAAGTACCACCAAGAACTAGCTAGAACCAGCCTACGATACAAAACAAGCAACCGTTTGCCATCAGCGACATCGCATTTTTGCCTCACAGATATCAGTATGCTATGGGATAGTCTTGACTCAATTTACTACAGTTTAAACCATGACCAGAAAATTGACTTTGATTGAAAATCCAGTACTTACTGCCCTGAAGTCGCTTTGGGTGCAATACCAACGGACAACTTGCATTTCATGAACATTCAAACTTTCCTAATATTGGCGATAATCAGTATTTTGTTGTGAAAGAGACAATTTTTAAACCACAGGACAAAATGGCGTCCAGTCATGCATGTAAATCTATTAGTATGTTATTGCATTGGTGAACTACTAATTGATTATTTTCATCAAACAGGTATAATAGACGATGCAGGACGTCATATGAAGAAAGGGAAATGATACTTGGTTAAATGCAATATCTAACACCAGAACACACAGCACATTAAAGGGTTGTGAAATTACACCAAAGTGAAGGAAATAAATAACCAAATATTCCAATTGAAAGAATCAAGATTACAAAACATTTCTTTTTGTTGTGGTTGAATACAATATCTAACATCAGAACACACAGCACATTAAAGGTGATATTGTACGCCAAAGCAAAGGAAATGAAGCCAAATATTCCAATTGAAGGATCCGAAATTACACAACATTTCTTTTTGTCGTAGCGCCATATTTTAATAACTTCAGGTAGTTCTTTAGCGTGGTAGGTTCACGTGGCTCTAGCACATGCAGATTAACGCATTGCATAACATTTGACAAAAATGTGGATTATTTCCTTATATGCCTGATTAGTATTAGAACCTGCGCAATCCAACAGTCTGGGGTGGAATCTATGGGTACTGCTTGAACGTCTACACTAAATGCGGTAACCTATTCCCTGTCACACCTTCTCCGTACATGATTACACACATTTCCGCATATTGAAATTCATAAGACATGGATTGAATACAATAGAAAGTGCCATTCCATAGTAAAAACACACACACACACATACTGTGACAAACACACACACACACACACACACACACACACACACACACACACACACACACACAGACCCAGAAACGCACAATCATGTACGGAGAAAGACATACACACACTCACACACGCACACACATACATACATACACATATACCGTGAAACACACACATACATACACACATGTATGCTCACACACACACACACATGCATGCATGCAGACGTGCACGCACACACACATACACACACACACACACACAAACACACACACACACACACACACACACACACACACACACACACACACACATACACACACACACACACACACACACACACACACACACACACACACACACACACACACACACACACAGACACCTTCAAAAACACGCAAAAACCAATACCTTATCTCACCAATATCTTGTATAAAACAAACATACAGTATACTCCATTGGAAACTCGAGGTCCTTAACAACTTTATGATCACTTCTTATATATGCTAAGGATAAGCATTAGTCTATTGATAAACCACAGCACCTTTTTGTTACTAGCTGTACGGATACACCTGTAGCTGTAGTTACTGTAACAGCGTCTGTTATCGCAAACACGTTAATGCGTTGGTCTTGCCTTTTGTAACCAGGCAATCGCCAAGAGGCCCGAGCACCTTTGATATACAGACGAAAGACATTGCAGAGACAAGAGGCAGGTATTTTCGGTGAAGTAAGAAACTGAATTCGTTCAGGAAAACATCAGGTGTACATACGTCCGCCGGTGAGGGGGAAACTAGGGCAGGAATGGACGACATCGACGACGACCCGATTCAGATATACCTGAAAAACTGGTGAGTAGGAAAATGGCTTTACTAAAATGTCACCTGAGTGGAGTATCGTATAGTGGTAGTTTAAATAAGTGTTACACTGCCAGCCAAGCGTAGGTCCGTGTGGCAGGTACGATTTTTCCACCGGAAGATCTTACTTGGAGATTAGCAGTATAGTTAGTGTTAACGTTGTATACTACACTTGAGTATAGATATAGATGCTTTACGTCAAACCCAGGATCCACAGACATATGCTGTAAATGAAACCATATTTACAGCACCCGAGGGACTTTGGTGTAGAATGTGTTTTCGCCGTGGTATAATACACCGCGAAGAGTTGGTAATCATTTACCTGGGGGCTTTTAATTACATAGGAAACAGAGAAGCTTAAGGCTCCTAGAATCGACACGATTTATAAAACAAAATAGATGTCTTTATTCTATACCTGGCGGTCTTTTAGCAATGCAAGTCGAGTGTTTGTTCTAGTCAAGCAGGGACGTTTCAAAGCGTGTCCAATCGTGTACCATGCGTCCAAGGGATCACGCACTCACGAAACAACAGGTATTAAACACCATTGGTAACATGAATATGTTTAGTGTTGTCACGTAGCTTAGGAGCCTAATATCCAAGCACAGGGAAAGCATACGCTTTGTGTCTTTCCACTCTGCAGTACATTGAGATATTGGTTAGCGTTGGATATTTGACATTTTGAGTGATCCCTGCAATTATTTTCAGGAAATTACTCTTAGAGCTGAATCTTTTTTTTTTCAATCAGGCGTAGTGACCAAAAAATTTAATTTTGTTGATTGTCTGGCTCCAGCAAAACTTATGAAAATACATGTATTGTTGTTTTTTGTGCTTGATGATAATGCTTGTATAATGACGTCCCTCCGAAGGACATCAACACAATGTTTTTCTCTAGATAAAAGCACTGTGTAATTTTTTTTTCATTCAGTGCCCGTCGCCGGCCACATAACGCACAAGTTGATACAGGGTATTTTGGGCCTATACATTATTTTATACATAGTCTCCATTTTTTTTGCATCAATACTCTTATCAAAATGGTATTGTAGAGAAAACAGATACAAATGTTATATTTTGGCCTGTTTAAAAATATTGATAACGTATTCGACTGAATCGGGATATGCCCAAATGTACCACAGGTGACACTAACAGATGTATAAATGTAAATCTGATGGACAAACTGAGAATAATGTAATGTAATGTAATGTAATATAACTACAATAAAGTGAAAAGGCGCGCTATTGTCAAATTTGTCGAAAATTGGAAATCATGTGGGCAATCAAGAATTTGCGCAATTATCTGAAAACTGCAGAGGAATGAGTTTTGATTGACAGAAGGGGGGCGTCAATTGTCCCAGGCAGAATGGCACAGTACAAGGACATTTAAATATATAGTGTCCTTGCGCAGTTTAATGGACACTGTTGAGCAAATAGGGCAAGGACACACATACATGTTTTCATCTGTGGTCACACCACATTTCTTGAAGTTGCTCCGCATAAAAGTCACATAAAGGTCACATTTATACCCCTGGTAGTGTGAGGTAGCCTCTACCGGGCACCGCAGATCGCTGGAAAAATAGTAGAAATTGGCCAAAATAAAGGGAATAGTATACCAGGGGAGTTAGCCCACCAGAGAGGGTCCAATATGCGACCCACTCTGGGCAGCTTGTGTGAGAAACAGATTTTACTACTGAGGTATGTATTATTGTATACGTTGACGCACACACACACACATACATCATCATACGTGTGTGTATACGTTGACGGCTAAGAGGGATTAATCGTTTGTATATGTGTAAATATTACGGAACTGTATAAATATTTGATCTTTTTGGTTCGGTCGTGACTTCAGTGGTTAAAACCTACTCTTCAAGCAGATGTGATGTTTCCGCTCCTCTATATGCCCACGCCTGTGATCTGGTCAAAGCAACATGGTATATTTTATTACCTTCAACAAGAGTGTTATGTTTTCGGTTATGCCATTGTGGAGTGGCTGTCGTCTGGGTCTGTATATATGTCAACAGCATAACTCGAGAAGCTGTGGATGGATCTTATGGCAGATGAGGATCTTATTTGCATATGCAGATGAGGATCTTATTTGCATATGCAGATGAGGATCTTATTTGCATATGCAATGAGAAACAGATGAGAGAAACAAAAGAAAAGCATCAGGTACAGTAGTAACAAAAAGGTAATAAACCTTATTGTATATATATATATATATTGTAAGATTTTATTAAGAAAAAAATAAACAGATTTCACCGATTCCACGTCCTCATAGTGTACCAAACGGAAAAAAGAAACGATTGGCTCTTTTTTTTACCTACTAGACGTCAAACGTGATATCCCTGCATGCTGCACGGTGAACAAATTAGGAGTGAAGCTCGAAGTCCGTAAGGATCGCGAGGTTTAATACCTTTTATAGCGTGCAAGTTGCGACGTGGGAACTTCTAGTAACGTCAAGGCAAGTTATTTAAATACACCAGTGTGTCACGGAGCTATTTCTGTGCGAGTTTTTTATGTTTGTTAATCTCTTGCTCAATAAATTCAACTAGATTTATCACATAAACAGTGCGAACGCCATGTTCCTATTCCTAACTTGCTAGCTATTTTCGTACCTCTTTTTTATTTACAACCCATTAAAAGTGATGTTGATACTAAAGATTATCACTAGATTAGCTCAGAATGTCGTGACAACTAATGGCCCTTAGGTCCTATATAACATTAAGCCCCTGTCACACATTCAGAACCTTCCGCCTACCTTTCGATACGAATCGAATTTGAGTTAAATGTGAGTCAAATTTGACTGCCAACCACGTCCCGACCTACTCCCGAACACCAGCCAACCACCAGCCAACCATGACCGAACCTCCCGTCCACACCCGAATGTTTTAAACATTTTGAAACATTCGGCTGGCGCAGCCGAACACAAGCCAATTAACCACAGCCGACCCTGCTCCTGACCTAGTCCTATCCATGGTTGGGGGGAGTTTCAGTGCACATGTTCGGGAGGCCATATTCGGATGTGTGTACTTAAAGTTAAACGTTAGATGACGTCATCAGCGTTGGTTTGCTCGAGGATACCTCACATTTATGAATGGGTTTTCATGTAGTTTTCGTTAATTTTTGAGGATGAAGATATCGAATCATTGTCATTCTTGCGTGAATAACTTTATCAGGTTGGTGAATGATTGAATAGCAATGTTCCTTGTTCACCACCACTTGTTTAACGAGAGCCGACGTTTCGATGACCATCTGTCATATTCATCAGGGCAATTATGACTGGTTCACTGTGCACTGAAGCTAGGCAACACCTAACACCAAAACGTCGTCTGGGTTGTGGTTTTGAAAGAACGTTACTATTCAATAGTCATTCTTTCATGGTGCAGTGTAATTACATTTACTCTGTAGCAACACTAGCCTCTTGACACAGTTTACACACAGAGGGTTTTCATATATTTTTGGGGGTTACATGCCAAAGCCTTTCGGTACTTGTCAAAGACATCAAATAATAGTCATACTTTCATGCTGCGGTGTAATTACATTTGCGTAATTACGTTTACTTTATAGCAACACTGGCCTCCTCTAGACACAATTTACACACATGGATTTTCCTATATTTTTCGTTACATATCAAGGCCTTTCGTTGAATATTAAGTATATTAAAAGAAGATATGAAATAATAGTCGTTCTTTCATACTGCGGTTTAATTAGAGTTTGATGACGTCTGTTACACCAGCCTCTTACACACAGGTATTTTCCTGTATTTTTTGTTACATGTTACTGACTTTCGTTAGATGTTAAGTATCAAAAGAAGATATCAAATATTAGTCGTTCTTTCATGATGCGATGTAATTATATTTACGTCAGGTCTGTTTACTTTGTAGCAGCACTAGCCTCTAGACACAATTACCGCACACAGCAGGTATCATTGACCGGTAGATGAATTGAAGAAGAGGGATGGGCCCTGTGGATTAACAACCCACTGTCCCTACGGCCTGAAAAAAAACAAGGCTATGGGACTACCTTTTTCTTTGGAAAGTAAGAACTGCCCTATCTTTAAAGATATCTTTAAAGATAGGACTGCCATATCTTTAAAGATAGGGCAGTTCTTACTTTCCAAATAAAAAGGTAGTCCCATAGCCTTGTTGTTTTTTTTCAGGCCGTAGGGACAGTGGGTTGTTAATCCACATCCCTCTCCCTCTCCTTCCACTGCCTTTTACCTCCCGAATTGAAGTCAGGTACCAATTTTACACCTGGGTGGAGTGAGAAAAGTCATGTTAAGTGCCCTTCCCAAGGACACAACGTCTTGCCAGGAATGTCAGTAATCGAACGCGTGACTTTTAGGTCTCGTGTCCGCTAGCCTAGCCACTCGGCCATTCGACGCCACTCGGCGACCATTTTTTCCAAAGTACCAGTTTGCATACCAGCAATTAGCAACATGCCATACAAACGATATGAAGTACCAGAAACTGCAAACATTGGAAGTAACACGATGTTGCAAAATAAACATTTACAACATTATTCTTGGAGATACGCGAAAACGTGAAAAAGGTACTTTGAGTCATGATGGTATTTGATGATGTTTGGTGTTTTTTTAATCGCGTTGCACGCTACTGGAAAGGGTCGCAGCCCTTAGGATGGGACGCTAAATTGTGGTCGACCCATTGTTAGTGCAATTTCTCCGGTTCAATATTAATGAACCTGGAAATACTGTACATATCGTCTGTCACGACCAGTGAAAGGGTAGCTAAACTGGATCGAGATCACTTTCAGTTTCTGATCCAAAACAAATTAGCATCATTGTGTCAAAATGAAAGAAAGGGTATCATCGAAACCGCTAGAAGACTACTTGATAGGTTTCTTTGCTAAGTTGCGGTGAGTCGGCTCGTTGGGTGAATAACCTGTTAATGCGTTGCCTACTTTTCTATTGTGCCATTTCTGTAGAACCATTCGCTGTATCTGTATCTGTACAGCCGGTATAACCGCCCCTCGTCGTAACACACCAGCTTCGCTGGTACGCGGCGCGGCGGCAGCTGGCTATATTACACAAAACAACTTGTTACACCTAGCCTTTGCACTCTAAACATTTGTTAAAGCTATCTGTTGATGATGCCCCCACTGCATTTGGTGGCAGCGAGGCCCACTCTACGATAGTTCTAGGGAAAAAATGAGTTTTTGCTGAAGATGTTTTCATCACAAATGCTTCTTGTAAATTACAAATGTCTTCAATCATTACCACATGCAATACTCGCCTTAGAGGAAAGCTTATCGAAATTTGAAATTCAATTTTGATGTCCGGAAATCAAGAAGATGAGTTGAAGCCATCTGATACAGCTAAATACGGCGATGTTGCGTGAGGCCCCCGCTATGATTAATAACGCAAACACCCGGTATGGAGCCTTTTACCAACCCCGCCTGGGGACAGTTGCTAGGGGCAACGCTCTCTCCTGACGCTTGATTGACGTACACCTACCGTGTGGGGAGCGCCTGACGGATAGACCAAAAAAAATCTCCGGCTCCCTTCTGTGCAGAAAATCGACAATTTTCCTTTGAAAGGTTAGAATAAAAAGGATCCTGCGATGAACGTCCTTCAACGTAAAGACACTTACACGTAAAGATACCTCAATGGCGGACCGATGCGTTGAAGTTTCATTCAAAATATCTCTTAGAAGACTTGTTGAGTCTGAATTATGCTGGTGATTACATACATTACAATCAAATCGAGAAGGTTGTCTATGTTTTTGTTTTTTGTTTTATTTCAACATCTAAACAAAACAATACATGGTGGTGACGCACCCAACCGAAAATGCTTATATCAACGTCACCACTGGACATAAAATAATAATTACAACATGCATGAGACAAAAATATGAAAAGGCTGTCTAGTTTAAGTGTAGAGTACTTATTGGAACCCTGCTGATAGATGTCATCACTAGTTCAGCACAGACAGACTCAGACCAAGGGCGAGTTTAAAAGATAGAAAGGTCTCCCGTGCCATTATGCAGAGCGTAGGGTGGTGCCCATCTATTTCTGTAGCCCTTGGGCGACACACAGTTGTGCAATGCACTATAGCAGGGGGCTGGTCCGCTGGTAGTGCTGTGTGTTTGACCTTCCCACTCTCGAGTGCTAAGCAGAGAGAGAAGTGTGTACCATTTTTAAAGTCTTTGGTATGACCCGGCCGGGGTTTGAACTCACGACCTCCCGGTTACAAAGCGAGCACTCTACCAATAGAGCTATTGCACATCGAGTTTAAAAGTGTGCTTTGCTTTACTTTGCACTTTCTAGAGTTGTGGGTCTTAACCAATTGGCAATTTCTGATGTTTGGAGAGTGCCTTGTTGATGGAGAGGTCTTACCTGGTGGATGTACCAACTACCAAGTACCTAATACCAGCTCAGAAAAGGCTCAGTAAGTACCAGAGTTATCAACCAAGGATTGAGGTGTTCAAAAACTCATTTTTCCTAGGAACTCGCTGTCACCAAGTACAGTAGGGGCGTCATCACTAGATAGTTTTAAACAATGTCTAGAGTTAGACGTTCAAAGGTTAGGTGCAAGAAGTCGTTCGGTGTAATGTAGCCAGCTGCCGCCGCGCCGCGTGCCTGCGAAGCTGGTGTGTTACGCCGAAGGGCGGTTATACCGGCTATACAGATACAGATACAGATACAGAGATTCAGATCATTTACATATTCCCACCTGTTGTTTCCCTCTCTAAGTAAACTGTCAATCAGCGCAAGGAGGATCATAATTAGTTCCCTCTGCTACTCCACAGGAGAGACATGTTACCAGCGGGAAGCTTGAAGGAAGAGTTTATTTACGTCGTCGTTGCAAGACACAACATACAGTTGCAGCCTTCATTGGCTGAAATGCAGTATGATTCACAATTAAAAGTCATCTAAAAGCATGTAATTATGTCGTTTTAAATGTATGTACCTTTTTTGAGCCTTGGAAGACTAGCCCAACAGGGCTAAAAGGTTTCGAAATAAATGAAATGAGAGCAATAAAGGTACATACATAAGTTAAACATTATAAACCTTACAATACTCACTTTTGCTTATTTGCGGCGCTAACACTTTATCGTTGAGTCAACAAGGCAGTGTACTCTTCCGATATCTAGCGGTTCTACATTTGAATTACGTTATCTGGTCTTTAGACCGAAGATTCTTTCCATTACATGAAGACTTACACGGTTTGGCGGCAACCATTTCTAGAAAGTCGTGGAGCTCAACAAGGAGGGAGCAAACTTAGTACAGAACTCGTGTCGTCTGTTGTACAGAGACGGAAGCGACAATTGACCAGCTCTGCGCGGGTGGCGTACCCTTTGCCGTCAGTGTGGCGCACAATAGATCAAAATCTTGGAGAGGGCTTAGTCACCATATAAAGCAATGAGATGTTTGCAATTACAGCAGATTCATCACGAAATTCTTATTTTCTCAACAATGGGCACCGAAACAAGTTACTCGTAATAAATGAATCAATGAATGAAGATGTACTGTAAACTGGGTTACAATATCTTAATACAACTAAGTATTATATCGTATGACGTCAGGTCACCTAGCAACAGCCATCGCTGGAATTTTGAGTGGTACAAAGGTTACTACATCTCCTGTTTTCAGCTTCCGACCATGAATGTCTGTTTTCATGTCTGTCAGTTCCCTCTTGGAAACCTGCGGGGAAAATGCATAATAATAATAATAATAATGTAGAATCAGCAAGAAATTCACAATAATGAATTGAACAAGAAACTCAAATACTTTATATGTGAAATCTTCGATTTCGTGTTATCTTAGCGAAGGACTACTGAAATAGTCAATCCTTGAGGGATTGTGCTTCTTCGGCGTCAAACCTCTACACGTGAATGAGCTCACACACGTGTTGAGAAGAGTAGGGGTAAAGTCACGTTGCACTATTGGCCTATAGAAAAAGCACCAGGCTTCATCCAATTGACAATACGACCGCTTAATTACCTTTCTATTATCATTTCATGGGTAGGCCTCAGCTTATGGAATAAGTCTTGGTTCTAAAAAAAATCGGATCGAAAACATTCTGTACCAATTAAGATAAAGCTAATTAGTTAATTCCATAGGGAAACCATGCTGTATTTGTGGAGGTCTGTGCTCCATGAATGATAAGCTTCAAAACTAAGCTTGGAAACAGATATGAATTCATCATACATGATAAGATCAAACTACTGGATAAGGTTTACAACAGAATCAGACGAGTAAGATGTTCACTGTTGATTCTGTCCGAAATGTCTTACCCTGATCTGTTAGTTGTTTTATCTACCTGTATAATCTATTCTGTAGTACCTGGAAGTCTACCCTTCATCAACGTATGGATATGTAACCTCCTAGCAGATCTTTTAGCGGCTGCAATACAGTATCAGATTGGCAAGACAGTATCGAATTGGCCAAGTAGTATAATGGTTACAGGCGGCCAATATGGACTCCCGTTGCCCCCCCCCCCCCGAGAATCTGCTTGGAGATTATGAATATGCATTTCAATCAGTTTTTGGGTTGTTTTAGTAAACTTAGTTTTGAGTTCAAATTGAAAATAACTTTTTTCTCACTCTTTTTTTTTCCAGCGAAAAATGAGGGTCGTTTTCTCGCTACTGGGACTTGGCCAGACAGGTCAACGAGAAATATCCGCAGGAAGAGGTGGACAGGCGGAGGGGGAAACCTGGTATGTAACGGTTTAACATAGAATAGCATTCTTTGGAAAACAGACTCCTGTTATTTAGGTGGAGAAGATAATCAACTGAATATAATTTATGCAAATGAGGACGTTACTTGCATAACCAATGAGAAACATTTATAATATGTCAACCGTACATGTAACATCTTTTGGCGAAGGTATGACGTCGTGGAATTCTTTTTTACCACAATTATAGTGCATGGTATAAAACGTTATGAAATGTTAAAGATGAAGGAAATACATTTCTAACAAGACTGGCAATGAAAACATACATTGCCATGGCGACGGTGGTTGCTGTTAGGGTTATTGTTTGCATGGCACTGCGGCCCTGCCATCATTTCATGATTTTGAGGAAGACTTTGTACCTATACAGATACAGTGCACTCCTCCCCTAAGTGTATAGTGAACGAGCCCCGGGGTCACAGAAAGTAGGGCATCCGGGGCAGAGAGGTCTTTGGCAGGGTCCCAAAGGTTTCCAGGAATGTGGGCATAGATGTGGGTCACATGCCTGTGGACATTCCGTTCCTGTGGACAAAATGCCTGTACGATTCCTAGAATTCTTGCGAATTGCACACAATACTGTACCATTAGGCTCCTCCCTGAGACGTCGCCAAAAAGTATATGTCTGTATTCCATTCCTCTGCTCCAGGCCTGGTGGAGGTCTATCTCAACGGGGAGCTGGTGTACTGTAAGCAAGCCGATGGAAACTACCCTTCGTCAGGAGAGGTAACCTTTTTTAAAATTCTTTATTCATATAACGAATATTCACAAAAAGTATTTGACAGCTTTCTTCTGAGAATGTTACATGGGTGGCAAGGTGGTCTTGTGGTTAGGTTTGTTGACTCAGAATCTGAGTGTTCTGGGTTCGAATCCCTGGCAGGCCCCACTGTTGTGTCCTTGGGAAAGGCACTTAACATCTATTTCCTCACTTAATGCAGGTGTAAATGAGTACCTAGGTTCGGTTAGGGACGTCCTCTCGTCCTCTCAGCTAAGCACGTTAAAGATCCCACCACACTTATCGAAAAGAATACGGGCCCTTCCCGGTGTGAGTGGTTCAAACCTTGCAGTATGGTCTCAGGTTTGACATCTTGAAGAGGTGATAGTCACCTGTTATGTCAATCCTTCCACAAATGTGGTAAATCTTCATAAATAAATAAATATATTGTGTTCTTTACAGATTGTTGACGCAATTCTCGACATCTCTGAGGCCAAGAGCAGCTCCTCGCTAGCGGAGAAACGCCACAGCGTCAAAACAACCCCCGACATCAGCTGAGTCAGACCCAAGTTTCCCAAGGATTCCAGTGGCGACAATCAGAGTTACCCGGATGTGTGTCGTAACCCGGATGTTCAGACTGACTCGTCTGTTTGCACCGTAGACGTGGGAGTGAAGGATGACGGGAAGAGATTCCGAATAGAATCACCCAATAATGGCATATCCCGTTTGTGTACCATACTGTAGTGTATTAATCAGAGCTTCTTAGTTCCTGCTGATCTGAAACACAACAATGTCGATGAACGTCTTGTAATTCTGTTTTCGGCTTAGATAGCTACAGATCATAATCATCATCACATCGGCTTTGTTTCACGGACGCTCAAAACTCGCTTCATCCAACTTCCTCTGTATCCTCCATACCTCTAGGTAGGTCTAGCTGCAAAGGTATTGGACATTTCTCTGCGAACCATTTCTATAGAAAACGGATTCTCCCAACAGTTTATACAAGGCTAACACATTGTGACGAAAGTCCAACGTTTACTTTTTCAACTTATAAACGAGTATAGCGAACACAAATAGTCAGGGAAAAGTCATGTTCCACTTTGGAAAACATTCGAAGTATACCCAGAACCTTGCCTAGTTGTTCTCGGTGCTGAGTTTGTAACATTTGTTGTGATATCTAGTGTTTATAGTGTGATATCCGGGCGTTAGAATGAAGCGGTCTTAATGAAGACCTTCGCCGAAACGAATCAATTTCGGGGCGGAGATCTGAGAATCTGACCGTCTTTCTTCACAGTTGTTGTTTTCTACAATTTTGTATGTTCGTATTCATGTTTTGTATCTCTTCATGAATAAACGTCTTACTACAGTACATATGTCATTATTTCTTTAACAATGCTACCTACGGATTGTGTCATATGGTCTTGAAGGAAAATCTGTGGTTGATAAAAATTTCCAGTGAGATTGCAAATTGATACTTATACAACATGCAGCCACAGTTGAAAAACATTAGCTAGTTTTTCATAGAAATCAACTGCGCAATTTCCCGCAAATTTCAATGCCTCCAAGCTAAGGCTCCAGCCCTAACGTAGTTTGCTACCTGACTTTAGTTGCAGAGACCGCTATATATAGCTTTGTAGCTCGCCAGCTGTCACAAACAGACACGACGTGTTAACGTCGACGACGTGCGTACGAGAGATCCATGGTTACCATGCGCAATTGTGAGAGGTTGTAAAGCTTTCTGCGTCAATGGGGCTTCCAAACGGATCGTTGCTTCCCCTTAAGGTAATATGCGGGCATACTAGCACAATAAAAGGAAAATGTAGCTTAGTAATGGACTCGCAACGGTGATAATAAAAATGAAAAATGCACGTAAAAGTGTGATATGAACAAATATTTGATTATCATTTCACACGGTATCTGGTTTTCTTTGACAACCAATATTATTTGGAACACCTGCCGAATTTTTGATACATGTATTTTTTTACAAAGCCTTGTATCCTAGTAAAAATATAAAATCTACCAAGGGAGCCTGAAACCAAACTCTTGCATCGTTCAAAGTCCTATGCGCGTTATCGTAAAGAAAGAACGAGAAAAAATTAATCCTTTTTATAACGTTTTTATTTATTCTTCAATCCGCTGATACAACGTAACGTCTTGTTTCCTCTGAAGACAGTAGTCTTTGACACAAAAGCGACGCCTTGCGGTCCTATATAGAACTACAGCTTCAATCTTGCACAATTATTCCATCCAACTTTTCCACTCAAAATTCCCCCTTGCAATCTATGCTAGGGTGTGGTCCTGAAAAGTATGGCCTGTATTCATTCCTCATTAATATAACAGATTTTTCGTATCAGCTATTACTGTTATATCGACATCTGCTTATTCAAAAATCATTGAATTCATAGTATGATGTTTTTAATACATTTATCAGGGTACGCAGAAGGTATACCTATATCTTCTGTCGAATTTTTCTTAATCTTCATAATTAGCCATTGTTATCCCCGTTTGCCTACTCTACATAATTTCGTATCCAGGTCATATGGAATTCAATATGGTTCAGGCTTCACTGGATGAAATTCTATCTTTAAGCACACATCAAGCATGCGCAAAAGTTCTGTTTCTTCATTCGATTGGAACATGGGACCTTTACGCCCGATTTAAGGTATGCTTAAAGATCTGACTTTGTACAGTGCTTCTGGCTGCCTGGAATAACGACAGGGAAAAAGAAGAAGTCTGATATCATGGTTTCAAGAGTTTTTTTACCCAGGTTTTTGTCTAAGCCAAGAAAATTTCATTGGAAGTTTTTATGAAGATGATTTTTGAATGAAATCCGTCTGAAACAGTTGGTTATACAGTGTTCGATATGATTGGTGAGAAGTCAAGGTCATCATGGCAGAATGGACGTGAAGTCCGTTCGCTCATCTCTGTCCCAGGGTCATCCGGTCTTCAGGGCCGCTCTCGTTCTCAGGAACCCTTGCATGGTAACCGATGCAGGTTATCTTTTCATCGCCTGCAAGTGATACAGTGGGAGACAATTATTTGTAAGTGAATGCATATCATAAATATAGATAGATAGATATAGATTAGATGGATAGATAGATAGATAGATAGATAGATTAGATGGATAGATAGATAGATAGATAGATAGATAGATAGATAGATACTAGTAGATAGATAGATAGATAGATAGATAGATAGATAGATAGATAGATAGATAGATAGATAGATAGATAGATAGATAGATAGATAGATAGATAGATAGATAGATAGATAGATAGATAGATAGATAGATAGATAGATAGATAGATAGATAGATAGATAGATAGATAGATAGATAGATAGATAGATAGATAGATAGATAGATAGATAGATAGATAGATAGATAGATAGATAGATAGACGTGTTTTCTAGGGTGGGTATGATATAAATAGCATACAACACGGTGTATTCCGCATCACCCTCGGTCTCGGCCCTCCCGCGATCCGACTCGCGGTCGGGCCGATACCTCGGGCTGCTCTATAGATATCGAATTGCTGCGTTCGAAATTCGCCTTTTCGTGGCCAGCATAATCTTCAATGAGGTGTAGAGAGATATAGAAAGAAGGAGAGACAGAGAAAGAGAGATAAAACCTACAGACAGACAGACAGACAGACAGAGACAAGAAGAGAGAAAAATACTGCAGACAGGCAGAGAGAAATAAGGACCTTTCCAATGTGGTTCAAGCGAACACACCTACCATCCTGGGCTAGGAACTGGTAGACTCGAGCGTACGGGCTTAGGTTGGAGTGACTTCGGCTGGAGGACAGCTCACCTGAAATGAACAAAGCTTGAAAAATGCAAAAATGGCTCGATACTGAAGAAAACCAGACAAACTGGAGGAAAAACAAAAAGGAAACGTAAGCACGAAAATCACACTGCATAAAGCGTTGGATTTACCAATCTTAGTAAATGCCAGTACAGTCGGGTAATGTTTACTTTGTAAGTCAGATTCGGTAATTTCATTTACTTGACTTTCATTTACTGCCATTGTCAAGTCCGGTACTATTTACAAAGTAAACATCACCCGATTTTACTGGCATTTCTTACCATTGGTAAATCCAACCTTTCGTGCAGTGCCAATGTCCTATACAGAGAGTAAAACACCACCCACCTGCTAATGCCTGCCAATATGGGCTCAGCTGCAGTGGCGCGCCTTCATGGGAGCCCCCTACCGGAACTGTCCGGGATGACCGCACCGAGCGTAAGTTCTGTTGGAAGAAAAATACATTAGTCTATTCAATATAAAGCCTACCTACTCCCGAACACCAGCCAACCATCTAACCATGACCCAACCTCCCGCCCACACCCCAATGTTTTAAATATTTTGAAACATTTGGCTGGCGCAGCCGAACAGTAGCCGACCTGGCCGAATACCAGCCGACCTTTCTCCCGACCTACCATGGGTTGTGTTACAGGGGTTTAAGACCTCCTCCGTGAAGGTGGAGTGTAACATGAGTACTTTCTTCTAACCCTGGCTTCAATGCCCTTTTCATCCTTTTTCTCTCCCTTTTATTCTTCCTTCAACCCTAATTACCTACCTGATGCAAAAACGGACGGCTGTCTTCAAGGGTGTAGCCCGGAGCTGCTTCCTGTACTAACTTGTCTCCTCTCTCTCCTAGCCTTAAAGCTATGAGGCGTTGTTGGAGAGCGTGCAGATCTCCCAACCGCCCCGTCGGTGCTCCATCGAGTGCCGCCAGCTCTCCTAGTCGGTCTGTTGCTGCTCCAGCCCCGAAAGCCATCCTGTCCCGTCCCGGTGCCCGTTTCCCCACGGGGTTTAACCACCAGTACTTCATGGCGGACGCTTCACCGAGCACCCATGTGGACAGCAGCAACACCAGTATACTTGTCGCTGAACCTGAGTCTAAAATTGAACAATACACATTGTTTTTATTACTTATTGCTCTCAATCTTGAGCATTGATAGTTAGTTACCGGGGCATAGAAAGTGTACCGAATGTTCTCCCACATTCTCCATGAATCTCCAGGTTTCTCCATAAGTTTCTAGATCTCATACAGGTTTGTCCAGATTTGCATGATATTGTATTCGTATTTATAATTAAATCTATTTACATATTTGGTACACTTTCTATCCTCCCGTAACTGCATTGACTATGCTTAGGTCATGGCTGCCGGGCTCTTTTTGGGCTCGGCCGGGTAACCAGATTCTTTTACCTGGGAGTTAAAATCAACCCGGGTCCCGGCGACAAAAATACACCGTACCCTAACCGACAGTTCCCCTCCCGGTGTCCGGCATGCACCGGCCAAATATTTCACATCACTGATCAGTTGCAGAGAACGAAATTTACCGGGTGCTCACAGGAACACCCCAGGACCCCTACAGGGTAGCGCCACTGTGGGTTCTTACTATCAGCGCTATGGAAAAATGTTTTAAATGTAAACGACGCCCTAATTACGACCACCGTCGGACAGCCAGTGTCCTCCTGACTTCAGAACCCGGCCGGAGGCTATACCCTGTACAGTCACCAGGGTAATAGTAATTGTGCCCTAAACATAAGCACACATTCACGCTCGTACTCAAAAGCACACAAAATAGTCACACAAACGTTATATGCATGATATCTGAACACAGATTGATCTGTTTCAAGATACTTGTTGATCTTGCAATATTGGTCTGAATCCGGAAAAAGCCAGCACAGAGACACAGTGGAGCCACATCCATTTTGTTCCAGTCATTTTCTGTAAGTGTATACGAGAGGCCGGTACAATGCTTTGAAATCCATGTACAAAATAATTGGAACTAAAAAGATATCATTAAAATTCATTTTAAAAGAAATGAAAATTATAACAGTCATGTATTTTGACAGCTCTTTTACACTACGTTGTAGAAAAATATATTGTTATATTTTAAAAAAAGCATGTTTTCCTATTTCTGTTAATGCCGGATCAAAATTATGGCATCAAAATTAAAGGTTTCACTCTTGGCTTCTCCGCAGCAAAGGAAAACGTACTGACACTTTCCTACCATTCTAAGCTAAAGGACCAGTTAAAGGACTTCCTTGCTTGCCAGTGGCTCAACTGTTGCAGGTAACTTGTGTCTATATTAAATAAGCAGCTACTTCCTGTTTTCGGCAGTTCCCTCTAAATTGGCAATTTCCCTATGCAAATTATATTTTCTTTGTATATTTTCATCCATTTATATTAGGTTAAAAATGACGACACGTATGACTTTATGTCATTAAGAGACTGACTATCGCGTTACCCAAAAGTGATGCAAGCCTAGCTGGACTAGTCTCTACTAGTCCTAGATCGTTTTGAGAATTCCCGGTTGCGAATTTTGGCTACTGTAGCTAATGAACATGGCAATGATCTACAACGTTGACCCTATAGGGTGGAGGATTGGGGCTGGTCAGAAAGGCTGGCCTAATGAAGATTAAATGTAGCTCCTTGGTAGCACGTCCAATGGTACCCAGAACCAGCCAACTCACAGCTAACAACCTAGACCCAGGTCAATACAATATCTGCCTTGTTACGTGTTCTGTAATGTTTTATTTGTGGGCCACGACACCAGCCGTAGCTGCCTGTGTCCCACGTGTATTGTATTGTAACGATTGCAATAAAATCAAAATCAAAAATTCAAATCAACTAACTACATGGTTCCCATCCCTGTTTTCCATCCCTTTTTCTGTCTAGTTTACTGTAAATTCTTTCATAAATTTTCACATTTTGACACATAAACTTGATAGTTTTCTACGGTATCCATATACCAAGCAATCGTTGGATTGCAAGATCTTTTGTCATATCTTTAGTCCTGGTAAAAGGATCATCTTTGAACCTTAAACCACACTGTAGCATAAAGATGACAAAAAATGACTATTCTTTGGGGAATCAGACCAAGGATTGTTTG
The DNA here is from genome assembly GCA_013266295.2 of Branchiostoma floridae x Branchiostoma japonicum. Lineage (NCBI taxonomy): Eukaryota > Metazoa > Chordata > Leptocardii > Amphioxiformes > Branchiostomatidae > Branchiostoma > Branchiostoma floridae x Branchiostoma japonicum. The sequence goes on along the minus strand of CM023834.1, from coordinate 5,071,940 downwards.
GACAACGGTACGCGGTTCTAATGATCACAACAATCCTTTGTTTACATGCAACAAGGACCAAAGAATTGTTCAGCTTCAGCTTTCAGGCAGAATGCTTACCAGCACCATGGACATTTACCTGGTACACGCGTATCCCACGTACAGACGTATCAACCTGGGCGTCAAAATTTGATTTCTAAACATCATTGTGTACGGGTAAGGCTGTTCAACCCAACACCTTGTAACACGAGGCAGATGATGCGGTAAACCAATGACGTACTACAAAGCAGATTGCCGCAAGCCAGAATCATACAATCGAAGAGCTGTGCGTGCACAGGCTGCTTGTAATTTCGCAGATGAGGTACCTATCACAGATGGTAGATGCAATTACACCAAACATTTTGAGACTTTGATTTCGGATCATATAAGAGTCCTCTCAGGAAGAAATTGAATTTTGAGTGCAAAGAAGCTTTTCATGAAGTTCTTGCCCAATATGATTATACCACAGATAGGAGGCGAAAGATCACTGATGTAGAACACACGTCACATAGCTTTGTGTGGCATGTTTGGTCGAGGATTCATCTTTGTCGAGTTCAGTTAGCAGAGATCATAGAGAATCCACAAGAGGGATATTGTCTCTGCATTGATCAACATACCATGAAAGAAACATGGGTATACCATGTAGAGAGGCATGGCAGTTGTTACTGGCAGCGTCAAACGTTTCTCTACTCGCTTGTCAATATTGCGCAGTTTTGATTAGATTTTGATTGATAAGCTTCAACTGAATGTTGTAAGAGTTCAATGACTTCAACCAGTTTCACAAAAGGGACCTTTATACATGCAATGGTGATCATGACTTAACTGCTGGACAGGATTTCAATGAAAAATAGTCTTTCCACAATGGTAAGTAAAAGGTTGAGAGACTTGAAAGCTCAACGCAGAGGTGGCGTGTTTCGGTTCAGTTAAGACAGTTGATGATACAACGCCTTTCCATATACGTAGTAATCTGAAGGGTTCACTAATATAACTAGAATCAAACTGGATCAAAGAATTACCGTATGACGTGCTATACTCCTTCAAGCGGTAAAATATGCACCAGCTATTCTTTTTCAGTAAGAATACCGCAGATATCAGCTGGATGTAAAACAGGGTCTTATCCATTGAGACCCTGTGGTGTTCCGGCTTCAGAAACTTGGCAGGTTCTCAACATGTCAGCCTGCCTGCAGCAGTTGGAGAGCTGTTGAACAATCTGCTCGTTTGCCAGGATAAAAACGAGTCCCGTTGAGCCACGCGTGTTCAGTGAGTCGAATCTTCTCTTCGGGGGAAACTTTTGTTACAAAGTTATCGTACGTAAATGTTGCCGTCATATCTTCTTTAACCATCTGCAACTCCGTTAAGCTTGACACACAGATTTTTCGTATTTTGAGAGAAAAATCCAGAAAGATGGTTTTAACCATTGACCCATATGAGATGATTCTGTGAACTCGTGGCATAAAATAATTTCTTATCAGCGAATGATTTTGGTTTTCACTGCGTTGCTCTTGATTTAGCGCCTGCAAAGGTTACATGTATGTAAGGGTCATAGACCTTATTTCTAGAGCAGTTTTTAAATACATGTATATGTTGGTGATCATGCATGGCGTTGGTTTGTGTCAGCGTTCTAGAAACGAAGAAAAAAACTACATAAGTGATTCCTATCCCAGTTTTCCTGTCAGTTTACTGTGTATTCTTTATTGTACATTTTCACACATTGACAGTTGGTAGTTTTTCTACGGTATCGCTGCTAAGCAATCGTTGAATACAAGAGTTTTCAGTCATTTGTTAGTTCGGCACTGGACGGAATTCTATCTTTAGGCAAACCTTAAAGGCACCCAATGCAATTTCAGGGCGGCAAAACTGGATTTTCAAGTCAATTTCCTGGTCATTCTTTTGATGTAGTAAGTTGAAACAATTCTAACCCATAGCATACTGATATCTGTAAGGCAAAAATGCAATGTCGCTGACGGAAAACGGTTGCTGTATCGTAGGCTGGTTCTAGGTATTTGTTGGCGGTGCCCACAAAATGAGGAGACGCCTCACGTAGCTTGTTTTTGGGCTATTTAAAACGCTTCAAGTATCTAATGATGACGACAATGAGCTAGAAATGGCAGTAAATATCAATATCAGACAGATTTCTTCATCCAGAATATATACATATTTTTGCCGACTTGAAATTGCATTGGATGCGTGTTAAGTACGGGTCACATCAAAGACTATTTTACATATCCTTGTATACATAGCACGGGTACTGTAGTCTAGTAAGTGAATTCGGCTTCTTCTCGAGCTCGCTTCTTTCTGGTGGTGAAAATGTAAGAACAGATGTATTTCATAATCAAAGGTTTGTCTAAACCCATTAGAAATATAAATTTGTCTGTGTATGAAGTAGGGAAACAGAGACGGCATCATTCGATAAAGATAAACCAAAGGTTTTGGGTGTCTTGATTTTTGCAATCGCTGTTGCCAAATTTTTGAAAACCCGTACTGTTGGTAGATTTGTCGCCCAAAGACATCTTGCATACGCATAGCCTGAACAAGAATATGATTCTTGATATGCGTTCAACTCATCAACATTATCCTCTCTCTGGCTGCTCGGATAGATAACGTGGCCAAGAATCGTCATGACATAAGCCTCATGGTGTGCTTTTAGGATTCATTTGTGATTTCTGTGGCTGTAATTCATTGCTCTATTTGTGTACTGTGTGTGACCTGATATAGCTACATTACACACAATAGCCATAGGTTGTTAACATATGTCTAGGCAGCACAGCTGCTTAGCTAAAGCCCTCCCAAGAACAAACCAAATTTGAATTTTACTGTTCACAAACTAACCAATCAATAAATGCCAGTACAAACATGAATTCCTGGTCAGAAATGATTATGAAAGTACCAAATTTCCAAGCTTCTCTGCACATTTCCTTTGTTCCTATCCCCAGAATAAGAAAGAATCGCAATGGCATTCCACTTTGATGAAAAGAAGTACTTACTTTTCTGAAGGAACATGTTTTCGCTTGACTCTTCCCTGTAGTTGTGGTACTTCTTCTGTTCCTGCCCTGACGGCTGACGAATGCCGGGTCTTCTCTGCTCTCTCTCTCAGATCTGCAGATGAGGCGACCCCACTTTATCTGCACGACTTAGCCCACGCTCGCGCCCTGGTTCCGGCAAACGTGCCCACGACAGCGCTTCCCCTCTTACTTCCTCCGTAAGCTATCAAATAAGAGGTTACAAATGCTTACCGAGGACTAGGATATTGCATTCGACTTACACCAGCTACCAGCCGCTGAAAAACACTTTCTTTCTTTCTTTGCATCAGAAAGGGAGAGATACCTGAGATCTTTATACACCCTAAGGGTAGAGGATGCTCATATGCAAATTTATTCTAATGACATGCCGTGTGCTCACCAACACGCGTGGCCCCCGCAATAGATGTCATTAACGGTTAGAAGTTGAAGAAGGTCACTTTGCACGCACATCCGACGTATTAAAACAGGTCTGCGTCACTTTTTTTTCTTAATGGCCCACCTGCAAGTTGGCTGTTTTGTACAAGCACCCAATCTTAAGGAGAATTTCAATAACAGGAACTGAACTGACACCTATAGAGCGCCAAATTGCAGGATGGTCGCATGTAGTTGGTTTTTTTTTTTTTTTGGTGTTCCGTACTTGAAAGTAACGCATGGCACATCCCGCGCCAATTATGCCACTTTCGTAGAAATCATTTCACATTTGCGTCATGGAAAAATTGAAGACAGCTGATTCCAATCTAATGAAGGTTATACATCACCAAACAGGATGAAATTGACAGTTACATACCCCTCGTGTTACACGTCAGTTTGATTTTCTGTTTTCACACGATCATACAAATCATTTCGTTTTCATGAGTTGTTGATTCCCTGTTCGTATAACCTTTCACTACGTATTGTTGATAGGTAAATGTTTGATTCCCAAATCATCTTTTGTCTGGTTTTACGGCTTAATATAATTGTTCTAATGAATAAGATGTTTTCATAATTCCCCAATGCTGTCTGATAACTATGTCAATATGCTATGTTTTTGTGACAAGCTACAATTATAGCTATGAGCGTGTTAATTTGACAGAGACATATGATTTATTTTTATTTGATTCCATTGTTAACAAATGCCACTAACATAGACATCAATTCAAGTTCAAGACAAATGTTTCAATTCATATGTTGATACAGAATTTGTCTGTAGCGATTACATAGGAGATGAGCCGCTGAATCAAAATCTTCCTTTTTCTGACAGTCAATCGTGCCATCGATGCATGCAATCCTTATATATCTTAAAATTGCAATACGTTACATACATGAAATATTAGTATGGGCCATGACATTTTTTTCTGACCCTAACTGGTTCATGCAGTAGAAAGATGTGGACGGGAGGTTCTGCCATGGTTAGCTGGTGGTTGGCTGGTGTTCGGGAGTAGGTAGGGGCGTGGTTGGCAGTCAAATTTGACTAAAAGTTCACTCAAATTCGATTCGACTCGTATAGAAAGGCAGGCGTGGCCTAAATCTGGTCAGACTGCTCCCAAACTTCAGCCAACCTTGGTCGGCTTTTGTTCGCGGGAAGTTTCTGAAAATGAGTGACAGGGGCTTTGGTGTTGTAAGGAGAGAAGACATCGCATAAGACTTAGAATCGAGAATTCTGAACATTAAAATTTAAAGAGGTAGTAAAGAAGCAGGAGGGCTCGACCTACTTCCGGTTATGTACGAGACTGAAAATGCACGTGGATAATGACGGATACAGATGTACATCACGTGGCAATTTGCAGCTGTGAACTCCGAACAGTTTCTCGTTTATAGGTGCTGAGGTAGGGTAAGGCATGATGATGGCGCCAGGTTTCCGATTTAGAGGAACGGAGAGAGTTAGAATGTCGCATCACGTTCGCCACCTTGCAGTAGATGTGAAAACATTAGTGGGTTTTTCGTGGAAAAATCAATTTATAACCATTTTACATACAGTGGAGTTGTTTTAGGGCAATTGGCGAAAGGCTTATACAGTGAGCTTTCAAAATGGGTACCTGATAATCGTTGGCATTCAGCTGGCTCAATTGTACCTCACTCCACCTCAGCACCTATTAACGGGAAACTGTTTGGGAGGTCAGACCTGCAAATTGCCACGTAACCTATAGAGAAATGTGTTATCATAGATGTGAAGTAGGTCAGGGCCCTGTCACACATTCAGAACCTTCCCCCGAACACCAGCCGACCAAGGTTGGCTGAAGTTCGGGAGCAGTCTGACCAGACTTGGGCCACGCATACCTTTCGATACGAATCGAATCAAATTTGACTGCCAACCACGCTACGGCCACTGCTGCCCTACTCCCGAACACCGGCCAACCACCAGACAACCATGGCCGAACCTCCCGTCCACACCTGAATGTTTTAAATATTTTTAAACATTCGGCTGTGTTCAGCAGTGTTCGGGAGGCCGTATTCGGCTATGTGTGACAGGAGCTTCAGGTAGACTCTTTAATCAATATCACACTCATCTCCGTCAGCATATGTGTACACTCACCGCCCAATTTTGAGGTAAATACTTAGAAAAGGGCGTACGTCATAGGGCAACTTTGTAGTGTCTTTCAAATGTATTGCCTTTTAAGGCAATCGGTAGCTACGACAAAGTATAGTAAACACAATCTGAAGAAGGGTGTGGTGCTCTGCTGAAAAAGAACTTCTGTAAAATATAAGGGGATGTGAAACATCTTGTTAGTAACCGTCTCTGTATCAAAAACTAAGCAAAGAAAGATACGTACTACATACGTCTTGGGCTTTGTAAAAACTTTTACCTGGTATCCGATAGTATTATATATCGCATGATTCAACCGCCAGGGCTAGCCCTTTGTACTAGCCATCGGTTAGTTAGAATTGGGTAGTCCTGGCTACATGTCTTCGCTTCATACAGGTGAAATACAACATTCTAGTACACAGACAGTACACCAATACCGTTATTCGATTGATTTTGTCATTTGAGTTTTGGAGAAACCAAGTAGAGAAGGGGCGATACATATTTTGTATTAGGTAGACTCATACTGTGTGAGCAAAATAAAAACGTCAGTCATTCTGATGCATCTTATCCCTACAGATGTTTTACTTGCTAAAAATATGATTTTCCATATTTGGTGTTGTTATCTTGCACATGAACATAATGAACCTGATTGGATTACAGTGTATGACGCACTTCAGAAAATCAGCTTATGTCGTGTAAGTGAATATGTAGACGTGTCATGTAACTTGTGATTACCATATCATTTCGTCTTTTCGAGTGGGAGTAAATGTATTGAAACAAGTCGTAAGGTCAGTTTTTAGTCTCTCTGCAACAATAGTTAGTACACATCTGATAAAAAGTAGCAAAATCTTGTGCCTTGATCCGCGGTCCCCTCCCTTCACACATTGTTTCAAGTTGCAGTTTCTTTATACAAAGTTCGGGACTGATGGAACATGATGCATGTCATATCACTTCCAAATACGAACCAGTATACGCGAGGAAATGGAACATACGTCAATAGTGTATCGTATACACGTATTCATGTTCTAATAATATAGCAAGAAATTGAAATTTCTCATAGGACTACGTTAAAGCGTAAAAGCAAAACAAAAACATATATTTTGTATTATCCTTTTTGTATTTTACCATCACCCCTACTGTAAACCGCTACTTTTTTAAATAAAACTTGTAATCACAGTTACAGCTGCTCTGGCGTTAGATAAAGAAGTGAGACTCAAAGCTTATCAAATTTTGTCCATCTGACACCTTCTGATGATATCAGGTAAAATTGAATATCCTACAGAATGTCATAAGGAAAAGCCGAATGAAACCGAGATGGAACGTGAGCCAAACCACGTCACTCTTTCATCTGTGGTTGAAAAAGGAGCTTATTAAGTTATCCACGTGAGAGGTCAGGGGTTGTATAATCTCAATTATCTGTGTAAAAGAGATTTGAGAGTTTGTAACGAAGGTTTGGATCCGCCCACCTTTAGATCCACCGTGCGTAGTGCAGACGTGGTAACTTACTCTTTGACATGTCTCATTAATGCAGCTTTTATCAAGCTAATAACTTAGTTATCGGATTTCACGCTTGCTTTATCGCCGCTCCCATCTGGGTAGTTTTCATACATGGTTTGGCTTGATGTGAGGTCAATCGCGCCACCAATTATCCAATTCACCCCCTGCTATCATCCCAATTTTATAAGGAGACTCCAGGCTTTTATCTAATAGGCACGGGCTCCTGTTACACGTGCATCAGTACACAGAAAAGGCCCAAGGATAGTTACTAATAAGTGCCGTCAAGCCGTTCCGGAAAATGAATTTTTGAGTGTAGCGTGCACGTAGGCCTCGTAGCGTTGGTAAACGCCTTTTTGTATTTCATGAAACAGCTAAAGGTACGTCGATGAAGGTTAGACATACACAAGAAAACGGTGACTCAAGCAACTGGGTAGAATTTGAAGACCGTCAGATGTTTCAAGTAGCATCCGCTATTTTAGTCAGTGACTAACGGGAGAACGTGACTAACCGACAGAAGAGAAGTAGTGGATGCTACTTGAAACGTCTGACAGTTTTGAAATTCTATCCATGGCCAGTTGCCTGAGTAACTTTTTTTCTTGTGTAGCTAAATTCCTCCTCCTCCTCCTTGTCCCATCCTCAGTGTCTGGAGGGTCGGGGACTGCGGTCGCCTCTAGCACGAGCTTCTTCCAGTCTTCTCTATTCTTTGCCCGTTGAGTACATTCTGCAAGTGATCTACCAGTCCAGTCTTTAATGTCATCACACCACCTCCTACATGGCTAAATTAGCTATTCTGCAATTTCTATCTCTGCAACGTTTGAAGAAATAAGGGAATTGAGACAAGACGATTATATCAATGAAAGGAAAAATATAGCCATAGGGAATAACAGTACAGTACAATGCAGTGAAAAAGGATACATGAAGAGCGTTGTTTGATACAAAAGGCAGGAAGTAGACCACATACGTGTTGAATATCAGTGTGTACCAAATATTCATGCACATCCTGTTTTATTACAACAAAATGTAATCTTTATTCACAATTATAGTTCTTTGAAGTGTCACATACTGAACGTCTCATCTTCGTCAAGGGTTCTTTCAAGACGGAAAAAAGCTCTACATAAAGATATTCAATTTTCTTCAAGTGGCGTGTGCACGGCTGCGGTCTCTCAGCGTGACCAGAGGTAACTTAATTTACGGGAGACCAAAGATGACGCCGCTATGTCCTCCACTCAAGTGCTGTCAACAGCTTGTATACGTGAATGGAAATTACGGAGGCTGGAATATTACAAGACATCACCACTACACGACAAGTTGGATCTACCAATGGTAGTAAATGTCAGTAAAGTCAGCTAATGTTTACTTTGTAAACAGTCCCGGACTTAACAATGGTGGTAAATAAAATCCAGTCCAGTGATTTATTCACTACCGTCGTTAAGTCCGAAAGTATCGAACCTGACTTTTATGTACTATGTTGTAAAATCTGGTACTGGTTTCAAATTAAACATTACCCGACTTTACTGGCATTTACTATCATTGGTATATCCAACCTTTCATGCAGTGTACGTTTGGGAGACGAGGATACAAATAGGTCAACTACAAACGAGGCGGGAATAAAACGTTGAACATTAAGAAGAAGAAATGAGATGGTCTCCGCAATCATACTGAAAGTGTAGCGCGTGTATGTACATCAAAATCATTCTGGTAAAAGGCACCAAAGTTATTGGCAATTAGGAACGATCTCTGTGACTTTGGACTCCTAACAAAACGATGTAACTGTTGTATAAAGTAGACTGGATTCATTCCTCAAGCTAACCGACATCTTTCCCGCCGCAGTAGTCCCTCGGTAAGACATCTGGAGCCGCATAGTTCCCGTTTAGAACTGCTGTTGAGATGTCTCAAAATGTGTGCTTGTGCCAAATACTCGTTTGCCTGAAAGAAATATAACACCTCCTCATGTTTGGCCCTCTAAAGCCAACATCGTGTGTACATATCTGTACCAACGCCCAAAACATACCAACACTCTGTTTTTCTGCTTTTCCGATTTTCATTCTTTCTCATGTCGAAGGAGAAGTTGAATTTATCTAATGACAGTTATTTTGTATCTGTTAACTGTATCAGTACATCATGTTTTGTTGTGACCTGTACTTAGCCCAGTATGACAAAAATGTGCAAGAAAGGCATCCTTCAAAGCGCTGAAGTCTTATTATACTATGGTGTAATCATCTCCAGAATATCCATGGCACTGAACTGACTGAAGTGTCTCTCGTGTGACTCCCTGCTCATGAGCACGAATCCTCCTCCTTCATATCCGCCTCTAGCTAGAAAAGCTGCACGCCATCCTAATTGGGCTAATAAATCATATTGACACCGAGTAGTAGTGACAATTATACCACGAAAATTGGTTTTTGCCTCGTGATAATCGTATATTTGTGCGACCCTCCTTATAATTGCTGATTTATTAGCACTATGGTGTCGGAAATACACTTTAAGCTGAAGTTGATTTTGCAAGAGCCTTGTACGTCCTTTTTTGCAACTGAATATGCAACATTTTCATCCAGTCATTTTGATGACAACATAATTTGCAAATCACTTGATAGATTGATTAATCAATTAATAGATTCTGAAATGATAAAAATGATTCTTAAAAGTTCTAATCTTGATATTCATTTGGTATCAAGTCGACGATTGTTTGTGTTTGCTTTATTTATTTATCTGCACATATAAACAATAACAGTAAGTAAAGAAAATTATTTTTTTAAGTACAGGAGGATGGAAGAAGCTAACAGGCTTATACGATGGCCTTCTTAATTTAACTTATCAAATATTAATCATAATGCAAATGTGATAGATATGAGATGAAAGAAAGAAAGAACAAAGATATGACTTTGTGGTAAAGTTTAGCTTCAATCCAACACAAAAGAAAAACTCACCATAAATTTTCGATCGATCTCGTCAACCTTCGTCAGAGGAATGATCCACTCGCTGACGTCGTTCCGGAAGTCGGAAGTGTGATGACGTCAGGAGTGATCATGAATCTTAAGTGGCGGGAAGACGGAATCTCCCACCGTCACGGTTCAAAGAGGGTTGATGGGCCCTGATGTAGACTGCCTCCTTCACTGTTGGATTGAAGCTAAACTTTACCACTATGGAATCTACCAACACAGATGAGCTTTCAGTCTGATATAACTTTGTGTTCTCATCATGAAGTGGGAGTCGCATGTGAGCCACAGTTGTCATACATTAAAGGCACCCACAGCAATTCCAGTGCAGTAAAAAAAAAATTTCAAAGTCAATTTTCTGGTCTTCTTTTTTAATTTAGTAAGTTGAATCAATCCTATCCCGTAGCATACTGATATCTGTGAGGCAAAAAAAATTGCTATATCGCTGAAAGAAAACGGTTATTTGTTTTGTGCCATAGGCTGGTTCTAGCTATTTATGGGTGGTACCCACAAAATAAAGAGACGCCTCACGTTGCTGGTTTTGGGGCTATTTCAAACGCTTCAAATATGAAATGATGTGCTAAGAAATGGCTGTAAATGTTAGCATAAGACAGATTTCCGCATTCAGAACTTATGTTGTTGTTGTTTTGCCGCCCTGAAATTGCACTGGATGCCTTTAAAAACAAAATTACAACCTTAGCGCAAATTGGTTGTTCAGCCTTCACCTTTCTTGACTTGTAAAAAAAACTACATTCCCGTGGCATTGATGTATCACCTTTTCCCACGAATGTTGGTCCAGAACGGAAAAGGAATGCAATACCAAAACGAACTAGAAGTCTCCGGCAAGGAAACCAGCGCAAGGGGACTATTACCAGAAAAAGACAGCAGATACATGAAGCGGACTAATTCTTCAGGGCAACCGACGTCTTTTGAAATAAAGCTGTTCAAATTAGCATAGTAGGACTGGTGTCAGTGAGACAGAACCGGACTCCAATTACACGTTTTAACAATTGCGAGTGGGCATAGTCTAGGGGTTAGCGACCCTGCTTCTGGACTACGAGGTTGGGAGTTCGAATCCCGGCTGTCTTCTCTGTTACTACTAGTGGGAGATTAGCTCTTCAGTGAGCTCTTCCTTTGCCATGTTAGACCTAACAAACATTGTATAACATAACCTGGTCTCTGTATACCCCAACTTCACCTACCAAGTTCACCTACCGCAGTGGTGGAAGGATCTGTAGTAGTTGTCATGGATGGAGGTTTACTCTTGAGGCAGGGCTCGAAATACTTTTTTCTGCATACCTGCGCTGGTGCGGGTAACATTAAAAATTACCTGCACCAGACAAATTTTACCTGCACCAGTGTCCACTCAGAGTATAGGAAGTATGGATCACACTTAACACTGTTCAGAAACCACTGTCATTATTTCTTTTGCACTTCATTGAAAATGCAAGCGATACCAGTCAATACGCAAATAAAAAAATCACATACACGTATATGGCCTAGTGCAGGTTAGGTGCAGGTAGACACCAGAAAAACCTGCACAGTTCCAATTTTACCTGCACTAATCTGCAAATGCAGGTGGTATTTCGAGCCCTGATTGGGGACTGGGTTGATGTTTGAAAATAAAGCACGTATGTAGACAGAACGTGACATCCGTGTCAATGACTTGAAATTGCACCAGTTACATCACACCATCTGTATTTAAAGTACACTAGTTTCTTAGAACCAGAGAAAACCGAAAATTGCCATACCTTGTACCTTGTACAACTGTTGTACAATGCCGTTGCTGTCGTAACTGTTCTTAAGTCCATTCATATATTTATATGCCTTTTTTATTGGTTAGTGATGAGCTTCAATTCCGCATAATATCATCCACCAAAGCCTGTTAAACACAGCTACAGCACTTGTAACACTCTTTACTACACCTTCTTGAACATGCATCTTTTTGCTGAGCTATATCGATGTTGACAAAGGCATTACCCTTTGTGCTTTATACATGATAGCACAGTCAGCATAAAATAAATTGTCTAACCTCACCCAGCTCTGGTCGTCAACATCATTCTGCAGCCTCATCAACTATGTCTACTGTTTCTGATCTACATGCACTTTCCTACGTCAATCAATTATTATGCTTTGCATTCAACATTCGTTGACATTTTCCACATGTTTCACAAAAGAAGTATTTGACTATTTGGAAATAATCGTGTTCAACAATTGTGTTCATGATCAACAAGAGCGACTGTATAACCTTATAAATCAAGCTTATCATTAAGCCCACATGATGTCAAATAAAAGACAGTGTACAGCTGTAGCAGACTAAGTTTTAATAAGATCATCCCGTTATGCATATTTCATGTTATTAATTAATATGAACTGACAGTGAACAAAGGTACGTCTTATTCTTCTCAACAACAATGAAGCCTGGATGAGAAAGCGACAAATCGCAACATGACGACTCACTCAAACGTGACAACAAAATTCTACAGAGATTATCACTGTGTCTACAAATTATACATGTCTGCTTGAGATCTCTGGCAGATGTTTGGTCTTCTTATAACTTACTTTAGAAATATCACTGTTGTCTGGATGATGTTGACAACTCCCGTGCTATAACTTTTTTTTTTGCTACCAGTACTGCCTACGAAAATAGGTAGTAAAATGTGATGGATTCTCATATTTTGTCTTCGGAAGGGTAACACTGCTGCCATGGTCCTCGTGCCCTCTGCAATATGTACGAACTAGCTGTAAAGAGAGGGAAAAGGAGACTTAGAGAGAATCAAAATAACTACAAATCTATGATTATAAAAAGTATTTGAGAGCGCATATAGTAACTTCTCCTTCCTCATAGACCGCTGATAGACAGGTAGCACACATTACAGCTGAAGTTATTCAAATCACAAGATTCATTAAATTAACTACAGAATTACGAGTTACTCAGTCAGAGTCATGTACTTACCTGGATAGTTCCTTCACCAGACTGTCCCAGGGCTCAGAGAAGTCAGATCCTACCGGCGGCTCGGCACAGGTCCGCGAGAAGCGCTATCCTGTCTGGGGTTGAAATATTTGACTAGTTACATGTGTTTGTACAAGGACTGAAAAAAAAGGTAGGGACAATACTCATGACGCAACAATGTTAATGTAAGTTTCCGAAAACAAGGGGGAAAGCAAGGAAGAAATAAATTAGCGAACTGTTCGTGATATCCTTGTTTACTACTTGTCAAAAGGTTTCGATCATCATTTGCTTAAAGTTGTAGTTGTTGTCAGAATGTTCACTACATGCATGTTACTCAGGCTCACGTCAACACAGATCAGAAATCATTTCTATTTCTCCTTTCAATGACACAAACGGGGTAAACAACTTCCCATGTTTCTTGTCATCAAACTCATCTCCATATGCATGTTTCTTATATAGTCAAGCTGCAGTGGGCACATATCAGGTGCGCCTCTGGCGTAATGCGAAAGAACTGCAGATTGATATAACTAGGATATTCTAATTCTGATAGAAAGTCTCATATTGTTTACAGAAGGACAATAGGTAATCAATTGCCTGTGGTGTAACCACTAAGCAGTTTTGAATTGAAAAACATCATCTAACACAGAACGCAATGAAAGAAAATATGATAGCCTGATTGGGCAGCATGCACGCATGGACAATACAAACAACAAACAAACAAACAAACAAACAAACAGACGATGAGAACCGTATTACCAGTCATTTTCAAGAAACATGCACAAAATAAACAACAAACAAACAAACAACGATGAGAACCGTATTACCAGTCATTTTCAAGGAGTATGGATGGACAAAACAAACAACAAACAAACAAACAAACAAACAAACGATGAGAACCGAATAACCAGCCATTTTCAAGGAGTAAGGACGAAACAAACAACAAACAAACAAACAAACAATGAGAACCGAATTACCAGTCATTTTCAAGGACCGCTTCCCTCTCAAGGCGTGGAATGCGAACGGATTGGGTGCCCGGATGTCATAGCTGCGCGAGCCTCTGACGAACGGGTCTTCCGTCTCACCCCCAACAGCGTCACGGCTCAGGTCCGACTGGAACAGAACAAATGCAGCACCATAAGAATCCGCTAGGTGCGCTAATGTGCCGTGTGTTCGTGTCAGGGCCCAGGTGCATTGGATCAAGAAGATACATTCAAATGGTACACCGATATGAATATCCTGTTTTCTCTCACAACTTTTAGAAATTGCAATAGCTATATAGGAAGTAAATACGTAGCAGAGGAAGTAAATATACTAAAAGGGGTCTCATTGGATCTTATCTTACACTGATAGTTTAGATGAGAAGCGTGAAGCAGAATACCCTTTAATGCATTGAACTAAATCGCGACCAATGCTACTCAGCGCACATGAATATGATACCCTTATATGTAATGAAATGTCAAACCTGACCATTGCTTTGAATATGTTTTCTTCATAACTTTTGTTCGTAGAACATATGCCTTTCATTGAATCACTTCGATATTTTAAAACTTGATGATGACAGTGAAAACTGAAAAAGAACGTTGTGTAAAACAATGCGCATTAACATAGACAACATGTTGTCTTCACAAAGCAGTACAACTTTAGCGTTCAGTCGGAAAAGCACCCTGTCTTCTGTTTCCTGCTGATCTTCTTAGTTTTCTAGCAAGGACGTCCCCATTAGTGTTCTTGAATAACGTCACTGGGGTGCCCCTCGGGAAATATTTGCGCCTGTAGGGGCCGTGGGTACACATCGTAATGCCCCCTGCTTCGTGTCTTAACGGTAAAAATTGCAATTAAGACAACGTAAATGTCATCAGCATTACCATGCATCGTTTCTGACAAGGAAAATCCTCAGGCAATCATAATGTGACACAGCAATTATCCTGTAAATTGGCGTTTTTGAAGACGGAAGAAACATGATGATGAGAGAAGCCTGTGCCACATGCTTCAGGCATATTTCTGAGGGTGCATACAGGAGGCGTCAATAGAAATACTCGAGTTAGTTAGTCGTCATATTGCTCGAAAATTATTTTTAAAAAGCATTAAATGGGCTACGGGGAACCCAAAGTTGATCAACGACATTCTTTTGGTGAGGGCATCTTTACAGATAAGAATTGAAAATTTAAGTATATTCTGGTCGACTTTGAACCATACGATTTTGCCCAGGGAGGGCTAACTCATGGAGGAGGACGAAATCCCTGGGACACCGGGTCATCTTTAGCTAATTATGTTCATGAAACATTTGCCCTATCATGGCATGCAGTTCTGGCAATCGTGGCCATCCTTAAGATTCAGATGCTCAACGAATCGTTTTCCGTTCCCCTCTCGTAAAATACGCATTATCTAGTAAGCCATTATTAACATACATAATGTTTCCTAATACTGGAAAATTTCGGTTGGATTAGGCACGAGTGTGCGTCTGGTCACGTCTAGCAAATATTTCATAAATCGCGACTACTTTTGCGTGATCTGGAAAATATGTGGAGATTTGCGGTATTGTGAATGTTGGCTTAGGTATATGACTTGATGTCCAACGGTGACGAGGTCTAACAGAGTCTACGTGACTTTCCCAGACCCCATGCCGTTATTGTCATGACCTGCTGGCGTTGAAACTAAGACGGTTACTTGATGCATGGGTATAACTCCATGCTTGATGTAACGATACTTCCTGCCGCTACAATAACAGGAAACTCCTTATGCAACAGGAGTTCTGAGAGGAAATGCCAATCATCCAAAACGCATTCATCGTTAATTCTACATTTACTGACCGACCAGATGTCAAAAACAGGTCGTTTGGAGTACTCATTCATCTAAGCAGGAATGTCTGAGGGTTAGGCTTGTTGAGGTTGACATACACAGCACGTCAAAGTCGGCTTACTGGGATCTAAGGAATCTAGAACATCATATTAAACTCAGGTCAGGAAATCATTTTGTCCAATGGCGTTATTTGGAGGCTATTCCCGCACAGATTTTACTCCTGTTACTGTTGAAGACCTCTTGCTGAGCGTTAATATCATCCAGATTCAGCTCCACTGATTATAAATAAATAACGAACACCAGCAAATAAACAGAATACAAGAGACGATTAAGAGTGCACGTACGCATCTTTTCTTTGCCCCAGAACATCCGCCACACTTGTTACACAATGTTTTTTCCTCATATCAAGTTTTAAAAAATCACGTTGACACCCGCACTTTAGTCTGCTAGCGTTTAGTAACGCATCTGTTATTGTGAGCGACGGAAGGGATCAGAATACACCTCTTGAGGTCATATATTGTGGGTACGGTTAAGTGGCCCTTAGTTTCCGCTGTATTGATTCGGGTAGACGAAACAAGTATTGGGCTAACAGGAAAATAAGTATGTGGTTTGGGAAATGTTTCCCTTGAAAAATAAGCCCCGTGCGTAATTGATGACAACTTCAACCAAAGCAGCAGGATGTTTGTAGTTTCATAGCTGCATTTGCTTTGAAATGTATTAAAGAACATACATCGGTATTGGATGTTTACGTAACATTCATGTCTATATTTGTCGTACGTGTAACTTCAAGACTTATTTTCGCTCGTAGGGGCTAACTTGACAAGGCATTTTCGAAAACAAAGAATATTAAGTAGCCGGAAAAGGAACTGCGCAGTAAAATTGATCTTCTGAATTTGCAAAGCAAATGGCTTCTGTTTTCTGCTGTTGTCTGCATGTTTGATAATTCCCTGCCAAGTCTCCGCTGTATCTAAGTGGCTGTTCAGCCCAATTCTGCTCAATCTGAGTAACAGGATAACGATTAAATGTCCATATAACACTTATAGGCAATCCTAGTCCTCATTTGGCTGCTATTCAAACGCAATTTTCATCTCAAGGGATAACTTAAACCATTAACAGCTTGGACTATTTTTTTGAAGATGAGAAACGAGGAAACAAGAGGATGATCAGAACGTAAGTGTTGTATTTAGAAATCAAGGCATTGGAGGACAACATACGGAAGTTGCAAGGATACCATGATTTTACAGTGGCAAGCTTAAGAATGCCGAGAACATACACAACGCACGTTTTGCATTTGCATTAGTGGTAAAAGCATAAAACATTTCTGTGTTGATAACAAATCTATGGCTCTTCGCGGGTATCGAGGTGTACGAAATGCATATTTAGATAGATTAGATACATTACTGGGGAAACTTACAATTGTATCTTTTATATATATATATACGGATGACACATGAAGTTACTGTATCATCTATAAGTATATTCACGGCAAAGACACAAGACAGCAACAGTAACGAAACTCCTCTGTTCTTGCTTTTTTCGGCACAGCATTTCAAAGACTGGTAAGGATTTTTTTCTATCTGTCGCCAGAAGATGGATATGAACTACAGACCCTGAAGTGATTTGTAGCGGCATCACAAATAGAAGCAAGGCATTATTTTGATAAGAACGAACATCAATATACATTATCGCCTCTACATAAAGACTTTACGGCACATTAGGTCAGTTGAAATGTCCCGGATTTGCACCTTAAGACTGGTTTAATAAGGGTGATCAGATGAAAACTGCAATCTTTCAATATTTGTCAGCCCGCCTGCAAGTAAATGTGATACTCCTCTACAAATTGTGATTTGTCGAGACTGGCCAGGCTTTTTGGACGTCGGCCAGAACAACCAGCGTTCAGCACCAGGGACGGACCCAATATGGTTACTGATAAAGCCTTCAAATCCTTCCTTTTATGAAGGTAACCAAAATCCTTTTCATCCTTCCTTTTATTAAAGTGACCAATCTGCAATTCCGTTCTTCTAATTAATGACAGGCTTCACATGTCATGCAAACATGGTTTAAGGGTACGTTTCCACAATAACGAAGACAAAAAAAGGGATTTATGATTTTCAAGTTCAAGTACTGCAAACACAAGGGGCAAGGCCTACTTTGGTGAAGTTTTACAAATCGACCCTAGATCTAATGATATAACTCTCTTAGATTTAGGTTTTGGATTGTCGCTTTAAAACGTCATATTTGATACCATGGTTTGAATGATGGGTAGAATGACTATAAAGGTATCGTTGTGCAGTCGGGTCGGCTTCTCCAGCGTTGTAGTTTTTTTTTTACATTTAATCCAAAGATGCCTGGCTCGTGTAAATTTTCTATGAAATACTTAATGTACGATTGCTCAAATGGATCACCTCAAGACAAGTGAGATCGTTGCCACCCCGACGTTCTGCTTATAGATCCATGCAAAATGAATTTGGGTTACATCTATCAAATTTCCAGTGGGGTCGTGTGGCATAACGGCAGGGCGTTTGGCTCAGAACCCAGAGATCCTCGGTTCGAATCCTGTCCTGTCACTGATCTTGTGCCCTTGGGAAAGGCACTTTGCACGACTTCTCTCACTCCACCCCGGTGTAAAACTGGGTATCTGACTTCGGTTGGGGAGGAAAAAGGCGGTGGAAGGAGAGGGATGGGCTCCACCTTCCAATACCGTACCCTAGACACAGTGGATTAACAACCCACTGCCCCTACGGCCTCAAAAAGGCTTTGGGACTATCTTTTTTTAAATTTTGCGCAACTTATACTGAAATATTGTACTTCTTACCTCGACTTTGACGATCGCCTGACAAAATCTTCCCAGTTCGGTATCAGGAGTGCCCGGGTCCGCCCGGCAGGTCACCAGCAAAGCACACGCGCACAGCCCCAGGACGAGTGTCACCGCCGCTGTCATATCTGTTCCGTCACCTTAACAAAACTTGTGTCACCGAAATCTGTCCTCTCCGTGTCGACTGTGGGCTGTGTGGGACCGTCCTCGGTATTTAAAGGAGACTCTCGTCCGTACCACGTGGTAACGTCAGCGATGTCGTCACTGATTGCCTTCTCTGCCATTGGCTGTTGAGTTGGAGTGTGGCTATTGTTAGCGTGAGTTCTTCAGAAGGGCTGACGTCACCATTGCCTTGCGCAGTGAAGGCCCCAGACAGGAACACAAGTTTAGTCCCTAGTTAATATCTTTGAAAATCTTTTTCTTGAAACGTTTAGTCCAGTTTGAATACTTTTGGGCCAGAACAGATAGGTTCTAAACAGATAGGGTCTAAACTTTCTTATTTGGATCAAGTTTTGTTCATTTCACCAGTTTAGTGGGCGTAGTGGTCTTGCATGGCCAGAGCGGATTGATACATGAGAAATTAAGGTGAAAGGTTGGGTTTGTTTACTGTTGTCAGCTGTTCGTAGTTTGTAGTTTGAGCTGGTCAACCCACTGTTTTCTTTGTATATTTGGGAGGCAGACCCCTGTGAACTTATGGTGCAGAAAAAAAATGTTGAGATTGGAATGTGGGAAAGTACTTTTATGAGGCCTTGTTTCAGTGCCTACAATGGCCATACGTAATGGTAATATCTGCTCTGCAGGGTTTGTTGTTATTTTTTGGCTACGTTGTTCAGAGAAAAGATTTTGTCCACTATTGGGAGGGATTACAGTTCCATCGGCTGTTAAATTAACTGTTAAATCAAATACTTATTTTTTTGTGATGACTTTGATAGTGTCTATTATCGTTAAGTAATCTTAGGGGTCCCTTAACGCTCTATAACTGGTACCCGGAATTATCTTCTTCCAAAGTCATGTCCCCAAAACAATCTCTCTCTGTCAGGGTTTGAAGGAACTAAGCCACGAACTCGTACCGTCATATTGTATGTCCAACAGTGAGTGAGTTCACACAGTAAGTCTTTTACGTCAGCCCTGAATCCTGTATGCTTCTCCCTTAGGGACCACACTCTGATATTGTTTTTAAAAAATCATAATCGCCGACAACAAGTCATAAAACTGAGGATGACGGAACGCCCTGGTGCTGGAGCCTGAGGGTCCCAGCTATCCTCCACGCAGGGGCTCCTGGTTCCTGATAGGCTAATTTGACATTTTAAATCCCTAACGGTCGTCGAGAACGGTATAGCGTCAAATTTATGGCCTGCCCACCACGCTCTCAGGAAGTCGTTGCGTTGCAATCACCTCCATGATTCTGATTTGAAACACGATACCTTTTTAACTGAAGAAGTGTGTGCAAATAGAATAAGAGTTGGGAAAATACGGCTTTGTAAGTGTAAGGGTCAACCTCTAGCTCTATCAAAGAAGTATGAGATTGCCTCCACATACATAAACAGTACCGTTTATAACATGTCTTTATATACATCAGCTTTCTTACTGACGGTACTTTAAAGCGATGTTAAACTGAAACAATCCAAACATTGTGCATATGACTGTTTAGACTTTATCAATATTCGTCCCTCTACCTATCTTTAGTCACATATTTTTTTCTCCAATGGCACAAACCCCGGATATTCAAAAGAAGTGTAATGACTTTTACCTCCTACTATTTTAACTCCTACAATATCTTTCAAAACAGATATTTTTTTCAATGATGATTTTTTGTTATGAAGAATATGTATAGAAAACACAATGGCAGATGAAAGCATACCGGTAAGGCAAACAGACTTGTTGCTTTACCACTTACCCATGTTTGCTATTCAGAAAGTATATTGGTTATTTGTGCACTTTCTCAAAACACATCAACACTTACATAAATCATATCAAAGTACAAATTCTCCCCCGCTGTCCGCTTAGGGCAAATTGCTGGAGTCATTTATTTGTTCATTGGTTCAAAATGAGCTTGATTTCCCATGTAACAGCTAATTATGTTTTCCCATTTATCATGACACCCGAGGCCTGTTGATGAAAGTAATCCAACTTGTTCCTGGAATTCAAACGCAGCTGTATAGTCCACGGCGGGACGGAGGTAGCAGGTGTACTACAAGTGGTTAGTAAGATGGATACGTTATTGCTGTAGAAAACAACACCATACAAATAATGGCCTTGTGAATCAGCCTCCTGCGTGGCGGGCTCCATCTGGAAGTTTCCCACCGACGGACAAAAGTAATTACCAAGTCTTAATGAGTCTCCCATGGCGACAACATTTCTTTGATTTGCCTGGGGGATTTCTAGACGTATATTCGTCATTCCGGGATGGGCTGCATGATATTTTGTCATTCTAAGAAAACCAAGAGGCAGCTATACGGGACTCTAAGGTGATGTGATGTTGAAATGATGTAGACTGTATCTTTGTTATATATTTTGTCTGAACCTTACCTCTCAGTCCCTCATGGCCTCAATGAAAAACGGCCTGCTGGCCGATTTGAGCTTCTCATGAATAAACAATGATTCAAACAAACAAACAAACAAACAAGCAAATATAAACGTAATTCCCCAATCATTAGCAATGACTATCAAACAAATGATGTACTAATTTGGGTGTGCACGTTATTTTCTTTTCAGTTTTGAAGCAATTTTCCTTAAACAGTTTTGTCATGGATAGGGCACTTCATCACACGCAACTACTGTAGTATTAGTAGTTATTTTTGTTTTGTGTTGTTTGGATCAAATTGCTGCAATTTTGAAAATACATCCATTGCTCATAGAGACACACAGGAAATTCTAGTCTTAGCTTTTGTTTCAGCATCTCAGCCGACAATTTCAAAAGGAAATGGCTTTCGGCTATACCGGTCCTCGTAGTAACCTTTAGACAGGAAGCCGTTCTTGAAGTGCAGATGACACCAGCAGTTAGTTGTACTACACAAGAGGTTCAACCATATCCATGGAAAACCAATAACGGATGTCCGGAATGTCAAGTGGTGCTTGAAGCAGTAGGATTGCCTGGTTACGTATCGTTTTACTCATCAGTCCAGGGAAAGAAGTACTATTTCCATATGCGTCCTCCTATAGTATCCTTGACGTAAACAGTAACACTCTAATACAAGCTTGCAAAATAAGGACGTTAAAGTTCGATGAGTCAACGTAATTCTGTTATGTAAGCTGTTATGTGAGCTGTTATGTAATCTCCAAGCAGATCCTACGGTGGCGAGACAGTATCCATTGGCCAGAGGAGTGTCCATTAGCCACCGAGGGGGCTAGTGGACACTCCTCCGGAATCTCCAAGCAGATCCTACAGTGGCAAAACAATATCCATTGGCCAGAGGAGTGTCCGAGGTGGCTAATGGGCACCCTCTGCACAATGGATACTGTCTTGCCACCGTACGATCTGCTTGGAGATTACTTTTATTGGGCAACGTATTTATTAGAGAACGGTGTACACAAACATCACAGAAAAGGGAGTTTACATTAGTTGCACAGCTACGGGCCAATGTTAAGTAAACAGACTTCTGAGGCAATACAGGTCGTCTCGCTTCTGGATTCTTTAATTTAGGTGGATACACGCTTTTGACAGAAGGAACCAAATTGGTACTACGACTTATAAAGGAGAACTCTACCGTGACATAATGTTCTTTAGCCTCAAGACCTACAAGCTCAAAGTTAAATTAGCAGGTGCTGATCTACATGATATCAGCAAACGTCAAACAGGGCAGACTGCGTATATCGTGTAAAGGCTGCCCCTTGAAGTGTACTTACAATAAACACATGTAAAAACACATGGTGTACTTGTACGAGTACGAGTTGTACGAGTTGTACAGTGCTCTGAGGTACTCTGGGATTCTCACTGGAGTCAAGCAGCCTCAAGTTTCCTCAAGTTCATTATTTTCTATGTCACTCACATGAGAATATGGCCTCCCGAACACTGCCGAACTCCCCCCAACCATGGTTAGGAGTAGGTCGGCTTTGGTTGGCTGGTGTTCGGCCAGGTCGGCTACTGTTCGGCTGCGCCAGCCGAATGTTTCAAAATGTTTAAAACGTTCGGGTGTGGACGAGAGGTTCATTCGGGTGTGGACGGGAGGTTCGGCCATGGTTGGCTGGTGTTCGGGGTGTGGTTGTGGTTAACTCAAATTGGATTCGTATCGAAAGGCAGGCGTGGCCTAAATCTGATCAGAATGCTCCAGAATACGAAGTTCAGCCAACCTCGGTCGACATTGGCTTAAAGTGCACAACAAAAGTAAAGTGATAATCAGGCGTAAAGGCTGTCCAATGTATATCCTCTCTCCGGATCTCCACATTTATGCTCTATTCAGATAGCTCCTTGGCATGTAATTGCAAAATACACGTGTAATAACGCATGGTATACTTACGAGTTGTAATTAGTGCTCTAAGGCGGTACTCGGAGGTTCTACGTCGAGTCAAGCGGACTCAATTTTCAGCACGTTCATTATTCCCTATGTCAGGGTACGTTCCCCGTGTTACCCAAGTGTCACTTCTAAAGGATGAGGACCCTTGGAACATCGTAGATGGGCTATTAAGCCTATCATGTATTATAATTAAAGCACTATCTTTAGCAGAGTCGTCATGAAGCACCATATTATAAAGAAAATACCCGCTGTGGGGAGGCTGAAAAGATACTAGTTAGAAAAATCAAGCGCAACATATGTTCAACTAAAAGGGCTGAATGGGTCAGACTCTAGAAACTAATAAGGCTAAAGCATAACTGTCTTGAGGTGCTTTTATTCCTTGTAACTTTTCCGAAGTTTGCTCTCGCTTTTGCACATGTAACGTTATGTATCGCCCATGGTAAAACTTTCAGTCGGCATAACAACACGGTTCATAGGTTTACCTGTGTCCATGCAGAATTGTGACAAAACAAACCACTGACCCTATCCGGCATGCCGGCAGTCCATAAGCCAGGTCCTCACAGCGAATCCCAGGGCAAGCCCAGAAAGGTCAAAGTCTTTCCCCATTATGTCTACAGTGACCACGAACTGCCTGGTCACCTTACTCACCCCAATGTGATATGCGTTCATCGTTGGGCTTTTGTGACTTTACACGTTATTGTGAAGTGTGTACTGATCTTCCGTAACCCAGGAACAGACGAGAGACGGACAGGTCATGACGTCCGCTGGACTGGAGTTTGTCTTCGGTGACGTGTTAGTCCTTCATGGTAACTTAAACATTGAATACCGAGAATAATCAGCACATAGAGGCGTCCACGTACTTGCGTTGGTCTGTACTTCTGCTCTATTAGTTCAAGACAGTTTGACTAACTCTAAGCAAACTACTACACTGCACGAAAAGTTGGATTTTGCCAATGGTAGTAATGCCAGTAAAGCCAGTGCCAGCCAACCATGGCCGAACCTCCCGTCCACACCCGAATGTGTCAAACATTTTGAAACATTCGGCTGGCGCAGTCGAACAGTAGCCGACCTCGCCGAACACCAGCCAACCACAGCCGACCGTGCTCCCGACCTACTCCTAACCATGGTGGGGTGGGGGGAGTTCGGCAGTGTTCGGGAAGTCATATTCGGCTATGTGTGACAGGGGCTTTAGTTGGAGTGCGAAAGATTATCAGCATGTTGAATAATAAAAATGGCTTCTCCATGACCTCTTGTGTGCCCTTGCTTCCAGTTGGACACCCTAGTTTGTGTAACATGTGTATATAATGGACCCGCGAGGCTGGGTTAAATATATTAAACATGTTTCAATGATGCAGAGGACCATAGGTCAGGTAACACGGGCCACGTTAAACACACTCCTTGTTTATTCTATGAAAGATTACGAAATACGTGGACCACAAGATAATGTTTTTTATTCACCAGAAACTCTAGACCTTCAGTATTATCTTTTTACTCAAAGTCTGTAGAAGCTTAGGAAGATTTCTACGCATGTATACGTTATTTCGCTATAGATCATAAGGAAAAGGCAATTAAACATTCACACATGCCATTTATACTCCACTTCTTCCTGATGAAGAGGAAAATAGCTTCGTAACTTATTTATTTATTTCTTAATGCTTTATGACGCCTTTATGACGTGATTTCCTTGTCGGTTTAGTCTTGCGTGTACCTGCTTGAATTCTACAGTGTGTGCGCTCGCCACCGCCCACGGAAATAGCGAAGTGTGATTCATGGATGGATGCATGGATGGTGGACCCGGGGTATGGGATCTGGCTTCACGCTCCATTTACTCTTTATCTTCATTTCCGCTTCACTTCACGGCTAGCATCCATATTTGCTTCGTTTCCTTATGGATTTCCCAGCGGATGTACGTTTGATTTGTAAAGCCCCAGTCACACATAGCTGAGTATGGCCTCCCGAACTCTCCCCAACTATGGTGAGGTCACTACTGTTCGGCTACAAAATGTTTAAAACATTCGGGTGTGGACGGGAGGTTCGGCCATGCTTAGCTGGTGGTTAGCTGGTGTTTGGGAGTAGGTCGGGGCGTGACTGTCGGTCAAATTTGACAAAAATTTAACTCAAATTCGATTCGTAAAGAAAGGCAGGCGTCGCCTAAATTTGGTCTCACTCCTTCAGCTAACCTTGATCGGAAGGTTCTGAATGTGTGACAGGGACTGAAGAAAATGACATGAAATAAACACAGATCCATCGGTGGGCTGACGGCCGTTACACCGTTGATGGATGTACGACATGAAAATGTTCGAGTGGACTGTTGAGTTTTACGGGTGCCATTTATTCCCTTACTAGCCGGCCTGCAGGACAGGATAATAGATTGATTTTGCCGTGAGGATTATTGGATCGGTGTCAGGCCGAAGGACAGTGTCCTCAGTTCGCTTTGGAGGCGCCTCATGATCAGTCCAGCTATGCCCCAATTACTGCAATCTCCAACCACCTGAAGTAACGTGCTCATTACGTTGCCCAACTGACTCCTGTGGGTGAATTCCTTCACTCTCTAGTGAATACTGGCCTTTCGAATTAACGGGGAAATCAACGAGTGGCAATTTTTATTCTTCGACAAAAATGTAGACGATATGGTCTTAAAATAAGTCTCCCGGAACGGAAATAGTTACATGTAAGAATTATATTCTTATGATTAATAACTTGTACCCTTATCAACACCAGTATCGGCAAACTAATATAGTAGGTAAATTACATGCGATATTAGTGTATATCTCCACATGACTCTGAGCGCCGGACAATATTTCTGAGTAAGTTTTAAATCCTTATGCGGGCAGATAAAATCTTATAAAGCAAGGAGAAAAAAGTTGCATTGACATCCCGGTATATTGTTGTGAGTATCACCGTCAGTTCTTGGACAATCCCAAACTATTTTCAAACGGTCTTTACAAGTACATTCACGGCACCTCTAGCTCGGAGCTTGTGTTTTCAAAGAGAAAGAAAGAAAGAAAAAAAAGAAAGAAAGAAAGAAAGAAAGAAAGTGATTTCGATCCAGTTTTACACTTCCACTGGTCGTGACAGAGAAGACAGACAGTATTTACAGGTTCATTGTACCGGGAAAATTCCCTAAGCTCCTTTTTTTACTATCATGGCTTAACGCCCCGGTATAAGGACTATGACACTATCCAGTAGCGTGTATGTTGGGACTCGAACTCCCAACCTCTTGGTCCAGAAGCAGGGTCACTAACCACTGGAATACGCACGACACGCTTCACCAGGCACATTTGCACGGTTATCAGTCCGTTCGGTATGCGGAGAATATTGCTCCACTGAGATATTCCGCCTCCCACTATGAAAGGGTTAATACCATGAGCCCCCATGCCCCAGAGAAGGGAGTTGCAATAACGCTAGCACGTATCTGATCCATGTAATGGCCATCATCGTTTAAATAATATACCTTACTCATCATCCGGGGTGTACCCTGCTATTTTGTACTTTGTCCTTTCTAAACATTTTATCTTCAGTAAACTCTAACAAGCAAAAACAGGGACAATTTAGCATTATGTAGAATCTCCACCTGTTTGTCTTTTTTTTTTGTTATCGACCATTGCTTCGAGCTTAGAGATATGCATCCTTTCTTCGTGTTGTGTGGTTTCTCGGGCTAGATGTGTAATAACGATAGGATACTGCTAATGGTCAAAGGACGTGATATTTTTACAGGGGTCATTGGCACTGTATTCTGAGAAATGTACCTTATCTGAAACCGAGATCTAGAATCATCACCCTAACTAAATAAATACTAGCCTGGAATCCATCCCTACGAGCTTTTGTCACTTCTTGTAGTTACCGCGGCCTACGGGCGGCGGTGGCTACGAGTAGGGCCAATAGCTCATGTAGGGATAGATTCCAGGCTAGCAAAATACTTGAGTATAATCTAAATCTAAAAATAAGTGCATAATCTCGCTATGACATAACTAACATATATGTGTGTATTTGTGGTGAATGTTTTGCTAGTATGATGTATTGTAGTACACATGCTAGTGTCAAATTGAACTACTGATATTTGGTCAATTATGAAAAAAAAATATCTTAGAACAAAATTCCACTTAGATGTAAATTACCAGCACCACCCCAAAACGTACAGGACAAGAGGTAGACACAAGCTTGCCTACCGCAGCCAACCAAGAAATAAATCTAATCATCAGATAAGTCCACGTCTGGAGAGGCCGGCTGGAGTCTCTTATCTTTTCGGGGATAACAGCACCCTAAACACCTATCATTAACCAGCGGTAAGATTACAGAATCTACCTGTAAGATCAACAATATTCTGCATCTTGAGCCTAAAGCGTTGAATCGACTATCGTAAAGAGTACATTATGATTGTGGTGAGACTTCATTACTCGGTAGTAGACAGATGGCATGAAATTGTCTATTTTTGGAGAGATTAGGGCTTCTGAAATAGTTACAAGAGAGAATTGCGTTAGGATAATAGAGCTGAAGGGTACAATTAAGTAGTGTAAGTCACACTTCAGAGAAATACGTTATTCAACTATAAAGCATATTAAAAGCAATGGAGATGCAATCGTATACTTTTTATGCATTCAAAAGTTCGACTATCTATATTGTTGTAAGCAATGGGTGCTCTCGCCACGATGCACGAGGCACTTAAGTCGGCAACACGTTTTCATGACCTTTTCATCTGTATGAAGCTCACTGTGCCCCTCGATACTTTCTCCCTTTTATTCCTCCTCTTTGTCTATCTCTATGCTCTCTATCTAAACTACGCACAAAGCAACAAGTGCCCTATTCATCCTCTTTGTCTATCTCTGTGCTTTCTAAACTACGCAGAAAGCAACAAGTGCCCTATTCATCCTCTTTGTCCATCTCTGTGCTCTCTAAACTACGCAGAAAGCAACACGTGTATGTGGAGTGTTTCACATTTCAGACAGTTTTAAAAAATGCCAATGCCCACAACCACAGGCAATGTTCAAGAACACCATACCATCTAAAGATGTTGCCTACAGCTATGGTGTGCTTTCCACTTCAAAATCGTCCTCAACGACTTAAGGAGTTACATGATTTTGTGGTTTTCTGAGTGACTTACAATTATTGAATCGCAGAGACAAATGAGAAACAATTTAGCCCCAGGCATTGCCCCACGTCTTGTTTTCATCGCTGCCTCATTGACTTGGATTCTCCCTCCCCCTCCCCAACCACCTTCCAGAAAAGTCCTTTGTGTGTTCTACTGAAGCATACTGAAGCAAGATTGTTGACCAATGAGTTTTGTAGATATGTGACGTACCGCCTATCTGCGTACATAGAATGGGATCCTAACTGCTCCTTCTCTGGACTTAAGAGTTCTCCGTCGTTTCAAGTCAAAGTTCCTTCCCGCACCTATGAATGTATGGTGCATAGGGCGGTGCCCATCTCCGTTTCTGTAGCCCTTGGGCCACACAACGTTATGCAATCACTACAGCAGGGCGCTAGTCCACTGGTAGTGGTGTGTGTTAAACTCCCATACTCTTTCCCAAATGCTGAGTATCCCCGTCGTTTAGGATACCATATTGTTCAGTCATAGCTCACAGCACAAATTTCTGGATTCTTCAGATAGCCACTGCTAATGGTAACACCTCTGGCCAATGGATACTGTCTTACCACCGTAGGATCTGCTTGGAGATTAGGGGTTTGGGTCATGTAATGTTGTAACTGCCGCCGTTGGCCTCCAACAACACTCACTCTATCACAATCGATGGTACAAATGGCCACAAATGGCTTCCCACATCACATGGTTTGGCGTAATGGCTTCCCCAGTATACGTACCAAGCACTGCCATACAGATATCGAACGTTTAATTTGAGGCAGGTCAGATACAACATAATTGGTAACATTATTGGTCTTCCATAACGGTTATACAAATGTAATGCCTAACCTTAAGCCTTGTGCTATGTATTTTATGTCACACGGGTAAGCACCTCACCTTCGTACTCCCTTATGCTATAAAAGATTAAAAGATATATAATACTTCATTTGCACAATCATACCGGAAGGCTAATTGCATGTACAGTGTCAAAGACGTAAAGTAAAGCAATAGAGAACATACAGCTACTGTCTGATTAACTTATACTACTAGTTAGTTTGCTATTATGAGGTTTGACTTCTTCTTTGAAGGCAGTGGATAATGAATAGTCCCACGTTCTGCATAATTAGTGGGTTTTGTGATATTATTAGAAACGAAGTCTTTCGACATAAAAGATATATGTACAAATAGTTTATCGTCTCACAGAATTCTGTAGGATGATGTTAAGAACAGTTCAGTAACTCCAAATCGCCAGATCGTTATGTGACCGCCGGGTCGAAAGGTCGGGCCTACTCTGATACCAAATGGTATCTCTGAGTCTTTGAGTTATCGAGTTATTGGCGTTGTTACATACTATGAGAGTTTCGAAACGAGTTGGTTCAATAGGATGCTACAAAATATAATGGCCTACACTGCACAACTTTGGCGATGATCAACGGTTGAATCAAAACCATAATAATTTACGTATACGTCATTGTACAATGTAAAACAAGTTTGTGTCGTAACGGAGTCACTCGTTTCCTCTTCCTTGGCCTTGCATCAACTATCGTTGCCATAACGTTATAGTTTTAAAACGTCTTGTCGCATTTGGTTTCTTACAGTCCAGGCCTAGGTAACATAATTACTCCAGTGAGCTTTTACACACATAGAGTCGTAAGGAAGGACCCTAGGACTAGGAAATAGGCTCATTATACTCTTAGGTCTTCTTGTGAGTCCAGCCCTTGGCTATGAAACCATTTATATGATGTGCAACACGTGTTGTACCTATCAAGACCTACCGTATTGTTTCCTTGATCTTTTAATGACTTACTATAGACCTTAGGTCCTCATATGCCTACAGGAAGCAAGTTTCCATTAAGTTCTCATAATGGCTACAGGTAATTACTCACTATCTATCAAATTCACTGGTTGGCCGTTTGTTTAAGCTACTCCTGCCTACGCCCATACATTCTGCTAGCAGATCAGTCTCAATAGGATGTTATGTCTTAACCACAGCCGATGTTCAAATACATCTTTTAGATCTTATCCCATGGCGAGATACCATCAACGCTGGTGTTAATGGCGCCATCAGTTCCCTATTGACGGAGGCCCTTAGGGCAATGACGTTCTTAACTGAGGCCGATATATCCACACGGCGCGCCGAAAAACATTTAGGACTGAGTTATGTCGCCATGGAATCAGTTAGAAGAACGGCTGGTACATCTGATAAGGACAGGACTATTGCTGGTGAATTCTCGTAAAGATCAGTAGAAAGGCATACGTGTTTCCTCATTTTGTTTCTATTTGACAAATCACTTAACATCCTTGCAGTGGGATAGAATATGCTTTAAAACTTTCAGACGAAACCCGTTTGGAGGAATTTTTGTATTCTTCATCAAACTTATCTTTCAGGTCATAACACTGCACGAAAATTCGGATTTACCAAAGGTAGTAAATGCCAGTTAAGTCAGGTAATGTTAAATGTTAGTAAATAGAAGTCAAGTTCGGTAATTTCGGACTTAGTTATGGTAGTAAATGAAATAATCGGACTTGACTTTTATCTACTACCATTGTCAAGTCCGGTACTGTCTACAAAATAAACATTACCTGGCTTTACTGGCATTTACTACCTTTGGTAAATCCAACTTTTCGTGCAGTGCTGGTTAAAAAGAAAGGGAAAAGGTGAAGGAGAAGGCGAGTGAAAAAGTATCTCTCCTTGGTGCTGAATCCCTGGTGATAGCAGTATTGGGCCACTAAGGCGGGTAATCGGAAAAGTAATAGAAAAGCTTAAACGGAACCAGTGCAATTAATCATGTGTTCTTCAAAATGTTACCAGACCCTCTGATCGTACGTGATATCTGAAGATTTCCCAGTATGATTCTTGGTGAAATCACCGCCCACCGCGGACAGATCGTGCATTTCTTCCCAACCTTCGCCTTCTCCACACGTCAGGTAATTAATGATAATCCCGGGTGAAGTGCCAATTAGGCAGAATGTTTGTCCAAATTTGAAGGATCTCTCGGGTGCAGAGAAGACCAATTATCGGCACATATTGCGGCGGCCTGGGCACGTCCTCTGGTGGGAAACGTGCACAGGCATCCCCCCGGGGGAGTGGACGGTTGATTCGGGGAGCTGAATATTGTTCAGTTACGGAAATTGTACCAAACCCACGCAGCATCGCATTGCTGTCGTAATTAGAGTGTGACAGTGTTTAAGATGTCGCTGGGTGCCCCAGAAAAAAAATCTGTTCTTGGTTTCCCTTCACAAGTTTCAGATAAATTCAATTCCAAGTTGGGACAATAGATCCTTATACGGTTAAAAAACGTTATGTTTAAAAAGTGTATGCAAATCACTCTAAATAGATGCCCTTTTTTTGCTTTAGAAGAAACCACTCTGAATGCGTTCCCTCCCTCCAGTCCCTCGTAAGAGGTGTGTGGGGGGGGGGCGGTCATCAATGAGGCACCTCTCCCCGGCAGCTTCGCTTAGAAAGCGCCGCCCAAAACAATACTTCCGTCCCGGAAGCAATAAGTGGGCGAAACTTTACCAAACGGTTAAATTTGTTTGAAAATTGTATGCAAATCCCTCTTTATATAGATGTAGATCTAGAAGAAACCACTCAGAATGCGTTCCCCCCCTCCAGCCCCTTCATACAAGGGGAGGAGCGGTCATCAATGGCGGAGAGCCCGGTACCAGGGGCACGTCTCCCCGCCAGCTTCCCGCTCAGAAGGGAACGCTGCCGCTCGTCATCGTGGCTCCTGCGTGCGGTCACGTCTCCGTGAGAATGCACGGGTCACATACTATAGAAATGATCCCTAAAAGTTTGATCTTAAAGTTCCAGCGCAACTTGTAGACAATTTATATGAAATCTGTAGCAACTCTACCCGTGGTCATACCGGCTCTAACAACATAACAGTTAGATTAGTTGATTAAAGCGTAATAATTTTTGGTTTTATTAGTGAATCGTTATTACAATATTTTACATAATATTGGCGAAAACTATTATATCTGAATGTATGCATTATCAAATGATACTGTTACAATTGACGTTTTTCTCAATTAATATGTAGTCCCGTTGTGTCATGGGAAGGCAACAGAAACCAGAAGGAACCAAAAATGGCAAAACGGGTGAAGACATAACTCTTTCTTTCAGGACTTGTTCTGTCCCTAATAGAGAGGTAAAGGTTATTTGCTGTGTGCGGGCCACCCTCCTGGTGACCACCCTCCTGGTGACCACCCTCCTGGTGACCACCCTCCTGGTGACCACCCTCCTGGTGACCCCCCTCCTGGTGACCACCCTCCTGGTGACCACCCTCCTGGTGACCCCCCTCCTGGTGACCCCCCTCCTGGTGACCCCCCTCCTGGTGACCACCCACCTGGTGACCACCCACCTGGTGACCACCCTCCTGGTGACCCCCCTCCTGGTGACCACCCACCTGGTGACCACCCACCTGGTGACCACCCACCTGGTGACCACCCTCCTGGTGACCACCCTCCTGGTGACCACCCTCCTGGTGACCTCCCTTTCCAAAACGCAAAAGACCACCAGACAGCTACCGAATCAATTATAATAATACAAGACTTAACGCCTTGCCTGGCTGGACGCGTAACGAAACGTCGTCAATCTCTTGGTCCTTTACGTGTCCACCTACGTAATATCGCGGTTGGTTAGCTCTACTTGGCTTGCCTTCCGATCGTGAAATACACTTATCGTATGTTGCCAAGAAAGTAGATCAACATTAAGCATTCAGAAGCGTGAAAGTTTATGTCGACCTCAGAAGGCAGCGTATGTGTGAATAGGGTTTCCCTTTGGGTGCGTGTGGTTCAAGCTGTCCTGGGAATCTAAAAGTTGTTGGCATCATCGTTCGTTTCCGTCCATTTTATACAGTAGGAGAACATGTTAACGGGGAGCTCATTTAAAAAGTTGTTCTTACATAAGCACAAACATAGAGAACAAATGGATAGCTGCTCTGGTGAAATGTTCTTTGTGTATTTTGCACTTTATCTTCATTCTTGGAAACTTCGGGTTAGTTTTGTCTTTCTCTTTTCTTGTGATGTATGTTTTTGGAGCTGCGTTGCTTGTAGGCACAGAAGGTAATTTCCGTATTTCTTTCTCTTATCTTTGCGCAATGAATGTATTGAGTTAACTAGCATCCAACAGAAACATCAGAGTGGGTTATATACAAATCTTGATAAATATGTACAGCTGGATTAATACAAGGTTTTATTAGACGTTTTGATCACCATCCAGTGATTTACATCAATGAAAGAAAAGGAAAAGTGATGATTATGATGCAAGAAAAGGAAAACTTGTATCATAATCATCACTTTTCCTTTTTATTCACTGATGAAGATCACTGGATAGTAATCGAAACGTCTAATAAAAAGTTGTATCAATCCAGTTGTACATATCTATCAAGATCTATATACATTATATTCCCGGATGAGTGAATTTCATACGCGTATAAGAGTGGGCTGTATCAGTACGCACTCACGCCTCTTCTACCCGCGAGCTGTGACTGTTCCATCAGCAACAACAACAACAACAAACACGCGGCTTTCAAAATTATCACAATCAATCTTTCATAGACTCCTAGAGAGTTGTCCCCCTAGCCTGTACAGAATCACTCCAGCTGCACCTATGAATGAATGAATGAATGAATGAATGAATGAACTTTAAGCCCCTGTCACTCATAGCCGAATATGAGAAATTGGCCTCCAGAACTCTGCCGAACTGCCGCACATGTAAGAACACATGGTGTACTTACGAGTTGTATACTTTATAGTGCTCTAAGGTACTCTGGGTGCTCAGTGGAGTCAAGCAGCCTCAAGTTTCCTCAAGGTCATTATTTTCTATGTCACTCTAGCTATATAGGCTGGGTTTGGTCGATAAAGCCCCTGTCACACATGAGAATATGGCCTCCCGAACACTAGCCGAACTCCCCCCAACCATGGTTAGGAGTAGGTCGGCTGTGGTTGGCTGGTGTTCGTCCAGGTCGGCTACTGTTCGTCTGCGCCAGCCGGATGTTTCAAAATGTTTAAAACATTTGGGTGTGGACGGGAGGTTTAAATGGTTGACTTGTGGTTGACTGGTGTTCGGGAGTAGGTCGGGGCGTGCTTGGCAGTCAGATTTGACTCAAATTTAACTCAAATTCCATCCAAATCGTATAGAAAGGTGGGCGTGGCCTAAATCTGGTCAGACTGCTCCCGAACTTCAGCCAACTTTGGTCGGGTGATGTCCGGGAGAAGGTTCTGAATGTGTGACAGGCGCTTTATTGTTCAACAATCGTACATGGTACAATGTATGACAGTTTATTTATTTATTTATTCGGCTGAAGACACAGCCAAGGCTGCCCAACTAGCACGGGGCTATGACAGTTAATCAACAATACTATAAGGCTAATCTTTCCTACAATTACAACTACAAAATATTATAGATGACAGTATATGACTTACAATATAGTTATGTATGAATGGTTTGGTCTCGCTTTTGCAATGAAGTATAAAGAAAAATGAAATGACCTATGTAGGCGGGTATAGGAGTTGGACATGACAACAATACATGGAAACTATCGTTCTGTGTTCCAGATAGGGTTTGGTTTGGTTTGGTTTATTTCGATCTCCATTAGTGAAAATAATCACTATTCTTCCTGGAGTCCATACAAATGATAGAACAGAATATAACAACAGAATATACTTAAAAATTATACAATAGAATTAATAGAAGTAACATAAACTGAACTCGAAAACATCATAAGGGTGAAGTTCGTCTTAGTTTTGATAATCTCTAACAGCACATCTCTCTCTTCACTATAAGTAGGACAAGTCATCACAAAAGTCATCCACCCAATCTCTCTCCGGAAGACGTCACAACACCCCGTCTGAACAGACTACGTACACAACACACGGAGGTTTCAAACACGCTTGACAGCTGGTATAGAGCACATTATGATGCAGGCACCTTTAAGTACACTTTTATAAGCACACTAAGCACCTATTAGTACACATAAGTGATAGGCAAGGAGTTTAGCGAAAGCCAAGAGAAAGCTTAGCGAAAGAATACTTGTAATCTTAGAGGTACTTGTCCGACCCCGTGTTCGGTAGCATGCCTCGGTCTCCTATAGAGTGTGTTAATCATTGCGTCTTTGACGGAGGTGATCTTAACCATTTTATCATACCCGGGCGGCGATAAACGTTCGATACGGTGTTCCCGACCGGTCGGTACTTTACGGTACGACCGGGCTTCCATGGCTTCCATAGAATGATTCGAACGCTTTTCGCCCTATTAAAACCGCGTGCGCCGCTTTCGAAAATTCGAATACTGAATTCGGACGTTGGAATTGATGTTGTTGCATTTTTTTTTTTTTTTTGGTTTAGGGACACCAAAGTTTCGCTCATTTTGCATTGAAAGCCGTGTTTTCTTGGGTGGGTATGACATAAATAAAATACAACACGGTGTATTCCGCATCGCGGGAGGGCCGATACCTCGGGCGATACGGAATACCCCGTGTTGTATTCTATATGTCTAGATCGCAGGTTTGCATTTGAGTACGACTGAGTACGACATGTACCACGGTTTTATAGCTTCTAACAGCGCGTATAGCGATTGTAGCTTGTATTGCAAATCAACTCTTCTAAGAACATTTTAAAACACCTTTATTTCCCACATTTCAACACCCCCCCACAGTTTTCAATTTACCTGTTTGAATAAGTTAGATTAGTTAAGCATAGGTCAAACCTCTCGTATCATACTGGTCTAGTTAGATCTTAACCACCATTTTAATCTGTCTAATCGAAGCAAAGAAGACAGAATTCGCCTGTGCTCTTTTATGCCATATACACCGACACAACACCTGAGCGAACTAAGTTTAGCCAGTGTTGTATCAAGAACCGTGCTTTATCCAGAACCATGCTCAGGCGCGGTTCTGGATAGTCCACCCGTATCCAGAACCGTGCCTGGGGCAAATCTACGTTCTTGGATACGCGGAGACTATCCAAAACCAACCCTAACCCATTGAGGCATAGAACTAGATAGGCACGGTTCCGGATACAATAGCCAGGTAAGTCTCACCCCGTGACGTCACGGCGACACACCTGAGGTCAAAGGTATAACTGCAAACACGTTGGTGACCTTTTCGAAAAGACGGTACCAGCGTTCTTGTGTTTTGGGCGGAAACAGGTGTTAAAATACGTCTTAGAGGTGATATTTATGTTTCACAGCCTGCTGGAAGAGTCCAGGTGAGATATTGCAGCGTTTGTTTCGTTGTGACTGCAGACGATTTTTTTTCTTTTCGTCTTTTACTGACTGGTGACCCCTCGCTATACAAACACTATGTGGGACAGCAGTACAACTATACACTCAATATGCACAAATGCCTAGTTCTACTTTAATAGTGTAACTACGACAAACTAAACGCCAGCTAACACCTGTCTGAACGTCATACTGTTAGATCAGTTGTCTTGGCAGTGTGCATGAAGGTTCGGAGGACGGGAATGTCTTAGCCTGCACCCGGAAGTAAGAACGCCACTTCGGGGGGGGGGGGTCTCACATTGCTCTACAAAAATTTCCATCAAAGGTGGCAAGGTGGTCTGAGGGTTCTGGGTTCGAATCCCTGGCAGGTCCCTGGGAGAGGCACTTAACACCTATTTCCTCACTCGATCCCGGTACGTTTAGGTACATACACCCGAAATGTGTACCTAGCTTCGGTTAGGGCCGTCCTCTCTGATGGGACGTTAAGCCGCAGATCCCGCGTTTGAGGGGCCCTTCCCGGTGTGAGTGATTCAAACCTTACAGTCAGCCTAAAGGTATGCGAAACAAATAAACAAACAAACAAACAAACAAACAAACAACACTTGGTGACCTTTTCTCCTTGCTTTGTGAACAGGTGCACAGATCGTACGTATACCAAACACAAGGACCATCGGAAGTACCGTAAAACATGGCTGCCCAAGGTGAGACTTGTAGTCAGTAGAGCTTACACTAGAGGTAAACATGTCGTACAGATAATCCTTTATATTCATTCACCCGTTAACGTCTATATCTCATGTTTTGCCTGAAATCGTCAACATCTTACTCGGTCTGATCTTACTTAATGCATTACAATGTGTGTTACATGGTAATGAATGCACGACGTAAAATGTCTTTTTGGTATGTAGCTAAGTAATAAAAATTGGTGCTGGTGTAATTTCATGGTAATGGATGGGTCGGAGAGGTGAGACGTTGAACATTGACCAATACGTTGTATCTTCGTTACACACAACACAGATGTTCGGAAGTACTTTTTCCACACCAAGAACGCAGTGACCTCTGAGTGGAAGAACCTCGCCTTCTTCTTGGACTTTGATGGTCCAGAAATCAGCAACATAGCAGGCAGAAACCGCGATGACAAGTCTCGCTGTATGGACCTGCTACAGGAGTGGAAAAAGAAAAAGGGGAACGGCGCTACTGTGAAGGTCCTGATGGAGGCTCTGTCTAACGCCGGTCTAACGGAGGTTCTGCATGGTTTGACGAGTGCATTTCCTGGTAATTCACTTGTTTTCTATACACTAGTCTACACGGAAAATTGGATTTACCAATGGTAGTAAATGCCAGTAAAGTCGGGAAATGTTTACTTTGTAAACAGTACCGGAATTTACAATGGTAGTAAATAAACATTAAGTCCGGTAATTTCATTACTACCATTGTTAAGTCCGACTTTTATTTATTAACATTGTTAAGTCCGGTACTGTTTACAAAAGTAAATATTACCCGACTTTGCTGGCATTTACTACCATTGGTAAATCTGGCTTTTCAGGCAGAATGACTTGACTTACTCCAGGTAGAATGACAGGAGACAAACGGTCTCAGAATCTGGCCGGGGGCCAGCAGGAATTCGAGGTCGACACGGTGGAATTCAGGAAGCCGAGGATTGTATACCTCCCGAAAGTCTGAATTCTCCGACTTCTTGTTTTTATTGGAAAAGCTGAAATAATATAGCTGCTTTTGCTGCTTCTGGTACTGCCATGAAGAGACTAACATATTACAATAATTATTTTGTTCACCACACTGAATAGAGTTAGCAAGGTACCAAGTGACGATGCCACAACCTTCAAGGGAGCAACCTGCTATGGTGCAGCCTCAGCCGGCGCCATTGGGGCAACCTCAGTCGGTGTCAATTCGGCAGCCTATCCAGGTAACAGGGGCAACACCTAGTAATTCAGGTTCCGGAAATGAAGGTAAACCCAATTTTTCAACGTAAAATATTTGTAACCTGTTGCCTTACTAGGTATTGCCTCTAGCTAGCTCTGATTTTACATTTTAAGAAATGAAGCAATGAAGCAATATTTTCGTACTTGTTTGACTGTCGTTAGACACACCAATTATCATCATATAGAATCATGGCTGAATGCCAAAGAAAACCTGTGCCTTAAATCGCAGCTGATGCATTCTTACTGTTTTCAGCTCCAAAAAAGCTGTTCATCGTCCATGGTGGAGAAGACAAGGACACCCTGGTGGAACCACTGGCCGAAAAGATTGTAGCACAAGGAGTCCCCAAGGAAAACGTCTTCTACGACAAGTGGTCTATCGAACATGCCCAGAGTATCAAAGAGTCCATAGCCTTAGCCATCCATGATTGGTCCTGTAAGCTCGCTGTCATAGTGATTAGTGAAGATATGATGAAGAAATACTGGCCTAAGAAGGAGTTTGAGGAGTTTTTGAAGCGAGGGATTAGGTTTTTCCCTATTTTCTACGGCGTGGCCCCTGCAGATGTTCGAATAAACTATTCACCAACGCTGGCTGATACGCGCGGGGTGGAAATTCCCAGAACAGGGAACAAGGTAGATGACAACTTGATAGCAAGAACAGCAATTGAGATCCGCAAAATCCTTCAGGAGACTGGGGGTAGCCAAGAGGTTCCTACTCGTCATCGAAGTGATGTAGCAAGAGTGGAAGGAATGCAAGCTAACCAGGATGGTAAGCGGCCCTTGATTTCGGTACATTTTAATACCTAATTGACTTACATGGTTTGGAATTTTCACATGACAGGAATTACTTACTATTCTCATCGTTTCTAACTTTCATATTTTCTAATGATAATTTTCTAATTTCATATATCGTATAAAAACATGCATATTAACCTTATCATTTTCTTTATTAGAGATGACGCCGTATTTTAAAGTCATGGACAAAGAGATGCCTGCAGACTGGCAACAACATGGTAAGCCGCCCTTAATCTTCGTACATCTTAATACTTAATTGAGTTGAAATTGATTTTCACATGACATGATGATATCATAACTGTCCTGGCACTATTCTCATCGTTTCTAACTTATCATAATTTGTCCCCGTATAAAAAAAACATGCATATTAACGTTATTACTTTTTCTCTATAATTAGAGATGACGCCGTATTTCAAAGTCATCGCCAAAGAGATGCCCGCAGACTGGCAACAACTGGCAGTGAACCTCGGGCTACCCTGGGCGCAGATCCGGGCGGTCAATCGACAATACTCGGGTGAGTGCTGGCTGTGCTGTCATGAGGTTCTGGACATGTGGCACAAAACGAACGGCAGGGAAGCAACCAAGGAGGATCTGATAGAGGTTGTGAGGGAAACAGGCAACCAAGATGTTGCAGAAAAGCTGGAAGACCTGTAACCGGACTGTTACATACAAGTGATATGTTGGTACGATCGAGCTTTATCTGTGTTGTTTAATTTGTTTGCACTACCGTAGCGCAACAGGCATTAGCATACAGAGTGCCAGTTTCATTTTCCTTTGGTGAACAACTTCTAGAACTATAGGAATAATGTTCTGTGAATAATTTCGTCAGGCCGGTTGGTGAATGATTGAATAGCCAAGTTCTTTATTCACAACCACGTGTTTAACAAGAGCCGACCTTTCAATGACCGTCGAGCACCATGTTTTGACTCGCAATTCCGTTTAGTATGTCATGATTCTATATCTTGTAAGGTCAGATTGTTAATGCGAATGGGCAAACAAAAATCTCTCTTTTGACTAGACTATCAGTTTCTGTGAAACGACATAATTGTGATCTTTTGTGTAAATTTTATGGAGCCAATCTTTCTAAATACTAGCAAAATTCAGACTGATATGTCTGCCGGTTGTATATATAATAGATCCAATCCAACTAGGAAGGTAACATTTGCAAAGCAAATGCATAACGTTCACCTCCACATGGTCTTGCCTAACAAACTACTGCTCTGTTTATTCTTACTCAAACGCATTCATATATATGGTGAGCAGCCTCTCCAACTCTCCCCTGCTACAAAATGTAACCCAACACCAAAGGGTGTCTGCTGCAGCACCAGTTACCATGGTGACAGACGTCTGGTTATTTGTTTGGAGAAGAAGAAAAAGAGGAAGAAGAAAAAGAAACAGAGCAAAAACAATATGTTTTCCTACTGCAAAGGTAAACATAATGAAATACAAAGAACAGTGTACATCTGGACTGTCCACATTTATTTTGGCAATGCAAAATGCAGTAAAAGCATTTTCCACACATGATAATTACATGGATTTGCTGTTCAGTTAATGCAATGCCTACAT
Organism: Branchiostoma floridae x Branchiostoma japonicum; assembly: GCA_013266295.2. Lineage (NCBI taxonomy): Eukaryota > Metazoa > Chordata > Leptocardii > Amphioxiformes > Branchiostomatidae > Branchiostoma > Branchiostoma floridae x Branchiostoma japonicum. The sequence continues at coordinate 5,031,352 of CM023834.1, read as the reverse complement.
GATGAAAGCTCCTATAAACATAACCACTGCTCTTACTTTACAACACTGAACCTGTACATTTTCTCTCTCGAAAACCTTTGCCAAAATCTACCATCTGAAACATTTCTTGATTATTCAGTAGTGTTGTCAAACCGTCCGATGAATTTACAAGTTCCAGGGGTTTGGGGGGAGTGTAGGCTTTCGGAGAAACATTATCAGTTTGTAATAAATAATAATATATATCATACACAGCTAACAGCACAGAATGTACAAATATACATTGTAGTTAGCAGGACAGTGCATAAGTTAGTTAAGACCTATCTATTTGTGTTATAACCACATCGTTTGCACTAGTAGCAACAATAATCTTGTACTATAGTGACAGTCCTTACTAATTATACTCATTAATTAGGCATGTGTTAGGTGTATGTGGCTGTTACTCCAACTGTGCCAGTTCACCACATGTGGTTCTGGTTCTTAAAATAACTTTGTAGTTGGCAGAGTGGTGCTTCTGAATCAATACATGCTATCTATTAGTGTATTACAATTCTTAGTGTACTTCTGTAGAGCCATTTGGCATTTGTGAATTATTATTAAACATGTGGCAATATGAGGGAATGAGGGTACATGTAGGTGGCCAGAATATGGAATGAGGCAGAAAAATGAAATTGGCAATGGAGTGAGGTAACTGACAGTGAAAACAACAATATTGTAGAAAGACACTTAGTAATGATGATTGTAACACATAATTCTACATTCTTATCAATTGCTAACATGGAAGGGAATTCAATTGACTGAAAAGTATAGCCGAGAAGCTGAATTGTAGTGAATTAATTTCTTCACAGATAGTGTTATTTACTTTCTAGTGGCATTGTGAGTACAGTACTTTTGTAATAATTCTGCTCCCTAACGTATTACAGTGGTTGAGGTTATTCTACAACATTAAATGTTGTCTGCTAGAATACAGGTATTGTTATTTGTAAACCTTCACAGAAGGTTCGTAGTATCATTCAAAATTCCTATTGTTATACCTGTAGTTCAGCTCTCTGCCTGTCTCAGTGTTCTCAGAGTAGACGATCTAAAATGGATCCAACCCTGATTCTGCACCATTTAAAATGCCCTTTTTATCATTAAGACAATTAGAAGAGCACATCTCGAAGTAACACTGACAGTTTTCCATGTGCACGTTTTTTTCCTACTGTATCCAGCGTGACCAAAGAGTTCTCAATAGCACATTTCTGTATAGTTGTGAGAGTATACATGTATGACAGTAGTGAATCAGTCATCAAGTAATATAACGTTACATATGACAAGCTGTTCCCACAGAAATGTATACTAGTAGTTTATACATTGTTACTATAATGAAAGTGTAATATTTTCTTGGCCTGGTCATCAATAGAAAACTTTCCTATTTGAAAACAACTGAAATGCAAATTTGTCATTCCCTTTTGTAACTTTGCCATGATGGCATTTGCTTTGTTGCTATACAAGAGTACCAAAGCATGTACATGTACCAGACACCTGTAGAAATAAGTGAATTTGGCCTATGAATAGTTACATACTTCATTGTGTAACTATTGGCAGTATTGAGTTCCCAGTAACTACTACATACTACGACATTGGAAGAGTGCTGGAAGTCAAATTTTGGAGATTTATGTAAAATCAGAATACATGTAGAAACAATCATAAGCAGTACTTTATGTTCCGTTTATCTGAAGTCTTTGCTTGAACAGTTTGAGCAAAATCCCTTTGGAACAGCCACAATTGACACTGGCATTGAGATTAAGAAAATATCTTCATGACTGTAGAATGAGGTTCTTAACACCTTTCAAACTAGAGACAGGACATCTACAACCAGTTTTCTCACTTCTGCAATAAAACTTATCAAGGACTCTTGAAATGTAAAAAAAATCAGAATAGCAGTGGAAATATCTTATTCACAGGATGGCAAATGAGCAAACAGAAGAAAAAAAGTGACAGAAATTTACTGGAAAAGTGAGAAAAATCTGCATTCCAAAACATGTTCACCCTCCCATTTTTTGAAAACAGCACTGGCCCGTAGATTCGTTTTCTTGCATTTTCTTTCCCAAATTCAGAACTACAATGTTGTACTAACGTTGGCAACAGAGGATAAAAGAACTACACGTAAACATGCACGTCTAGTCATAAGTTAGTTTCCTGAGGAGGGGGTCTGTCCTTGCTAGTGGGCGTGACTACGTCTGGTTTATCCTGAACCTGAGTCTCGGAGGAGCCTTCCCGATCTTCCCTTGTCTGCTGCTTGCACTCTTCTTTAACTCTGATGAGAAGGCGTCGGATCTCCTTGTTGTCTGGAGCGAGTTTGCAGGCTTCTAGGAGGTCCTGAAGAGCCGGGCCGTATTGTCTGTGGGGAAAATGAAGTTTGACTCACTGACGAAAAGTAGTGGATGGTACTTCTATATCTGTATCTGTATCTGTATAGCCGGTATAACCGCCCTTCGGCGTAACATACCAGCTTCGCAGGCACGCGGTGTGGCGGCAGCTGGCTATATTACACCAAACGACATGTTACACACTGTCCATAGAAAAACTTGTCAATCAATGGAAAATGTGACAGCAAAGCATGCCTCATATCACTTACTTGTATCTGAATGACTTTACTATTTCAAGCAATGATAGTACACATATCCCACATGTCTAGTTGCTTCCATAAGCTGATAGAATTTCCCCCCACCTGTTTTCTCTCTTGGCTCTAGCCCGGGTGTAGTAGGCCTCTGCTGACTGGGGTTTAGTGTCGAGTGCTTTACTGGCATAGTCTGCTGAAGAGCTCAGATCCTGTAGGCACAAGGGGTATAGAAACTTCGGCTTAGTTTACATGTCCTGATACATGTTGAAGTAAGCTGTGATTTGATTTACTGGGATTGTAATGATACAATACACATGGGACACAGGCAGCTTTTGAAAGTCCTTCCCACACCAGGTGGTGCTCATCTCCAGTTCAATAGCCTTGGGCCACAGCAGTGCAATCACTACAGCAGGGGGCTAGTCCACTGGTAGTGGTGTGTGTTTATCTACCATTACTCTTTCCCAAATGCTGAGTGCTAAGCAGAGAAAGCAGTATGTACCATTCTTAAAGTCTTTGATATGACTCGGCCAGGGATTGAACCCAAATGCAAGGTGAGCCCACTTGGCCATTGCACCGGTTGAGATGGTCTGCAGCATTACCCATTAAGACAACAAATTAAATGAGAAATTCTGATAAACTTACGTTGAGTTTTCTCTTGCATCTGGACACACTAAGGAACAGCTGCGTCTTGAGTTCTCGGAAGGTCTTGATCTCCTCCCCAAACCCTTCCTTGGGGAACTTCTTAAGGGCATACTGATAGCGATGGCAGGCGTCTTTTATTCTCCCTTTCTGTGGAACAACAAAATCACGTTTGTCATCAACATGTACATGTACAAATAATTGTTGTGCAGTTACACTAGGGAGCATTCAGCAGAATGTACAGCATCTGCATGAAACACAGATTTTTCACGGTTTTCGTTGGATGTTTGGTCAACGTTGCATCAGAATTTTGCCCGTTGCAGACGATATCTTTTCCGACACAATATTTGAAAGCTACAGACGGGATGTCATCCTTAAATACGCAAATACAACCTTAAACTGAGATGTTCTGCTGAAGTGCTATACACAATACATTATCCTGTTGGGTTTCGTGCAGGAGCAGTACATTCTGTTGCCGCGCTACACTAGGGTAATAAGCAGGATCATGTCAAGTTTTGACCTTTACCCTTTGACCTTACCTTATATAGTACATTGCCCTCCTCTACCAGCTTGTTGAGTAGGAGGATCATGATGTCAGGTTTGGAGGTGGCCATAGCCCAGGCAGCTGGCCCCAGCTTGGCCCCCTTCCTCAGTAGAACAGACACCACCCCAGTGTTCCTGCAGCCGATAGCCCTGTCCAGTGGCCTCATGCCGTTATAGTCAACGTGTTCCACCATAGCACCTTTGTCCACCAGCACTTGGACCTGCAAATGCAAGGTACGTGTGTTCTAGAAAACTTCAGATTTTAACTTCACAGATACATGTATTGCAAAATGGTGTTGGAAGGTACTTCACAAGGCCTGTCGTATCATGGATAGTTAGAAATCTTCAGCTAGGCCACACCAATTTGATTTGTTCGTTCTCGGATTTTTCAAGAAAAAATACGGGGGAAGAAACAAAAATGGGCTTAGGCATCCTATGATAGCCCCAAATGCTGTGATTGGAGTCATGCAGTCAATGTACCAGGGTGGTCTGTTGACTTCATGAGAATGAATTTTAAACTTTTAATCAAACCACTGAGTTGATAGATGGAAAAACAATTATAACAACTAGGAAGAAAAGGACTTTCTTCAACTGTTGGGGCCAAAATATTGAAATTCATTTTGAAGTTCATTCAGAACCTGAATTTTTATTTATTTTTTTTTGCAAATCAGGAAAAAATGAAGAGGGCAAATCCAAGAACCAGTTGATTACATTGGTGTGGCCTTAGCTCAGATAAATTTGGAGTTATAAAAGTTTTTTTAACCTTTAGCATGCCGTTGATGACTCCACAAACATTCATTGGAGGTAGGTACACTGATGGTTTAGCATGACAAGGGTTATATATACATGTAAGAAGACAGAAAGCCCAGAGAGACCCTTAACATGAACAGGAAGAACGGGGCTTTCTTACACACTGCAATCGTCCTTCCGTGTGGGATTTGAACCCATGTTCACCAGCTGAACTGCCTCTGACACCCTGTCAGAGGAAAAATCTCTCATACATTTATTTTCGGCAATGTGACAATTTTTCTGCTGATTCAACCTTATCTGAAAGTTATTTCCTTGCAAACTGAAAGGGTTATACAGTTACTCAGGTCGTCATTTTAATAAGTGCTGTGCTGTCCTTACAACCATCTTGACAGCAAAATTTATCTCCAGAAATAACGGTAACACAGAAAAGGCCGTGAGTTGTGGAGAATGAAGTTATAATTACTGTAATATACAGGTAGGGAAACCTTCCAAAGATGTATGACAATGTACATGTGTTATAAATGTATTATATAAGTCTATATACTGCATATAATGCATGAAGCAACACCAAAGTAGACCACTGGAAATGACTGGATCCTCTTCTTAACTGGAATTCACTATTGCACTGAATTCTCTACTTTTGCACAGTTTTTAAAAACAAAGATTTGCACCATACCTACGATATTAGACTAGTGTTTTTAGGTTTTAACATCATGGATACCTGAAAAACAGGTCTAGTTACCTGAGTGTATTTTACCTTGGATGGATAAATGAATAAATGGAAATAAATGAACAAACAGACATGTACTGACCACACTAGCGTCTCCGTAGAAAGCTGCGAGGTCCAGCGGAGTGCGACCAGTCTTGTCGGTGTGGTCGATCTCGGAGCCTCTCTCCAGGAGTGACTGGACCACGTGACTCTGTCCCTTCAGACACGCCCAGCTCAGGGCGGTCAGACCTTCCTTGTCTGCCTGGAGCACTGAAGCACCTGAAGTGGGGAAAAAACATGCACTTACACTCAACACGTAACATTCTGGACTGATAAGTGGACATCAAAGCCCTCAAATGTCTGATTCTATCTATCTAATTGAGATTTACCACATTTGTGGAAGGATTGACAAAACACTTGACCTTTTCAAGATGTCAATCCTGAGACTGGACTGTAAAGTTTGAACTACTCACACCGGGAAGGACCCCTGCTCTTTTTGATAAGTGTGGTGGGATCTTTAACGTGCTCAAGGTGTGGCTATCCTCAAACATGGGGAATCCGACTGAGGCTAGGTACTCATTTTCCTCTGAGCCAAGTGAGAAAATAGTGTAAAGTGCCTTTCCAAGGGCACAACATTGTGGCCTGTCAGGGATTCAAACCTAAAACCTTCACATTCTATAATCCTAACCACAAGACCACCTTGCCACCATCGTTCTATAAGCTACATGTACTTAGCGAGTTAAAGGAAAACTATACAAGCTTACAAGTCTGAACCCTTAGTCTCTACAGTAGAGAACCACTTGAGGCTTTACCTTTACTGAGCAGCAGCTCACAGACGCCGAGGTGCCCCTCGCAGGCGGCCACCATGAGGGGGGTCCTGCCGTGGGAGTCCATCTCCTCTCGGTCAGCCTTATGGGCCAGCAGCAGGTCAACGACCTCCCAGTGTCCCGCACGGACAGCACAGAACATGGGAGACAGGCCCCTGGGGAACAAGACAGTTTTGGTGACTAAATTGTTGTGTCTAAATTGTCAGAACATATAACTTATAAGCTTATGCAAGTTGTACAATGGTACAAGTAACACCTATTGGTTGCGTTGAACAATGCCATGACACATAAAGTACATGTATATTTGTACTGTAGTTCAGTATAAGCAGCAGTATAAATACTGGATACTGTAACACATACAATGCACTGTACCCCAATTTCTGGATTCTGTTATACACACAGAAGTAGTAACATGACGTTATTGCAGTCATATATATTCTGAAGCAAAAAAATTCTTCTAGGTAATATTCATAAGTCAGTGTTTGGAATGTGTCAAGAAGGACATCAGAGAGCGCGGCCTTGAGGTTGTAAACACGCTGGATAGAGCTGCCTGGAGGTGCAGTATGAAGTCCAGCCGACTGCTGCCTACCCGTGTCAGGGACGCCCACAGCAGTATAATGAATGAATGAATCTTTATTGCATATTCATGCCCAAATGGGCTAAATGCACATGTGACCATATCATGGTCTAGGGGATATAAAACAAGGAGTATTGAATACTGAAATGCTACATTCTAAAGATAAAATTATTGTCCTTAAAGATCTAAATAGTACAACTTACAAACTATATACTATTTATCATCTACTGTTGATCAGCGTTTCTTCTCTCTTTTTGAAACATCTGGAAACATAGCTACATACTATGTCTACTATACGTTCATTCCTGCATGACATCAAGTATTTGAAAGTGGCTTGCTTTGACATATAATATAAGCCAGGATAGTGAGTGAGTGACACAAGAAACACAAGGGAGTTGCTTAGTAGTTCCGCTACCTTCCGTTCGGCATCGTGATGGAGGTCCCCTTCTCCAGGAGGGCGCGGCAGATCTCCAGCTTCCCGTTGGACGCCGCGACGGTGAGCGGCGTCTCTTTGAAGAGCGTGTCGGGCTCGTTGATGTTGACGGTCCACTCCTCGTGGTGCTCCATCTCGGACAGGCTCAGCAGGAAGTCACAGATCTGAACATACAATCACAACAGCAAACAGCTATGTCAATCCGTGAATAGTTTCATCAGGTTGGTAAGTCACTGAATAAAGAGACTCTTTCTACACAACCAAGTGTTTTATTCAGCCGACGTTTCGGTGACCGTCTGTCGCCTTCCTCCTGTGCTGCAGTGCAATGTGAACCAGTAAGAATTGCCCTGAGGAAGGTGACAGACGGTCACCGAAACGTCCGCTGGATAAAACACTTGGTTGTGTAAAAAGAGTCTCTTTATTCAGCTACAGTCAATGTCTTTAGTATTACTTCACTCCGTCATAATTCAGTCCTCAAACTAGAAAGGTAACATTTGCAAAGCAAATGCATAAATTATAATGGTTACCTTCACATGGTCTAGCCCAACAAACTACTGCTCTCTTTATTCTTACTTAAACACATTCATACATTGTATATATGGTGACCAGCCCCTGCAACACCTGCTACATAATTTAATACAATACCACAGGGAACTTCCAAGATAAGATTGTCTGACCTCCTTGTTGCCTGTACTCGCTGCAGCCACGAAGCACTGTTGACAGGCCACTCTCTTGGTCAGGTCGTGGGGGTCGGAGTAGAGCCAGTCACACTGCAGAAGGAAACTCAACACGTCCATGTGGCCGTTCAGAGCAGCATGTACCAAGGCACAGCGGCCATTTCTGTCGGTGTGGTTCAACTGTAGGAAAACAAGATATACACATAAGCAAACTTAACATCCTGGACACTGAACTGAATTTTGTGAGAGGAGTGAAAGAGGCCATGTTTATCTTCACATGGTCTAGCCTAACAAACTACTGCTCTGTTTATTCTTTCTCAAAACACATTCATATATATGGTGACCAGCCCCTTCAACTCTATCCTGCAACTCGCTACATAATGTAATCCAACAACACAGAGTGTCTGCTACAGCACCAGTTACCATGGTGACAGCCTTCTGGTGCAGGTCTTATTTCTTTGGAGAAGAAGAAGAAACAGACCAAAAACAATACGTTTTCCTTCTGCAAAGGTAAACATAAAGTGAAACCGTGATGAGCCCCTCACCCTTGCATGTTTTCTGTACAACATCCTGACGACATCCAGATGCCCCCCGACTGCAGCATAGATCAGCGCCGTCATCCCCGTGTCGGACTGAGCGTCCACCGACGCCCGCAGCTCCAGCAGGACGGACACCATGTCGGCGTAACCCTCGCTCGCAGCGATGCACAGCAGGGGCGCGCTGCCCATGAAGTCCGTGTGGTGGTCTGGGTTGGCTCCGGCCAGTATCAACAGTCTGCTGACCTGCAAATGTAGACGTTACATTTTGGTTTCAAAGTGCTAGTGCTAAAAGTGCTAGTGGTACAATGTAAGTGCTAGTTGTACATGTTCCTAGGTGTTGCTAGACTAGCTGAAAGATCCTGTGAACTGTAGACTAATGTCACCTATCAGTTCTACCTAGTACTGCAGTTTACCTTGATGTTACGGTTGTATAGGTTCCAATGTGTTGATAGACTGGCTGTTAGATCCTGTGCACTGTAGACTGATGCCATCTATCAGCTCCACCTAGTACTGCAGTTTACCTTAATGTTACGGTTGTACAGGTTCCTACATGTAACATTACATGTAGGTGTTGCTAGACAAGCCTGATAGATCCTGTGTGCTGTAGACTGATGCCATCTGTCAGCTCCACCTAGTACTGCAGTTTACCTTAATGTTACGGTTGTACAGGTTCCTACATGTAACATTAGATGTAGGTGTTGCTAGACAAGCCTGATAGATCCTGTGTGCTGTAGACTAATGCCATCTATCAGTTCCACCTAGTACTGCAGTTTACCTTGATCCATGAATAGTTTCATCAGGTTGGTAAGTCACTGAATAGAGAGACCGAGTGTTTAATTCTGCCGACATTTTGGTGACTGTCTGTCACCTTCCTTGGGGCAATTCTGGCTGGTTCACATTGCATAGCACAGGTGTTACTGCTATAGATGCGTCGACAGAATATAACACTCGGTTGTGTAAAAAGAGATTCTTTATTCAGTTTACCTTGATGTTAGGGTTGTACAGGTTCCTAGGTGTAGCTAGACTGGCAGACAGATCCTGTGCACTGTGTGCCATCCACAGGGCCTGCAGACACCGGGACGAGCATCCCAGTTTCCTGCCCAGGCTCTTGTAGATGTGAGCCTTCAGGATGTGGTGGCCCAGCTCGATGGACTGCTCGTCTGTCAGCTTCTTCTCCTGGCGAGACAGCAGAAAGGCAAGCAGGGCGTGGCCACTCCTGGGGATAAGGGGAAAACAAAGTATTTTCCATCAATGATCCAGGATGAAGTGTCATCAAATACTACCAGTAGTACACAATGCACATGACACAGCTCAGTGTTTGACCAAGCTGGTCTCAAAATATAAATTACATAACTGTATTTTGTATGTCAGTACAATATAGACTGGATTCATCCATCAAGCTAGCCGACATACATGTATTTCACATCACAGTTGTCCCCCAGTAAGACATCCGGAGCCGCATAGTTCCCGTTAAGAACTTTTACTTTCATTCAGCCTGATTTAGACTGTACACTTGAAGAAGCCCACCAGGCAAAACCGGTTGTGACAGGCTGAATAAAACGGGACCTATATCATATATGGCTCCAGATTTAGAGTTAGACGTTCAAAGGTTAGGTGTAACAGCTCGTTCGGTGTAATGTAGCCAGCTGCCGCCGCACCGCGTGCCTGCAAAGCTGGTGTGTTACGCCGAAGGGCAGTTATACCGGCTATACAGATACAGATACAGATGTCTTACTGAGTGACAACTGCTGTGTACAAGATGTCGGTTAGCTTGAGAAATGAATCCACTCTACTTTATAAATTTTGTCTTTTGTTACATTGACTCACATCCCTAGTGTAAAAGCACAATCCTGATGTTTAGACATGTGTGTTTTCCAACAATTCTGACCTGGGATCACAGAGAAACTTGGTGCTGTCCCCCTCCTCCCTCCTGGTCAGCCATTCTCTGAAGGACGGGTGGTAGAACATCCTCCTCCCGTCTCTCCTCCTCACTAAGAACGCAGAAATCGTCTCCATCCTCTGCATAAACTCCTCCCACAACAGAAGATGCGTCACGTAACCTGCGTTCATCGCCTGAAAGAGTTGCTCGTCTCGTAGCGGATACAGCGATGCCAGAGCAATGTTAAACACTGGCAGCACCTTTTCAAACGCCTTGTTGCTCAAGAATCTTAAGTTACAGTGCAGGAGGAACACCTCGGATAGGTTCACGGGGAGAGCCTTGTAGCTGGATGTTTTCACCACAATGTGACCTTTTTCCAAGAGGTCAAGGGTCAACTTGAGGTAGAGGAAGCAACCTCTGCTGAGAGTCTGTAGGTGGGCGGTAAACTTGGCCTGATTGGTCGGATCCAGTTTGCCATTTATGGAGATGTTGTTTCTAACGGCCTGTGATTGGTTGATCCGCTGGGTGATGTAGAGACTGACATCGTTGTGGATGTTCTCATTGGTCAGCATGCGGTCCAATGAGATTCGATGGAAAGGCAGCAGCTTTGTAACATCCTGTAGGATAAGGCACAGAAAACAGAGAGAAATTTAACACTTAGAATTTACTCAACAAACAAGTACAGTAAATTGAAAATTCAGTGCAATCCTCAATTGTATTGAAAATACAATATACACTGTAAATAAGTTGATATTCTGCAAGTTTCTGACATCATTACAATCATACAAATTCAAAGTTTAAGTTCATCTTGCCAAAGATGCCATTGGCTAATGTTCTATCTCAATCAGTATAGCCCCTATTGTACTTGGTGGCAGCGAGTTCCACTCTATGATTGTTCTAGGAAAAAAAGAGTTTTTGAACACCTCAATCCTTGCTTGATGGCTCTGGTATTGGTAATACATGTATAACTGTCACAATCGAAAATCACAATTCCAAAAACAAGTAGTGTTGAAAGAAACAGATATAGAAAAAAAAATCCATCTTTTTCAAGATGCCTGCTGGAGGAGCCACGTACTTGTTTGCTTACCTGCAGGCTGGTCCGTACAGTCACGATGAGCTTCAGCCACGACGGGAACTTCATCACGTGCTTCGTCAGGAAGGACGCGATGGTGTCTCCGTAGTCCGGCTTGTGGAACTCCGCCTCGTTTAGACCGTCAACCAACAGGATGCACATCTCCATGGCGATACGACCTTCCTGTTTGAGTCTTGTCAAAGGCTCCAGGATACCTCTCCTGTATAGTACAGAAATGTATCATGGTTTAAACAATGTTAACCATTTCATACTGTTATACAAAAAGAAATTGAGAGTATCACAGTTTAAAGCTGTTCTTAACAATTTCATACTGTCACAAATGGACACAATGTGAACTTGAAACCAGTTTGGATTCACTGGTAAAAATAAAAACTTGTGAGACTAGACAATTAGCCCATAGTACTGTTAATGCGTTTAATTTTGTGAAAATATAACCACCATTAAAGATTATGCATTTATATCAGAGAATAATTTCATCAGGTTGGTAAAACATAGGATATTGGGATTTTCTTACATACAAACAGTAGTTCTCTCACCTTGCTTACGTATGGGATTGTGTTTTAACCACAAAAGAACCACCTACATTATCTACATATATAAGCAGTACCCCAGTCAGAAGCTCTGAGGAAGGTGTCTGATAGACATCAAAACGTAAGCAGGGTGAGAGACACTACTGGTTCTGCATGTACAGAATGAAGAGAGTACGTACCTGAATGCGTTGGACGGGTCCCTGGTGCACTCCCTGAGACTGAGAGAGCTCTGCAGGTGGGGCTCGTTGATGAGAAGGTCCTTGTAGGTCAGCAGCTGGGGACACTGAGACAGCTGGGCAGACAGGTTATGGACAAACTCTGGCACCTGGACATGGCAGCAGAAAAATACAGGCTGTATCATCATCACTGCATACATCGATGAAGGTTAGACATCCAGGTAATGAGATGCACACAAGAAAACAGTTACTCAAGCAACTGGCTAGATTTTGAAAACTGTGAGACGTTTCAAGCAGCATCCACTACTTCTCGTCAGTGACTAACGGAATCTGATCGAAAAGTAGTGGATGCTACTTGGAATGTTTGACAGTTTTCAAACCTATTGCTATTTTCTTGTGCCTTATCACTGCACATTTCATATACATGTATGTGCTTCATGTATTATTATTGCTATTCAGATTCTTATCGTATTTCATCATCACTCCAACTCAGACTTGTACAATTCTGCTTATTTTAAAGTGTGTTTAAAAACTCCAACTGCTCTTTGTTTAAGTCCTGTAAGAGCAGCCATCCTGCTATACCAGCAAGCCCTGCTAGGGGGCACTGCTAGGCTACTCACCATACACGTGATGTCGAAGTCAGCCTGGCAGTAGTGATACGCCACTACGTGATTGGCCAGGTACATCAGGGAATCATCCACTGGTGGTTTGGAGTCTACCAGTCCATTGGACAGTCCATGTCCTGCAAAAAACGCAAAGACAAGATTTAACACCTAAAAAAAATCTATTGAAACCAATTATATCTTTCAAATAGTACTTTCCAGTATGTTCAGGAAACAAAATCATGTTCCACACCCCATGCACAATAAAAAAAACCACCACACCTTTTCCAAAAGAGTAGGGGCATGCCTCAGTGTGCGATGGTCCAAACACTACTATCTGGATGGAGGCCTGGCGAACCCCTGCCTCACATTAGCCACACTGTGATTTACATCATCACCCTTGTGGACTCCAGAAAGCAAAATGTGAAATTTATGTAACACCTGTCTAATGGGCATCCTAATGAAAGAAACAATGGACACACCATTTGTAACATTTCCATTGCACAGTCTCATCTTCATCCTGTCTCCATGGCAACTGTGGGACACCAGCTTGTAGACGGCGGCGGTCTTCCCGAACCCGATGCTCCCCGAGATCACCACGCCCTTGTTCTTTGGCGACTCCTCGGAGGAGAGGTGCTCCTCCATCTCCCTGTACAGCCAGTCCCGACCGATGTAGAGCGTGTCGTCGTGAAGGTTTGGCACTTCGAAGGGGAGAGGCTTCATGGAGACTTCTGGTGGCTTGTAGGGAGCAAAACGCACTGTGGAAGAGCAGGAGTACAAAAACCAGGTTTTAGATTCTGACAATGACATTATTCAAGATGCCTACATGTAAGAAGCAGAATTACCAGTTTTAGCCTTATTGGAGACTCCTGAAAAGGACATGCATATAGCAGAGGCATTCTGTCACAAACACTTGGAAATCAATAAGACTTTTACCTCTTATTGCAAGTGAACAGTTTTAGACTCCTGCGTCCAAGAACAGTACAGACCTTGAAAACACTTTTGTGGTTCGGATATTGGGATTTTCTTTTACACAACCAGTAATGTCTCACGTGTCTGTATGTATGTGTAGTTAAAGACCTTACGAAAGTCGCTGTACTTTTATTGTGTCAATAAAGTTTTTATGTTTCTCACCTGTTTACATTTCGATGTCTATCACACACCATCCTCAAAGAAAATCCCAATATCCTACTTTGTGTATGTTCTGCCAACCTGATGAAATCATTTTCAGACTTTTGTGGTTCACTAATATATGTACTATGTCTCCTACCTTTCAGGTCGTGGTTGACCTTTGCCCTGCTCCTGGGTGTGGGGGGGCTGCGGAGAGAGTGTCTGTAGGGAGCCTGACGCTGCAGGGCTGGAATGTCTTCCAACGGGGTGGTGGCTGGGGCTGGATAGGCAAAAAACAGGCAGAAATTAAAATTCACTAATTACAAATAGCAGTGTAACTTCACTGTTAGTTGGGATATCGTACTAAATGGCGGTCATTCACGCATTTTGTCCGTCTTGACATTGAAATACATTTTACAAGAGACTCATGAGTGTTAGACTGTTAAATAACAGTCATTTTTACTATCTACAGAAGACTGACTGAGGCGTGAATATCTGTATCTGTATAGCCGGTATAACCGCCCTTCGGCGTAACACACCAGCTAACAAAATACTTGTAGAGTTTGAGATATCTCTTCTCAGCACTAGTACATTTCAATTTTTGATGTGAATATCATTCAAAAACATCTATAGTACATGTATCTCTGTAGAGGAAGAGTGATACTGATCAGCTTCACAAGTACTCAGTGTTCACCCACCTTGAGAACATCTGCCAACATGACAACAGCGGGATAATCACATGACCATCACATGACCACAGCATGACAATCACATGATCAGCGCATGATGCCTACATGACTAAGTGGAACATCTCACCTGACAGTGAATGTGGTCGAGTAGGTGAAGGCGGGGTTAGCATGTTTTGTGGGAACGACGCCAGGCTTTCCATGCTACGTTCATGGCTGCTGGGCGAAATCGTACGATCACTTGAGCCCATGCTGTTGGCTAAGCGGCAAATGGCAAAAAGTCAGGTGCAAGCTAAAGTTTGATTTTCTGTTAACCAATCAAACGTGACATGCTGGATTGTACAAGACTTTCCTGTTCTAGTTCTAAAAGAAGGCGTTAATAACAGCTGAAAACTACAAATGAGCATGTTTTACATGCAACATATATGTACACATATTGTTCGCTGAGGGAAAAAAGTCTCCAAGTTATGTAATGTGCCAACAAGACATGCTTAAGGCTCACTATGTCTTGTTTTTCTCTACCACACCACACCACACCACACTGCACCAAACTGAACCAGTTATTTCTCGGATGCAAAAACCTTTTTAAGTTTTGGAGAAGCAGCACAAGAAAAGCAAGTGTGAAGACAGTTGATGATTGTGAGGTGTGAAGGTACATTATGTAAGTGGCACACATAGACAGAAGGGCACAGCACATCAGCAGAACGTACTGCACCTGCATGAAACCCGTAATGTACAGTGTATATTAGCACTTCAACAGAATGTCTCGTTTAAGGTTGTATTCGCACATTTAAGGATGACATCCCGTCTACAGTTTTCAAATGTTGTCTCGGAAGAGATACTATCTGCAACGGGCAAAATTCTAATGCAACGTTGACCAAAACATCCTACGAAAACCGTAAAAAAGTCTGGGTTTCAGGCAGGCGCAGTACATTCTGCCGACACGCTGAAGGGCACCACTTACAAAACAGCATCTTGTACTTCTCATACAGGACAGGGAAGTGGTGCACGGGGTAGTAGTGCAGTAAGGGCCGGGGGAAAGGGGGAGGTGAGGGGGAGGACCGGCCGCGCGTGGAGACGATACGGGCCCTGCGCTGGAGATACGGCGTGCACGGCACATACGGGGAGATGTAGTGAAACTGATACTGGTACTGGAGGAAGGGGCGACGTGGGGGGAGGAGGGGGCTGCTGGGAAGGGAATGGAGGTCGCAGTTTGTAGCACGGGAGACTTTGAGGGGAGGCTTGGTGCCTGTGGAACACAGCAAACATGGACACAAGAGGAGGATGAAGCAAAAACACTACTGACTGAGAAATGAAGTGCAGTGTGGAAATAAATATACATGTAAAGCCACACAGACACAAAACAAATGCTACAAAAAAAGGAAACAGCAGGGAAGGAGACTTTCAAATCAATCTGGTGATGTGAAGACAGACAGCAGGACATGGTTCCAGTGATGCTCAAACACTCAAGTAAGAATTATGAATACTTTAACCTTGTGTAACAGAAAACAATATTCATGTACATGTACACATTTGTGAAACTAACTTCTAATGAGGCTAACAAAGTTTTTGTGGGCACACATGTAGAAACAGATAAGACATTTGTGTGCATGAACAGTTACTTACAGAAGGGTTCCAGTGTCAGGCGTCCAACTGATGCATGAAACACAGTGTGGTATATTTGTACTGTTGTCATAGCAACAGACAAACCTTGTATACATGTACCATGTAGTAGTAATAATAGCATAAACATGCAATACATAGAATCTGCCATATTAGTTTCCTCCACCCAGTAGCAGGTATTATTGCCACATGTTACAGGTGTTGGAAGATAACAGATTGTTCAGCTGCATTCCAATTTTTCAAACTCACCGGTAAGTGTAGAGGTGGGACTGCTTGTGTCGTTGCCGGCATCTATGCTCGCTAGCGACGTGATACTGGCAAAGTTGGAGGACACCGACATCTCTCGCTGCCGAGGAACTCGTTCCCCGAGCAGGAAGCCGAGTCTTGTACGCAGGGCAGTCTCCGCAATGTCCGGGGGAGGTGGAGGACCAATATCGTCGTCTTCTTCTCTAGATTCTTAATGCCAAAAGAAATGCAGGTACTGATTTTATGCTGAACGAGAGGAACAGAGCTCAAGCTATGAGTTACTTTGGCCCATAGTGCCAGGATGTTGCCAGCCTGGATCACCCCCTAACCATGTGCCATGTGTTGGGCAATCAGAAAGCACGAGGCGGCAATTTTTTTGCACCTTCTTCGTCTGTCAACAGCCGGGAAGGTCGGTTGGCAAAATTTTTGCGTGTTTCTACCTAATAGCTAGATCGGTCGACTGCTATGGTGCTAGGAGGTAAGCATACATGTAAAATCACTTTTGCTAGCAAAATGTGGAAATTGCATATTCTAACTTGACTGTCTTTTAAAATTCTAGCTTAACAGCATGATATAAATGAAAAACAAAAAGACTTATTATGATTAATTTTACCAAAAAAAACAACAACACCAAAATCCTTACCCAGACTGTCATGATGATTGACATCTCCATTGCACAAGACCGACTTCTCAGGAATCTTGGGTAACTCCTTTGTCTCCGTGGAAACAGTTCTCATTGGTGACCTATCCGAAGGCGTGGCAACCTCCGGTCTCCTTGGTGACGGCTCAAGTTCAGGGGTTGAAGGAGAAAGTTCTAACCGATCAGGAATTGGATCTTGGACGTTTTCTTGCCTCTGAAGGGTGCTAGTTCTTGGCTTAGGGACAGGTTTACTGCTTTCTTCCAGACTCCTCTCAAAGAACAACGTTCTTGGAGACACAGAGTTCTGGGCATTCTTCCTACGTTCTAGTGTAGAAGTTCTGTGCTGTTCTGTGATTGGCACAACTATAGCTGTACAGACTTTAGTGGTGGTGGGAGTCACAGGCTGTACAGTCACATGATTGGCTGACATATCCCCTGGTGGGACGTGATTGGTGGAAACTATGGTGGGGGTCACATGACAAAGTTTGGCCTCACTCATGACTGGCTGAGAAGTCACTGTGGTAACCGGTTCTGACACATGACTAAAGGATACCATTTGGCTCATGGTCAGGTGACCAACAGTCACCTGATTTGGCACTGACGCCTGATTGGGCGACGGCGAGACTCTGCTTGATTCCGAGACGGCGTCTTGTCTCTGAATGCTGCCTTCGCGTGGAGGAGGCTGGGGCTTGGTTTTAAACGTGCTCAGTGCGGGGTAGTTTGGCGACGTGCACTCCTGTCGCTGCGGCAGCGTGATTGTTTCGACCCGCGGTACCAGAATCCTCTCCTGTATTCTCTCCTCCTCGACCCTCGGCATCTGGAAATCTATCCCATTGTTCTTTGTAACATTGTTCCCATCATCCTTTGCAGCATTGTTTAAAAACTCCTTCTTTGCAGCATGTACCGTTCCTTCGCTCTTTGCACTCGTAACATTCTCCTCCTTTTCCTTCAACACTTCTTTCTTATCACTGTCACCAGACTTCTCTTGAAAGGGGACTTTAACAAAGTATCTAGTAGGTTCACTGGCGTACTGTTTGGTGGGTTTGCTCAGTAAAAACTTGGTCGCCCCCTTTTCAATCCCTCTCTGCGAGTCCCTTTCCTCCTGGGAAGAGTTACTGTACTGCTTTATAAGGTCGACGCCTTCAGCAGTCCTGATAATGTTTCTGTACTCCTGCGCATGGCACCCAGCATGCTTTGCAGCAGGGTTCCCATGATGCTCGGCTCCCCCTGCCTTGGGGAGGGTGTTGAGTGACGGTCGCGGCGGTACCTTTGGCGGGGTCTGCTTGTCGGACGACGTGTCGTCTTCCATGGATTTGCGGCGATGCCGCTCTCTCTCTGTTGGCACGCCCATCACTTGACTGGGCTTCCCATTTGTAATACCTGTAGGAGGGGAGGTAAAAAAATGAAAATTGTAGGTTACGTCGTTTAGGTTTATCTAAAGCCCCTGTCACACACATTCAGAACCTTCCCCTGAACACCAGCTGACCAACATTGACTGAAGTTCGGGAGCAGTCTGACCAGATTTAGGCCATGCCTACCTGAGTTATATTTGAGTCAAATTTGACTGCCAACCATGCCCCGACCTACTTCTGAATCTGAACACACCCAAATGATTTAAACATTTTCAACACTTGGCTGGCGCAGCCGAACAGTAGCCAACCTCGCCAAATACCAGCCAACCTTGCTCACGACCTATTCCTATGGTGGTGGGGGGGGGAGTTCGGCTAGTGTTTGGGAAGCCATATTCAGCTATGTGTGACAGGATCTTGTTGTTACTTTGATCCATTTTTTGTAACCTGATCATAGATTTTGCCTATCACCTAGCAGCTGTTACCAAGGCTGCCAA
Source organism: Branchiostoma floridae x Branchiostoma japonicum (assembly GCA_013266295.2). Lineage (NCBI taxonomy): Eukaryota > Metazoa > Chordata > Leptocardii > Amphioxiformes > Branchiostomatidae > Branchiostoma > Branchiostoma floridae x Branchiostoma japonicum. The sequence continues at coordinate 5,012,646 of CM023834.1, read as the reverse complement.
GGTCGCACAGGTCACCAACATGCCTGCTGCTGTAGGCAGCAGAATCCCGGCAGATGGTTGGCTGGAAAAAAAATGCGCTGCAACCAATCAGATTACAGAACCACCAGGAGGGGTGGGGGATAATGACAGGGTACCCTCTAGGGGTTATACCCAGGTGATGGCACCTATGGCCCTAGTTCCTGCCCCCTGGGTCCCGTCCCTTTTGTCTGGGGGAACAAACTGCACAGGAGGATGGTGCAAATTGCCAGGTGTTAGGTGGAGATTACCGGGTACCTCCCGAGGGGCGCGATGGGCCGCTGAAAGGCTCAGAAAGGAGGAGGAATCGGGATGTCAGCATGGAGGATGCTGGAATGGTGTTGGGGTCATCCTTTGTGGTGTGAAGCCACATGTAACTAACAAGTCTTGACGATTGCGAAGTGTTAAATGGACTGTATGAATGCCTATAAATGTCTCCTGTTCCGTTCGAAAATTTGTGTTTGCCACCTTATTGCAAGGAAGGGGAAACGTCTAAATATGGGGCTGTCTTGAATTATATGTATAAGGTCTTCTAACTATGGAAGGGTTTTATCAAGTGCTGAATTGACTTTTAAATAAGAAACATGGACAGTATTATCAAAAGTATATCCAACTGATACACACAAGGATTTTGATTTAAAGTCTTTCCCTGTCTGTTTCTACAAAAACATGTACGTGTACCACTATAAAAATTATCCTAAAGATACATGTATCCCTGTTACTCCAATCAACTAGTTATATAGTTTTCTATGGTTAGGTTGAAGTCATTATAAAGAATCATTTCTTTGTAAACAAACATGTGTACAAAGATCAAAAGTCATCATTTATACCATAGCGATAGAAAACATTTGAAGAAAAGACGGACTGCAGTACTGCCTTCCCCAGCTAGGAGGCGCTGCTGCAGTATAACACCATGCTTCCCAGGAGACTGTGGCAGAGCTAACAGTATTAGTGAAGTGTCACCAGGTATGGAGATAAATGTTGGATCACCACCCAGGCAAACACCAGGGCCCTGCTGTGAGCAGATAGGCAGGGAGAATCAGGGAGACTCAGAATGTAAATCACAACTGTGCCTCTTCCTACTGTGTGAAGGAATCTGTGTACATGTAAACTGTAACATGTGTAACTGGCATGAATGAAATAGCCTGGTTACCAAACCTATTTTAGCTGCAAGGCTCTTTCATCCTCTCTGCAAATTGCAGCTAAAATAGGTTTGGTATCCAGGCTATGAATGAAACACAGTCACTTTTGAGATAAGAATGGACAGGCCTTTAATTTCATGTTTGGGTACATGTAGGTAAAAGAAGATATGGGACAAAATACTAGTAACTAACTTTCTCATACACAATTCCACTACATGTTTCTTGGATTGACACGTACAGTAATAGAAATCTGAGAAATAATAAAAAATATTCACACATCGATCATCATAATTCCTTTTGAGTAGCCATGACAAAATGTGTCCTAGTGTTTCTTTGTGAGATGGGTTCTGTCATCAATCAATGTGACAGCACTATAGAAGGCTTGGCTATATATATCATATGGATTTCGTTGAGCTACCAAGTTCACAGAAAGGTGATCAATAAAACTAGACCTTATGACTTGGACCTGGTCAATGTCACAATACAAAATGTACAGAATACATAAGCTTTTGAACTGTCAACATGACAATACTGGCATGAAGTCTGATTTCGTTGAGCTACCAAGTTCATAGAAAGGTGATCAATAAAACTACATGTAGACCTTATGACTTGGAGCTGGTCAATGTCACAACACAAAATGAACAGAAGACATTGAAGGCTTTGGACTGGCAACATGACAATACAGGCATGAGTTTCTAAATCAGCTACGTATACTGGTATATATCCTAGTACTGCAGTAATGCTGCCAGTAGAAGTGGTATTTTCTGGCCTTATTTCAGTGTAATTAATATTTTCACCCCCAAATTAAGTTGCCGGTGGGCTCTTAACCGTAATGTGAAAATTGCAAGTTTGGGAGACAGATGCAATGTGGAGGACCAAATTAGAAAATATGGAGGTGGGGGGACATGATTACAGGTTACCTCACACAGGGGGCAACATGAGCGCAGGGCACCCCATGATGGGTGAAGGAATGGAACCCAAAATCTTCCTGGCAGAAAAACGACAGACAATTGATCAACAAGGTGAAATATGCAGCTTAAAGGCTGCCGGTTCTATCAAAGATGTGGACTGATAAAGTGTTGTGTAATTTTCAGTGATGACCTGGCATCCATGGGATTATCCTGGCGATCAGTAAAGAAAGTGGCCAAGGACAGACCCAGATGGAAAGGAAAAAGCATAGCCTTATGTCTCACAAGGGATGAAGAGGAGAAGTACATTGTAAGTACAGTAATTTACAGTGAAAAAACAACAGACAATTGGTCAACAATGTGAAAAATACAGCTTGAATGCTACTCCTATCAAAGATATGGACTGATAAAGTGTTATTATATGTACCATCCCCTCTATCATACAACGATATGCCAAGAAGGCACTATGTATATGAAAGGGACATTTAAAAGGTGAAAAGAATGGACAGAAAATACAATTTGTTCTTTACTTTCCCCAAGAACACAAGCAGGCTTAAAAAATATCCTGGCTGAAAAGGAAAAGTCCATGACCCATCCTCAAAAGCACCTTTGAACACCATGGTTACAGAATGTGACATATTGACATCCAATGTCACTCAGTGCACACTACATGTACATGGGCTTTGAAGTCACCAGCCTTTGGCCACAAGACATCCCATGTGATTTCGTTCCCTTTGTCAATTCAACTTCCATGCTCGTTTTAGCTATCGAACCTGACATACTATGCTTCAATGTTCACAAAGAAAACTTCTTCAAAGAAATACATTTGTACTTCATAAAAGGCTCTCTCTATATATAATGCGTCTTCTATTCATCAAATATGCTCCGATTCATTTTGTAATTTGGCGGCAAAATGGAGGATATAAAGCGCAGTAATGCTAGACTAAAGTCCGGAGTGTTATATTTGGCTACGAGCCATTTCTTGGGTTTAATGTACCTTACACACAGGACGCAATATTCCCTGCAACACTCCTGCTGAGGGGCGGCGGTCGCATGTTTGTTCAATTTTGTGCCCTCATGTTCGACATCACAAAGGGGCACAAAGACGCCTGCAACAACTCATTAATAATAATGGCACGCTTCTTTCTCAGCTTTCTTTTCCAGATTTGTTGTGCTCGGGGAGGGGGGTTGTGTGAAAAACGTTAGTGTCTTGTTCTACTGGGCTGCTACTGGACCAGAAGTGACATGTCTGCTACATGCTTACTCTCCAAGCAGAGGTTAAGGCTTCAGCTTATTTTTGGCGTGTTTTAGGCGTTTTTATCAGGCTTTCTTCTTTGTACTGGTGTCTTTTTTTTATGCCAGCCCAACTTCAGGTGGTAACTACCGGGCAAATGGATACTACCTGGCCAATTTGATACTGTCTCTGCAGATACCAAAACATCTGCTTGGAGATTACTACATGCTCCCCTTTTCAAACAACCACTGGAAAGTCATCTGAATGAAAACATGGAGGTAGAAAAGATTTTACCTCCATGATGAAAATTAAGGAATCTGCCATATGCAAGTTACTGTATACGCTTTCAAAATTAGACTTCGTCTAATTTTCAGTAAAAGTTGAAGCAATTTTAGGAGATTTCCCTTGTTTCCTTTCGGACATGGAGCAGCCGTGTGCTCACTGTTTAGCATGAGAACTAAGACACATATAGTCCCAAACTGCACCTTATGTCAAGCTGATTATCACTTTATCTTGACAGTCCCTTGTCTTCTAATCAAGCTCAGATAATTAACCATTTATAAACATGTACTCCCTCTACCCTTCTTAACATGTCCTTGGAGATGGCTCTCATTACCTAAACTTGCAGCTTCCTTCTCATAATGAAGACCTATGGGCCCAAAACGTCAGGACTTCTTTCTCAGCTAACTGCCTTACAAGTGAGCCATATGTTATGTGTATCTCTATTCATTACAACAACGATGCTGCATAAGAAAGGTGGAGATATCACGGTCACACACACACAGACACACACACACACACATGCACACACAGAGAGACATAAATAGGACTTTCCATACATGTAATGTGTATAATCTATGGCAGGTGGAAAATCAACAGATACCAGTTATGCAAATAAGGACCTAATTTGCATAATTAATATGAAAATTCTATGATTCCTTAGTGGTAAATGATGGGAATTTCATACTTGTGACATGTGTAAGTTACATGTAGCATCACTATGCATACATGTATATTATGTTAATGTATAGGTCATTTGTATAATCAATGTTGACATATTGAAATGAAACATTGCCAAAGGATTGGACTTTCACATACCAAAATATGTAATTTGTGTTGAGGAAACCATATTTCATGGAGGTATGAGGTCTCCGAATTCTTGATACAGTACGTTGTTATTGTTAAGTTTCCCTATTTTACGAGGAGTAAACATCTTCATCCGTGCATGTCAAGTTCAGGCTGATGTGTGGTACATGTACATGTAGGGAGTTCAGTGGTGATGAATGCCCTCCACAACTACAGTAGATTAGCTAAGGTTGTCTGCTATATATCTTAACCGCCTGGTGCACCAAATAAAGAAGGCTAGTAAATCAATGCTGGAGGATGCAGACTAATTGGGGACATTTATTCATTCCACAAGCTACTCCCGAGCTCGAGCTGGCAACAAATTCACAGCTACATCGGTGAAGGTTAGATTCACAGCTAGACTCATAATGAACTCCTTTGAAAGGTGTTGGAACTATCAAAATGTTAGCTAATCTTTTGGGGAGTGTTGGTGATTTTGACCTTTGGATTATTACTCAAATACACAATTAGTATGGACTCCCAAAAGCAATATACAAAAAAAAATATGAAGAGCTATTCTTCCACTGGTTGTAACAGAGACGTACAGATGCTACATGTATGCACAGCATGTACAGGTTCATTGTACCAGGGAAATTCCCCTCTCTTTTTGACAAGCACAATGAACAGTGGACCACGGCTTAACATCCCGTCCTAAGGACTGCGACCCTTTACAGTAGTGTGCATGTCAGGTGAGCCGAGCAACAACACCGGGATTCGAACTCCCAACCTCTTGGTCCAGAGACAGGGTCGCTAACCCCTGGACTACACAATCATGCTACCATTATATCAATCAATAAAGCAGATAACTTTATCCAATACGGTATAGGCCACCCCTATTTATACCAGCCATCCCACCTGCAATGTTACCCCAACCCCCTCCCCATTCCCCCGCCCCCCTCCCCATTCCCCCACCCCCCTCCCCATTCCCCCGCCCCCTCCCCATTCCCCCGCCCCCCTCCCCATTCCCCCGCCCCCCTCCCCATTCCCCCACATCTACACAGTTTTTCCACCTCATGCTGCCAACAATGACCTAAGGCTTGGAGAAAAGGTTCACAGATTATGTTGTGGAATGAATAAGTTTTATTTCATTATTCCAATGTTGCAAAATTCCACCTATAATTCATCTACTTTGTTTCCCTATTGAAAAAGATGCTCTAATTTCCTTTTTCATAACCCTCTACAGATTTAATATTTTTTCTACACAGATATACATGTACCAGTAATTCCACCCAATATCTCCCCCGAACAGCTTCCAGCCTCTCCCGGTACATGTATTTCTGCACACATCGTTGCCCAGGATGCCCCAGTGCCACGCTTGACGGATGGACCCACTGTCCGTCTTCTGACTTTTACACCGAGAAAATGACGACGATCTATCACCTATGGAAAACGCAATCAAGCGAGCCGGCGATGGCCAAGGACGGGCACTACCCTATAGAGGCAGCCTCTGTCATGAGACACTTCTATCTCTCTAATACATTATATTGCCTTTAAGTACATGGAAAGATATAACACTTCTATCGCTCTAATAAATTGTATTGCCTCTAAGTACTGTACATGGAAAGATATGCATCTGTGTTATTATATTTTATACTGGCTGGAGGTTCATGGAAAACAGATTGGTAACTTTCAAACAACTTCTTTGAATACAGTCAAGCAATGAATGTGTCCATAATTTTTCTAGGGAATGGTTAGATTTAGAACAAATATCATAGATAGAGTCTCAAATACAGAATCATTTTACCTTACACAATACATGTACATACCTCAACACTTGTGCTTGATTATTCGGAAATGCACTGGCAATAAACCTTAATTATAATAATCCTTTTATATTTGACCCTCTTGGCACAAAAGTGATAATCAAGGAAAGTTGCAAAAATTAACCACTACTGGTGACAATTTCTCCTCCCCTTACACCAACAGTGTACATGTACACTCCCCAGACAGAACAGCCCAGCCCCCCTCACCCCAACAATGCACCCTCCCCAGACAGAAATGACAGATGGAGCACAAATCGCTTGGGTGGAGGCAGAACGGCAGTTTGCGATGTTCCCAATATCCCAGCCTCCCCAGTACAGGACTGTGAAATTCCCTGAAGGTCAAGTCGAGAGATGTACAAATGTAGGAAGTTACAGTCCAGGACTCAAAATACTGGGTGCATATGCACCTTAGTGAGCACGTCGGCAGAACGTACTGCACCTGCGCGAAACCCGTAATGTATTGTGCATAGCACTTTGGCAGAACGTCTCATATAAGGTTGTATTAGAGCATATAAGGCTGACAGCCTGTCTGTAGTTTTCAGATGTTGTATAGGAAAAGATATCGTCTGCAACAGGCAAAATTTTCATGCAACGTTGACCAAACATCCAACGAAAAACGTGAAAAATCGGGGTTTTGCGCAGGCGCAGTACGTTCTGCCGACGTGCTACCTTAGTGCAGGTAAAATTAGAGCTGTGCAGGTATTTCTGATGTCTACCTGCACCTAACCTGCACCAGTCCATGTACTGGGCTTACACACAAATGTAGGTGTATGTGTATTAATTTTTCATTAGCTGTATTGACTGTCATCACCTATGAAGTGTAAATTTTAAAGAAATAATTGCAGTGCTTTCTGAACAGTTTTTAGTGTGACCCATACTTCCTGGTGCAGGTAAAATTGGTCTGGTGCAGGTGATCTTCAATGTTACCTGCACCAGTCATCACCTGCACCAGTTCAGGTATGCAGAAAAAAGTATTTTGAGCCCTGCAGTCACCCTCTCCTCCCTAACCACCACTCAGCACAGACCTGTCAGGCAGGATTTCCGCTGCCCCGTCCACACGCACATAAACAGGGTGTCTGTTTTTACTGCAACCTCCTCAACTTTAGCACGTCACATACACAAACCACATTGGTCACTGGTCATCAAACGTACCAGTCGTCAAACGTACCAGTACTGCTTGGACAGAGAAGCTTCTATTTCTGCGGCACATAGGTTAATACATTTAGTACATCATTACAAGAGTGAGATCAAATCATCCATACACACTCCTGGACTCGAAATATTTCTTTTCTGCATACACTGTACCTGCACTGCAATCAAAATTACCTGCACCAGACAAAATTGGAAATAGCTTATTGTATCACTTTTTACTAATAGCACATATGATATACAGTTTATTACCTACATGTGTAGATGTTCATGAGTTATGATGAAAATAGCTTATTGTATTACTTTTTACTATAGCACATATGATATAGAAATATTACCTACATGATTGTGTAGATGTACATGAGTTATGATGAAAATAGCTTATTGTATCACTTTTTACTCTGGCACATATGATATAGAAATATTACCTACATGTGTAAATGTACATGAGTTATGAAGAAAATAGCTTATTGTATTACCTTTTACTATAGCACATATGATATAGAAATATTACCTACATGTACATGTGTAGATGTACATGAGTTATGATAACCTGCATGGTATACTACTAGAGATTTTGAGTTATGGCTTCCTGTAAAAGACAACAGATGCAGACGTTTTGGCTGATGAAGTTCACAAGATAAGCTTTGTCAAAGGTGAAGGTATAAATGCAAAAATGGCCGCAAGACTGGATTTACGCTTACCTCATTTCCCACCTATCTTTTATGGATCCAGCTGTCTGTAACAGAAGGGGCTTTCGGGTTTTCTGTTTTACTCATTCAGTGGGTTAGTGCCCCCCCCAACTCATCAAATGGAATGGTCCGATCTGTCAACAAGGCTCATGCCATGGTGTCCCACATCTCAAACCTGGGAAACTGGCACAAGTAGGGCATGCAAGCAGAAATTTCAACAGCATTGTAGCAACTTGCTCAGAACAATGAAAGATGAATACATGTCAACTACAACAAGTACACAGAGTTCCATTCTGATTTACAAAAGATGGTGACACCACTCAGACATTCACATAGTAGTGACATACACTGTACGTACCGTAGTCCTGCCTGGATACTAAACTGTTCTCAGGGCTAGTACACAGGCCAGCCCCCAGTTAGACCCTAAGAAGGACATGGTCTAACTGAGTAGTGGCTGTGGTAAAATTTCCTGGGAGACATGTTGACCCTGGGGCTGAGGAGCCGGCCTGGCAACAGTCTGGCACCCGGGCTTAAAAAAAGGAAGAATTCCATGCTTTCCTGGGCCATAGAAGATGTCATTCACTCCTTTTTACATGTACTAGCATGAAACATGAATACTGCTGTCCATAACATCTTTACACCTGTATTGTAGATTGTACAATGGAGGAATTCCACTAGCCTGTTTTCTCTTGAACCTCTCATTCAGTCTTTAGAGGAGGAAGAAAAAAAGGAAACCGCATTCCTGGCGTGTTCTACTATCCAGTCTCTGACTGTTTTAAAAACAAACCCACCAGCTCCATGGTTTCTAAATGCTTTCATTCAATACAGACTGTTTACATGGAGAAATAAAATACAGATGGCAATGGTTTCTGAAAACAGTTTTTAGTATGACCCAAACTTCCTACATTCTGAGTGGTGCAGGTATAATTTGTCTGGTGCAGGTAATTTTCAATGTTACCTGCGTGACCAGTGCAGGTATGCAGAAAGAAGTATTTCGAGCCCTGCTCAAGCATTACACTGCAAGGTCAATTAACCTGTTTTACCATTTATAAAAACATGTAGTTTTTCCCAGTAGGCAGGACAGAGGCATGAGTTATAGTTAACCTACTAAGGACTAATCCATGCATCAAACTGTATCGCCTGCAGCTATATATAAACCTCAGCAGGGTGGAGGTTAATGTACTAAAGCAGTCCCCCTGGGACCCTCCCAGGAATCAGGTGTTGACATATGTTGGAGTCCCCTGACACACCACAAATGAATGGGACCCCCCTGGGATCATACCAAGTTAACCTGACTGATAGAGGAGGTCACAATCAGTCCTAGACTACTTAGGAGCATATGCTCCCAAAATTTATGTCGTGCACCAAGAAATTTTTCATTGGAGCACCCAGCACTCCCATTATAATGAATGTTTATATCATGATACATGTACTTCCACTGTGCACATTTCTACATACAAAAAACACAACATTCCTGAAATTAATGATGATCTACCTTCATATACAAATGTAGTACTGGTGCTCCTCAATCAAAATGTTAGTCTGCTGCCCTGACAATGGTAACAGGTAATACATGTACATTATGTTATTCAGGATAGCGTGACTGAAAATAAGAGATAAACATACACATTGAACTATTCAAGGTTACTTTTCCAATTATATGTGGGTTGGAAATACTGAAATGATATCCATTGGTTTGGACGTAGTTTCTCCTTTCTTTCTTTCATACAGTGGGGATTTTAGAAATAATTTCCCAATACTCTGTAGAAGATTGCCTATTGAAACTGACCTTTAGACCAGATGCATGTACAACATGTACAAGACACCTGTGTAGCCTTTCAATTTCTTTTAAAAAAAAGAAGAAAAAAAAGACTCAATTCTTTGAAAAGCACTTGAATATGACTATGGAATGTTGAATATTGAAAGCATCCCCCCATGCAGTCTCTCGTGTTAACCTTGGAGCCAAAAAGCTAGCCTGTGTAGGCCCTGGCAACAGTCTGGATTTCCGAGTTACGGTCTTCACTATAATAGTAACTTTGAACACTGGCCAGAGAAGCTCCACAATGTACATGCATGGAGTCCAGGGCTTTCATGTCCTTGTCCATGTGGGCCAGATGGACACCTTCTGCTGACACTCCATCCATTACCTAGTTATCCCCACTTAACATGGCCTTGATGGATCCCCACTCCTAATTGATAAAGGGGTGACATTACAGCTTAATGGACCTGGGCATGTACTGGCCCATGGAGAGTGGATGGCCAGCCAGGCCTGAATAGTTTGTCTTGCTGGTCAGTTGACAGCCAGGGATCCAGTACTTCATAGAGGGGAGGGGGAAAGTTCCGCCAGTGCTGAATCTGTTGAGAAGATTGCCTGTCTTGGCATCAAAATAGGGTAGCAAGGTGGTCTTGTGGTTAGGGGTGTTGACTCAGAATCTGAGGCTTTAGGTTTGAATACCTGGTAGGCCCTGCTTTGTGTCCTTGGGAAAGGCACTTTACTAACTACTTGTTGGTTGCATGGCTGGTAGAAGTGTACATTGTACATTCACAATGTTGGATTCCATGACTGTATTCAAAAACAAACCACCGAAGACCGAAAACCATCTTTTGTTACATGGTGATACTGCTCTTTCTGACATTCTGACAGAGAGTGCTTCCTAAAAAAAAAAACTCTTATCACTTTGCATTCCACTTTCTCTTCATTGCTAACACACATAACACAATCATCCCCATCAAAACAACAGCTCTGATGTGCTTCAATGGAAACAAAGTTGCACCAGGTCGCACCTCAACCCTGATACTTCCCTAACAAGAGAAAATAGCTTTCATATGCACTGGTGGGCTTGTGACAAGTTTGGCAGAGTTCCATATCCGGCCGGGAGCAGGTACATTAACAATACTTCACAATTCATCGGAAACTTTTATAGCAATAGAAGTCAACCTAAAGTACAAGAGGGTCTGCATGGGGGAATCTTGGCAATGCTTTGCGGTAAATTTAGGAGAGTCGGCAATGCTTAGTGATAAATTCAGGCAGGCCAGCAACACTTAATGGTAAATTACATTGTTCTAATGTAAGGCTTTGAGAAATACTTCATTAGGTGTCTGTTCACAATTTACAGTACATTGAATAAGAACTGGATGGCAGAATGAGTGAATGAATGAATGACTGACTTACTATGTTGTTGGACTGCTATAGCGTCTGTCTGCTTCTCTTTTAATTGTTCCTTCGTAGCCGATGGCACAGAGTCTGACACAGGTAAAGTGTGACCATTGGGGACTGAAAAATATGAAGGAGCCCACGCTTCGAGATGTCAATAGTCATTCCCAATGTAGCTCGCACAAACCTATCAAAATATTGCAAGTACGAGTCTACAGCTTTTCGAATTTCTGTTACTATTATAATATTATTGTACATGATAATCACATTATTTGTATATTTCTTTTGATAGCTTATCGTTTCTTGCCATATGGTTTAGCCTGTAGTCCTGTCTTGTTGTGCTCTAGTCCACCTGTGAAGGTCCGCTTTGGCAGGGTGGTGGACCTTCGGAAGCAGATTAGAGCACAACAAAACAGAATTCCAGGCTAGTATTGTTTGCTCATTTGTTCTTTTTCTCTGAAAAATCAATTAAAATTTTCAAAAATAAAAAAAAGTAAGAAACAGGGATTTTCCTTACCTGGTTTATTGCAGATGGGACACTCCTCCACCTGGAACATACAGGTGAAACATCGCTCGTGTCCGCAGGCGTCGATCAGCCGACGTTTCTTCCCCTTGTTGTACGGGTGGCCACAGATGGGACAGTCCTTCGGCGCCCCTTCTGGAGTCGACATCTCAGTGGGTTCCATGGCTCGCACAGTATCTGTAAAGAAACAATGGGTTGATGATTACACATACTGTATGTTGCAAATGAAACCTTTGAAAGAAAATGACTAATAAACTGGTGGACAACTACTTCTTCTTCTTCTTCTTATCCAGTTTTAATGTCATTTTCCCCCGAAACGGGGGTTAGACGTGCTTGCATCGAGTGCAAGTCTTTTTTGAAGCAGGATTTTTTACGGCTGGATGCCCTTCCTAACGCCAACCCAAACCCTAGTAGGGCCCAGGATCCCTCTGACTGAGGGGGGAAATACGTGTTAAGTGCCTTTCCCAAGGGCACAACGTCTGGGTGTAAGTATCTAAAATCAGCTCAGAAAAGAACAAGAAATAGTCATGCATTCAAATACCAGTGTTATAAACCAAGGATTGGGGTGTTCAAAAGCTCATATTTTCCTAGAACCATCGTAGAGTGGAACTCGTTGCCACCCAAGTACAGTAGGGGCATCATCACTAGATAGCTTTAAACAATGCCTACAGTTAGATATGCAAAGGTTGGGTGTAACAGGTTGTTTGGTGTAATAGCCACCGCGCCGCGTGCCTGCAAAGCTGATATGTTAATATGAAGAGTGGTTATAGAAGCTACATGTATTCTTACTGTACCTAACAGTACAGCGAAGCCAAGGATACGTCTGTAGTGTTAGCAAAGGAAGAAACTGGAGTAAGCATACACTAGAAAAAGGTGTGAAAACTTACTGATGTTGCTATACATAGAAGGGTCATCACTTCAAGGGTTCTTAGTAGAATGCTAACAATTACCTGGTGCACTTGCTTATAAGTCATACAATCCTCGGATTACAACGTAGGAATTTGCCTATGGAGCATGCACAAAGGGCATTGTCCAGTTTGTTTGGTCTGTACATATTACATGTACAAGCTTCCTGTTTTTTGTACACTGGGTCTCTTTACAGTTTGGTTTGACTACTCATGTACATCTAAAACATGTACATCTAGATAGTTTTAAACATTGTTTAGAGTTAGACGTTCAAAGGTTAGGTGTAACATGTCGTTCGGTGTAATGTGCCGCCGTGCCGCGTGCTTGCGAAGCTGGTGTGTTACGTCAAAGGGCGGTTATACTGGCTATACAGATACAGATCTATATATATATATGTATCACTGCTACCTCTACAAATTTTACACATGGGAAATTAGGCACTTCCACATTGCTTCAAACCACCACTGTGTCTTACAAATGTATATTAAAGCCATTTCCTGGGCAACCCTTAGTCTTATTACCCTGGTTATTTCAATTCACGATTCCCCCAGCCCAACTGCCTTTGTGCCTTTTTACTCAGCTTTCAGGTTGTTTTAACTGTCCATAAAACCGTCTAACCTTTTCCGGTACACGGCGTCACAATTAGAGCTGACAAGCGGGCCTGGAGCTATGTGGGATAATGATGCCTCAGCTGCACCTAGATTTACTCCCACAGAGAAGGCATCCATCTTACTTCCTACTGATCTTTTCCAGCCCAACGTGGAGTTATATGACACGACAGGTGGTTAGGAAGAAGGGAAAACCCATTCATTTATTTATCGAGTACTATGTATATTACATTACCTGGACGCACACTGCAACACTAACACTAGCTAATCCTTTGCCTCAGAACCATGGATTAAAAGCAAGGGTGGTTTGTGAGAAATGCAGACTTAGATGGGATTTAAGAGCAAGGTTGTGTAAGAGTTATAGAATCCCGAGAACAAAGGTTGAACTCGGTTCATGGTAATGACTGCGGGGCGTATAGTTAAGTGGCTTAGTCAAACGATATGAAGGAGCCGTAACTAGCCATTAAAATTACTCTAAATGGCCCAATAAAAAGTACTACACCAACTTTACATCCCTTGCTCGTTTTGTCGTGCAGTGCTTACGTATAGAGCTTTGAACTTCAGAACATGGTAGACGCAAATACAACCTGGGCGGACATGCTTCATTAAAGATTTAAACTTCATTAGGGACTTTACTGTAAAATCGTTAAAACAAGAGATGGGACTAAAGAATAGAATGTTAATGCACAGGACCCACAATAGGCTAATTCCAAAATGATAATGCTCCACCAGGGTATTATATATACTATAGAGACCACAAAGCATAATACAGGACAATGTATATGATTTACAAATTTGACGGCATTATATACAAATAAATGGATTATGTCTAGTAGTCAAAAAACTAAACTAAGACCTTCTTATGTAGCTGTGTCCTAATATAAACATGAAAATACAGGCATTTCATACTTGAAGTGTTTGAAATAGCCCCAAAACAAGCTATGTGAGGAGTCACTTTCTTTTTTAGTACCACCAATAAATAGCTAGAGCCAGCCTACGATATGAAACAAGCATCCTGTCAGCGACATCACATTTTTGCTTCACAGATATCAGTATGCCATGGGAGAGGGTTGTTTCAACTTACTACCTAAAAAGAATGACCAGAAAATTGACTTTGAAAATCCAGTTTTACTGCCCTGAAATCGCTTAGGGTGCCTTTAAAATAAACCTTAACACAGGTAGGTTCTTGTATACACTGTTAACAGTGCACCCTCTCAGTAAAGTATGACATTACACTACAAGACGTTAGCACTGACGACAAAGGAGGCTTTGTAAGGGGTAAACAGGAAGGCTTGTTCTGCTCGGCTGGAATCTGCGGACACAAATGTTTGCATAGCTTCAGTCTTCTGCAGAGGTTTGATTATGTCTTCCACGGCTTATACAGAAGGAGTCAAACCCAGTAGACATAGTTTGAGACAATTTACCTTCTACTACTAAGTTCTAGAATGTATATTAGCCGCTTTTATCATTCTTTTGTACGTTGTTTCCTTGCTCCCATGTCTTTGTTACCTGCAATTAGACCTACAGCAAGAACTACGGCAATAAACTTATTATTATTAAATCAATCCTTCAGATAGGGTCAAATCTACATCATCTAACACAGACATAAGCGGTCTGATGTGTATTATCATTTTGTTGTTTATGCCCTGAGAAAGAAAAGACATTGAGAAAATGTGAAAATAGAAAGGCAACCAGTTCTTTTGTAGTGCAGAGTGCCAGCGTTGACATTAGGGTCATTTAAACCCTGTCTTGTTTACTTGTCCAGGTAAGCAGCTATGTAAGTGTTGAGTGATTGCATGTTTACACCTGTACGGTCTCACCTGGGGACAACTACAGTACGCAGGCTCACCTTGCTTACGTTTCGATGTCTATCAGACACCTTCCTCAGAGCTTCTGACTGGAGTACTGCTTCTCACAGCTATAATGTAGCCGATGGGGCCGTGTGGCGCAACAACAGAGTGCTCGACTCGGAACCAAGAGGTCCCGAGTTCGAGTCCTGACATGCCACCGACCTTGTGCTCTTGGGAAAGGCACTTTACACGACTTTCCTCACTTGACTCAGGTGTAAATGAGTATCATGTGTTAGGTGTGCACGCTATCAGCATACTTGCTGCCTTAAGTGCACACTTTGTATTGTCATGTTACAATTTCTGAATAAAGAAATATTTAAAAAATGTAGCCGATATAGGTGGCGCTTATGCGGCTAGAACACAATCCTAAGCGTGGTTAAGCACCACCTATATGAGCAACACATAGCAGCGAGAAGCAGCACTCCAGAAGATCTGTGAAGATGTCTAGATCTCAGATAGACATTGACTGGTTGTGTACAAGAAAATCCCAATATCCTATGATCTACCAACCTGATGAAATTATTTTTGGAAGTCTTGTTGGAAGTTATGCAATTGACTGAATTGACTCCCAGGAATAACTGAAAAGCAGATCGGTAGATCTGAGTTATATCCTGGTTAAATAAATAAACTTGAAACTTGAAACTTGAAGTTATCAAATGGCAACTTTCTTCCACGGCTCTTTGAAATCAGAAGCACTTTACTGCATATAGTTGCACTCCATCACCCATTGACATTTACGTGGTGCTAAAAAATACGGTCCATTCATCACGGAAAACACTTTCTGCAAGTGTTACCAGTTCCTCCGACATCCCCGTCTGTATTCTGATATCACCGTCTGTTTTCACAACCCCACCTGGTTAACCTGCCTCCTACATACACATTCCCAAAAGGACGCTGCACTTATTATTGAAGAGGGTCTGCATGCCTTTTTCTGTGAGGCGTAGCAAGCCATTTTAATTCACCGCTAATCGTAGTCGGCTGCTTTAATTCAATGTTAAGCGTTGTCTGGAAATTATTTGTGAAGTGTAATTGGTCACTTTAATTCCACGTAGCACGTTAGTTGTTATCCTGAATTCATCGTCAAGCGTTATTGAAAATTTCTTCCTATGGCATTATAAGTCGAACGCCAAATTACCCCCAAAATCATAACGGAGTGTCCAAGGTTTGCCTGACACCCCATGAAAAATGATTAACATATTAAAAAGACACTCCAAAGAAGTCACTTCCAAAGCCTTGCACAAGAACAACTTAATTTACCGTTAACTGTTGCCGGCCTGCCTGAATTTACCGTTAAATGTTGTTGGCCCTCCTAAATTCACCATTAGGTGTTGACAGGATCCCCCCATGCAGATCCTCATAAATTCCCAAAAGGACATTGTACTAAATTATAATTAATGGCATAACACTGCTTCTTCCCTTCTTTGCCATCTGCACAGGCATGATAAATGTACCAGACTTTACTTTGGCTGGGGACCAACTCCAACAAATTATTCTGATTTCCAACTTAGTCAGTCATCAAATCAAAGTTTTTATGGATTGGTTTGGCTCACAGCGTCCCCGTTTTCAATATTTGATGGGCCATCTGGGTAAAATGAATTTGGAGACAATAAATGCAAACTGGAAGGGCAGTTATCACCCCTCCACTATGGGGTTATACACTTTGGCTCTTGCTTATAAATTTTCTTTGACTACGGTATTGTATCACCAGAAGTAGACGCAGCAAACTGTACAATGCAGGGCTTGAAATACTTTTTTCATGCATACCTGCACTGGTGCAGGTAACATTGAAAATTACCTGCACCAGACAAATTTTACCTGCACCACACTTGACATGTCATTAAAAAGTTTTAATTTTCATGGAAGATATCTTTGGAGAGAAGGAAGCCTGCCTGTCAAAACATTTATTAATGCATTGATGCCTTTTGGATAAAATATCTACCTACAAAAAGCAGACACTAACGGTTTTCTGTTTCACAAACATTGTTAATGAGCATATGCTGAACCCACAAGCACCCTATCTCAAGTCTGGAAAGCCTCAACCTGTTATTGCTGGAGCAAAAGGGCTCTAAAGGTCAACAAGACATGCCTAGAAGGAAATTAAACTTCAACTTGAAACCACACAGTGCTTTCTCTTGTTTCCAGTGCTTGAGATTACGGGGATATTGCCAAACTGCTTCCTGATGCCAAGACATGGGACCGCAGCAGACAAAAGAGGCCAAAAATTTGACTACAACGTGTCATACTATGTTACTGTCATGGCAGTGGAAGGTGAAGTTTTGATAAAATTATTTTTTTAAAATACCTACAATTGCCTCAATTTTAGATTATATCATCTTCAGCTATTAAACATGTATCATAAAAATCTTGATATCATTATAGCTGGGAAGCATAGAGTTTTGCCAGGAACAAAATTGCTTTCACAATCTGAATATCTCCTTGTAAGAGATCTTACTTCAGAATTTTCTAACACCCTATCATAAGAACTGTCAGCCAGACAGTCCTAAAGGCCTCATTGCACATCTCTCAGTCATTGAAGTTTCATTCTACACAAAAGTGCCTGAAATAACCTTATCTACAACCTCTACCATCAACTACAAACTCTGACACATTAGAAAGTGTACTTAGCACCAGACTGTAGATCAGTCTCCCTACATGTACACGTATGAAGGGCGTTCAGGGCCATTTGCCTTTCCCTGGCTCTCTGTGAAGATCAAGAGCGTTGGGGCAGGCCCTAACCACAGGGGGCATCTGTATAGATTGTGGTCTTTCACCTCTTTCACAGCGGGCTGACACGCAAAGCTTCGGGGTGTGAAAGTCGTGCGAAAAATGGCACTTGTAGGGCAAGCGAAGATTGCAATCACTGACGCAGATGGCACCAGTCCAAGTCGGAGGGGGAATAGCTGCCGTGGATTTCACACAAGATACATGTACGTCTGCGTTTCTCACCGTCAGATACACTGCAAGGCTCCAAATACCACCTGCATATGCAGGCTAGTGCAGGTAACATTGGAGCTGTGCAGGTATTTCTGATGTCTACCTGCACCTAACCTGCACTTGGGTTTATATACAAATGTTGGTGTATGTGGATTTTCATTGGCTGCATCACCAATAAAGTATAAAAGAAATAAAGGCAATGGTTTCTGAACATTTTTTAGTGTGATCCATACTTCCTAAATTCGGAGGGGTGCAGGTAAAATTTGTCTGGTGCAGGTAATTTTCAATCTCACCTGCACCAGTGCAGGTACGCAGAAAAAAGGATTTCGATCCCAGTGGGAGCACAGCAATAGCAACCAAGGCCACAGCACCACCTCTTTGTAATAGAAGAGTCCCACTAGAAAAAAGAGATTCTGATTATGCCTGTGCCTGTAGGGGACATTTGAACATATCTATTATCTCCTACACACAAAAACACCTCATCTTTGGTACAATGGATCTAGGGCCTTGGTGTGATACTTGATACAACCTGGCAAGCTGGCAACTTAACAACTCCAATGTCATGTTAACTAGGCAGTCACTATCAAATATAAATGACTGGAGAATACACATCTAAACTGATGGTTATCTAATACTAGTATATAACTTGGTCACACTTTTAAAAGAACAAAATATTTCACCACTATTTTAGAAAAATTACATGACAAGACAAAAGAATGAAACTAATTCATCTTATTGTTTAAGTAGGTATGTTTTGTGATATTAATAGTTGATATGCAAATTTGTCACATGTTCATTCCCTCCCCAAATGTCTTGTAATTGCCTTCTTTTCACACCTCATTCGCTTTTAGTTGTTAGTTCATTTAGGGCACAATCTGTATATTGTTTTAAGCTAACAATCAAGACAATAACCTTCTTCTATTCCAGGGACAATATGTATTGTTGGAGACAACAGTCAAGACAAATCGTCTCCATTGTGTTCTGATCCCAGCATACATCGTCTTCTGCCATCTGAGTTTGATTCCGTGCCAGTCAAGGCGGCGCTAGTTGGGATGCTAACTCCCATGTTGCCGGAGTACGGATCAAGTGCATTAGCTGTGCGCCTGAAGGAACATTCGTATAGATCGTGGTTGTCACTTGAAGCGATGTGTGATGTACCGGGTGTTCTCAGGATCTGTACCCCTGCGCACTTACCGCAGATAAACGAAGGTCAGGACTGACGCTGACTGACAGGTTTGAATCCCGCCGGAAGGGGAAGCTGTCATATGAACCAGGGGACAGGGTACCACATGGCAGATACCAACCTATATATTACATCTAAATGTTACAATACTACAGTAAAGTGACAGATATAAGCCCAAGGTACATTTAACTCTCCCAGTGTCAAAGGCATCATGCAGTCTACTTGTAATTAGTCCCAAGTGTATTTAGGGTATATCAAGACCATTTGATGTAAAGGAAAGTATACTTTTCTCAAGAACATTCACTTTTTTTATCAATCACCTTTGCCACTAGCTATCCTGACTGACAACCCAACATTCTAACATGACTTTATGGCATTTCACGCAGCTGAAGAAGTCTGTACTCAAACGAATATAAACTGTTTACATCAATGAAGGTTAGACATCCAGGTATTGAGATGCACAAGATACATGTAATCAAGCAACTGGATAAATTTTGAAAACTGTCAGATGTTTCAAGTACCACCCACTACTTTTAGTCAGTAACTAACAGAATCTGTACTAGTTGCAGGCCTCGAAATTAACTTTTTTTACTATCGTCCCAGAATTGTCCCGAACATAGATTTCAATTGTCCCGAACTGAAGATGGACTGTCCCAGCCTGCTTTTCAGGAAAAAATTTATGACAACAATAAGAAAACAACAACAACTGAATTTGTACAACTTGAAGTCCACTTTATTAGTAAATGTTGGGAAATACATTATAATATCATGGGCACGGCACCATCTTTGAGGCCCCCCTCCCCGATATTTGGAATCCCTGATTGGTCAAATTAAAATTTTTCTCAGAGTATTATGGGCTGACGGCGGCCCACAGCAGGTTGGATGGATTTCGTTCCTAAATGACGTGGATAGTCTCAGAATTTTCCAGTTGCCCCGAAATTGTCCCGAAATGTAATTTGAATTGTCCCGAGCTGAAAATTTAGTGTCATTTGACACTGGGACAATGTTAATTTCGAGCCCTGTAGTTGAACAGGTATTTATGCACAAGAACTATGAATTGATATGTAAACTGTTTACTATAACCTTGTAGACCTTGGAGTGACCACACTGTGCTTACCTGGTGGGAGTGTTAATAGCCAGCAGAAGGACTAATCCTAAGCAGACAGACCTGGCCTTGACCACCAATGTAACATGGTCTCCTGTCTCCCCTACCCCCTGTACAAACACACCCACCAGCTGCAGCTCTCACACAGGCATCCGCACTGTCAAACATGTATTTAGGTCAAGTCTAGCATCCCAACTCAAGAGACGGTCGCTACCATAGCAGCAATACCGTCTCAACAACCTGGATTTACATTGTGTTAGCCCACCTTTGGGTTGAATATTTAGGTTATAATGCATGATGTTTACACATGCATTATGATGACATTTACATTTGTATGGCAAAGGTCCTGTTTACATGTAGCCTGAATATGACATGACAAAACACTTTCAGGAGCTCGTAGAGTGGTTTTCTTATTAAAGCTTGGAGTTTGAGATTTCGCCAGACACTCCCTGCAGTTCCAGAACAAGCTGCTAGGGGGACCACCCCCACACCGCATGCTCCTGACACAAAAAGCTATCTGCCACCAAATACCTACCCACATACCAAATATCATCACAATCTATTAGGCCTTCCAAGTTATGCTGACCACAAATATGCAGAAACACAGACACACACACAGACACACCAAAAAAATAATAACAACTATAGACTACAGACATCTTGTTCTGTAGATGTATTCCGCAGTAACAAACTGTTTCAGCTTATTTGTACTTTGTAGTCTGGAACATGTGACATTTGCTTTCCCCTGGCCTTTTGACAGTCAGGAACAGAGAGCCACCGTCAGATCACTGAACCGTCCGACAACTTTAATCTTTCAGGGCTTTGGTGTGTCTATTGATGGTTTAGTCGTGTTTACAGACAGCTATCAAAGTCAAAGTTTATCTGGACAATCCTGGCGGAAGGATAACACACACATAGTGTACATTTCCCGTGCTCCTTTGCCCTTCAACAAACAATCTCTATGGAAAAGATATCATGGAAACAACCCTTGGATACCACATTTCTTGATCTTTTCAACCGTCTATCTATTCCCAGACACTGAGTTTGTCTATTTACACAAAACTCTATATCAAACTGGAGAAATGGGAAGAGAATGTGTTCAATATGAGTTACAATGAATGAATGAATGAGTGAATGAATGAATGAACAAACGAATGAATGAATGAACAAATGAATGAATGAATGAATGAAATTTTATCACAGTGTCTAACGTCAGAGATGCCCATCCCATATTGGCTGACACCTCAAGCAGTTACATACAACAAAAGTATTGCCTTGAACAAGACATTTTTCATAGAACGCCTTTATAGATACACCATCCTAAGATGGTTCCTTGGGCATCTTCAAGTCAGATACATTGATGTACATGGCTTCTATCTTATCAGAAGCTGTCTGTGTGTTCTTGTCTGCTTCTTGACAGTTCCTGATAAATTCAAGGCCTAACTTTGGCATTACTTTGTTGGTAGATCAGACTGCAGTGTCTTGACTGAAAGCTAGATACCCACTTCTCAATCACAGCGTAACAGGAACAGGAAAGCACATCTTTCTCCTGTATTAGAGCTTCCTTGGACGTGACAGTGAGCTTAGAGCTGCTGATGGTGTGCCTGTTATCTGACAGGTGCGGGATGAAGTTGGAAATGTTCCGATAAGTCTTCTATCCGTCTGGCTTTCATTCAAGGACAACAGGAAACTTTTTCGAGCATCCATGCCAATCATCGAAGAACAATTGCTCAACTGCAGTGCATATAAAAAGCACAGTTATGCCAGTACCGGTAACCCTTATTCTTGTCTTGTTGAGAACAAAGGGTTTCCGACATTTTGTTCAAAACTACATTGTAGCCGACACAAACAGAACCACAGCTATCACGTGGTTTATCCAGTTTTTGTGCACTTTTCATCATTGTATGTAGCCCTACAACAAAAAGAACACAGCTTAAAAATAGACCTGGGGGATACACATATACTGCAAATCTCAACTACATTAAATATGATATCTGGATTTGAAGCTGTGTTACTTTTATTGATTATTCTGACATTCTGCCTGCAGTATTCATGGCATAAGAGCTTTTTCACCTCCGTAGCCCATACTTGTCCCCTCACACCCTCCAGGGTGAGCCATGTGTGTCAGGTATAAAAGCCGGGCGACATCAGAGAGCTCAGAAGAGATTGTCTCTGTTTGGCTAGGCTGTACAGGTCCTATAATGGAGTATTGATCAACAATCCAATGACTCAAGTGACTTTTGACCCAGATGGGTCGAACGACTTTGTTCCTCACAGCCCAATTATTCATAAACTGGAATAGAAATGGAAAGGTCACCGAAATTCCTTTCGCAGTTATAAGTCACAAAAAGCGCAAGCAACAAATCAGCGGTTTGAAATTGACATTTCGCGGGGAAAAAAAAATATCTATAATATATATATGTCATAACCACAAAGGGCAACAAAATCCTTTATTCTTACCTACATGTAGTATGCTCCTAGGGTAGTTGCAGATTTGCTACTTGTACATGCAGTTATACTGTGACATGTAAGGCTAATCAGGATGGCAGGTGACACGACAGGTCAAAGGTTACTTGTCAGATGACCTTCTGAACTGCCTAGGGATGAGATGGAATCAAAGTGGCATGAATAACAGGTTTGGAATGCCTGAGGGTCATGTAGCACTGTTGGACTTTTCACCTCATGGGGTCCTTCCATCCACACAGGGTTAGGGTCAGGTTCAAGGTGCTCAAAGAGGACTCATGCTACATGTACATTAAATTTGTACATTCAAAAGGATCTACATTTTGGGACTAGGTCAGTGACATTGTGATATGATACTTCACAAAAACATTATTTTTCATTTACAAGAAATTAAGGAGAATGACAGTGGTTTGTACTTACATTGCACATGAATACCGATCTTGATGAGATCCCAATTGCACTCTGTAAATTTTAAGGTATTTGCTTAAAAGACAGTCAGATCTTTTCAACTCTGATTCATGTCACTTTAGATCAATGGATTGACTTGAAATTTAGAATTTGTAAATGGGAAACCACCCTAACAGATTAACAGCATCCTGATCGAAGTCTCTGTCAAGACTCCAATTGGAACATCTACCAGTAGAATCGCTGATGTACAAATGTATATACATGTTATTGTATGCAGTTCATACATGAATGGAAACCATCAGAAACATTGCAATTGTTGCGCATAATTTCAAAGTTGACTGAACCTCCTCACTCACTTTTTTCATTTACAGTAGAGGCTCTGATGGAATGCGAATGATTGTAGAATACGCCATCCTCACTGGTGCATAGCCTCTTTAATATGAACCCACTACACTTCAGCTTGTCAGAACTCCCCCAGGTACAGGTAAAATCTCATTAAGTCTGGACTGATGCGCCAGGAGCTAATATTACTTCTGGTTAGGCTAAACTTAATTACACTTCCCACAGTATAATTACGTCTCCCCTCTAGAAGGCTGTAGACAGGAGATAGACGTCCTAATACCCAGCCAATAAAACTTTTATATCTCCACGCTGCTAAGCCTTTCCATGAAAGCCTACTAAGCTAGGCTGTAGGTTATATCAGACTCATTCAAAGCTTATGATAAAGAAAGTTTGTACTGTAGTTTCCAACACAAGTAACTGGACTCACCCAACTTTTTAAAGTTGTACAACTCCAGTCTTTGTCAAGGAACGAGCAACACAGATGAACTTTCAACATAATATCTGACCTTGTTATAACCTGAAAAGCTGGCTGCTACTATCAGCTTGCAACCTTAATATATTTCAGAGATCTGTACCTTCTCCTGGCATATGCAGAGATTCTTAATAACATGGTATACTGTATAAAATGGGCAAAAGGAATATATGAAAAAATTGGAAATAAAGCATATTGGGAATTAAAGGTTCTGAAAGTAACATTGTTGAGTGGGCTGAAGATAAAGTGTTATTGTCAAGAATGCCTAAGGTTTCAACACTTAGTAGAAAATTAATGTAGTTTGTCAAAGTGATAAGATATTCAAGGCACAAAACAGGCTAGGAATGCTCCTACATGTATCTTCTATAGCTAGTGATGCCTGTAGGCTGCAGATGTCTACAGACAATATACTTCAAGGAACAAACTCACACTTGCAAATGAATTGTGACAAAAAAATCCAGGTTGTGCAGCATAATTGATCACACATTATTTCTTATCCTGAATTCATTAAAAAAATTTTCCTACAAGGTCTGCAGACTAGTTTTGTCAGACACCCCATGAATACAAAAGAATATTCCTAAGAAGTTGCTTCCAAAGCCTCATACAAGACAACTTAATTTACCATTAAGCATTGCCAGCCTGCCTGAATTTACCATTAAGCATTATCACCCTTCCTAAATTTACCGTTAAGCGTTGCCAGGATCCCCCCATGCAGACCCTCATTGTTAAACCAGATGCAGAAGACGTATCACAAGGTTATGAAAGTGACTATCAGCTGACACCAGTTACCCATCCTCTATTGGAATACAAATGAGCGCTCCGCAGCAAGATTCACCTTCCTCACACTGATCCTGACCTACATTTGCAGCGGAATTGCTGCCTAACCTTTTCCTGATCGCGAGCAACGTACGTGCTGACAGTAATATTCAGAACGATGCTCCAAATATCCTGTTCAGGGGGAAATCTAGGTCAAACCATACATCAGACTGGGCCTTGTATCATATTTGTGGCTAGAACAAATCCATCACTGTGATAGTTGAGCTGAACAATGCCTTAACCCTTACTCTCCTGCAATTGGATTCTGAGCTGTGGTGTTGCTTCCTGAATGTTGACCTTGACCCCAAAAGAGGACCCTTCCACAAGTTCTCAAGTCGGCAACGTTTTCCTACGAAGATAAATTTGCTGAGAGAAAACTGGGGAGTACAGACGCGTCATCAGCTCACATCCAAGGTGACCCTGGAAATACAAAATGTATAGGCGGCTGAATCAAGACAAAATAGAGCAGTGTATGTACAGACCTGTGGTTATTTGGTTATTGGTGGGCCGGCTTACTCTCTCCTTGCAGCCAAGGGCTGAATTGTGAGGAGCTTACAATGGTGGTGGGGCTTAATCGCAAGGGTCTGGAGCGGCTGCCATTCGGCGCTAACTCAGGTGACCTCAATACGACCCCAGGTGCGGCCATAAGACTGTAAGGTTTGAACCACTCACACCGGGAAGGACCCCTACTCTTTTCGATAAGTATGGTGGGTTCTTTAACGTGCGTGGGGTGTGGCTCTCCCCAAACACGGGACCTCCATTTAACGTCCTATCCGAGGGACGTCCCTAACCGAAGCTAGGTACTCAATTACACCTGAGTGAAGTGAGGAAAGTCGTGTAAAGTGCCTTTCCCAAGGGCACAAGATCGGTGACATGGGTGGGGATCGAACCCGGGACCTCTTGGCCCTGAGCCGAGTGCGCTACCGCTGCGCCACCGACCCCACGATAGTGTGCAATTACACCAACATTAATTAATGATAAAACTGCCCACAAGTTAATTTACAGGCCTAGGGGACATAAAGGAGACAGCTACAGCTACATGTATACTGAAAGAAAATGTGAAGAACCTTTTGGACATGAGGGTCTTCAGAGTTGAATTAAAACTTTAAGTGTTAGTAGATTACATAGCCAGAAATATCCAGTAGCTTTTAAGTTCTAGCAAAATCATAAGTCTAGCTGAACAATACTTTTACTTTAATTTGTACATAAGTTGACTTACCATTTTGTTATACTTTGTTATTTTCTTGTATTATTTATTTATGTATGCCTGCAGGGCACATTGAAAAACGCCTTAGTGGCGATATGTACCCCCTGGATAAATAAACAAACAAACAAACAAACAAACAAACAAAGTTGTCCCCTACATATAAGATGGTGGAGTTTTCTTTTACACAACCAGTAAAGTCTCTCACCTGCTTACGTTTCATCTAGTCTGGATAAGAAAGTCAACCCCTGAGTGATGAACCAGGATGAGCGAGGATACAAACTTAGCTACATTGGGGATTGTGTTCTTGCCGCAAAAGTGCCAACTACATTGGTTACTTATAGTGGCCAGAAGCAGCACTCAAGTCAGAAGCTCAGTCTGAGGAAGATGTCTGACAAGCATCGCAACATAAGCAGGTGAGAGACTTTGCTGGTAGTGTAAAAGAAAACTCCAACAATCTACATAATTCTACCAACCAGATGAAATTATTTTCCATTGTCTCCTATTTGTTGGTCATTGCTCAGCGAGTTAGGTGAGAGACGGCTTGTTGATATACAGTAACAGTACAGTACATTAACAAACGTTACAATTTTTTTTACACGCCATATACATGTAAGTATATGCTACAAGTTTTGCACACGTTTTCCCAGCACTGCCATCACCTGCAAGAACGAAGACGTTGCAGTGCTAAGGAACATCCCTCCTGTCCTTAGGCTCTTTGTCCATTTGAAGAAGCAGTACAATTGAGGAACACAATTGCTGATGCAGGTTACTTTGCACTTTTGGCACCTGTCTGGCAGAGAGGTTGCCCTGAGTGCTCCCTTTTCTAAGACATGGGGATTTGATGGAAAATCTCAATTTTCAGGCTTGAGGCCAAAGCTACATTAAGTTGTCAGCAGGAGTCTCCAGCTTCAAGCCTCCTGTCACAAATCACTGACTTCACCCGCCCTAAGGTCAGCACTTTCACCCGCTTCTTATATTACAAATTTATGGTGGTACATATCAACTTCTTATACCTGGGATGAGAGGGATTCAAAAGTTTTCCTGGATGTAGCAACGTGTCAATCTCGTTCTGCCCACTCTGATAAAGTCATAAACTCTGACACTCCACCTAAAACCTTCGGGCACATCTGAATTCTCTCCCCCCCCCCCCCCCATTCCTGCAGTACTTTACAGTCAATGCTCTTATAGTAAGGATTGTAGC
Source organism: Branchiostoma floridae x Branchiostoma japonicum (assembly GCA_013266295.2). Classification (NCBI taxonomy): domain Eukaryota; kingdom Metazoa; phylum Chordata; class Leptocardii; order Amphioxiformes; family Branchiostomatidae; genus Branchiostoma; species Branchiostoma floridae x Branchiostoma japonicum. The sequence goes on along the minus strand of CM023834.1, from coordinate 4,985,446 downwards.
TGCTTGAGGTAAAAGTACATCAAATTTGGTAAAAGGCTTGGCAGCAAGGTGGTCTTGTGGTTAGGGTTGTTGACATAGAATTGACTAAAGGTTCTGGGTTCAAATCCCTTGCAGTTGGGCAGTTGTGCCCAGTGTTGTGTCATTGGGAAAAGTACTTATTTCCTCACTTGACTCAGGTGAAAATGAGTACATGTAGCTTTGGTTAGGTAATACTCACCTATCATATCAATCCTTCCACAAATTTGTCAAGTCTCAATAAAAAAAAATCTAAATAAAAAAGCTTCTTTCTTACGTAAGAGTACCTAAGATGTACAAATACACCTAAGCATGCATTAGACTACATTCTCATCACATGCACATGTACTTTTTGTGATTGCCTGAATGATGAGATTCTGATGCAAACCACCAGGAGAAACTGAAGGCCATCCCAATCAGAAGGAGAAAAATCACTTAGGCTTATACTGATTCCGGAAATTTGAGCAGGAGCAAGAGCAACCCTGCCAATTTGAGATAAGGAACACTGCCAATATACACATCAATGATGCACATCTCTTTTTGCTTGTTCTACTGTTAACTAATTTGCAGCTAAACACCTCTCTTTGTCTTACATACTACCATTATCCCTCCCCAATTTCCTGCCAAAATATCATGGCAAGCACTTTCACAATCACACATTCATTTTTTTATATCAAATAGATCAGTGCAAATGACAGTAATATGTCATGAATATTTCCCAGACAATGTCACATATTCACAAGTCCTTTACACTGACAAAAGCTGAAAATTCTATATTAAAAAAAAATTTAATCCATAGAAATTGCATGGTTAAACCATGGAGGTTAAAAAAAGGATTTTTATGATATTTCATATGATATGATAGATGAGAAGATATTTCATCTGAAAATGTAGGTACAAAATGTACATGTATGCATACATTTGGATATAACTGTACAACACTAGCCTTATAATATCATTAAACTTGAAACACTTGCAATTGGCAAGTTGGCATTGTACCAGGCATTTACACAGATGTGCAAGTTATACATGTAGCTTTGGGAGGAGGATCAAACATAGTTTGGCCGCCCTTAAACCTCCCAGCTTGACAGAGACAGGCGTATCATTAGTTCCCCACCGCGGATATAATTTGTTAGGGCCTTCAGAAAGGGGGGAAAAGCTGGTTGGTTCCACAGGGTTTACGGAGTGTGCAGAGATGGGAAGAAGAGGATACAGAACCCATCCGATAACGTCCTGTGTACGTAAGCAGGAGATCTCCTGGTGGGGAATTGACGGGAGACAAATTGGAGGATCTTCTGACAACATCAGTTAAGATCCGATCCCACTCCTTTCTGTTGGCACTATCTCATGCCCTGGCAGGATTCCCCCATCCATTCCCAGCTCCTCTGTTAGATGGAGGCATATTTACGACTTTTAGGGACAGCAATATATAATAAACTGTTTTACACTAAAGTAGCTTCTTATAGCCCCGTCATACGTTTTCCTTTTTATCTGTGACACACAGACATTTGTAGGCAAGGAGTTTCTCAGATAAAATGGTAGTATTTTACCTACCGGTAAGTAAAAGAGGTAGTAACTTAAAGGAAACGTGTCATTCCTTCCTCACACTTTTACCTGATAATTGATGGTGCATGTATGTGGTAACATATATAATATAGCACACACTAAGGGTTCTTCCATTTTGTTAGTATAAGCAGGGGTTTTTCTAGAAAAAATTTGCATGAGGTAGCAGATCACTAGCATGGCAAGGGAGAGACTTAATGTTGTGTATGTAGCCACTTAGGGTTGAGGGTTCAATCTGAAAATTGACACGAGGAAGCTGGCTGGTTACACGAGGGAGCAGCTCCCTTATTCCTTGGTTTAGAAAAACCCCTGACAAGGGACAGAAAGCAACGATAACAACCCTCCCGACATTCGTTAACGGAAGATCCCCCGGTAACCGTGATGGGACGCCTTAATCCATATTCAGCCGGTCCCATCTTACGCTGGCTTTCACGTGAGCCAACATCTCAGGAGGGCAATGAGAAAACGGCGCACGTCATAATCAACACATCATGACACTCTGTGCTTCCGCTAATCTTTCCTCATCTTCCCCATCACTCTTCCCAGTCGGAGAGGGGTCGCCCGCAAACCGGCGCGCCCAAAGATCGTTCCGTGATTGATCGCGGGCACCTGCGCTTGGGCCGGGAAATAAGTCAGGTTGTTAAAGACGGGGCGGCCGTCAAAGAGACTCCCCATGCACGTAATTATAAAATCAATCCATTCCATTATAGCGCGCAGGAAATAGAGGTCGGCAGTGGCGCTGTACTTGAGGATTTCTCCCCACACCCGCCGTCGCCCAACAGGGAGTGAGGAGAGGCTTGCCGTGCGTTCTCATTAATCCTAAACAACTGCCTACCGCCGGCGCAAACTTGCAGACGGTACAATATTACACACTTCCAGTCCTATTATATATTGAAGCCGTTTTGCACGTTCGCTACTGGGGCTTGCAAGTAATGGCTTTGGCCAGCTTCCATGAGCGGTGTTTTGAACAATTTTCGCTGTAGAAAGTTTTTACTGTGTGTTTTGAAGTGCTTCCAAGTCGTTCTGCAAGGCCAAACTGCTAAGTGCCACGAAACATGTAATTCTGAAAGGAAGAACGATACGAGATGGTATGATGCTGAAGAAAATGACTTAGATGTGCACTCTTGTCTTCCTATTCCATGAAAACCCTTCATCCTAAAGTGCAAAGTGCTGTTTGAAAGTCTCAAGCAACTGATTGATGTTGGCCATTCCGGCTAAAAGTTTAAATGTCTCTGTAACTTTGAACATGTCAATGTGTCAATGCAGTGCAAATATACATGAACTTGTACAGGCACCTGTATTGTGGAACAAACTCTCTACTGAGCAAAACCAACTTACCACCACAGCGGCTTTTAAAAACAGACTGAAATAGGCCTTTGTCAGCTTTAATTGTTTTCAACATAAATTGCTTAATGTCAATGTAATTTGTTGTTTTTTTTCTTGTGTATGTAACTTTTATGTGCCCAGGGACAACTGAAAAATGGGTCATGGACCTGAGTATGATCAACTGGTAAAATAAATAAATGAAATGACGTGACGACTCCCTACTAAGTCTATGCCGTCACAGCCAAACCAACCCCACCCCCTCCCCCCTTCACTGCACCCATAATTTCTTGTGCATAGCACTTCGGCAGAATGTTTTGTTTAACGTTGTGTTTGCGTATCACATGTTGTGTCTGAAAAGATATTGACTGCAACAGGGAAAATTCCGATGCAACGTTGACCAAACATCCAAAGAAAACTGTCAAAAATCCTGATTTCGCGCAGGTGCAGTTTGTTCCTCTGACGTGCTAAAATCCCCCCTCCCTCACCTGTGACATTACCTTCACCTCGCAGAGGTAACTTCCTGGAACATCACTTCACACCTGTCCAGAATATCGCCTAAAGACCCCACCACTTACCAACCATAGCCTCACCATAGCCTTCAGGGCCTCATCCATAACTATACATTCTCTTTGCAATGACAAGCTGTCCAAATAATTTACCATCCCCAGCGGAAGCCTGGACAAGTCTGGAGGCAAAAGCCATAGGAAATCAATGGACAGTCACTTACAGGTGGGTATGATACTGAAGGATGGGGGGTACTTTACATTAAACATTGACTAGCTGAAGTTTGACAGTGCTTTTAGATGGTATTCAGCATTCATTATCGTCTTCGGTCATGATTAAATTGGCTTCTCTGCCTCCCTGCACATCTCAGATAAACGTTCAATGTTGCATAGACCGCAAGAAAGTCGAATAAATGAGGGTCTGCATGCCTTTTTCCTTGGGGCGTAGCAAGCCATTTTAATTCACCACTAATCGTAATTGGTCGCTATAATTCCAGGTAGCATGTTATTTGTTATCCTGAATTCATTGTTATATGTTAATATTGAAAAATATTTCGTAATGCCTATATTGTCCAAAAATCATATCAGAGCATCCAAGGTCTGCAGACTAGTTTTGCCAGACACCCACATGAATACAAAAGAGTATTCCAATGAAGTTGGAACAAAAGAACAACTTAATTTACCGACCTGTCTGGAGGAAAATTTAGTGGGAGTTTTAAACTTAAAAAAGGTAAATTTGTATGTCTATCACTACTATAGCTCTGGCTCATGTTCACAAGTAGCATGAAGTTAGATCAGTAGCTGTTATTTTGGATTACCTTGAACTGCAAGTCAGAAAAGTGATGTTATGAGCCAGAGCTATCACTTAACTAATAGCTCTGGCGCATGTTCACAAGTAGCACGTTCACAAGTACAAAATGTAGCATATAGACTACTATAGCTCTGGCTCATGTTCACAAGTAGCATAAAGTTAGATCAGTAGCTGTTATTTTGGATTACCTTGAACTTCAAGTCAGAAAAGTGGTGAGCTTCAATAAGGTTTCAGGCACTACTTTCAGAAAGTGCTGAAAAGGCAGAGCCACATAATAGTGTTTTTACTAGCAGCATACAGGGCTTGAATTGCTGTCAGAATCACCTTCCCCAGTGAAAGAGCTTTCCAAGAACATGCCACAAGTAGTTCGTGGCGTTATGGCGGAGTTAGGACTATTCCATTTATAATGTCTGGAGGGGTATTACCAGCATCATCATAATCAGGGCTCGTACTACTTTTTTCTGCACACCTGCACTGGTACAGGTAACACTGGAAATTACCTGCACCTGACAAATTTTACCTGCACCATTATGATTTGATAATAATTTGTTACTTCATCACAAAAATAATATTTTGTTTGAAGGAACTTTGGTCGCATGAAATGCTCCCTTGAAAAACTCAATTTTTATTAACAAGGCGTTTGGACAAAGCAGATGACGCATGCGAAATAGAAACCCAAAGTGGCTTAGACGTTTCATACGTACAAGCTATAAAATGGTACCATTGCCAGAAGAGATTTAGGATAATGAGAAAAGCAAGATTAAGCCGTCATCAAAGCAAGACCAGATAGTCATTCAAACGGGATAGGATACCGAATTTCACGACATTGCCAGTATAAAACCGATGTTGCTACCTACACACATGTACTTTGGGCAGGGAAAGTTTCCATTCAATCTGCTTTTACTGCTTCCGAGGCAATCTTTTATCCATTACACGGGGTAAATCGCTCTTTCCTATAGTGGGCAAGCTGCCATTGAGTTGTCTCCTTTGCTTAGGCAGCAGTTCTGATGGATGAAAGGTATTATCTAGCAGGCAGTCGACTTGTCTACACACTGGGAAGTCATCGCCCTGAACCAGCAAAATATATTTCCCTCGGATAATGCACTTTTCTGTAGTACTTTATAGTTTCTTTACAAGACAAATTGTCCAATAAGGCAGCCCAGCAGTTAATGTACGACGTACAACGGCTCAAAGTTACGGCAACAAGGCCTGAAAGGGGCGTTTAAGAGTCACATGACAAACATACTGCTGTCAACGTCCCACAGAAAGTCAGGGACACGTTCAAGGTCCTGAAGTATGATCGGATTATGCTAGCGGCCGAGCTTTCGGCAAACTGCACGGATGGCAGAAAAGGAGCCAATTCATAAACATTTGGGATCTGTTTGATTTTCCACCACCATGTATCTTTCTGAGAGGCAATTATGAGTAAGAGAGCAAAATTACCCAGGGTTCCAAATAACTTATTTCTGATTTCTGCAATATGGCATTGATTTTAAATAACATTGTTATCGTGAAAGTTCATATGTGTTGGTAGAAATCATTATGAAGCAAGTAATTATCAACAAAAAGAAATTGAACTTCCCCACATTTTCAACTATACAACTCCAGTGTTTATCACGGACTGACCAATCCACCGCTTCTGTGACATCACGTTATGCAGACGACAGTCATTTATATGTGATATATGTAAACTATATTAATTAATGTCCAAGCCTGTCTTGTTTTAGTTTTGCCAGATTGCAAGCTGTTGACATATTTTTCTACAATCTCAAAAAATGTCAGTATGTTCAGCACTGGATATCATATCATAACTGGTACAAAACTTTGTAATAAAAAAAAAAACATTTTATATTATCAACTTACCTCCCTGTTGTCTGTCTGCACATCTTTAACAATTTGACACATTAGAAGCCTGAAATTCCTTCCCTGCTGCCTAATGCTTAAAGGGCAAGTCAGAATCCCCCAGTCTCACCTTAATAAGGAAAATGTAGACTTTCAGCTTCTGGTCTTCCTGGGGGCTCCAGCGAGGTCTCTGACGACGGCTGTTGTCATAGCGATGACATTTTCCGCCTGTGCAACAAGTGAGAGGCATGTCAGACTCATTTCACCTTCTTAAATAAATGCAGTCATGATATCATGTGTAGGGAACCATATTCCCTGTCCAGGACAACTCATAAAGGAAGAAAGATGACAAGGAGTGTTTGTCCTTCTTGGGCGCTTCACCTTCGAAATTCAATAGATAATGATGATGATGATATCCATTCATACTAATTATGGTTAACATGTAATTCAAAACGATCATTAAATCCAAACGAGCAAGAGCACATACCACAAAATAAAACCACTGTGAAAATAAATGCGTATTATTTTCTCCAGACTACCCTCAGAGAGAGCTTATCCTGTTATGTTTCATTTGATATCTCAGTTTTATCGAGAAAAAATCTGCACTTACACAAACCATTCTATGTGCACATTAATATATGTAGGTTGCACATTGAATTGTCTTGTCTTCCTTGTATGTACAATTTGTCTCAAATTGGGCATGAACATCTCAAAATTGTCACAATCCATCACTCCGTTATCTGTTGAAGAGTTCTCTGTCTTGTCATCCCACCATGCAACACAAGAGAAGATTTTCCACTTTAATCTCAGTATCGAACCGGGTGACCATGACCAACTTTTCCGGTGCATATAGACATCAAAACTTAAGCTGTCGATAATTTGGAATATGGATGACATATAATATGTCAGATGAGTTGGTTGTGATGTCGCCTTCCTCTTTTGTAACCCAGATAAGGTTAGAAGAGACACTAGGGCACCTTCTTTTATTGATTTTTGAGTTCCTGTTCAGATGCATGCATATACTGCAGGGCTCAAAATACATCTTTCTGCATACATACACTGGTGCAGGTAACATAAGAATTACCTGCACCAGACAAGTTTTACCTGCACCACTCAGAATTTAGAAAGTCTGGATCATCATAAAAACTGTTCAGAAACCATTGCCATTATTTCTTTTACACTTCATAGATGATGACAGTCGATACGGCTAATGAAAATACACATACACCTACATTTGTATGTAAGCCCAGTACATAGACTGGTGCAGGTGCAGGTAGACATCAGAAATACCTGCACAGCCCCAATTTTACCTGCACTAACCTGCATATGCAGGCAGCATTTCAAGCCCAGTATGGTAAACCCAATCAAGCTGACTGTCAACCATGGGACTTCTGTACCCGTCCTTTCTAAAGAAAATGTCACGTAGACAACCGGGGCCTGAATGGCAGTTTAATCATTGGTGGGATTATCCCGAACGGTGCGACCTTTTCTCTGACCTTACTTCATTTTGGAGCTTTACAAAATTAATGTAATAATCTCCTGTAGCCTGTCTGCGGTAAATGCTGGCAAATTTGAGCCATGCCCCCCTCCCTCCACAACCGAAGGAAAGCCACAGGTTTTAGGATATGAATACACACCATAAGACATTTCTATACGTAAAGTGTTAGCAAGTCTACCTAGATTGCCTTTTCCCACTTAAGTTGGCAATTTCCTGCAAATCATTTTGCCATTCCTTCAACCTTCAACAAAATAAGAGGGTCTGCATAGGGGATCCTGGCAATTTTTTACGGTGAATTTACATTTGTAGTTGTCTTGTATGAGGCTTTGGAAGCGACTTCTTTGGAATGTTCTTTTGTATTCATGGGGTGTCTGGCAAAACTAGTCTGCACGCCTTTGATGCTCTGTTATGATTTTTGGGCAGCCCCCAGCGTTCGACTATGGCGTGATACAAAAGATTTTTCACTAACGCTTAACGATGACTTCAGGATAAGAAATAACGTGCTACGAGGGATTAAAGCGACCAATTACGCTTCGCAAATAATTTCCCGACAACACTTAATATTAAATTAATGTGGCTGGCTACGATTAACAGTGACTTAAAACGGCTTGCTAAGCCTCGCAGAAAAAGGCATACAGACCCTCAAATAAGAACTGTTTCTCTATCACAGTAGAAATGTATAATAGCTATCTCCACAGATGTTTGAATGTATAAACCTGTACATGTATGTCTATAAGCATGGTTCCATCTATACAGACACATGCCCAGGAGGTACATTTATTGGACCGTTAATGGTTTCTTTACAATCCAGACGTTTGGCAGGATCAGGTGTCGTGGAAAACTTCCTGAGCAGGAGGGATTTTGCCCTAAATCCCCTTTTCAAGAAAACCACCTGCTACACTGATGTATCAGGAGAATAATGTAGGTATGGACAAGCTTTAGTATTACACACACATAATGTAGACGAGTTGCTAGACTGGAAATTTGAAAAATCACTCCAGGAAGGCACTCCAAGGCAAGGTGGCAAGGTGGTCTTGTGGTTAGGGTTGTTTGCTCAGAATCTAAAGGTTCTGGATTCGAATCCCTAGCAGGACCCAGTGTTTTGCCCTATGGAAAAGGCACTTAACACCTATTTCTTCACTTGACTCAGGTGAAAATGAGTACCTAGCTTCAGTTAGGGACGTCCTCTCAGATACCACTTAAAGCTGGAGGTCCCGTGTTTGAGGAGAGCTACACCTCAAGATCCCACTACACTTATCAAAAAGAGTAGGGGTCCTTCCCGGTATGACTCTATGAGTGGCTCCAAGCTTTAACAGTTTGGTCTCCGGGTGGACAACTTCAAAAAGGTGATAGTCACCTGTTATGACAATCCTTCCAGAAATGTGGCAAATGTTAATAAATAAATAACATCACATCATCTTTCATTTCTTGTACATTTCACGTACATGGGGGCTGTCACAGTGGCAGCTTTAGCACCCCCGCCTTGACCTGGCATGACCTTTTACCTAGCCTTGTGTCTGCCATTTTTCACAGCAGTTTGACTGCATGACAGGTCCTAAACAGTTCCAATTGAAAGTTCATGTTCAAGTCCATGAAGAGAAGGAAAGATGAGAAAACAAGAGAGCAGCATGTGGGGAAAAAAACTCCCGTAAACAGTAAACTACATGTTGTCAAGACAGTCAAACTCCTACAAGTGACCACCTCTACATTGTACATAAAGACCACCTGTCCAATGTGACCACTTTTTGGTGATCCTTAGATAATTTTTCCATTTGACACAAGCATTAAGAATCCTATCTATAGTGACCACCTGTCCACATACATTGTACATGACATAGACCAGATTTTATCGGTCCCTTGAGCAGTCTTCTTGGGCAGGTTTGACTGTACAAACACAGTGCAGTCCAAGTTCAGAGACCTGCTGTTTCAGTTTACACTTTCCTAATGACAACTGCACACACACCACTCACTTCAACCTCCATATATAAGCACAAGTAGCAGGACGTTAGCTGACTTCCGTACGCTTCTCTCCAGCAAATTTACAGTACAGGGAAAACCAGACAACCAGTCTAACCTCCGGCGACCTGAAAACTTTCTTTAATAAACTCGGCCACAATTGAGTTTACCAAATGTCAACTTCACTTTGAGCCTGGAAGATTGGGTCAGCCCTAAATTAGACCCCTAATCAAGTTAGAAAGTCGTAACAACGTTACATAATTGGATCCTTTCACATTGGGGGGGATCCCTGACTGCCATTACATGACTTAGTCTAATACTAACAACTTTAACACAATGCTACATCCAAGTCAAGCTAGTCATCATGACCAAATTGAAAAAAAAAACTGCTAGCATCAGCTGGTTATGTGACCAATTTTTACCTGTTTTTTAGAAAAAATATGAAGCAACAGGGGGAAAAAAACAGCCCTAAGCATCCTATGATAAATGCTACGATAGGAGCCAGGAAGTCAACATGCCGCTGCATTGATAGATGAAAAAACAACTATGAAGAAAACGACTATCTTCAACTGTTGGGACCAAAATATGAGCATTTTGAAGTAGATTTCAGAACCTGAATTTTTTTTTGGCAAATCAGAAAAATATGAAGAGGGCGAATCCGAGAACCAATTGATTAAATTGGTGTGTCCTTAATGCTGAATAAAACCTCACATTACGAGGTCAATAGCTGTGTTTTGGTCATCTTTCATCGATAAAGGTCTCAAAAGGCCACAATTCCCTTAACATTGCAAAACCGCCCTGTAAAGAAAGTTGATACAACAATTAATGACTTGACACACCAGTCTCTGGAACAGAGCTGAAAGAGAACATTGATCACCGGTGGCGCGATCGAAAAAATCCATACTCTTCGATAATCATAAGTCCCAGGTTTGCAACTTGGCTCCTTGCCAAACAATTACCTTAATTCTGAGTGGTCAGCCCGATGTAATAAAGACCTACGACTGATCAATGAAACGGCTCAAGTAAGTTTATCAACCTCCGCCAGTCAAAAGCAAACTTAACTTAAATCTTCATCTTCGATACTCTCGAAAAACCCCTACTGGGGTATCACTGAGAGGGGGGGGGGGGTTGCGACGGACTATGGCTGCACGGCCGGGAGCCCGGCCTTGAAGGCCTCTACTGTCTGGGCTTGTACTAAGTGTCCCGGCAGCTAAATGGATCAAAGTACTTTGAACGTACTACATTGATTAGCCAAATAAAAATTTGGAAGACATTTTATCATACTTTTATTTGAGAAGTATTAAGTTTCATATCTTGTTGAAGGTTAGACATCCAGGTAAAGAGATACTTCACTGACGAAAAGTAGTGGATGCCACTTGAAACTTCTGACAGTTTTCAAAATCTATCCAGTTGCTTTGAGTAACTGTTTTCTTGTGTATTTAGTTTCTTCTTTGTCAATAAATTGGTTTCACTGAGTCTTGACACAGCGTTTAATTTTTTAATCATAAACACTATATAAACTGACATGCTCTATATAATAAGTAAGACCACTGAGCTATATATTATATATGCTTTATCCATTTATGTACGTGCTATATGACCCATACTATAGCAAGTAATAGATTGTGCTATAAATATTCTATTGGGAGCCCTCCATCAAGGACAGGGGTTTGACCTTGCCTTGATGAAAGCCTACATTTACAGCTGAAACAGCCCATAATTCCTGCTCCATAACTGTGCATCTTCCACTACTGTCTCTGACAGGACCTGCATACCTGACAATTACTGTTATGGTTTTCTAAATTACATTGTAGAAACATAAGGTACGACATCTACACAGACAACTTGTGCTTTGAAAAACATGCCTCTTTACTCTTAATTACCTTTAGATACAGAAAGTCCAACATAAATGTAATGTTGTTACTTTAAAATTGTACTAGTTAATAGGAAATGATACTGTCCGGACCTGTACCTAAACCTGTGTACCTGTACATGTGTACCTGTATCTAAAATTTGTCTCCGTACAGCTATATTCAATGGTTGACATTAATACATGAGCATCCTGCAGTGACTAATACCTAATCAAATTTGCCTGATGCCATGCAAGATAAATATATTTCTCACTATCCAAATCTTACATTTTAAAATAAAGTATGTTTCTCCTAATATACTTATGTGTAACTTGTCTTCATCAATTTCATACCCCAGCAGCCCAAAATGACACAAGTGATCGCTTTCTCATGCATATTTAATATACAAATACGCACATACGCAATATATCTTAACCTGTGATCATAATACATGCTCAGACACCTTGTCGCCTTCTTGCGTACAATTTGTCCTGCATTCATGCATACTGCATTTTCCCTCGTGATAAGTTTTTGGTTATATATTGCTATCTTGGAAATATCAAATTTTGAATGATCGCTTCAAGAAAACACTTTATAAGCACAGCACAATGTTCTAGCCAGCCTGAAATCTTTTTTCCGTCAACTTCATTTTGTTTGACGTAACATCATGTTGAGCGCCGCGCTTGAGGTTTGACAATTGTAGGGGGTCTGGGGGCATGCTCCCCTAGGAAAATTTTGAAATCTTGACCCTCTAAAATGCTATTTCCTACATTTTGAGGGGTAAATTTTGCTGGCAGACTAAGCTTAGCTTAATGACATCTCTATCTATATCTCTACACACCGAATTTTGTCCGTAAAAGATGGCGGATTGGGCGAACTTTTTGTCATGTCATGAGCGGCAAAATTCTGTCAAATGATGGAAAGACGGAAGCTGGCTAGAACACTGGAACAGCAGTAGCAGCGTAACTCCACACCACCGTACTCCGACTTGAAGTTCAAGTACAACGTTCCAAGGGTAATTACATATTCCAGTCACAGACACAGACTTGTAAAAGCCAGCGACTGATGGTGGAAGGATTTGATTGTCCATAAATACAGCAGTGATAATGAGGATACAGGACCCCATAGGGAGCCCCCATATGTGCCTGATGACAACAAAATACCCACCTTCACCGTCTATGGGGGGATGCAATTATTCATTGATTATTGGATTTCACTGTTATTACCCGTATTGGGGAGGGGGGCTAAATTAACTGGGCCAACAGTCAGCAAGCTCTTTCATTATACACACGTATACTGCACTAGGTTGGAAATCAGTTACCGGTAGATCACCCATTTTTAAAGTCTCTAACAAGTTTTATTATGACTTATCACCAGTCCTTATCTTAAATATACACAAGAAAACAGTTACTCAAGCAACTGGATAAATTTTGAAAACTGTCAGATGTTACTTGAAATGTCTGACAGTTTTCAAAATCTATCCAGTTGTTTGAGTAACTGTTTTCTTGTGTACATGTATATACCTGGATGGTCTAGCCTTCATCGACTCATCTTAAATATGTGTAAAAAAATCTTGAGACAAAACTCAATTTCTGTAACTTCTATGACACTAGCCTTTTCCTAACTAAGATTCTTTTGTACAACTACATTTACATTTTTATTTCAGACTAATGTACCCATACCACAACCAAAATAGGGCATATGCAAGCCAGTGAATTGTACCAACCAGTAACCCTTCCTACCCCCAGAGTTACAGTGGCAAGTGCAAGGTTGGCACTAAATACAGCTAACCGTACACATATAATACAATACAATTAAGGAAACAATTACATAAAATGAGTCTTTAAAATGACATAATACGTAAAAAAACTGCGGAAAAGCAATACGGCAGACTGGATAGATCAGTGCCTAATGCATTTTTGGCTCCACTCAATGTCGTTATCTCCCTTGGCATTCTGGGAATATTGATTGCCATTAATAGGATTCCACCATCAGGATGACCTACATTGAACTTCCAAGTCTTCTGCTTCAAGGTCATCTTATACATTACATTTCTTTATGTTTTTAGAAAGAATGTTTATATTCTTTTCATATGATCAAAGTTGTAAATGATCCAAGACACATAGAGATACAATGGTGTTGATATTTGATTTCAACTAGACAAAGATTTGTATGTGTATACGTTCTATAAGAATAGAATTCCTCAATGTCTACATACAATCAACATTAAACCAAAGCCAGGACTCTCTTCAACCATGTCTGCCTAGCAATAAAACATGTTTTGTGTTTGACAGTTGAACTTCTCCTCCGAGAAACCGGAAGTAGGCCTGGGGGTTTTACTAGATGCATCGCAGGGGCGGCTTTATGTGTCTGACTGATGTCATTAAATGACGCCTGCACCATTCCCCCCATTTACCACAACCCCTTGCATGCCTGGTGGAACGATAACATCTACTTCATTACTAGCTTTCTACAAGTGAAGACATTGACCTATAACCTGGGACTGGTTTACAATACAAACTTATGTTTTACGTGTGTCTGTTGTCTACAATTGTTTGTATTCCCTCAATGTATTTTGTTCTGTCAGAGCTAAAAAAAAAACCTTTTCTGCACACCTGCACTGTTGCAGGCAACATTCAAAATTACCTGCACCAGACAAGTTTTACCTGCACTGCAGTTTCTTTGTCTTTCAGTTCATCCAAAAATATGGAATGTTTTGAAAAATTGCTCTCAGTAACACCATTTTTAATTTTACTCAGCTCTCTGCTGTCTTCAATGATGCTGCTTTGAAGAATGAAAGGCAGTTTTTGACCACTTCTGACCACACGTCCACCTACATGAAGTGTCTGCTTGGTTTTGTCATGGCCCAGCTGTGCAGGTTAGGTGCAGGTACGAGGTAGACATCAGAAATACCTGCACAGCTCCAATTTTACCTGCACTAACCTGCATATGCAGGTGGGATTTCCAGCCCTGGTTCTGGCCATCCTGCCCTGCTACATGTATCTCTGTTTCTAGTAACAGACCTATAACCACTGGTAACACCAACCAATTTACTTCTAATAGAAACCCAAACAGTTCCATAAAGCCTTGCCAGCCTGTCTTGCCCAAAAAGGTGGAGTAGCGGCAGACCCAGGACTGGAAGAGACATGCTAGAGGGTCCCATTAACCACATTTGACTCCCGTAATGTGTGCTGTTCTGTCTAAGTCTGCCAGCCTCAGGTCTCTCCAGGATAATGGACCAGGATGGTGCCAAGTGTACTCCACAGCTGCGCCCCACACTCACACCCATCATTCCACCACGCAATCAAACCGTAAACTATCGCAATAAAACAGGATACACTGGACGCCCCAGACATTGATATGAGTCCTTTGCTACGTAACAAGTGGGTATAGATTATGATGTATTGAATACATGTAATTCACTTTGAAAAGGGAGTTCTATACCCTTGGTGAGGCAGTGGGTTGTTAATCCACTGTGTCTAGGCTAGGGCACCGTATTGGAAGGTGGAGCCCATCCCTCTCCTTCCACCGCCTTTTACCTCCCCAACCGAAGTCAGGTACCCAATTCACACGGAAGCAATAGGTGAAATAGACATGTTGAGTTTCTAAATTATATAAATGATAAAGCAAAATTTTAGAAAGAATCTTATCTTTTTTCACATCCCCTCCTTTTTATGGAAATGTAGGGTAGCCGAGAAATGACAGTCAGAGATGAGGTCTGTACACACTGAGATAGCACGTCGGCAGAACGTACTGCGCCTGCGCAAAATCTGGATTTTCGCTGGATTTTTGGTCAACGTTGCATCAGAATTTTGCCTGTTGCAGACCATATCTTTTTCTACACAACATTTGAAAACTACAGACGGGATGTCACCCTTATATACGCGAATTCAACCTTATATGAGACGTTCTGCCGAAGTGCTATGCATAATACATTACGGGTTTCGCGCAGGCGCAGTACGTTCTGCCGACGTGCTCACTGAGATACAACTCAAGACTGGCTCCGACCATGAGGCCCAATGTGTATTTACCAGACTACTTTTTTGTGGAGAACGCTCCAAAGTTTAGTACAGCAAACACTATTGCAGTTTTTCGTTCGATTCATATGGTTTATCTGCAAGTCAATTCATAAAGCTGGTTGACCTCTTCTGCAAATAAATCAATTGATTAAAAAAATGGCAGAACCACATTATCACCGGATTAATGCACCCATTGATTCCATTAACTTGCAAAGCCACGGCATGTGATCAAAACAAGAGCCCATCTTTTGTATGGCCTTGTGGTTGATTGCAGCCGGATCGATACATTTTCATTAACAGTGTAGACAAACTCATTTGTAACTGCCATGTCCTGGGAGCCTGGTTTCACTGTCAGGTGGGGGTGCTTAATGGAGAAGGAGGGGCAGCTACTACAGGGGGAGGGGAACTTCTTCAAATTGTGTTACCCACAGGTGTTTTTGAACTGTACGCTTCAAGAGCAGTTGAATCAAAATAAGACCCTATTTACACATGGGCAAAAACCTGATGGTACGGAAACTGCATACGCATGCGAACGTACGAAAACTGCGTAAGTCAAACTTTTCCTGCGTATACATGTAAGTCGGCCTGCTTTGAAGAACACACATTCAGATCGTACGTTACCTCAAAGGCTGGAATACGAACTGAATATACATGTACGCCAAAGCAGGCCGTTTTACACACAAGAAAAATTCGAGGTACGTGGTTTTCGTACGCTCGTGCGTACGCAGTTTTCATACGCTCATGTGCGTACATAGTTTTCGTACACCAGTGCTTTGCCCGTGAGTGTAAATCAGGTCTTTATCAAAGTGCATGCTTCAAGAGCAGCTGAATCAAAATAAGTCACGGGTCTATAAAACACACCCTTTAGGGATAGTCAATAGAACTATTAGAAGTTTAGGATAGGGGTGACAGGGCAGAACCAATGCATATCCCTTTAGGATTGACAAGGTGCCACGAGGTCTCTGGTTGTGATTTATATCCAGTGTTTCAGCTAAATCTCTTTTGGGGCCAAAACAAATAAGTCTATATCTTCAGTCACACTGAAGCCAAATGCTTGAGACAATGCTTAATGCCTTTTCAATAGATGATAGTGCCATGCAGCTTCGCTAAGTCTTCATTTTCAGCCAAAACGTCCCTCTCTAAACCTGAAAACAAATACATGCACCTCTCATCACTGTTCCTCAGTTAATAATTCCCCTGGAAACCCAAGATCAGGGCTGGAAATCCCACCTGCATATGCAGGTTAGTGCCAGTAAAATTAGAGCTGTGCAAGTATTTCTGATGTCTACCTGCACCTAACCTGAACTGGACCATGTACTGGGTTTATATATACATGTTGGTGTATGTGGATTTTTGTTTGCTGCATTGACTGTAACGTTACCACTTATGAAGTACGTATAAAAGAAATAATGTCAATGGTTTCTGAACAGTTTTTAGTATGATCCATACTTCCTAAATTCTGAATGGTACAGGTAAAATTTGTCTGGTGCAGGTAATTGTCAATGTTACATACATGTACACCAGTGCAGGTATGCAAAAAAAGTACTTCAACTAGTTCAAGCCCTACAGATATACGACTGCCACAACAAGTACCCACTCGAACCAGCACGACTTGCATGTTATTTGTTGCTTTAATAAGTTACAAATTGCCCAGCACACAACCATAGACACCTAATGATGAGTAACGCTATCACGGCTGCTGCACAGGAAATTAAAGCAGTACCTCAAGAACACATCCATTTCTCCTCCTACTGATGAGAACATCAGTCCAAGCACCTTGCGTTACCTTTGAGTACGACATAAGTCTTCCCCACCGCGTCTTATCACGCCATCCTCACGTGAGAAGGATGCGCCAATTATACGTCATTTCCCATCAACCCACTTGTAAACGTCTCTCTACGCAACTCCGCCCATGTATAACCGTACCTCACAAGATGAAACACCGGCAACAACTGAGGTCTTCCCGAACAGATTGATAGGAAAACAGAACAATACAAGAAGTTAACTTTTGACATTAGGCCACACCGATTTCATTTGTTGGTTCTTGGATTTTTTTAGAAAATATATGAAGCGATATATAGGGCACAAAAAAAAACATGCCTAGGCCTAGCTAGGCCTAGGCATGTTTGTTTTTTGTGCCCTATCACTACCAACTTCATTTAGGGTTAAATATATAGCCACAAATGCTACGATAGGAGTCATGAAGTCAACATACCAGGCTGGTTTGTATCTCCAAACAATGAATTTTAAACTTTCCTCAACAGTTGGGGCCAAAATATAAGCATTTTGAATTGCAAGCTTTCTTTTTTTTTTTTTTGCAAATCAGAAAAAAATTAAGAGGACAAATCCGAGAAGCAAAGATTGAATATTGGTGTGGCCTTACATAAGAGTTTGCCTTTATACAATGTTTTTTAACTTAATGTACAGTACCTTTTCACAAGAACGTGTACCACATACATGTAGATGTAGAAATGCACCTTTTTTTCTAAAGGCATTGCTATTGAGCGTTGTGCCATACAGTCAAACCTGCCCATGCGACCACCTTGTCAAGACGACCTACTGGCCAAATAGACCGGTTTTCCCCGGTCCCGAAAATATTTTCCCATAGGCACAAGCATTAAGCGCTCTGCCCAAATAGACCACCTGCCTGACGCGACCGCGGCCAGCTCGAGTCGGGACCACGCGCTACTAAAACCTTCCCATGACGACCGCATCATCACGAAAACTTGCGGGGATTATGGAGAGAATCGACCTGTTTACGTTGTCTTTTGTGAGTTTTGTCGGCCGAGCGATTCAAGATGGCGCCGGCCGGGTCACGGGCCGGGTTTTTCTTTTGTCATACCAAATCGCCGGCCACGGAATTTTCGGCAAAACGTCACCATAATTTGGTGGTATACATCGTTATCTTGCAGTTAAAAATTCACACCAAACTTTAATAGTTTAGAATCTCATGAGCGGATTTGTATCATATCGAAGGACCAGACATCGAACGGTTTGATTTCTACTAGGCTATCCAAAGATGAACTTGTAAAATACATTTTCAAAAATAATCGTTCGTGTCCTGGCTTTTATTTCCTGAAATACGGCGCTGAATTTACACCACAATGTGCGATGCAGCGCCGGCTGACGTGCCGGCCTCCGAGGTCATATGAGGTCATATGCAAATATTGCATAACGTGACCGCGATAAGCGCCTCCGATTGGTTGATAATTTCAGCCGGCGGTGTCGGCGCGAGACGACGCGCGTGTAAACAAAATTTTCTTTGTTTAAAAATACGCGCCAAAATGCTGTTTCCGCGAACACAGAACTATTTTCTAGTGAAGAAATGTACAATTCAAAGAATCTTTGGGGAAAATATATATTTCTTTGCGGATTTATGGAGTCTTTTGCGTAATTTTGACGCCCAAATCAACCCGGAAGTTTACGTGCCGAGCCGGCAGGCGCCGGCAGCGTGGGTTTGAATTCACGGTAGTTTTATCGATCAAAACAAGAAATAAAACTCCCGCTAAAGAAAATCCTGTAACATTTCAGATCCCAGCGATTATGTTTTTGATCAAAATATTTGTGGACCCGCACGATGTACCGGCGTTTCAGCCGTATGCTTCCTCAGGAATTCTTGTCGCAAGCGGGACGGCCCGGCGTTCTGGCTTCTGCACACTAAAATTTTTGTCGGGCGGTACGTAACAGCCAGCGTTCATCGTAATTCGGTGTCTCATAAGATTATTTTTTATATCAATTTAACAAGAATACCTTTTAATACCCAACAATAAATGCATATGTGATCAAATTATACGTAACGTCTCTGCCTAGTAAACATAAAACATGAATAAATTATTGCTGTTAGGGGCGCTACCATGGCGCGTAATTACCGACTGCTGGCTTGCCTCCCGATTTTTCTCGGGGAAAAACCTGAATAAAGTGCGCACCCGGACTTTGGCTTTGACCCGAAGCCCCTACTTGAGAGTTGAAATGTCAAAAAAGTGCGTAGAAGAAATACGGTATGCTTCTGTGATAATGATGTAGTGTCTACATGTACATGTACATTGTACATTTGTACTTTGATGCTGAAATAATGGATGTCATGAATGATTGACATGTAAATATATATATACTGTATACATTTTGTACATGTACTTTGATGATGATGATGATGATGTAATAATTGATGTCATGAATGCTGACATGTAACTATACATGCACCTTGATGATGATGATGCGATAATGGTTTATTAAAACACTTAAACTGCCATATCTCGGTGATCTTGCGTCGGTCTGATTTTCTTCAAATAGACCACCTGCTCAAGTAGGCCAAATTTGAGTGGTCCCCTGGGTGGTCTACTTGGCCAGGTTTGACTGTATATATAACTGAAGAAAAACTCATCATCATCTACGTCAGTCTCCTGAACATATTCCATCTCCATGGTGCCTCTCTGGGGCTTCACACCGCCTGACAATACCTCAACCTGATCACAGGACGCACACACCAACCAATGAAACCTCCGCCTCTTGATTTCCCAAGATCCGCTTTTCTCCTTCCCCCTTACATTGGGAGGAATTAGGGGCATATTCTGTGATGCCTCCACTTGTAGGGAATGAAAGGCACGCCTCCCTCTGCTGGTGTTCTTGATCTTGATCTTGATCTTGTACTGCACAACGCCCCTCAGTTGGGGCCAAACGTGCAGGGGGAGTGCGCTGCGCTATTGCTGTCTTAGATGTTGCAGTACAGCCTCCTTGAACTTCTTGGGTTCTGCTGTGTCTGTGATTGCTTGTGGTAGACTGTTCCAGTCTCTCACAGTTTGTGGAAAGTACGAATATTTGTAACAATCCTTGTTGAATGTTAATGGCTTGTAGGCGTTAAAATTAAGGTGACGCGATTGGCGCGGGAGGGGCGATAGCAGAGTTTCGACCGGTATGTGATGTTTTGAAGTGTCGTGCTTTTTGTAAAAGTGTATTTGATTCATGTGAGACATTATCCTCACCTCATCACCTCCAGACTTGTACGGCAAGAAAGCCGTTATTTCTACCCAAGTGCACCACTGAACACAACTAGAGCATGGATTCCAATCATTTCATGGTTTTGTACATATAAATGGAATTACCAGAAAACTTATTTGCATTCCGAAGAAGGCGTCGAAATACATGCTTCATTTAGTTTAGGTTTACTTGATGTCAAAACTTGTATGGTGCTTGCTCTAACAAATACATGTACATGTGTATATGTACATGTCACATTACTTTGATAATCTGACTCAATCAAGTATATGTCTACATGTAGCTTTGGTGTTTTGTTTTACAATAAACAGCAAGTTGCATATTAAAATATGATCATACTTTTTGACATGCAGACCAAAGACCAAATATGGCATCTAAGATAAGAATGAGTATGAAGCATTCAACAGGAGAAAGAAATTTTGAAAGCCAATGTTGTTTTCTGATGTTGTAACTTTGTTATTAAAACAACGAAAACAACAATGAATTAGAAACTTTGTAAGATGTCTAATAAAAGTTGCAGCATGAACCAGCCAGTGAACCCAGCTGTAACCATCTCCCCTACAGCTCCAGACAACAGACACAGTAAGCACCTGGGGTTGATTGGCACCCAGATAAGATCCATCTCATCAAGAGGAAAACCTGACATTTGTCGGCGCTACAGGTGCTTGACTATCATACCCTTCTCTGGAGCCTCCTATAATTGATGGCGATCCCTTTATTACTTTTAGTCTTTATGGGAAGTTCAATCCTCGGAGCAGCTGAGTACGCAGTACTACAGGGAAGCAATAAACCATGGAGCCGTGGACAGGCTTTCTATCATCACCTCTCTGTGCAACAGGTGATGAAACGGGCTGCACTATCCCTCCCGCTGCAACCTCTATTACTGCGTGGACTTGGGAAGAAATACACAGGAAGACTAGAAAAACTTTGTTCAACTCTATGGAACTATGGAGGCCAAGCAATGACATGGAGGAGGACAGTCGAACGGGACATTGCAGAGATTGCGTCGAGTCAATTAGAATGACTATTATTTGTGAAATGAAAGTTTGGATGTTGATACTGATAAGTTATGAATCAAGATAATGTTTGAATTTTGTATGGACTTGTATTTATATTGTAACTGATTATTGTAACTGAACCAAAGCATTTGTAAAAGACCCCTGACCTACCTCCCCTTGAACTCTTGAAAAGCGGCCTAGGCCGAAGAGTGGTACCACACTGTACATTTTAAGGTTAAATAAAGGTTGAGAGATTGGTTGTGGATGGGAGGGGGCACAACGGGCAGCAACAAACAAAAAACGGTGGAGGACAATGATGCCTGCCTCAGTACCAAGCCCTGATGTGCGGAGAAGAAGACGAAGAAGATGGAATTATGGCATGGGGAAAAACAGTTATGAGATACCTAGTAGTAGTAGAGGAGCTAGCTTTTCTTGGGAGGGAGCGAGAAGGCAAGCACTGGACAGAAGAGAGTGGAAACCAGTGGTGGCCCGCATCGTTGACAGATGAGAGCAGTGATGATGATGATGATGATGATGATAATGGAACTCCAAGTTCCGGGCAATAAACATGCACATGACGCAAAGAGGCAATGTGTGAAAGATTGCATATTATGTGCCAAGATTTCTATCTATACTGTAATGATAAGGCTATATGTATGTCTGATATCTAACTCTCGTACAATGTTGGGGGCGGCTTGGGACATGTGACGTACTCAGAACTGATGTGATATACCATAATCCTTTTATCAGTTGGACTGGAAAGCAAGGAGCAACACACTGACTATAGGTTTACATACTTCTCAAATTATTTAATATCTACAAGGTGTCAAGGTTGCCTTGTGGTTAGGGTTGTTGACTCAGAATCTGAAAGTTCTGGGTTTGAATCCCTAACAGGCCCCCCGTGTTGTGCCCTTGGGAAAGGCACTTTGAATTTCCTCACTCAACTCAGGCGAAAATGAGTTCCTAGCAGTATAACATGGAATAACATCACTATCTAGATGTACCTATAAAGAAACATGGTATAATTCAACAACCTTTATTACTAGCTCTTCTAAGAGAGGCAATTTATGTCCAAAACAAATACCAGCTACTTCCCTCAGGCTCACAGTCTTGCTTCTCGTGACACTAACAAAATTGATGGGTACTCCGATTTTATTACCTGTTTCAGTCAGATATGAAAGTCTTACAACTTCTACATGCTGGTGGCAAGACACTGGCAATTCTAATAAATTTATACTGCTTTAACATACTGTTTTCACAGCAAGATAAAAGGGATTACTCCACCATAATGCGATTACACTAAATATAGAGGACATAGGACAGCGAGGGGGCCGATATAAAAAGATCAAGCAACGCAATTTAAAAGCATCCTGACAGTAGAGCAGATGAAGACATGCACGCTCTGATTCTCCGGTACGTGAGATCACTTCTAACATCAAAATGTATTCATAATTGATGGATGTTCCTTCAGCGGTCTTCGAGAAGCACGGCGCTAATTCCGAGAGTGATTAAATATAGAATAGCAGGACTGCGGGAAGAGCTATGTGGAATGGAGTGTAGGGAAGCTTATCATGTATTCATCATAAGACATGGTGCTGTTTTCGTCACGGGGGTGAATTCATCATCCTGGTACTCCCCATGCAGAACTATTCATCAAGCCGGTAAAGTGTAAAATGTTATTTCAGCATATATGTTCCAACCATAGATCATTTCTAACAAGTTCTCTCGCTTCCCGTGTATGCGGTTGGCTGAGTTTCAAACTGCCATTCTTACGTCCGAAAATAATTTCATCAAGTTGGTAGGCCATAGGATATTGGGATTTTCTTTTTACACAACCAGTCGTGTCTCTCACCATACCGGAATAGTCTCTCACCTGCTTATGTTTGGATGCCTGTCAGACATCTTCCTCAGAGCTTCTGACTGGAGTACTGCTTCTCACCTACTTTGGCTACATATAGCAGCGAGAAGCAGTACTCCAGTCAGAAGCTCTGAGGAAGGTGTCTGATAGCCATCGAAACGTAAGCAAGGTGAGAGAATCTCTGTTTGTGTACAAAAAAATCCCAATATCATAGTACCATTCTTACATTCTTTTAAAGTGCATTATGATTGCACAGCAATCGTAACACTTGTTTCAACTAATCTCCAAGCAGATCCTACGGTGGCAAAAAACAATATCCAATTGGCCAGAGGAGATCTATACCCAGAGTAGTGTCATTCAGCCTCGGTGGCTGAATGACACTACTCTGGGTATAGATATCCTCTAGCCAATGGATACTGTTCTTTGCCACCGTAGGATCTGCTTGGAGATTAGTTTCAACCCCACCTGCTACAATGCACGAATTCATACTGTAACAGTTTTCCCACCCCTCAAAAGCCCCTACAAAACCCTGAACAACACAGCCAAATCCTTGATTTAAATCTAGGCTTTACAAGACATACTCACAACAGTGTCTCTGAAAGCTGCAGACAGAACTTACATGTAGTATGTACACACACACACACAAAGGCAGACAAGGGATGTTTGAGCACTTACCAGACACTACATGCCGTCTGCTAGTGAAGCATGACTGTTTCCCCAGTCTGGCATGGTGACCTCTTCATCGCAGGAACTCGGGCTGGGAAATAACAGAAAGAGACGTGAACACGCAGACAGGACAAACTGTTTTCTTCAGGAGTGAGTGATAGCAGTGTTTGTAAACAAAGGACATGTTGAAAGAAGCGCCCGAAATATGCTACTCTCCAAATACCAGAAACTTCTGTGTACACAAGGAATAACACGAAAGAATATTTCGACTGCATCGTCTTTGTTATGATATTTTCATTGTTTGGAAATTGACGACCATTTATGGGAGGTTGTTTGCTTATGGTGATAAGAGAAGGAATTCCGGAGGAATATTCCGAAGTTTCCGAGTTTTCCGAATTCCGACGGGAAATTTCCGAAGGTTCAGATGTTCCAGAGGGTTAAGGTTCGGTGACCCTTGACCTTCAAGTACAAACATGACCTACAGAGGAATTGCTGAGGTCGTCATAATGTGGCTAAATTGTACCACCTTTATCTGTAATTTTAGACACTTTCACAGTTTCAGTTTTTTCTACCTCACTGGTTTTTGCCAAACCAATGGTAGGAAATGAACAAAATATAGTAAAAGATGGCTACCCGACAAGTATTAAGATATCTGCTCAGGTGTAAACAAACCTTGCTAGCCAGGTATAAACATACCAGCTACGGTGAGTACACAACAATACGGCAGACGTAACAACAATGTTTCCATGCTGCATATTGGAAGACCACACTTCATGAATATCCTCACTCAATATGATAGGGTTGATTCAACTAATAAAAATGGCCAAAGTGTCATCTCTATCTTACATTTAGCACCTTTAAAGCAGAAACCCTCCACTCCCCTACATAGCTAATAGGCCCACGGTAACTCAATCCTTTTGCGAAATTGTTGCACAAATATCAGTATGGTATACTCTGGGATTCTTTGCACATGATATCTACAACTGGGAGCCAATTAGCAGGCACTGTTTATATCTACACATACATGGACGGGATACATAGTCCAGGCATAGTGCCCAGTTATAATGTACAGTATAGACAACATCACTGTAGTAATTGCATTATGCCAAGTGGAAGAATATCAGCTGGTCTTTCTTGCTGGGGCAAAAAATATGAGCATTTGGAGTCAAGTTTTAACCTGAAGATATTTACGTCGATGAAGGTTAGACATCAAGGTAATGAGATAGTATACATAGGAAAACAGTTACTCGAGCAACTGGATAGATTTCGAAAACTGTCACAATTGTTTCAAGTAGCATCCACTACTTTTCATTAGTGACTAACGGAATCTGTAGTTGAAGGTATTTATCCAAGAACTATGTACTCCATATGTTTATCTATTTTTTTACTTTCTTTTGCAAATCAGAAAAAAATGATACAGGTGAATCTGAGAACCAATTTATTGATTAAGTTGGTGTGGCCCAGGTGACATCTACCTGTAGTACCTTTTTTTCCCCATGGACTTGTCCATGTCGCTGTCAGTACTGGATCCTTTTGACTGATTCTAGCTGCTGACAAACTGGGCCAAGGCCAAGTCAGGAGAAAATTGGAAGGCCCAACATCCTTGCAAGTCAAGAAAATTGATCTCCTTCAAGGGAAGAAAACTTAATCCTCTTGAGGGCGCTGGAACTGTCTCAACTGACTGAAGTCATCATCACCATACAACCACAAAAACTTCACAGGAACAACGTCATCAATATTTCATAAGTCAATTTGAAGGATGCCATTGAGCATTGGACATGCCGTATAGGAAAACTAGAATCAAAGGAAATTAACCCAAACGTATTGATTGACCTTGCGCCATTACAGTTTGGTTTTCCCTAGTCTATAATTTAACAGTTCGGTCAGCATAAAAGGAGTTTTGAAAGTCAAGGCAAAGAGCCAAAATGCACAGTTAGCAAGAAGCCTATGAATAAATACTATCAACTAGAGGTCAACGATCTCATGCCTTCGTCAAAAGATGTTATCGTTATATAACTTAAGAAGGTAGAAGTGATATCATATTAGTCCCCCTAAATATGGAAGTTGGATTGTGAAAATTACCCCTGCCGATGCAGTCTGCAATCGTGCACTGGGCAAGGGAAAAAACATCTGTGCAGGCTGTAAGGCAACACCGCCTGCAGCTACATGGACTATCCCCTCTGGGACTTTCTCCCTCTGGGACAGCTTGTAGCCCATGTGTCACAATGAAGGTAGAGTATCATGGAAGCCCTATCATGGAAGGAAACTGAATTATATAATTGCTTCATTAATTATGCAAATTAATCATCATTTGCATACTGGTCATCTAATTATGTCAAGCATCACTTACCCTACCTATGCCCCAAATATCAGGATGATCCGTCGACCGGTTATTGTGTTATCCTACTTTAAACATTTTCATACAAATGCTCCTGCAGTTCCAGAGCAAGCCGCTAGGGGGCCCAAACTTATGTCACTTCTTCCCGAGCACAAGACCTATCTACCATCCAAAAATCATGACCCTAGCTCCTCCAGATCAGCATAATTCAAAACCGGAAGTACCGCTGCAGTACCATAACGAGCTGCCAGGGGGGCCCATATTCCTATCACTTCTAGGTCTCATCAAGACCTACCCACCTACCAAATATGAAGACAATCCATTAAAGCCTTCTCGAGTTATACTGTTGACAGACTCACGCACACACGCACGCCCATGAAAACATACCCTTCTTGACGAAGGCAATAAGACTTGTCAGTAAGGGGGGGGTGAAATTGGAAAGTTATTTGAAAACTTTGGCAAAAATCAAAGATATCGGTAAAAATTATAGTGACAGAAGAAAAAATTCCAGAACATTTTACGACATTGGTATGAATATTCCACTAGCTACATGTACACAGGTTATGAAATCACATTTTAGGTGATTCGATACACATGGAACATTCTATTAGCAGATATATAACTCAATTTCTTGCTTCCTTGATTTTAATCCAGTGAAGTAAAACTTCACACATCCTTCCAGACTGTTAGACAGACCTCTCTGAGGACAAAATGTTTCCATACCCCCACGTAATGGAAAAATGTGGAAACTTCACAGTCTTTATGTGTGCGTGTAAATGACTTATTGATCCGGAGATAGGTACCATAACTTTCTCACCACATGGACAGCTAACCTTTTGAACTTGTGCTTCAAGTCATTACCAGATATTCTCATTTGGTCAACAACATTATACATAACCCTATAATGTCCAATATGTGTAGAGACTCTAGAGAGTTCTTTCACTGATGTTGAATGTCTACACAAATAAAAAACTTGCATTCTAGATGAGAAAATCTGTCTGATATTGACATTTACTGCCATTTCTTAGCACATTTTCGTCATTATTTCATACTTAAAACTTTCTAAATAGCCCCAAAACAAGCTACGTGAGGAGTCCCTTTATTTTTTTGTATCACCAGCCTATGTTATGAAACAAGCAACCATTTTCCATCAGTTACATCACATTTTTGTCTCACAGATATCAGTATGCTATTGGATAGGGTTGATTCAACTCACTACATTAAAAAAATGACCAGCAAAATTGGCTTTGGAAATCCAGTTTTACTGCCTTGAAATCGCTTCGGGTGCCTTTGAGAATAAGACCTGCCGTGAATCAGTATTAGAGTAAAAGTTGAAAGTCGCCGCTGGTTAAACTCATTCCTGAATCAAAATTACTGGTAAACTGTCCTGGTAAGGAAAATAACATGTGGCACCATCGGCAACAATTCATGCACATATACAGTCATGTATAGAGCTGCCCTGCAGCCATTTCTGATATCCACAATACAGGAATTGAGGTCACGTGTAGTTGACCTCTGCTGGCGAGGTTCAGATTTCTGGCTTAGTCTGTGACATTTGTACATGGGTTCTCAAAGTCGGAGAAAATGGCGGCCTCTTGTGGGGTCAGTTGGATCAGGACGATCTCCTGCCTGACATTTCAGTCCAATTTGCCAGGCTTTCATTCACGCTGCCTATTGTGGCCAACTGCATATTCACATCGAAGGCCATCCTATAATTTTGATGCCATAGGAATTTATTCAAGCAGGCTGTGGCAGAACCAAAGGCCGACAACACCCTCTTCTGTGACAGACAGCTGAATTTTGTACAGCACATACACGACTATCCAAGGAATGCATTGAGTTTGCAATCTTACAATGATTGCATAACGTTTGCGACCAGGCCCTTATTAGGATAAGGACAGTTTGAATTATTACTGTATGTACCTTCTCACACATGATGTTCAGGATCTACTTTACTTTATTCTGAATCTTGGACAGTCCGAAGGACTTTTGATTTCCTACAAGCTGTTAGAAAATCCATCTTGAGCACCACAAAGTTCAATCCTATAATAAAACGCCTCAAGAATGACACAAGGAGTACATGTAACCGAGAAATTAATTTCTTCTAGACGGTTTTGATGGCCTTAATCACACAAGTGTCACCCTGGTGGCAAATGTTGCCCATTACCTGCCCCGGCCATTAGATGGAATTAGATAGCTGACAATGATCCTCCCATCCGTACATATAAAGAGGCCTCTGACTGGTAGTTAGTGTAATCAGGTGGTTTTCTAATTCTACAGGCACACATCAAGAGGAAAATAACTCCAGCCTTGGGTCTATTAAAAGATTAACCAAATTGTAATGGACTTTTCTGACTGAAAATTTAAGCATTGAGATTGGCAACCTAGTTTCAGGATAGTACAGTATATATGTATGATACAGCTATATTATTAAGACATGGGAACAATGAAACAACGTACAAAAGAATTAACCGTTTTTTTAGTTCTTTTTTTTAAACATTTTTTAATACGTTGTTTCTTTGTTTCCATGTCTTTGTTACCTGCAACTAGCCCTAGGGCAATTAACTTATTATTATGTTTCCTAATTTTTGTCTTGAATGTTTTACCTTTAATTATGTGATGGTCCCTTGTAATACATGTAAATCCTGGAAGCCAATTTTAAGGCCCTAATACATGTATGTTGCCATTGCAACACTGCACACAAAATGCAAAAGAAAGCTTTAGGTAACCCAGAGGTGTCATACTGAATTATGACCAGGGGCCTAAGGTGTCTTGACCAGGGCATCATCATGCAATCCCTCATGTACCTAGGGGTTCTCTGAGGCCATTTCACACTGCATCAATTGGCAAGCAGTAATGGAACTTCTGTGTTCCCATGGCAACAGACAGTGGTAACATATGGTGCTGGAATAATGATGGACCATTATTCTTACTCTAATCCATCTATCCTGGGCACTAAACTCAAAGCTGTGATCGCCATGGCGATGGCCGTCGTCACGGCGATGAAACAGCTGCAGCGATGATACCACGTCTCATGGCTCCCCGGTGTCACATTTCGGCGCTACAAATTATCGGGAGGAACGTTATCCAGATGAAATTGAAAGCGGCCATAAACACCTTTACAGGAAAGTAATACTGTGACAGGTTGGGGGCCGGGGATGGATGGAGAGTTTTACCCAGTTTTGGGGACAGTCGTTTTCTAAACAATTACCCTGTCCCATTAATGTATTTGCATGATACTACCCACTACCTACCAGATAAAATTTAGCCTGGGTGTCGTCCTGTTTAGTTTACTGTGGGTCCCATACTCACTCCCTCACAAGTATGGGAGCCCTAGTCAACTGAATGGATCAGCAAACAGGCTAGATAATACTAGTATTACAGAACTGTCTGAAAAATATTTAATATTTCATATAGAAAAAGGAAGGTAACTACACTTCCATACTAAACCACTGTACCATACTCTTTACAAAAGGGAGGCATGGCAAATATAGATTGAAGTAACACTGCTTCTTTTTACTTTCGATTCCTATCAAAATTCAGTAGTTTCTTCAAACAAGGACATTATCCTTGCTTCAAATGATGAGGCACTTTTGAAGCATCCACCGTATTGGAATGCTAGCTACAAAGTTGCCTTTATACAAAATAACATAAGCACATCAGGCTGACATTTAACAGCTGTCTACAGAGGTCAGAAATTTGAAACATTTCAAGCAAAACACAATTAGTCTGTAGATGCCCCTCCCCACGGACTGAAAGTCTACACCTTCCGACATATCATAATACAGCAGGCCTGATCAAAATAGATGGACTCATACCGTATTTAAAATATTGAGTAGCAAGTAGGTGAAAAAGATGGAATATTATCATGCAAATACATTAATGGGACAGAGTAATTGTTTAGAAGATTTCTATGAGTATTAAAAAAAATAGCAAGACTATATATTTAGTCTTCAAATCTATATGTATTGTAGGTCATTTCTATTATGTTTTCATAGAATTATTTCCCGCTAGTGAGCTGAAATGGATATTAATTTTTGCACTTTATAGGATGTTACAATTTTTCACATGCCACAAAATAATTTAGGTTTTAACATTGGTTTATTGTTTCCACTAAGATACATACATTGCATTGCTGAATTACGCATAATCAGCAGATACAAGAAATGAATAAAAACTTATATAAACTACTATACATTGCATAATAATTAAAATAATCAGACAATAATCAATATGAAATCTATCATACAATGATTAACTAAGTTAAACGTTGTTCAGAAGCGAAGTAAAGTATGGGATGGGGCTGTTTTTATATCGGTTGGATCTTGCCATCGGAATACAAAGCTGATTATTGTTCTTCAAATTTCTGTTGTGTACATCTTTCCGTAGCGGGGGCAACCAGTTTCTAAACGTCGGTGAATTTAAAAGAGATAAGAGGTTTTGACACAATACTTGTATATGTCATCATCGTGTCTATGTCAAGGCTGTTAGGAAGGATGAAACACGAGCGCACAAAAACAGCGTTTTGAAAATAGATGACCTATATTTCTCTATCGCCCAGACTTTCAGTCTCCTTCTCCTGATCTCTTTCCTAAGGCGTCCTGAAAACCTTCAAGGTGAAAAACACTGCAACTGAACAGCTGACCTGCTACAGGAACCCTCTGACAGCAAAGTCAATGCCTCCTACAGGGATTTCCTCCCCTAATGCACATTCTTGACTTCCAGGGGCCAAGAGGTCTGCCAATTATGCTGACAGCGTTTCCTGACTTTTAAAATGTTTCAATTTTGGCTAAAAGGTTTTCCTGATACCGTTTCTGGGTGGAGACACTGGGGGATGTGCAGCTTTCTTATCTTGGCTTGGTCAGAGGTTCTTATACCAGGAAGTATTCCAGCCATGCTAAATGTCATGAATTGTTTCTTGTTTCCCCCTTTTCCAGCTGTTTTTTCTCAACAATTGTCTGAAATGGCAACTGGGAAAACAAGTTCCTGTGTATTATAGGACATGACAAGTTGGCAAAAACCATGATGTTTAAAAAAATGGGAAAAGAAATAAGATCTTTTCATTTTTCCACTCAAATTCATAGCTGTACTCTGTCAGAGATGTGCAGCTGACACTGCGGCGTTACAATCATCCCCTCAATATCTGTTTGAAGATAAAGTGTTCTGCACTTTCCTTCCCCCAAATAAACAGTTTATCTTGTGGTATATCAGGAAACATGCAGGATGTTGTCACTCAACTTCAGTGTCACCAGTATGTACAAAACAACATGCTTCAGGAAGTATACAAAACTTCAATGAACACTGTCAAAATTGACATTGTTTTTAATCATCATTGTTTTAGCTAAGAAAAACCTGTAGAATTTCTAGAAATGAAAACAAAGGTTTACTGTGGATTCTTATTAGTAATCTGGAATGAAAACAATAATTGGATAGTTGCACGCCTTTCTGCAATAATCACTTTTACTCAAATTTCAACAAACAAAAAAGCTGGCATGATCATTTGTAATTCATAGCTAAATTTCACACAATCCTTCCTAAATCCATTGTTTACAACCAAGTGTGATAAACAAATGTGCTAATCCAATCATCCCCATATGACCTTTCCTCATCATGAATAAACCATCAAGCCATTTCACAGAAACCCCTAGATAGAATCAACAAACAGTCAAGTGCCTAAAAATAGCTCATTGATAAGGGACAGATGCATGAGACATTAACAATATTTTGCACAAAAATTACTGAATATATAATATATATATATATAAATGGAATATGGAATATATATATAAAATTACTGAATATATATATAATATATATATATATATTCCATATTCCATTTTTATATATATATATATATATATATTCAGTAATTTTTGTGCAAAATATTGTTAATGTCTCATGCATCTGTCCCTTATCAATGAGCTACTGTAATAATATATATATATATATATTTGTATTTTGCACAGTTACATTCAAGAGATTGTTTCAAAATTCTATTACTATCTTGAACTATAAGCTACAAAAAGAATATCATTCCATTTTATACTGATGATGATTGGTTATTTAGTCCACAGTACAGGATCAGACCAATTAGAAAGGACGAGACAGGAGGTTAACAAGGTGTAGGGCTTCCCAAGGAGAAGGGTATTCTGTGTGCTTCATGTCACAGGATCTAAACTGATCAGTTAACGAGCTGATTAATGACCTATCCAATGTCAAGTATAGCAAACAGCTGTGCCGCTGTAGCCTCTACCAGGCTTCGGAAAGCGGCTGGAAAGAGTAGAAATTGGCCAAATAGACAGATATACACGCCAGGGGATTGGTCCGGGAGAGAGTACAGTTTGCCGCGTACTCTCTCCCGGACCAATCCCCTGGCGTGTATATCTGTCTATTTGGCCAATTTCTACTCTTTCCAGCCGCTTTCCGAAGCCTGGTAGAGGCTAGTGCCGCTGTGGTAATGTTATCCAGAACCTCTTGCTGTACAGAATTCTACAGCAACATGTGTAATAACATATTGAGGGCATACAAGTCTACAGGGCTCAAAATACATTTTTTCACATACCTGCACTGGAGCAGGTAACATTGAAAATCACCTGCACCAGACAAGTTTTACCTGCACCACTCAGAATGTAGAAAGTATGGATCATACTAAAAACTGTTCAGAAACCACTGCCATTATTTCATATTTCATAGGTGATGACAGTTAATACAGTTAATGAAAATCTACATTATACAATTACATGGGCCAGTGCAGGTTAGGTGCAGGTAGACATCAGAAATACCTGTACTACAGCTCCAATTTTACCTGCATATACAGGTGGTATTTCGAGCCCTGGTACATGTATATGAAAAAAGATTATTTGAATTATTCTGGAGATTTAGTTGAGTGTTTGTTATTCTTGCTGTTGAAGGTTCATTAACTGCAAAATCCTTTTGTCATAGCACCTCACAGGATGCATTTCTAAGTACCATTCACAAATTAAAACCCCATGCAGATCACTTGACTTGATTTTAGAAGTATAAAGGAAGTATAAAGATACCATTACTGTGCATAATATTTTCATTTTTTTATGGTATGTCTGTAAAAGACAGGTCCACACAGCTAGCCAGTTGCCAATATCATAAAGATCACATCCAAAGCACACAGCAAGTAGCAACTTACATATGGGTTTAGATAATAATTTAATCTTCACAGCTTGTATATTTCATACCACCCCAGTTGTAGCCTGGTGAACAGACCGTCCTGGCTCTGCGACCTCTACGGCGCTACAAGTGTGCCCGCCTGCCAAGCATCCTGCCCAGCGCATGCTCGGGGTTTCAATTATTTCTTCGGTACAGCAGCAATTAGAAAAGTCAGCTGGAAAGATCGACTGCCAGAGGAAAGGCCTGTGCCATTACAAACTGGGGTTGATACTCTCCAAAGCCGGCCAGTAGCTTACCCACTGCCGAGTGCTACATTCACATTTCTTAGGGATATGATATAACGGTATGTACTATCATCTGAGATCACTTATAAGATCTTGTGTCTGGCTTGTAATAACATATGGCTTGCAAAATTCTGACTGAATCTTACTGGGCCATCTCTCTAAACACATGCAGCCACAGGGCTCCAGACTAACTTTTTGACTTAAGAGCACTGTGCTCCTAACCCAAAACATTTGGGCGCACCAGCAAAAATCTAGGCGCACCACCAGAAAAAATAATCCTATTGACGTAATTTGCAGGACTTTGCACGAAATGTTGAATACTGTGTTCAGGGTACTACACTGCCCGCAAAGGTAAAATAACACTTGCTGCGATTTGCATGTATAGAGAAATGTAACGTTTTATTTACTTTATTAAACCAAAAAGGTCAAACCTCCTTGATTGAACATGAGAAAATTGTGTGAAATAGAGATACCAAGAAGATACCGTAATTATAAAGCTGCCGAAAAATATTACTCTCATTTCCCAAATAAATTAAACATACCCTCCGGAATAAAAGTACCCCCCAGAAAAACTTCAAAATCTAATAAACATACCCCCCCCCCCAATAAATGTACCCCCTGGAAAATGTCCAAATTGACAACAACGTTCATTTTAAAATGCTCTTACAGGCCATTGAGGTGTATGTCACTTGCAGTCTAATCTATATCTGCTGGACCTAAACCCATGTCATACATTTCACATGCAATTTGAAGAACACATGCAAAATTACTATAAATTATTATTACAGAGTCAGTAGTAAACAACATTTATACAGTTGTATAAAATTAAAAAAAAAAACAGCTATTTTTCAGCCTGGTACAATTTTTATACAGCAATAGCAAAGAAGTAATTAATTTTGGCCAAGAGATAAAATAGCGGCGGAAACGCGGCGCTAGATTTAATTTGTTTCATTATCGGCTCTCTACTGATGTCGGTAATGCTGCAGTTCTCACTAATGTCGCTAGAGGGCGTTGCAGTGAGATCGCAAGAATCCAAGATGGCCGCTGTTGTTTTCGTCTTTTCGTCTCGGCCGATCACTTCAGTTCGCGCGCCTTTTGGATGAAATTTTGCGTTTATAGGCGCATTAAAACAAGTTGACTACGGATGGAACTTCCCTATGAACATTTCTTAATGGAAAATGGGTCATTGTTTACCCCAAAATGTGTAGCTTTACCTGGGTTTGTAAGCCCTTATTTTGAAAAATGATTAAACGTAACTTGATTTTTTCTAGGAGCACCGTGCGCCTGTGATTTCAAATCTAGTCGCATTCTCGAAATTCTGGGCGCATATGCGCCTAAAACAGGCGCAGTCACGAGGGCTGAGCCAACTGTCATTTTAATGATGGTAGTTAGGAGAGATCTAAGTTACAAGTTAGGAGGATTGTGGCTTGAATGTTTTCCTGAGTCAGAGTGGGACATGCTTTATATAGGGTTGGCCATGTTTGACGAAACTTTGTAGGGTTTTGAATTTGACTGAGTGATTCTCGAACTTCAACTAACATGAAGGCCTTACTTAGTGACATGGTTTGTATACATAGATGCAACCTTTCTAACCTCACATCTGTTAGCAGCCTTGTCGATTTGTCAGCTATATTTGATCTTCCATAACTGTAGGATTTGTCCATTATTCATTTCTTGTATGTCCTTGCCCTTCTGTTTCGTATCCATAGAAAAGTAAGCATGAAGTACAGTGGCATTTTATCTTACTGTGTTAGACACAGTTATATTATAGACCACAAAAGTTAACTTTCTAGCAGAACTTAACCAAGGAGCTTCAGGTTGCCAAATAACCTCTGCAACATTTCTCTTCAGCAATATAATTTTTGGCCTTTAACCAACAGTAATTTAAGGCTATTAAGTTGTCGCCGCATGCTGAAAGTTTTATTACCAAGCTCTAACAGTTAATGTGTCGTATATCAAAAGTATGGGAAGTAGTGCTGATCTTTGCTCTATTCTGAATGAAGGGGAAGATTTGGAATAACTGCCTGATTGCCAGCCTTGGCTAAACCTCGCTGCCATGCAGGAGTTCGCGAGTGTGTGAAAGGTAGCTCTGGCTTTATCACGGGGCATTCTAATTGGCTTATTGACCTGTGCCAAGCTTTCAATTTTCAGACTCCCCAGCCTTGAAGAAAGGTCAAGTCATTGACTTGAGCAATGTTACAACTGTGTTTGTGGAATGAGCAGACTCTGGGCATGATTAGGTCAGCCTTGTTTGATGATAACACGTCCAGTGTTTCCAAGGACAAATCGGAAACTCCAGACAGGCTCAGCCAGATGGTATGATGGGAATGTTCCAAGAAAGAAGGTACCGAGAAAAGTTACCGTAAATTGATTTAAATTTGCCCGGGGCTTAATTTTGCATTAGGAGAGGAAAAGATGCTCTCTAAGCAGAGGTTTAGGCTTAAATTAGTTTTGACATATATGTTTTTAGGCGTTTTCATCAGGCTTTCTTTTTTCACCAGCCAAACTTCGGGTGCCATATTTGGATACTGCCCTGCCAATTTGATACTGTCTTGCAGCCACAAAAAGATCTGCTTGGAAATTAATTACGAAAAGAGGCATTCATGGCATTTTATGTTCACAGTTACCATAGTAATGCAATGCAAATATATGGAATCAAGAGACATATTCTTCAAAAAAATCTTAGCAAAGAAGTGTTTTCTTCTAAATTGTGCAGAGGTCTGGCCGTCCCAGCAAGCTACCTTGTAATTATTCACCACATCAAAGGCCCGGGTCTAGTGAAGTCTGACAGGTAAGTACAGCCTGGAGCAACACCTGAGTAAGGCTACAAGCTTAGGGTATCAATTAGACAAAGTACCGAGTCATCAAATACCTGGCGGGAATGAAGCAAACAAGACAGCTAGGAAAAACATCGGATTCTGTCTGTATCTGTATCTGTATAGCTGGTATAACCACCCCTCTGTATAACACACCAGCTTCAAGATCTGTATCTATATAGCCGGTATAACCACCCCTCTGTGCAACACACCAGCTTCACAGGCACGTGGTGTGGTGGCAGCTGGCTATATTACACTGAACGACTTCTTATACCTAGCCTTTGCACATCTAACTCTAAACATTGTTTAAAGCTATAGTCTATAGTGATGATGCCCCTACTGTATTTAGTGGCAGTGAGTTCCACTCTACGATAGTTCTAGGAAAAAACAAGTTTTTCAACACCTCAATCCTTGGTTGATAACTCTGGTACTCGAAGGCAAAATCCATTCTAAAATGTAGGCACTAAAATTTTCAGACATGTAGCAAATAACAAGATCATCGTAGCAGAAGTTCACATGTATCAGTGACTGCCATTAATATAATTGGAGCTGAAAGTAACTTTGTTTTGTGAAATCCAGGTAATTTGAAATGATTTATAACCCATTACGCTGAACCCCTTACGCAAAGACGTGGATTATACTCGAGAGTGAGTGGAATACAAATGAGATATCCTGTCTCATACATCATCACAGTTCATTTATGTACACTTTGTTCTTCAAGGAAAGGGATCCTGAAGAGACACACCTTCTGCAATTATTAATCTTTTGCACTTAAAATTCAAAATGTAGGTAGTACCAGTCAATACACAAATGAAAATCCTAACTGTGTATATGAACGCAGTACATGGACCAGTGCAATTTAGGTGCAGGTCGACATCAGAAATACCTTATCTTGAAAGTTCATCTGTGTTGGTAGAAGTCACTATGAGCGAGTTTAAACTGTAATTTCCAACACAAGGAATTGGACTTACCCAAATTTTCAGAAATACCTGCATAGCTCCAATTTTACCTGCACTAAAGGTGCATATGCAGGTGGTATTTTGAGCACTGAAGGGTCACCTTTCCAGTGTACGAAATACTTTTTTGAGCCAGGTTGCCCAGTGGCAACCAAGGATGAAAGCTAGGTTGCCCATCAAAATTCCAGGTTGCCCCGAATTTAAATTCTTCTACATTATGATTAACTTTGTTAGAATGCAATGTGTATTCATACATTTCTGACACTGAGTTGTTTCCCCTTACCTGAAGTGATGAGCTCTTCCATGGGAACTTCTCAATGAACAGTACCCAATGGAAGAAAGGGGCATCCTTACCACAAAATTTAGGTAGGGCACTCAGCTACCTGGGTGTAGAAATAGGTTGCACCAACCAAGCAAAATATGGTTGCAGGGTGCAACTGGGCAACCTAGTATTTCGCACGCTGCCTTTCTGACTAAAACAAGGTTAATTCTCCATAATCAATGACAACCACCCACTCCTCTTTCACACTTTCCCAGTTACAAGACACCGCACCTGTAATTTGCACCACACTAATATGGAGACAAAACACAATTAGAGAAAGACTGGTACGGAAAAAAGCAATATAAGTCTCAATTACTCTGCAAAGGAAACAATGTTGTTGATACTCCATCAAATTCAGCGCAATATTTTTCTTTGATAATTCAGTGACATGCAAATACATGAAGCTACAACAATTCCCAGCTACCTTCTTAATCGTATACAGATATTAACAAATACACGTGGACAATTTCAGATTGAAGACAAGTACAAGTACTTTACAGCCAAGCATTCCAATCTCTTTAAGTCATCCTTTACATACTCAACCATTTGTCATGTATAACATATACACAATACACAACAATGTACTTCTATACTGTACAACAAAGCCCCAATATGTACGCTTCAAGTAGGTCAATCTATCAATCAATACAACATAAACAAACCTGCATTCCAGTAGGCTTGCAAACCAATCTTTTATCATAAAGCCAAAGATTTTGAGTCCACATTCTTTTTCTATACAGTCCTGTACGGTTCCTTTTGGTACCTTTAAAAACTCAGGAAAAACAAGCTGCCAGGGGGCCCAAAATCTAATCATTTCGAGATCTCATCAAGACCTACCCACCTACCAAGTTTCATGACAATCCATCAATATATATAGCTTTGTACGTTTTCATGCTAAAGAGCAATTATTATTACACCCACATACACACACACATATGCACATTAACGCTACCAAAAACAAGCGAAGGTAAAAAGGCCTCCCCCTCACATTCTTGTGCCTTCTCTGTTGCCTACAGGTGTAGGGGGCAGGGGGAACAATAGTGCATGGGTGTAAACAGGGTGTCGGATTTATAAGGTGGGCTGAGTCAGCTGGGAATGGCATTGATATGCCAGATCTGATTCCTGTCTGTCAGTGTGTGTATGCAGGGCTCGAAATACTGGGTGCATATGCACCTTAGTGCAGGTAGAATTGGGGCTATGCAGGTATTTTTGATGTCTACCTACGCTGGTACATGTACTGGGTTTATAGATACATGTAGGTGTATGCAAGTTTTTATTTGCTGCATTGACTGTTTTTATTTGCTGCATTGACTGTTACCAACTATGAAGTATAAAAGAAATAATGGCAATGTTTTCTGAACAGTTTTTAGTATGATCCATACTTCTCAAAGTCTAAGTGGCACAGGTTAAGTGTGTCTGGTACAGGCAATTTTCAGTGTTACCTGCACAAGTGCAGGTATCCAGAAAGAAGGATTTCGAGCCCTGGTACATGTATGTGTGAACCTACCAGGTGTCCAGTATCCAACCTACCGCCGGGATTTGAAATTGTGTAAACTGTTATTCAGGAGTCATCCTCAAATCTTATAATGAGGATGTAGTCAGGAATGGGGGTGGAGGTGGAGTAGCTACCTGGCTATCAGTTACATGGGCTTGTTCACATAGGACTTCAGCATCCATATGTCATAAGGCAGATCTATTGTGCTTTTGGAAATGAGAGGTTTTGCCCCAAAGCCAGGGCCATCCACACCCTGTTACAAGTCACAGCCAAGGTTACAGACAAAAGTGACGTTGTACCCACAGTCAACGACACCGGGCCCCACCCAATAAACAATAACGTTTGCATGATCCCTGCTAAACATTTGTACAGACACAAGAGAAGACCCTGCCTTGTTTGTAAACCACCCATTAGCTGGGCACAAAGTTTACATACTTCCCTAAATCCCCATCTTTGGTAATGACGACAGTTAGGAGGCACGTTTTCAAACGCCAATGCACCAAACATGGGTACCGGTACATACATGTACTGTTAGTGCTGGTGTCTTATAGAAACACATCCTACATAGCATCCCTTTCAGGGACTAAACAACACTGTAATTCAATATCTTAGGAAGAGATGGTTATGAAAAAGTATTAGTTACTGTCTGGAATGATCTTCCAATTTATTGATCATCTGTTAGTCTTCAATCTCACTCACTCACATACTCGCTCACTCGCTAGTTCACTCACTCACCCACTCACTCACTAGTTCACTCACTCACTCACATACCCGCTCACTCACTAGTTCACTCACTCACCCACTCACTCTCACTCACTCACTCACCCACTCACTCGCTCACTCACTAGTTCACTCACTCACCCACTCACTCACTCACTCACTCACCCACTCACATACTCACTCACTCACCCACTCACATACTCACTCACAAGTTCACTCACTCACTCACTCACTCACTCACTGAGTCCCCTTAGCTATAAGCCGTAGGAGAAGTCTGTCTGTCCACAAAAAAGTTCTCCACCTCTGGCGGTCATCAGCCAGTCTGGTCAACTGGACTGCCGCCTTTCCCGATCACTCCACTACTCTTCAACCTACACCCAATTAAACATTAAGGTTTCTGCTTAACTATGACCTTTTCCTGAACTGTTAAAATGATATAGCTCTAAGACAGAGTGTTTCACATAACTAGAATACCAGCTCAACTGATTGTCTCATGACAGTTTTGCATGACAACTGCCAAACCTTTGGCATAGCAACATACAGCTGAAATCCACAGTATGGCTTCAGTTGTACCCCTAAGAGAAAACTGGACATGAAGTTAACAATTCACTGACATGTGGAACTTGGAAGGCTTTGAGTTGTTGTACAAGGTCTTTTCACTAACTCAAGCTGATCTAATCCAATAAAACAACTTCCCTTCCAATCATCTCAATATCTGTGTCGACTTTTTACTATCTTTAGGATAAACGGATTTCGACATGTCATACAGCAATACTCAAACAAAACATCCCGCCCCAACTTAAGTGATGTTAACTTTGAAATGTAAGAACTAGCAAGGAGGTCACCGATTTAACCTCCTTATTTGAACTGCTTAACACAAATAACAATGTTTTACTACCAAACCGACAAATGCTCCCAAGATGGTGTTCTTTGAAAAAAAGCCGCTGTCTTGAAAACTATACACAAAAACAAACTATGGAACACATTTTTCCCATTAGTACAATTAAACGAAGCTTCACAAAACCTTGTGTCTCTAATCATTGGCGTCTTTTGATTCAACTTGTACATCAGACATGTCCCTAGACAAAACCAACAATGTCTTTGGGTGGAACTCAAGGTTACGCCCACAAGGTTGCCTCATCACCCAGACTGGAAATCTGTCCCCTTCAAACCCCAGGGAACTTGACCTTGGTGGGAACCTGAGATAAATGCCCTTTAAGCACCTTGTCAGCCTTAAAGGCAAGAACAATGCCGTTAAACCCGGGGATTCCGATACCTGGTATCGGCCCAGCACTGTCTAACCGGTAAAATATAACATAGATTCAAAATATAGGTGATTTTTCAATGTTTTCTTCATGACACTGAAAAATATCGGGGGTTATGTGGAGACAAATACTTCAGACACCTCTCTGACAAAACACGGCCTGAAGTGTTTCCTTAGTCGTGAGATATCAGCGATGTTTCAGGAGCACCACTGAAGGGTACTTTCCGTCAGTTCAAATCTCCCACTTTGGCCTGGCCAATGAGCGGGCTTCTTATATTATATAGATTCCCCCGGGGTTTAAGTTAACTGTTTCATGCACATCTTAAGGTTGGCTTAGCAAGGGGACGGGCAAAATGCTGCAAGCAGTTGGAGTCAAAGCGCCAGAAACGAAAAGAGAAACCACAAGCACAAAGTATCTCAACTTTCTACACTCTACACTGTAAACACATCTCCTAGTCCTATTGTCTCAAAACAAGTCATAACCATTATTTCTCACCATCCTATATCTCTAGCCTGGTTAGCTATCTCTAGCCTGGTTAGCTATCTCTAGCCTGGTTAGCTATCTCTAGCCTGGTTAGCTACCACTAGCCTGGTTAATTTACGTAGTCACAAGCTTCTGTTGTAGTAGCCATTACTAACAAGGAGGGTAACCAGACTACTTTATCACAAGGTGTTCAGTTACTTTTGACTCCTGCTTGACCCTAACCCCTATGCTGATACACAGATGCCCAGACTGGGACACCAACCCCCCTAACCACCACTGTCAGCCCCTGAGTCAGTGTGTACAGATTCCCATTACCATCCTGCTGACATAAGTCCTGTTATGGTTCCAACAACATAGCTGGGATTCTGGAGAGAGTCTAGAACAACAAATCTACCTCCAACAGGAGGGGTGGAAATACAAGAGGTGATGCAACTGTCAGGGGAAACCCTGAGGGCAGGGGCAGGGGGCAAACAAAGGGGGAAACCCTGAGGGAGAAGGGGGGTAAACAAAGGGAACATGTTCTCTGGTCTTTGTCATGATAATTACCCTGATAATAGACAATAATGACAGACCACAACTGATTGTAGCGCAGTTAAATCTCAATACGAAGAAACACCGGTCTTTGTTGAAAATGGGGCACCCTTTGGATGTTTACATTGACAGACACACAAAAAGAAACGATTTAAAGAACTATAAACATAACATGAGCCTGGGTCTGTGTAGGTAGACAGGAAGCCTATGAGATGAGGTCATATATTTCTGGATATGGACAGTAACAAGTGTTTTTGCCAGCGGCTTTCAGCTGGTGGGATCTGGTCATGTCAGCGAGTTCCTCCGCGATCTGAAAGCTCGGAGGAAATGGTGGAAACCACTACCAGAACAAGGACAAGTAAAAATGTTTTCTGTGTAAATACAGGCTAGACACAATCTCTCCACATGTGGTCGACTCTCCCCACACTGACCCATAGAAGACACTGCTCTCTAGATACAGTGTCAAGACTTTTGATACACAAGGCAGTGTACGAAATACTTTTTTGAGCCAGGTTGCCCAGTGGCAACCTAGGATGAAAGCTAGGTTGCCCATCAAAAATCCAGGTTGCCGCAAATTTCAACTCTTCTACATTGTGATTAACTTTGTTAGAATGCAATGTGAATTTATACATTTCTGACACAGAGTTGTTTCCCTTACTTGAAGTGATGAGATCTTCCATGGGAACTTCTTAGTAAACAGTTCTCAATAGAAGAAAGGTGCATCCTTACCACAAAATTTAGGTAGTGCACTGAGCTACCTGGGTGTAGAAATATAGTTGCACGGCGCAACTGGGCAACCTAGTATTTCGCACTCTGCAGTGTCAAGACTTTTGATACACAAGGACACCCTCTTTACAAACAAAATGTAGCTCACCTGAATGGGCACACTTCTTATAGCGCTGACTTGAAATCTCCTTGTAGAAAGTCACTTGAGCCCTGTAAAGCAAGCAAGCACATGTATCACAAAACATTGCCAGCACAAAGATATATATACTACTTCAGAACCTTGACAAAAAAGCCATACAAACTGCAAAGGTAAAGAAGAAACACTGTATTCAGTGCTGTTTTAAAGCTCTTGACAATTGTTTAGAAAAAACATGGAAGAACATACTTCATCAAAGTGCATCTGCATTGTGAAGTACAAACGTAGCTTTACATGTACTGTAAAGTCTGTTGAAAAGTTTGCAAACATATCAAACTCAACAAGCACTTGGCCTTGTGCAGCACTGTACTGACACAATCTAAAGAAATATCTATATCCCCAAGTCGTGAAACAAAAGTCTGAAGATAAATGTCAACTTTCTTTCCCACGGATATACCCGTAAGGACTTGGAAACGTGTGTCTAGCCAAACACTGTGTACCCCATTGGCCTGCTGCTCAGTAAAGTCAAATAGTGGGCATTCCTACTGCAGGCATAGGGGACCCTGTCTCTTATCAGTCTGAACATCTGACCAGGGAATAAAGCAGGGCCCCAGGTCTCTTATCAACTGTGGCTGCTGTCTATCTGATGGGAAACCAAAATACATCTTCTTCTCTTCAAACTTGGCAGAATGTTTGTTGTACATTCTTCTTTCAGGATGCTTTTCTTGCTGGTGCATCAGGGCTCGAAATACTTCTTTCTGCATACGTGCACTGGTGCAGGTAACATTGACTGTACCTGCACCAGACAAGTTTTATCTGCACTACTCAGGATGTAGGAGGTGTAGATCACACTACAAACTCTTCAGAAACCACTGCCATTCTTTCTTTTATAATTTATACTTCATACATGTAGGTGATGACAGTCAAT
Source organism: Branchiostoma floridae x Branchiostoma japonicum (assembly GCA_013266295.2). Classification (NCBI taxonomy): domain Eukaryota; kingdom Metazoa; phylum Chordata; class Leptocardii; order Amphioxiformes; family Branchiostomatidae; genus Branchiostoma; species Branchiostoma floridae x Branchiostoma japonicum. The sequence continues at coordinate 4,941,406 of CM023834.1, read as the reverse complement.
AGAGCTAATGAAAATACACCTACATTTGTGTGTAAGCCCAGTAGATGGACTGGTGCAGGTTAGGTACAGGTAGACATCAGAAATACCTGCACAGCTCCAATTTTACCTGCACTAACCTGCATATGCACCCAGTATTTCGAGCCCTGCCTCAAACTTGGCAGAATATTTGTTGTACATTCTTCTTTCAGGATGTTTTTCATGTTGGTAGGTGTATATCTTGATCAAGAAATCACTGAGTTATCTAGAACATTTTTATACGCTGTAATTTGTTTGTTTGTGATGGATCGTTTGTTTATTAAGAATCTTCATTAATGAAACATTAATATTCCCGGAAACCTATTTTGATAAACATTATAATTTATCATACCCCAGTAACTGCAAACAATACATGTACATTATGTGTAATAGACTTGTTGCAATATCGTGATACCTAAATCAGAACTAATTGTAATAGGTAAGGGCAAGCCAGGTTATGTATTGTTGCGTATGGTATTTATATACATTATTGTAATAAAGTTATAGACAAATAATAGCTTTAGACAACTTATCTTCTAGCATGTAGATTAGTCACTTTTCACTTATATAATTCTTTTGTACATTGTTTCATTGTTCCCATGTCTTTGTTATATGCAATTAGGCCCTAGGGTATGAACTTGCAATAAACTTATTATCATCAATAAAGGTGATCATGCAATAAAAAGGTTTCTTTCTAGCTATTACATGTAATACATATTCCTTCATAACAGCACACGTTATTACCATGATTATTTGAACTGAGACTGTCTGGTACTTCCATCCTATTGTCTCACCTCCCCACAGTTGCAGACAGTATTATACACCATTGGAAGTCAGCAAGTTTGGGAGGAAATACTAGCAGGTACTTGAACCAAAATAATGGAAGAGGCAGAAAAGGTTATAGGTGAATACAACTGCATTCTTTCTATAATCTTCTTTTGTCAGTCTGCCAATGCAAGTGTGAGGGGCATTCTTGGTTGATGAGTATTTGGTTAGAAGCCAGGGCTGTCTCCATGATCCATCCCTCCAGCCATCCCAGGGCAGAAATTTGCTTAATGCAACAGACAAAAATTTCACCCTCTCCTTCCAAAAAATAAAAACTTCATGACATGACAAAATATTTTCGTAAGCTTCAAATGACAGATTCAAAAACAAAAATTTTACTCAATGAAAATCCCCTAGTTTTGTCAGTGCCCTTGCTATTGCCCCCCACCCCCCAACAATGCGTAGGACGGACAATTTAAAGCTGAAGACAGCCATGTTAGAAGAAGACCCGTTTTGCTGAAACTAATGCAGTCATGTTAAAATATTACAGTACTAAAACACTATCCTTTTTGTATTGTAATATGAATTCTAGTATATACATAATTAGTTAGTATATTTTGTAAGTTGTAATATGAATTCAATGAGGTTAAAATTTATCTTTGATATCTTGATACAAATGCATAACTGGCATACAATAAAGATACATGCGGCCTCGCTCGACAATCAATATATCGGTCAAGCCTCTACTTGAAGTTGATGAATGATGCTGACCATAAACATGAATCTTTCTCTGATTGTATTGACAGTTTTACGTAAAAGGTTATTTGTGGCCTGAGGAGCAAGATATACAGAATCAATGCCCATTCATTAATTACTTTTCAGATAGAGAAAAAAACTATAACATAAATATTTCATAGCAATCTGAAGATGAATGGGTGTTTGACTTCGGGTTTAGGAACTCAGCAAGCTTTATAATTATTATACATGGTAGCTGCAGTTATTTAATATTCTATCCCCTGTAGGGTTTCTCCTACTCCGTAGTTTCAACAATAGACGTAATTCCAATCTTGGCGGCCATTTTGAAAAGTGAGTAAAGCGCACGTGATGTTGCACGAAAACGAGGCCGCTCGTGGATCCGAGTCCAGCTTCATAATGCTTCTGGTGCGGAAGCCAGTGATGAGGCATCTTCCTCGATAAGTTACGCTCTTCCATGGTGAAAGGAGGAAAATTTTATACGTGTTACGAATAAAGAAGGTTGTTTCGAGCGTTTGGGTGTAATTTCAGCCGGTAGAAATGACAAATTTTCGCTCATTTTCCGAATTTCTTGACGGACCTCATTTGTTTACTATACGTACGTTATACGCTTAGCTACGATCGCACGAAAAACCGGTAATATTCTGACTTTATTTGTACCAAACCTCAAAAAAAAAAAACGAGAAAATTACAGGTAGACATCCTTGTGGTTAATTATTACCGTAATTTTGGCGGTTGCTCCGGAAATTTTATGATCGCAAGTCGATAATGCGCTTGATATCGTCGTACGTAAATCGTCAAGTGGGGGAGGGGGGGCGCGCGTACGTAACTTCTGTAGTTCGAAAATTATCCTCTACTTTCTCCGGTAATATTTCAGTTTCAGGTGGATTAACCTCAACAGAAACTTAAAAATGTTGAACTGGGATTCTAGCGGGACAAACCGCAATAGTGTCACGGCTGCGAGTCGAACATTTAATGATTTTTTTAATACTACGTCACAGTACGTGGATCATATCATAGTGAGGGAGGAATGGACGTTGTTGTACGTGCCTTTCTAGTGTTTTCGTGTAACTTCGCGGGAAATACTGTACCTTTAGGCGGATTAAACTTCACAGATACGTGGACTTTTTGGATTGAGATAAGTGTGAGTGTTTTATTTGGGTGTTGCTTTGTTAATGTGGATTTATTTTATTGGATTCCTCTTATATTTTCTTTTTCTTTAGGAGTTTGAAAATGTTTGTTTATTATTATTGTTTTATAGTATGTGTAACGTTTTTGCTTTTTTTATTTTGACTCACCCAAATATTATACTTGTAATCATAAATAGAAATTAGCATTCCTAATGAAAATTGTCCCTAGTGTATTCATGTTAGGTGCAACCCCTGTCCTCCATTCATGGACTAAAGTCACACCAGAGAGACCAGCTCCGAAACCAAGATATTGTCCTCCCCCAAGAAACCCAAAGGACGAAAGAAACTCAACAAGGCAAAATGTCATTATGTGAACTGTACATCTCTATAATGTGAATACTTGTCATTCTTTGATTTTATTTTTATGTCGAACAGTTTCTAATATATAATGATAGACGTGTATTTTGGAAAAATTGAGTAAGAACACCTGTTAGTTTACACCTGAAGTGAAGGTAAGCAGTTCAGACTGGCACCAAGCAGTAGCTCTTGTGGTAAATATTGTCAAATATTACCATAGGCATTACATATATAACTATATTGTGAAATAACTCAGAGATTGTTGTCTCAGAGCAGCCTGACACCCCCATGGACACTTCAGCAGGTGGTACTTCTCCTGACCTCCACATCTTTATGGATGCATCTGGATCCGGTCATGGATCAGTTAGTGCCAGACTTTAGGGAAAATACTTCAGACGTGGACACAGTCTCTAAGACTACTAGTATTGTAACAGTATCCCCGCCACCTGTGAGAGTAGATGTTAGTACTCAAAAAGCCTGGACACCTGTAAGTGCTTCCACGCAGACAGCATCTGATTGTAATGTTCAAAATGTACATGATCATGTATACACATTTGTCAAAGACAAGTCTCAGACACTTGAGTCTTACAAGGATTATGTTTTGCAACTAGAATCAAAACTGCAAGCTATTGAGGAAGAATGCAAGCATCTTATGGTATATGTCTATGTATTCTTGAGCACTTGTACATCATTTACAGTGAGTCTTTACAGTACTTTATTTGTCTGGAAATGTATTATCCATACAATGTGCTGTTATATAACTTTTAGTGGTCTAACTGGATTTACTAGTATGTTAAATTAAAATTGTCGGCTTATAAGTAATGGAATACTTATTGGAAAAGTGTGTTGTCAAAACATTATCGTTCGATAATTACTTTGTACCATTTATGCAATAAATTGAAAAGCCAACAAACAGATGAGAGTTACGATAAGATACATGTTTCTTAAGCTTTTCCATGATCTGCGTGCATGTCCTTGTGAGAGATCTGTGTTTGAAAAAAGGAGAACAAAATATGAGTACAGTACTTACAGTTAGAGAGAAAACATGCAATCCATTATAGGACAACTTGAGCTACCAAACCCCCAAAATATTAGGCAATATTTTACACTTATCTCAACCCGAAATGTCCACGTATCTGTGAAGTTTAATCCGCCTATTATAAAAGGTACAGTATTTCCGGCGAAGTTACACGAAAATACTAGAAAGGAACGTACAGCAACGCCCAGTCCCTCCCTCCCCATGATATGATGCACGTAGTATTAAAAAAAATCATTAAATGTTCGACTCGCAGCCGTGACACTATTGCGGTTTGTCCCGCTAGAATCCCAGTTCAACATTTTCAAGTTTCTGTTGAGGTTAATCCACCTGAGAAACTGAAATATTACCGGAGAAAGTAGAGGATAATTTTCGAACTACAGAAGTTACGTACGCGCGCCCCCCTCCCCCACTTGACGATTTACGTACGACGATATCAAGCGCATTATCGACTTGCGATCATAAAATTTCCGGAGCAACCGCCAAAATTACGGTACTAATTAACCACAAGGATGTCTACCTGTAATTTTCTCGTTTTTTTTTTTAGGTTTGGTACAAATAAAGTCAGAATATTACCGGTTTTTCGTGCGATCGTAGCTAAGCGTATAACGTACGTATAGTAAACAAATGAGGTCCGTCAAGAAATTCGGAAAATGAGCGAAAGTTTGTCATTTCTACCGGCTGAAATTACACCCAAATGCTCGAAACAACCTTCTTTATCGTAACACGTATAAAATTTTCCTCCTTTCACCATGGAAGAGCGTAACTTATCGAGGAAGATGCCTCATCACTGGCTTCCGCACCAGAAGCATTATGAAGCTGGACTCGGATCCACGAGCGGCCTCGTTTTCGTGCAACATCACGTGCGCTGTACTCACTTTTCAAAATGGCCGCCAAGATTGGAATTACGTCTATTCAAGATCGTTGACTGATAGTGATAGCTACTTTGTCTTCGTTATTATGAACAAGTTTAAACTGCAATTTCCAACCCAAGAAATTGTCTTCGTTATGTATGTATCATATTTCTCAAGACATTTTTTCTTTCAATTTGAATAAAAAAACTCAGGCTTGCATAAGTCTCTTGTTGGGGCTAAGCAAAGCAACCCTCTTCTCACAATACTCTTAAAAGACTCAATTCTCTTTATAAGAGTTTGGGCATAAGTCAAGTAAGTAAGTCAAGTCTTCGTGGGGCTATAGTAGTTAGCCTGGTTACCAAACTCATTATAGCTCCGGAGTCCTACATCCACTTCGCAATACTGCGAATAGTAGTACCCCACCGCCCAGCTCAACTAGGCTCCCGGTAGGAGTTTAGACCAACGGGAGTTGGCTACTGCAGCCCCAAAGAGAGCCCGCGCGCCCAAACTGCGATAGACTGGACACCAGGCTAGGAAAGAGACAGTGATGTCATGTCACAAGTATGAGTCCGTTGTGTATGTGTACATAACATCCTGACGAAAAACCTCCAGCAGACTCTGGTGCACTGTAGCTTTGCACAGCAAATGCACCTTTCAATGGAAATCCTTGTGCTGTATAGCATGAATCCCTGGCAGGCCCCATTGTTGTGTCCTTGGGAAAGGCACTTAAAAGTTAACACCTATTTCCTCACTTGACTCAGGTGAAAATGAGTTAGCTTCGGTTAGGGACGTCCTCGGATAGGATGTCAAGTTGGCAGTCCCGTGTTTAAGGAGAGCCACACCTCGAACGAACCCACCATACTTATCGAAAAGAGCAGGGGTCCTTCCCGGTGTGAGTGGTTCAAACCTTACAGTCTGGTCTCAGGGTTGACATCTTGAAAAGGTGATAGTCACCTGTTATGTCAATCCTTCCACAAATGTGGTAAATCTTCATAAAAATAATCTCTACCATTATAATTCTTTGCCTCCTTTATAACAGTCAATGTCACTGTGAGGAGTATGATAGACATAAAAAAAAGGAGACAAGTTATTAGGATTTTAATGACAGCAATTTATCAAAAAGTGGCGTTCTGGGTCAGAAAGTCTAATTGGTAAATTACAAGTCTTTGAGTACAACAGCCACGTGTAAAATACAGATATGCAAACTGAACATCGTTACACCGCAAATGGGCACCAAAATCCGTATCAGATCAATTCTCACATAATAAAGAAAAGCATCACAATTCATGTGAGAAGTTTGGCCCAAATACATATATGTATGACAACAGAGGCAGTGATTGGCACTGATATGTGGGTGTCAAGCAAATTGAATTTCATGCCTAGTATGCACATGATGTGGTATTATATACCCTCGACACTTGGATCCATTCATAATTGTGTTTCCTTTGTTGTTATTTAATATTCCATATGGCAACAAGGCTATTATTTGATAATACATCTAGCAAAAATATGTAAATTGCCCTTCTAATATACTGAAGGTCTGTCAATTACAATAAGATCCCATCCTTCTAACACCCCGTTCATACCAGACTTATATTTAGCGGTTTCAACCGGTTTTTCAAAAACCGGTTTTTATTTAACCTGGTGTGAACGCAAATTAACCGGTTTTTTAGGGGTTTAAATCCGATTTTCAAAAACCACCTCGGGAGGTGGTTTTTCAGGGGTTTTTGAAGGTTTTTTCCACCGAAAAACCTGGTCTGAACGCTAAGGGTTTATTAAACCGGTTTTTGCGTATTTCTTCTATTAAAGGACGCACTTTTTTGACATTTCAACTCTCAAGTAGGGGCTTCGGGTCAAAGCCAAAGTCCGGGTGCGCACTTTATTCAGGTTTTCCCCCGAGAAAAATCTTGTTTTGATCGGTAAAACTACGTGAATTCAAACCCACGCTGCCGGCTCGGCACGTAAACTTCCGGGTTGATTTGGGCGTCAAAATTACGCAAAAGACTCCATAAATCCGCAAAGAAATATATATTTTCCCCAAAGATTCTTTGAATTATACATTTCTTCACTAGAAAATCGTTCTGTGTTCGCGGAAACAGCATTTTGGCGCGTATTTTTAAACAAAGAAAATTTTGTTTACACGCGCGTCGTCTCGCTTGTGACTTGCCGCCGACACCGCCGGCTGAAATCATCAACCAATCGGAGGCGCGTATCGCGGTCACGTTATGCAATATTTGCATATGACCTCATATGACCTCATGGCACGCACGTCAGCAGGCGGTGCGTCGCACATTGTGGTGTAAATTCAGCGCCGTATTTCAGGAAATAAATGCCGGGACACGAACGATTATTTTTGAAAATGTATTTTACAAGTTCATCTTTGGATAGCCTAGTAGAAATCAAACCGTTCGATGTCTGCAGTGCCGCAGCAAGATCAAGAATCTGAAGACTGCATACAAGAAGGCCAAGGACAAGGTTTACATTAAACTGCAGTGGCTGATTAACTGGATATTCGCCGGACAGGGTTTTTGAAAAACCGGTTTTATACATTTTTGTAAGTCTGGTGTGAACGCTAGGGGTTTTAGCCGGGTTTTCCCCCGCTAATTATTTAGCGGTTTCAACCGGTTTTTAAAAGTCTGGTATGAACAGGGTCTAAAATATTTTCAAAATCAACACTGTTATCCATATTTTTTATTCTTTTATAGAAGAATAGTTCTTCAAATTCTTTTTTTATTAATTATCGAAGAACCGAAGCACACTTAACAGACAACCTTGGGTTTATCTGGTGCCTTTATTTTCCCTGGAGGGGTGGAAAGGTGATTTGGGATAATCACTCAGTCTGTGTGCAGGGAACCATGTAATGTACAACATGCACAAAGTAAATAACATCCGGCCAGGATATTACACATTTCAATCCACAGCTTTTCAACTAAAAATAAATTTCCACTCATATCCTGCTATGGATAAAGAGAGTCTGTTGTATGTGGAAATTATTAAATAAGTTCCTTTGTTAGCCTGGATGCTAACTGAGGGGGCTATGATATAATTTCCTTGGGAGCATGTTGGCCCTGGAGCCGAGGAACCGGCCTGTGTACAGTGTAGGCCCTGGAAACAGTCTGGCACCCAGGCTAGTGCTTTGTTTATACTGTATAAGCATGTATTTCTTACGTTTATGAACAAGAAAGCAGTGATTTCAAACAACTGGGAAATACCAGTATTTAGAGTTTTTGTGAGTTTATTGGCACTTCTGTTGTATAATTACATGTTCTATTATGCTCAATCCTAATTAGAGCTCAAGCAACACACATCTGATTGTTTGTAACATGTATGACGTAACTGGCAAGTACCATTATAACAAAAGCAAAGCAGGTGGGGGGGAGGGGAGTACATACACCACAATAGATCTTTTATTACTATCTACTAGATCTCAGTAAATAATCACTAACTCCTCTCCAACTATCTAAGAATCTGGCCTCGCCTAACCCATTTCTCCAACCCTTGAACGATTTTCCTATCGTTTGGCTCAACACAGTCAAGCCTTATAATGATTTTTCCCTTCAAATCTAAAATAATGCGTACCGCAATATCAACACTGCACAACCACAGGTGTGCGGGATAGATTTTATTTGATTCCATTCGGGCATGTTGGCCAAGTTATCGGCATTTACTAGTATAACAGCATTATGGTTAGATTCTCCCAATGATAACAAAAAAAAGAAATGCCCCTGCCATTACATGTATGTTACAGATACATGTAGTACTGTAATTCGCTTTGTCTTCACTGTAGCAAAATTTCACGGTCTGAGGAAAATGGATATGTTCACAGAACTTTTTCTACAAGTTAGTACGAGAGGGGGAGGGGGGGGGGCGAAAGACAAATAATTTGATAACAGTAACGATAAGTTCACAGAAAAGAAGTGACAGCGAAAACAGTGAACATAAACGTACCGCGAAAAAAATCAGGAATTACAGTACCCAAACAAAACCAGTCTGTCAGACTTTGGCTTCTGATCTAATTTCCAGCATGTCATTTTCAAGATAGGATCAGAGAAACATTGGTAATCTTGTTTGGTAGAATATTAGATGCCGGTATCCCATCTTAGCTATTTGACTGTTATTACATTCCATATTATGTTCAATCACCAGTGACCCCAACATACGGTAACAGGCCATCAACATCAAACTATTACTTCAGAATCTTGAGAAACATAATCATGTGTTAGACTTATTGTATGCTGACATAAAACCGAAATTTGTAGGCGTCAATGTGAAAAGTGCCAGACTGCCTGCACCAAAACAGGAAACACTACAGGTCTGACTCATACCGACTCATGCCTGTACCCAGGCCTTAATGACAGGGACCAGATACTGAGAACCTTAATTTAAATCAAAGCTGTCAGCCTACTGTAAATCATGACATTTTTTCAGTGGTTGTATTTTCACGATGATCTTTCTACGCAAATTCATGACACCGCAAATGTGTCTTCCTTGTATGACTATTAAGTATTATACGACAGAATTGTTTCAACCCCAAATTTAAAACACTGAAAACCTCCCTTTCCCTCCTTAGTACCGCGAAATAAAACTGCCATGAAAGTTTGACAGTTTACAGTCATTCTTCAACTTCTTGCAATTCTGAGTACTGCAAAGGAACTCTGCAGATGTGTGAACGTGTGAAGCCCTGGCACACCCCACATGAGATACGGATTCCAACCGAATAATGTCCCAATTCCTATGTAAATCTGAATTAAGCGCTTCTGTACTTTGCCATCTCTGAATAGCTATGCGGTAAATTGAGGCACGTGCCCGTCATACTTAACCCGCATGGCCAATGTACAGCTTCGGTATTTTTATTACCTTCTCCAAAAAGGTTATTTTTTCGTCAGCGTTTGTGTGTGTGTGTGTGTGTGTGTGTGTGTGTGTGTGTGAACATGATAACTCGAGAAGCCTTAGACGGATTGTCTTGAACGTGATCAACTGATCAAAGTGATGATAAAATGTACATATAAAAGTGTACATGTACGTCCCATATATATATGGACACTTACATTGTTTAACCTATTTATTGGCTACAATTTGTAAAACCATCAGAATGTGTTCAACACTATGTTCCTCTTTGCAAAATGAACATTTGCCTAAACATGAAAAATATTTTTCAAACTGTATGCTCCAACGTTTGAGACCAACGACCTCTTTGGGAACTGATTATTCAGAGAGTAGCCAGGGTGTTGCCAGCGCTCTCTTTTCACTTGCTTGTAGTGAAGCAAAAAGAGAAAGACGGTGGTAAAAATTCATTGTATATAGTAGGAACGCCAGCCTTAGATCTAGGACCATGTAGTATCTTGGGACAGGTTGTTGCTAAATTTAAATGGAGCCTTTCAAATATCCCTGGTTCTCTTGGGTCCTTGCCTTTCTTCAATAGACTATTCCATTTACATCTAGGTCATAGGGGTGACACAAGATATTTTACACACACCCCACTCATTATCACTCATAATCAATTCATGTCAACAGTCAAGTTTGTATATTTTCTTTCATCTTTTTTTAGGGCGTATCAAAACTTTCAAATATGACCTGTATTCTTTACTATTTTCTACGATTGCAAGTTATTCTTGTTATACTACCTCCCCTCTCTTTATTTCCACATGGAATAACCCAAAGGGATTTCATCATCACTGAAACATGACTTGTCTGTAAATAGAGACCAATATCTTCCAATCAATGAGATCTGACAGTCCACACTGCTAGATAATTCCCTTTGATGTTTTCTCCAATCTGCCTATCTTAATCAAATTATCTCTTCTCCAATACATGTCAAGCGGTGTTAATTATAGGCAAAGTGATTAAAGAACAGTCAGCCAAGACAATCAACTCAGGCATTTTAGACGTAATAACGCATAACATTATCAGGTACAGTGTTCTAGCCAGCATCCGTCTTTCTGTCATTTGACAGAATTTTGCTGCTCAAAAGGAACAAAAATTTTGCCCCATCTGACATCTTTGACAGACAAAAATCGGCATGTAAAGAGATGGAAAGAGATGTCATTAAACTACATGTAAGCTTATTAGTCTACAAGCAAAATTTGCCTCTCAAAATATAAAAATATAGGAAATAACGTTTCAGAGGGTCAAGATTTCTGAATTTTCTTGGAAAGGATGCCCCCGGACCCCCACCCCCCAACTTAGGATTAGCGTGCCTTTGGCACTGGACATGATGTTACGTCAAACAAAATTAAGATGACGGAAAAAAATTCAGGGTGGCTAGACTACTGATCAGGTATCTTAGTATATTGACAATTGCCTTAAAACATTCCAAGTAGTAAGTGTTGTAACTCTGCACAAAAAATGGATTTGTAAACAACTCGGTAACATGTAGAGACAACAAAACTCATCCAAATGTTAAAACCTTTTCATGTCAAAGTCAATATGTGTTCTTCTGATGAGTAAATATGATATTAAGAGTATCTCATGCGGTTTTTAAATACGAACAGTTTTTAAACACGAACATCAGTACAAGTTCGGGCAAGCCCCTATTTTGGTCAAAGGTCATTGGTTGTTTGTACTAGAGTCTTCAAAACAAGGTGGAGGTAAAAGAACATCAAAAATCATTTTCAACATACTACGAACATTCGTACCCAAAAGCAGTCATTGTGCATAACCTTCATACATAATCATGCATAAATGAAGACAAATATTATGTTTCCAGAATCTTGCTGAAGGTTTTTGGAACTTTCTTTATAGCAAAACATTCTTGTACAGATTTAAACCTCCATAGAGAATGAGGTCTTTGTTGTGGTGACCTCTGGATGAAGGGACAACATTTGCTGAAGTATCTATTACACCAGCTAGGCCAACCTGAGTGCTTGGCATATCGACCGGGAACACAGCATTATGTTTTGGACACCATCCATACAAGAGTCTGTGCGAAGTATTTTGCATGCAGTAAAAAATAGACATACTGAAATTCTGAACTTCAAATGTTTGCTGGCTGACAGTTTCAAAAGGCATGATAAAACTATTATAAAAATCGGAGATGCCACAACTTGAAAGAAATAATACAAATGTGATTGAAACAGTCGACGAATGGTCTACTTTTTCTATTGACTATTGTGACTCAGGGCTCGAAATACTGGGTGCATATGCACCTTAGAGCAGGTAAAATTGGAGCTGTGCAGGTATTTCTGATTTCTACCTGCACCTAACATGCACTGGTCCATGTAGTGGGTTTACCGCAGATATACATGTATACAAATGTAGGTGTACATGTATGTGGATTTTTAATTGCTTGATCGATTGTTACCACCTATGAAGTATAAAAGAAATAATGGCAATGGTTTCTGAATAGTTCTTAGTTATAATAGTACATGTATGATCCATACTTCTCAAAGTCTGAGTGGTGCAGGTAAAATTTGTCTGGTGCAGGTAATTTTCAACGTTACCTGCACCAGTGCAGGTATGCAGAAAAAAAAGTATTTCGAGCCCTGGACATGTACATGTTACATACCCATAGCTTTACAGGTATTTAATGAGTCTCACATTGGCTCTCACTAACAGTCATTAGAACGCGACGCTGCGTTTTTTTGGAACCATTTGTCCCCCCATTACTGCCACGAAAATGATTCGCCTTAAAAGGGAATCCATAATGTTGACTTTCAACCTAACGGTGCCGTCCCGAATCCCGAAACATGCCATGGCTGTTGACAGCATACAAATGAATCAAACGCCTGAATCAGTCTCAAATTGGGACCACTGGAGAAAGACTAGTGAGAAAGGAAACAGAAACAGGTGCTATTCTTGCAGCTACGTTTTTTAAATCACAGCTGCAAGTTGTGGAATGCGTGACGTCGCCCGACCCAGTCAAGTGTACATTCACGGAATGTTTGCACCATGAATCACTTTTCAAGTACAACCGGACAACAAAAGCTTTGTGTTTTTGTTTGCATGCTAAAAATAATCCATACTCCCTTTCAATTGACTTCTTTGGAGTCGCATTGTTGAAAAAACCTGTCTACGTAAAAAAAGGAGAAACGAAACCAATGCCTTTATTTATTCATAGTTCTTACAGTTTAAGAAAATATTTACCAGTATTTCTTACAAATGCAGACGTAGCAAATTGAATGAAAATAAGTGGATTCTGTTTAGATCAGTTCTAAGCTTGTTAAAATTGTATTCATGAAAGACGCATTATACTATATGTATGCGAGAGGATTATAGTATTCCCTCAATATGTAACTTATGCCTCCGTAGGGGGTTTTTCGAAGCTTTGCGGCAAAATATTCAATTTTAATTGGAATTCATTATCGAAAACAAGCAGTTGTCAGCACAACATATTTTTCCAAGCCACTTGCAATGATTCAAGTGTGAATAACACATTTAACCACGAGGTAAATAAGATAGTTTACATTTTCACATTCTGTAAATCTGAATCAATTTCGCCTTTTCACATTCTCACATTCTGTCTATTTCATTCCTGGCAAAATTGTGGTCCCCCTAAATTAATTATTCCAAGGAGGTTTAAAAAACCTCCTTGATTATTCTTATACAGCCCACAAAATCTGTCCAAAACAGGAAATAGTTGCTTGATGTGTCCTTTGACATTTTGTGAGGGTTTCCACGTGTTTTGTTTGCAGAAATATTTCCCATTTTCTGAGCAGATAAAAATCAGGAAACCGGCAGACAACTGACTTCCTGTATAGGTTTATCTTTCCAACTGTGGTCTTTCGATTATTCTTGTCTATCAGTGTAGCAGAAAAATCTGCGTCTAATTATAAACTTAAGGAAACTGTTACTTTTAGCGATCTAGACCCTGGTTGTTTTTTTAACAAGAACTGAGCAGAAATTATGCTATTTTTCTCGGATTGGCTAATTGTGTAACAATATAACGGTCCCCATTCACACAATATCACGTTATATGTATGAAAACATATTTTGTTCTCTCGACAACAGCTTGGATTATGGCTCAAAAACTACACGCGTGTTCTTTTGTGAAGATTCAAAATCTAGTTTATATACCTATGGGTCTTAAATGGGTAAGCAGAGTACTCAAATCTACTTAGAAACGGTCGGAAAACTTGGGAATGTTGAAGCAAAAAGTTGTCTTTTTTCTGGTCGCCTGCAGCTAGCGCCCCAGCAGCACGCCTGTTTTTTATCGTCTGCCGTAGACCACCCGACAAAAAACACCGATTTTCTACCAGACAATACAGATGATTAGCTTTCTCACCTTATAGGAAGTTCGTCCGGGTCTTCCTACAGCTCGTCTGCCGAAGCTGGTCCTAATTCCAGGGAAGAATTGGGCGAAATCCAGAAAAGGCTTAGGAAAACACAAGTTGCACCTTCGCACTGACGACTACTGCTGAAATGGGTCTCACAGCTGGGAGGCTTCCCAGCATGCACCGCTCCCTGCTGCTGCCTTGTTTTGATGATGCCGACGTGACGTCATGCGGGCAGTGTCGGAACTGCAGCTTTCAAAAGTTTTGGGGTCAAGTTTCTGGCTAGCCTCTACCAGGCTTCAGAAGCAGCTGGAAAGAGTAGAAATTTGCCAAATAGACAGATAACATGCCAGGGGAGTTGGCCCTGTACTCTTTAGCGGACAAACTCCCCCGGCATGTTATCTGTCTATTTGGCAAATTTCTACTCTTTCCAGCTGCTTCCCGAAGCCTGGCAGAGGCTAGCGTCTGACGCTTTCCTTGACCTTGCATGGTCAACTTATTTATATCCACAGACCTACTAAATTGTATTGGAATCTTTCAAACACAAACATTACTGACATACACAGTTGATAAACCTTGCTGGACGCATCATAAGTTACATAGTTCAAGTTTCAGTGACAGCAAAGTTGGTTTGATTTTATGAACATTTCATTGTACAAATGTATTCCACTCGATTCTGACCAAATGACATTATATGGGAGCATTTTGGTAATCAGTTTCCATTAGAAGACGTTCATCTATTCATTGGTTGGTTGGTTGGTTGGTTGGTTGGTTGGTTGGTTGGTTGGTTGGTTGGTTGGTTGGTTGGTTGGTTGGCTGGCTGGCTGGCTGGCTGGCTGGCTGGCTGGCTGGCTGGCTGGCTGGCTGGCTGGCTGGCTGGCTGGCTGGCTGGCTGGCTGGCTGGCTGGCTGGCTGGCTGGCTGGCTGGCTGGCTGGCTGGCTGGCTGGTTGGTTGGTTGCATGGTTGGTTATTTCTCTTTTATTGACTGTTGAAGACAGAAGTGCCGCTAGGTGGCGCTTAGAGCACGCCTGACCAGCATGCGCATGCCCATGGATGGAAAACGTCCTCGTTCGCCTTCTTTCAAGTTCTCAAACTCCAAAGAGTATCAGTTTTGTAATGAAATTTCTTGATCAGTGATCGGCGGAATGCAAGCTCACCTTTCGGCACTGACGCAACTTTATCCAACCAATAAGTGAGTTTCCGTAGCCATGACAACATCACGCGAAATCTACAGCTGATTAAAGTACTTCAAGGCAAGTATACAGTAACCAGCGCGCACACAGACACACTTGTTCTTATACACCCACCCGGTAAGGCGCGGTGTATGTACAGAACCAGGCTAGCAGGAATAAAGAAAACGAGCTGGACAGCCAGCCGGTGTTCTGAAAAAGTTTTCAGAAAACATTTTTGATAACCCGACGAACTACGAAGTGAACGTGAGACGATTTCACCGTCGACAAATGAACTCGAAAGGCCCTGCTCGTGACCAGAGATACGGACGAAGGATAAATGTGAAGGCTTGGACCTCCATGAGTCTCTCCAACATGGCTGAAAATCGAGACCTACAGCAAAGTCAAGCAACTGAACCGACTGGGAATGGAAACAGACGTAAAGGTATTACATGCACAGTGATGCAGTCCTTTTTTTGTTCTTGATAGGTGGGCTAAAACATAACAAAATGTATAAATTCAAAAACTTCACACAGAGTAAGTTTCAAAATGATATCACAAAAGACGAATTCGCCTGAAAGAAAACTGGCAAAAAGTACAGTTTTATAACTCTACTCTTTCAGATCCCCTAGTGGCTTTCTATGGTACTGCAGTAGAACTTGTGGTTTTAGTACAGCTATCTTCGAACGTCTGTTTTGAACATACTGTACATGTGGTCATGATTCTTGGGTGGAAATTGTCGCGTCTACAGGACAACGCTAACAAAGTCAAAGAATGTTGGTGCTGCAGCAAACCTATTTTCCTGTTGCTTGCTACAAACAATACAATAATCACAAGCATATCTTAATTGATACGTTTTCATGTGGATTATCAAACCAAGAAACGATTCTTTAGAAGAGACAGAGTTTCTTCGTGAATAGTTTCATCAGGTTGGTAAGTCACTGAATAAAGAGACTCTTTTTTACAAAAACACCTGTGCTGCAGTGCAATGTGAACCAGTCAGAATTGCCCTGAGAAAGGTGACAGACGGTCACCAAAACGTCGGCTGAATAACTCCTGGTTGTGTAAAAGAGTCTCTTTAGACAGAGTTTTTTATTTATCTATTTTTCTGTCGTTCTTTCAGAAAGTACCGAGGACAGTGTCCCAACCCAGACCCAGTACTGCCGCCCGAGCTGTATTGTGGCATCGGCAACTGTCATCATCACCATCATTGTCTTGATAATTGTTATCCTCCGTGTTGTGTTGGGATCAGCTGTGCACATCGACACAAAGGTGGGCTATCTTCATCTCAAAGCGGATATTGTTTACGGCTTGTTCTCACGTATTTTTCTGACTTAAAAACGCAAAACTGTAATATAGAAGGCGGTGCCTTCGATACTTCTGCTTGGAGAGTGCCTTCGCACCGACGGCGAACCGCGGTCATTTCAGTGACACTGGTCGCCGTGGTGTGCGGACGTACATGTGCAATCGAACTGCTCGACGATAGAGTATGACGGCATTTATAGGTTAGTCATGCATGTGTCATACAAAATCCACGTGTCTTGTTAGGGAAACCCTGTCTTTTTTACTCTCCAAGCAGAGGTTGGTGGGGAAAGATCGTTACCTTTTCATAGGCCCCGTTTTTTTTTCTGTCGCTATCCGACAGAAAAAACGGGGTCTATAAAAAGGTAACGATCTTTCCCCACCAACCTCTGCTTGGAGAGTAGTCTTTTTTATCCTTGACGGCGGTTGTTTCTGTCACAGCTAGACTGCTTGATTGAAAATTCGACATCAAAATCGTACAGCGTCATTCATTACTCAGTAAGGGAAATTTTACCATTAGTGAAAGCGCTGATGGGTTAAACATTTTTGTTTGTTTGCTTGTTTGCTTGCTTGTTTGTTTTTTGTTTGTTTGTTTGTTTTTTTGTTTTTTTGTTTGTTTGTTTGTTTGTGTACATGCAGCATGTAATAGGCAGGATGTTGACAGGGGATTCTGAGATGCTTAGAAATCTTGCTCTTCTGCAGATCATCGAACAGAATCAGACTGCACTTCCACCAAAACTCCGAGTACGAGTGTCAGTAACGCGCCAAACAACACCACCTGCCATGACGTCGACTGGACCGCGGAAATTAAGTACGTTTTCCAACTTAGTGAATAAATACGATACATTGTATTTCCTTTTTTTTAATCCCCAAGAAGATCTTTCGGTGGCTGCAAAGACAGTATCCATTTCATTTGCCAGACAGCGACCATTTGCCAAGCAGATCTTTCGGTGGCTGCAAAGACAGTATCCATGCTCACTGTCTGGCAAATGGATAGTACTGTCTTGTGCAGCCACCGAAAGATCTGCTTGGAGATTAGGCTTTTTCCGCGTTGATGAAGTGTTCTGAATGGTAGGCCGAACCTGAGCAAGCAAGCGATCTAAAACTACACCAGTCATAGATTCTAGTCACCAATACAATCCATGCAATCTACATAGCGTGATACACCAACAAAAGACCATATCCTAACACCAACCACAAAGCCAACATCAACCATACAATCTGTTGTACATAGCAGTCACAAATTCTAGACCGCCGACAAACACATGGATAACACCATAATGTATTTGACGTGCAACCTAAGATTATATTCTAACGCCAACCACAAAGCCAACACCAACACCAACCATATGAATCCGTTGTACATAGACGTCATAAATTCTACACCGCTAAAAACCACCTGGACTACACCATACCAACCACACAATCTACTCGACCAGCTACAGGTTCTAAATCAACCACAGACCCTACAACAACGCCGATCATACATTTTACAACGATGTCAACGACTGTTACTACAACAACCAAGGACCCTACAACAACCACAACCACAGAATCTACAACGATACCAACGACTGTTACTACAACAACCAAGGACCCTACAACAACCGCAACCACAGAATCTACAACGATTCCAACGACTCCAACAACAGATCCTGTCACAACGCCTGCTACAACGACGCTGACGACTACCCGCTTCCAAACGACTACAACAACTGGGCCTCAGTTGAAACCAACCACCGATGGGATGTGTTCGCAAATATCCAATCCAGTCAATAACGGTAAGATGTCTTCAACACTAGTAAGAGTAGCTGACAAATTTAAGTAAAACTTCAATCTGTCAGGAAAGGGCAGGTTTTGCGTCTACCTTTCCGATACGCAACATTAAACGCTAAGAGGGCGATGCAGATTTTCTTCCCATATGATATGTTTGGAAATCAGTATCAAGATGGGAATGGCTGTTAAAATAGGTACCAGAGTCAAAACTCTAACCTGAGCGCTTGTTCGTTTTCAAGATCTCTTCCCTGCTGTAGAATTTGGAAAAGACTCGTAGACAATTTTAGGTTAGAAAGATGACTGTATTTGTATCTCAAATCTCAGAGTGTAAAAAAGTTTTGTTGGTCTTCAGATTTGTACTAAGGTTCGGGAATGTTGTGTTTGGTTTCAGTTCCAACCGTCCGTTTCGGTGGATGGGGAAGTCTTGGCCGCCCCATAGCAGCCGCTGTCTTACCTGCAAGGGGCGGAGAAATCTTTGTAGTTGATTTCGACAAAAAACGCATCCAGGTGTACAACATGCGAGGAACCCTGAAACGTAGTTTCGTTCCATCCGTACCAGGCAGGCCTGACTATGTCCTGAAACCAGCCGACATCGCCAAAGGCACTAAGGACAGCATATGGGTGGTCGGATTCAACTATGTCATCCATTACAACCGAATGGGTGAGCCTATTCGCAAGATTGAGCTCGAAATAGGGACGAAAACGTACGGCGTCAGCGTTAGCGGCTATTCCTTGGTTTACGTGATGACGCACAGAATCCGATCAAGTAAAACAGAGAAGGAGATACTGGTCTTTGCTGAACAAAGCGGTACGTTTATCAGAAGATTGAGCCTCGGTCCGACCACATCCATAGGGCCTTTCTACACCACAGTCGGCAGCCTCATCTACATCTCGGACACGGCCAGTAACCAGGTGGATGTGTACCGTTTGGACGGCATGCAGCTCTTCCAGTTCGACGATGGCGACCGCTGCGGAGTACAGATCAGCACGCCGCGGGGCATCGCCACGGACGGACAGGGGAACGTCCTGGTGACGGGGGAGCTGACTGGACGGGTGGACCTGTACACCAGCCGCGGAGAGTTCGTCAGGCACGTGGTGACGGGGTTACAGCGCCCCAAGGCCGTGACTGTGGCGCCGGACGGCGACCGGATGGTGGTGATCGACAGCTCTCGGCTTCAGCCCGTTAAGATCTTCAACTATGAGTAACATACACAGTTTGAGTTGCCCCCGATCGGACCAGTTTGTATAAGGGTCTGCATGCTTTTTCCGCGAGGGGTTGCGAACCATTTTAATTCACCGTTAATCGTAGAAGACCGCTTTTAATTCAACGGGAAGTTCTTCGTGAAGCGTAATTGGTCACTTTAATTCAACGTAGCATGCACTTTATTTGTTGTCCTGAATTCATCGTAAGGCGTTATTGAAAAATTCTTTGTGTCGCGTAGTAGAACGCCAAATTGCCCAAAATTCATAACGGAGCATCCAAGGTCTGCAGACTAGTTTTGCCAGACACGTCATGAATACAAAAGAACATTCCAAAGAAGTCGCTCCCAAAGCCTCATACAAGATTAACTTAACTTACCGTCAAGCCTGTCTAAATTTACCATTAAGCGTTGTCGGTCCTTCGAACGAAATTTACTTAAGCGTTTCCGCCCCCCCCCCGCCCCCATGCAGACACTCTTGTGTTGTATCTCTATTGAGGGTCTGCATACCTTATTTGTTTTCCGTGCAGCGTAGCGAGCCATCTTAATTCACCGTTGATTGTAGCAGCCAGCTCAAATTCAACGTCAAACCTAATCTCCAAGCAGATCTTACGGTGGCCAAAGACAGTATCCAATTGGCCAGACAGTTACCATCAGCCACCTTGGGCATGCACCTTGGGTGGCTGATGGTAACCTTGGGTGGCTGATGGTAACTGTCTGGCCAATTGGATACTGTCTTTGGCCACCGTAAGATCTGCTTGGAGATTACGTCAAACCTAAACTTTGTCGGGTGAATTATTCTTGACATGAAGCGTAATTAGTCTTGAAGCGTAATTGGTCAGATTGCCCAAAAGTCACAGCGTTTGTTATGGTGTTCACACAGCTTTACCGACTGCGCTTGTACCTTTCGAGAGCAGGTTTCTGCTGTTCTTGTTGGTTTTCTTTTCTTTTATTCATTAAGAGTTGTTGAAGGATTGGCATAACAGGTGACTAGATGTCAACCCTGAGACCAGACTGTCTTAAGTACTTCTCACTCGGGAAGTACCTCTGCTCTTTTCGATAAGTGTGGTGGCTGTTAACTCGATGTATGGCCGAAGCTAGCTGGGTACTCATTTTCACCTGAGTTGAGTGAGGAAATAGGTGTAAAGTGCCTTTCCCATGGACACAACACCGGGACCTGCTAGGGATTCGAACTTAGAACCTTCGGATTCTGAGTCAACAACCCTAACCACAAGGCCACTTTGAATCTAGAAAAATATGTTAAGGCGGCAATCTGATTAAAGTGACCAGAAAGAGCACATTGTATCCACAGATTCGTACCTTTCCACTGCTTGTCACCCGGCAGTTTATTAAGTACTAGTAACCAAGGATTAATCTTTTCGTTCTCTACTCTGAAAGAAACTATTTACCTGGCGCTTCATGTTATATATATAACGTTATATTTATATAAACAATTTTTAAGCGTTGACGCAAGTTCATCAACTCATGTCATAAATGAGTTACGGTTGCCATGGCCGTTGATTTTTTGGATCAAGTTCAGTGAGGTGAGAACAGTATACAATAAGCGAGGTAAACAGCTCAGACTGTACGGTACTTGTTCACACGGAGACGCCTGTTCATGCTTGTTCATCGAAACCACATCCCCATACCACAATTCAGAACTGAAAGACTGAGAAAATCCTTTCTCTTGAAGGCAATAAGCCTCAGCAATCAGGGTCTGTAAATAGTTTGTCTCTGTTTTTAATGGACCACCCATCAACACCTGTAACTCCTTAACTACAATAGTCAATGCCGTTCTTTTAATGTGTATTCAATAGTTTTTAATATGCCACTCTGTTCCTAATTTGTGTTTTCAAAGTTTTTAATCTGTAACACTTTGTGTAATTCAGCCAACTCAGGTGCCAGTGCAATGTGAATAACATAGTATTGTATTGAAATATTCAATTGGGTGAACCGTTCACACAGATGGTACTGTGCGCCGCCAGTAGTGTAGACAGTAGACAACAGTAGTCTCTACCAGACTAACTGCGCGGGCTATAATAGGGAGATATTTGCTGGGGGAGTTTGGCCACCTTGAGGTTGACTAGCCGCGCTTCGGAGGGGGGAAACTAACCCTCCCGCGGACCGACTCTACTGGCCAGCTATTCCCTTCTTTTGCCGATTTCTACTATTTGTACCCCCGTAGGAAGGCCTGGTGGAGGCTAAGACAACAGAGTGGGGGAAGTTCACTTTATTTAGCTTCCTTCACAGGCTTCTTGGAGCGGCGGCGCTGATACGCGATTTTTTTTTACACGGGCTAAGGTTCTCTAATGCGACAAAGGGAGTTATGCCGCGGAGGGAGTTACGACTCTCCAAAAGTTCGGAAACTCCCTCCGCGGCGTAAACTCCCTCTGCTGCATTAGAGAACCTTAGTCCGTGTAAAAATTGCGTATTAGCGCTCTACCGCCGCCACCCCCCCCCCCAAAAAACGCCTGCTGCATTTCGGAGTCTCAAAGCAAGAGGAAATTAAAAATGCCTTTCAGGGGCCCTACGCGTGAGAAATAATTCACATGTTCGCAACAAATGATAACAACTTAAGCGTTTTTTAATCTCCCTTTGAGACGCCGAAATATGTAGCAGGCTCGACGTTAGGCTGGCAAAAGAACCCTAGTAAAAGAAAAAAGCGCATTATAATGAATGAATGAAGACCTCTATTGTACATACATACCCACTGACTTAAGTAAAGGTTACAAACAGAGGAATAGCTTGTTTATACGTGGGTACAATTATTACATACACGTGATCAAGCTAGCACTAGCACTATAGTCTATCAAGTAATTTCGCCTTCTCCTCGCTTCTCTGTGATGGTGAAAAGGTAAGAACAGACATGTTTCAGGATCAGGGGTTTATGTGTCTATGCTCATTAGAAATGTGAATTTGTCTGTATTACTTAGATGTATGAAGTAGGGAAACATTGATGTAATCAGTGTATAAAACTTTACAAAGGCTCTCCAAAAATCCCAGTCGTAGCGCAAATCGAAGATTGACACGTTTTGAATACAGTCTAGTCGACAGCAACAACACCGTGGGCGGGAATAGACCACATGGGTTGCGTTCCAATACGTCTGCAAGCCGCATACTCAAGTCTTTCCCACATCACGTTGAAAAGGAGCAAAAATAGATCGGCACCTCGCGGAGACACTCTCAGGTCAATTAGATACAGACAGACTAGAAAGGTATCGAGTGGAGTGATTTTGAGCAAGGAGATGATAGAAAATGGCGTGTGCTCCTGACCAAGCCGACTGTATGTACGAGAAACCTCAAGAGATCTGCGACTGTACGTACGACAAGCCTCAAGAGACGCACGACTGCAGCTACGAGGAACCCCGACAGACGTGCGACTGTACGTACGAGGAGCCCCGACAGACCTGCGACTGTACGTACGAGAAACCTCAAGAGACGCACGACTACAGCTACGAGAAACCCCGACAGACATGCGACTGTACGTACGAGGAGCCCCGACAGACCTGCGACTGTACGTACGAGAAACCTCAAGAGCTCGAGACGTGCGACTGCACCTACGACGAACCCCGACAGACATGCGACTGTACGTACGAGGAGCCCCAGGCGGTTATAGTCATACCGCCATCCCAAGCATCTCAAAACGCGGAAAGACAGGCGGAAGCGCCCCAGGAGGACCCGCCATCGGCACCAGGTAGGGGTGTGTAGGTGTGTGTGTGCGTGCGTGCGTGTGCGCGCTTGTGTGTGTGTGTTTGTGTGTGTGTGTGTGTGTGTGTGTGTGTGTGTGTGCGTGCGTGCGTGTTTGTGTTTGTGTGTGTGTGTGTGTGTGTGTGTGTGTGTGTGCGTGCGTGCGGGCGTGCGTGCGTGCGTGCGTGCGTGCGTGCGTGCGTGCGTGTGTGTGTGTGTGTGTGTGTGTGTGTGTGTGTGTGTGTGTGTGTGTGCGCGCGCTAGTACATTAGCATTGAATACACGTTTGGTGTTCGAGAAACATGTCTTTTTGTGGAACATAATTCTAGCCTCTACCAGCCTCCAGCGTGGAGCGGCAAGTGTACTCTTCAGTTCTCAGTTAGTTAGCGGACCACTGACTCCCCTTGCATGTTATCTGTCTATTTGGCCAATTTCTTCTCTTTCCAACCGCTTCAGAAGCCTGGTCGGGGCTGACATAAGTCTAAATCTGTACACACAGGGGCAGGAGAGAACCAGAAATGTTCCATGGCCATCAGGTTTCCACTCCGCAGTGTCATCACGACGGCCGCCATAGTCACAATTGTCATCGTCATCTTGATCCTCATCCCCAACATCACCAGCGTCCCAAACATGGCTGACAGGATGAGAGCGCATCCAAACGCACAGGTGAGAGGCGGGGAGACATCTATTTGTCTATATTTGAAACTCCGACAGGGTTGACAAATTTGGACCTCATTATCATTTCGTCACCGACATTCATTTTAGATAACTGTCATATAAGAATGCGTGTGTTTAACTATCTTTAAAGGGGCGTTATGTAACATTTTTGCACCAATAGTTTAATTTAAACATCTTTGTGTGATTGTACTTAGCTTTCACTTTCAGTCAACATATTTGTGCAGTTATCTCACATTTCTGACATTTACGGTTGGCACTAAAACAGCCCACAAGAGGCACACTCAGTTTGTGGTACCACCACAAACTACCAGAATGTAAACAAACATGGATGACAGCTGTATTTCCAACTTTTTAAACACACTCGTAAGGCGTCGTATTTTGGCACCTCCACTTCCTGAATGACACTTGAAATTGGAGTAGGGTTGATTCGAGTTACATTGTAAAGAAATGACCAGAACATTTACTTTTTGTATCGATCGTCCTAATGTTACATAATGCAGTTTTAATATTTTGCTGTTAGGTATCAGAAGGTGCCGGCGGGGTTTCTACACCCACGACATCCGCAATAGCCACACCGTTCATCCCACCAGAGGAGGCGGCAGAGGAACCTGGGACTGACACAGGTACACGAGATTTATTTTGTGGGCGGGGCGACTACGTCTGTCAATCACTTATATGCGACGTCACGATCACTCATGATTATTTGATTGACACTTTAATTAGCCAGGCTATATATACCACCTCTCAGTCCTATGTATGTATTTTGTACCACGTATAGATTTGTTGGCTAGGACTTTACATGATGTAAACTGTACCTTTGTTATATATTTTGTTTGACCCTTACCTCTTCCCTCATGACCTTAGCTGGTGTGTTACGCCGAAGGGCGGTTATACCAGGCTATACAGATACAGATACAGATACCTCAATGAAAAGCGGCCTGCAGGCCGATCTGAGCATCTCATAATTAAAGAATGGTTAAAAGAACATCCTTTTATGACTTCGTCACATATTCCAGATTTCGTGTAGTCTCTATACAAGATAACTATTCCCGTAATGATCAATCTTATATCATTGTTACGAACTATAGAACCGACAGTAACTTCTCCTGGGCTTGGCTGCGCCGACGAACCAACAGCAACTACAACACCAACAACCCACGTAGCAAAGGCAGGCGAGGACACCAGAACGTGTAAAGCTGGCCCCATGAAGTCACGAGGTAAGTTTG
Organism: Branchiostoma floridae x Branchiostoma japonicum; assembly: GCA_013266295.2. Taxonomy (NCBI): domain Eukaryota; kingdom Metazoa; phylum Chordata; class Leptocardii; order Amphioxiformes; family Branchiostomatidae; genus Branchiostoma; species Branchiostoma floridae x Branchiostoma japonicum. Next base: position 4,916,249 of record CM023834.1, on the reverse strand, counting down.
CCACCTAAGTAGACATTTCTCTTGAAAATGCTTTGAAAGCACCCTACTTCCAAGGGTAAATATGACACTGACACTGTGTGTGTTTGGAAATATCATCTCAATTCCCAAATTCGAGGGGGCCCAGCATGTACAGGACAAGACATGTTACATTCAGTCAAACGTGGACAACATTGAAAGCACCCTACTTCCCAGAGTAAATATGGCTTTGACGGTGTGTGTTTGGAAAAACCATCTCAATTCCCAAATTTAATCAGGGTGAGAAGCCTCATGCATGTATTTTCATCGTTTTATTCTGGGTAATTCTGTTCTTTGAATTTATTTCACCACAAGACGGCTAGGTTGCCCCTTCAACTTGCAACAGTTGTTTTCAAGGGGGCCCAGCATATACAGGACAAGACATGTCAGGAGACAAAAGTGGACAACATTCAGTAGAAACAGATAAAATCTTATCTGTCAAAGCGAAATATTCAGTAATTTTAATTTTGTAAATCTGTCCACTTTCATGTAATTATGTCTACCTTCGCAGAAGGAAAACATATTGTTTTTGCTCTGTTTCTTCCTCTCCTTCTTCCTCTTTATCTTTTTCAAACAAATAAGGTCAATGACCTGGACCAGACGTCTGTCACCATGGTAATTGGTGCTGTAGCAGACACCCTGTGGTGTTGGGTTACATTTTGTAGCAGGACAGAGTTGGAGGGGCTGGTCACCATATATTATATATGAATATGTTTGTGTAACAATAAACGGAGCAGTAGTTTGTTAGGATAGAGCACGTGAAGGTAAACATTATGCATTTGCTTTGTAAATGTTACCTTTCTAGTGTCTGACTCTTTATCTTTTATTACAGCAGATATGACACTACACGGCGGATCTCTGACCTCCAAACCCGATCTCCCGGTTGCAGCTGCTATTTCACACAACAACCATGAGATTTTTGTAGCTGATTATAACAACAAGTTAATCGTAGTATACAACGTCACTGGGGCTCGCCTTCGCCAGTTCAAAACCATGGCGCCAAATGAAATCTTGGAGTGGGCCCCATTTTCTCCTGTTGACGTTACTTCGGATGGGGAGGGGGGCGTCTGGGTGGCGGGGGGTTGCTATGTGGTTAGGTACAACAAAGAAGGTGAACATCTTTGTCACATCTCTCTCAGGGGTAGGATAGCATACGGGGTCGCTGTCAACAATGAGAAAGGTGAGGTTATTGTTGTTTTATGTGACGAAAAACCCTTGAAGAGCTCGAGTGGTTGCAGTGCCGGTATCTATCGCCAGGATGGCACGCTTGTGCGGGGCAGGTTCACCACTGGGCCTGAAATGAAGGGACCTGGGTATGTAGCTGTGGGGGAGGGCGGGAATATTTTTGTGTCAGACTGGCTCGGCGACTCTGTTTACGCGTACGACAGTAACGGGCACTTTTCCTATTCATTTGGAGGATTTGAGCGCTCTGGGTTGAAAGACAAGTTGTCGGAAGGTCCGCGTGGTGTGTGTACAGATAGCTCTGGTCACGTGATGGTGTCGGATTTCGGAAACAACCGCGTTGCCATGTTTACCAGCCAGGGGCGGTTCGTGTGTCACGTGATCAAAGATATATGCAAACCACATGACGTAGCCGTGGGGCAGAACGGGCGCTTATTGGTCGTTGTGAGTAAGACTAACAACGTTTACATTGTTCATCTTGCTGATTAGGGGCCGGGAGAGAAGCTCTTGAATAATAAGACAAGTCACTTTTAACACCATCTCTGGCATTTATGTAACGGGGTGCACTAGCCACTCTTTTTTTTGTAATTCAGCAGAATTCCACATACTTACGGAGTTTCTCATGTCTTCAACACTTTCAATCACTTTCTCCTGCCCTCTTCTGAGAAATTACTCCAAGCAGAGGGTTAGGCTTCGTCTTCTTTGTGACCTGTTTTAGGCGTTTTTATTGGGCTTTATTTTTTGTACTGGTATCTTTTTTTTACGACCGCAAACGAGTGGCAAATGGGTACTGTCTTGCGTATTTGATACTGTCTTGTCAATTTGTGATTTGATACTGTCTTGCAGCCACCAAAAGATCTGCTTGTAGATTAAGGAAACCGCAGCACACAACTGGTCCGCTGACCATCACTATACATTGTATTTGAGTACGGTCAGGGGCTGTCCACTAGCTTCTTAGAAAGTGAATAACTCACAGCGACTAGTACAGGAACGGTGTATTTTTGTAAGAAATTGGTACGTAGGCGGCTAAGATATATAGAAGAGGGAATAGAACCCACGTACTATGTAGCAGTAAGAGAGAATACAGTGACGTCTTTAAATGTAGCACGGCCCCTGTGTCTTTATATGCCTTATATATAATTACTTTCTTCTTGCCTGGATTTGCACGTACAATTCTAATATCGGTGGCTATCCTGATGAACTTGTAAGGGATACCCCATCTAGGGCAAGGACAACTACTACCATGCTCCCCTTACATCTGCGCATGCACACGTACGCCAAGCCATCACGGAGGATTGGAACTTCGATTGTCTGCCCCGCAGGTGTTATGGTATTGCATACAATAATGCATCCAATCTTCAAGAGTGCCGTGGCTATGATTGGTATTACATTCTGTAGACATGTTAATTAAATAACCACGTAAACTCCCACCACATGCAGAGCTGTATGACGCTCTTCCTGTTTTTCAATACACAATGTAAAGGCTGTTTTCACAACTGATATTTCAAGTTTTCTCTACTCTATATGAGTCTTTCGTATAAAATGGTACACTAACAAGTGATATATTTACTATGTTCCATCAAAAGTACATGTACAAAATTAGACTTCCGTCTATGCCCTCATGTCTATGTGGATTTGATTGAATTACATTATTATAATTTGATTCTATTCTAATTGTATTGGGCAGTGTTCCTGTGGTGTATTTGCGTAAGACCTATCAAGTTTAATATTACAACAAACGAAAGAAAGAGTGACTTTGTCTAATTCTTTGTAGCGGTGATAGTACTATATTCGAGTGCATACCTCATACTTTTTGACCAAAAAAAACATATCCATATAGATTATTTAGCAGAAAGTTCTTCTATGAAAATGTGAATTCTGACAAGGTCTTTAAGGATGACGTCACCAACTTTGCCGAAAAGCACGCCAAGTCGAAGATCTCGTCCCCAGCGTACATTGGTGGGATGACCAGGTCTCCTCGTACCCAGGTGTCGTCTGACGGTTTGTACCTGCCATGAGAGGAAGAAAGTGACAATTGTCTTAGCTTGAAAAGAGACAGGCACTTACAAGTGGTAGCAGAACACAGTTTTCCCCCTATGGGGTTTTCTGTAGTTAAGGACCCTAAGGTGACTCGGTAAAAATTGTAGTAGGGTGCACTAGAGAAATACGAAGAATGAATATGAAAACACAAAAAAAATGACTTCTTTTTTTGCGTATGGGGCCCTGCGGAGGTCAACTGAACTGCAGCCGTCTCACCCTGGAAAGCAGTTGCGTAATTTGGCGCATTTATGACATAAGACGTTCGAACCAGGCTTCAAGAATTTCGTCCGCACTACTTTGTATACCCGCGTCATAGACCTGGGGGTCGCCATTACTATAACTGTGTTCTGTGGGCTTTTAAAACCTTTGGAAAGTTTCAAAATGATATTAGATTGTTTTTGGTTTTATAGCTGCAAAAAAGTAAGATATTTGCTTCTTTACCTGTCTGAGGTAAAAATACATTTATCTCCTTTTCTCCACCCGTACAGCAGATATAGTTCTTCTCGGTAGTTTAAGAACTCTACAAGTAGAGGCCGCTCCCCCTCTTTTTGCCGTAATGGTACAGTCCCTACTGTATTCCAACGCTTCTTCTCGGACCGGTACACTCCTAGGTGCAGGGGCGGAGGGCTTGTGGTCGGTAGGGAGAAATACACGCCGAATATTTGCTCATCTGTAAAACATTGCAAAACACATGAAAACTTTTAAAAAATACTTTACTTCACTTTACTTCACTTCACTTCACTGTTATTGTTTTATATGTTCGAATAAAACAAACAAACAAACAAACAAAACAAACTTACTGCAGGCAATAGCTTTTACGAAAATCCTCCTGGATGTGGAAGGTAGGGTATCCCATCGGTCATTGCGAAGGCAGTAGCGGTACATTCCTTCTCGAGAGATGACGACTATCCCATCATCCACCGCGACGGCTTTCAAGTTCACCACATCTGAACATGGCAGTGACGCAATGGGTGTCCACGTGCTGTTCACGTGATCGTATCTTTCGCACGTAGCCGAGCCATTGGGTAGGAAACCTCCAATGGCGAACACTTTGTACTCCGAAAAGACGAGCTGACAGTTTTCACGCGTTGTCGTCATGTCGGGCAATCTTTCCCAGGTATTTCTGTGTATGTCATATTTAAGAAAAGATCTTGTCGACCTTGGCGGCTCGTCGTTATCTGTGTCCGTTCTTCCGCCAGCTGCAAAAATCTCATTTTCCTCAGTTCTCAAAAGAGAAAAGTTGACCAAGCAAGATGCAGTCTGGTCCGTGTTGCCAGGCGGCGCTTCTATATTGTACATTTTTTGCTCCGTTGGGCAAATGCAAAGAAAAGAATTCGACAGAGCATGAAAGATAATGCAGTTTTTCATATAGAACCCCAAACGCGGAACGAGTTGCACAAGGCTTTCGGTAAATGTCGTGTTTCCTTTAGCCATCATTCGCTGATTCGAGTCCGACGATTCAGTCTCCAGATCTTCCCTTTTACTAAGGTTGTCATCGCTGAAAGTGTGATAGGGCACGCGCACGCGCATGAGAAGCTCGGGCAGTTGCTTTCCTCTCTCTTCCGGGTCCACTCGCACCCACGTCATGATGACGTCAACGATGTCCTGTTCGGTGGTAACCATGACGTCATCGCTGGCTATGACGTCTTGTAGCTGGAAGGCTGGCATTTCTAGAAACACTGGTGACTGTGAAACCTGGAGGGAAGAGTAGGTGATAAACGCTTGGTCCACAAGACAGAATACTGTAATTATAGAATACAACATGGTGTATTTTATTTATGTCATACCCACCCGAGAAAACACACATTTCAGTGCGAAATGTGCTAAATTTTGGTGTCCCTAAGCAAAAAATTGTAACAATATCAATTCCAACTTTCGAATCCGGTATTCGAATTTTCGAAAGCGGCGCACACGAAACCCGTTCGAATTATTCTGTGGAACTTTTGGAAGCCCGTGTGATAACCAAATAGAATCCCGGGCAGTTATCACACGGGCCGGAACACCCGTATCGAACGTTATCGCGGCCCAGGTATGGCATAGTCCCTCCTATGTCCTACCTGTAGGAAGTGCTCATTTGCCCTACCTGTAGGAAGTGCTCAGTGACGAGTCTCTTGCTCGCCTTCCTGACACACTGCAGTCCGTACAAGTCACTCATGACGTAAGTCTGTACACAGTTGGTGACGTCAAGATGGCGTCGGAGAAACCTAGCGCACTCTTTCTTGATTTGTGGCACCTGAGGGGAGGGGGGCAATGGTAACATGTCAAAAATGGCAAGGGTGGAAAACTCAACTATCCATTCACACATTACAAACCTTATTTTCTCTATGACTGCCAGAGATCCAAGTCACGTTTTCGCCAAACCAAAGGGTATAGGTTAGGGTTTTAGAGCTACGCGTTTTGACCCGGGTTCGAATCCGAGCTAATACCTTTACTATTTGTCATGATCCTCCCTTACATTTGCAATTCAAAAGTTGCTTTTTATACGTTTTTGGACCTCAAAAGTTATGATACACTCAAATATGGCATCGACCAGTCAGCGATATGGCATCGAAAGGCGACGACCGTTCTGAAAGGCGACGACCGTTTACGAGACGGAAATTTGCGTCGGAGTTGTCGTTTTACCTGGAAGAAGCAGGCGGCGGCGTGCAGTTCGTACACGTTGTGCCGGGTCACCTCCACCTTGCCGGTGTATGCAAATTCAATCAGCTGAGCGACAGACTCTGGGCTTACCTGGGGGGAGATTGGCTAATGTCAGAAAATGCACGGTTCCGAAAACAAAGGACGTTGTTGGAAAGAAAGTTTAAACTTTGTCTAAAGCTGAACAAGAGTGGATCTCAAGTTAAACTTGTGTACTGACAACTAGCCTCTACCAGGCTTCAGAAGCGACTGGAAAGAGTAGAAATTGGCAAAATAGACAGATAACATGCCAGGGGAGTTGGTCCGCTGAAGGAGTACATTTGCCTGAATCTGAAGCCCGGTAGAGGTTAATTCTTATATTCTAATGATATAGAAAGTGTGCCGAATGGATCAAAAGGTGCCAAACCGCTACATCATACAACACAACACAACACAACACAACACAACACAACACAACACAACACAACACAACAATGCAATTTGCAAAAGTAGTTAGTGTAATAAGTTAGTTCTTTTATTATCAGGCGTTCAGGCAAATGTACTCCTTCAGCGGACCAACTCCCCTGGCAATCTGTTATCTGTCTATTTGGCCAATTTCTACTCTTTCCAGCCGCTTCTGAAACCTGGTACTACGGAGGCTAACTGACAACCTCTAACAGACGAACAGTCCTCTGCCTGGTCTCCCTGAGCCCGCAGGTGAACATGGCGTGGAAGTAGGCGCTGCAGGCGGCCAGCACCGCGCGGTGGCACGGGAACAGCTGATCCTCAACCTCCAGCAACATGTCAATCAACTGCCCCGTCTTGCGCATGCGCTGGAAATAGCCCAGCAGCTTCGACGCATGCGCGTTGTGGTCATCCATCGTCAGATCCCCGTCCTTGAGATGCTGGAAGGAAAACTACGAAAGGTGAAGCTAATCAAAAAACAACTTAAATTTATTACTGTAGTCACCGCACAGCAAATGGAGGAGGCAGGGACATAGCTATGAAACTTTGAAACTTTATTTGAATAACCATTAGCGGTGGGCCCGACCGGGTCCACCGCTAGTCTTCCTGGCATTCACACATGTAGTACAAAACTATACAATACATTGCACAACAACAACATATCACATACAACATTTACAAATTTACAATTAATTAAAAACATCAATCCTGTTGCACAAGAACTACTGCTGGAAATGCTCATAGACACCATTCTTAAACGACCTCAAGGACTGTGTGGACTGCACAACAAGTGGAAGGTCGTTCCACACACTTACAGCCCTGTATGTGAAACACTTCTTCAAGGCATTGGTTCTGGGTTTATCTAATACAAAAGATGGTCTAGAAGCAAAGCGGGTTCTGTGGCTGTGCTGACTGTTAACCAAACGTAGCTTCCCCCTAATACATACAGGTTCATTTGCGAGAACTATTCTTCTAAATGTGGTCATAGTGTTCACCAACAGTCTAGTGTGCACAGGTTTCCACTGTGGCTTCAACTGAAACAGACGGGTAGCCTTATTCTGCATTCGTTGTAAGTGGTTTATGTTAGTTTTAGTTGTACATGACCAAACTGGGCTACAGTAATCAATGTGAGATAATACAAGGCATTCAATTACAGTTTTTGTTTATTTATTTCTGCTTTAGTCAGTGCTATTACACTTCATGTGATCTGTAATATTAAAGCTGACTGATATTCTTCAAGACATGAAATATTGTCCATGATAGATGATGATACATTTTGTATGTAATGTGTTACATGTCACGTATGTGTTGATATTACAGGTCATGTATGTTTTCTAGTTATGTATGTTTTCCAGGGCTCCACTGTAAACCAGAGTTTTCCACTAGTGCACTGAGATGGGCCACCCTGCCTGACTAAAGCAGAAATAAATAAACAAATTACGACAAAATTAAACTCACGGAAAAGAGGAATATTTTGCTTAGCATCATGAGTGAGAGCATCCGACTCGTAAATTTCATTTTGGGTGTCATAACGACACAAGGGCAGGCATCACCCTTTCTAGAAGCTATTCGAAAACAATCTGACTCTACAATGTGCCACGGAGCATGCAAATGGTAGCCTTACTTCAAAACTTGAAAAATCATTATAAAACACAATTAGATAATGTGAGAAAGTACCTTATTGGCGGGCATATACGATAACAAACATCCCCGGGGTACATGTACCTCCCAGGCACTACAAATGTAAACATAGCGAGGCATTTGATGACGTGGGCCTCGCTAATAATAGCAGTGGAAACCTACTCCCAAGGAATGTGGCACCCCTATCCGTTATTCTTTCGTACACTGCTGGCTGTGTTTTTGTTTTGGGTATGCCCACCCCCTTCAAGTCTATATGCTCATAAATAAAGAATACTACATACACTCGAGCTCTTGAGGGGAGGGCTACAGTGTACAAGGGGATTTCACTAGTTGAAATGACAATTTCAGGTCAAATAGAGCATATATAATTTAGACATGGACAAACAGTCACTGGATCCTCTCCTTTGGCCTAGTACTCTAAGGCATGCCCTTTGGTATCTGTATCTGTATCTGTATCTGTATCTGTATAGCCGGTATAACCGCCCTTTGGCGTAACACACCAGCTATCTAAAACTATCTTTGAACTAGAGGTCGGAGATCTCATGCCTTCGTCAGAGGGACATTGTTCTAGAGAAATGAACATGTGTATTCTTTACTTTTTTAAATAATCAATTTGGTATAGAATACAAAAGAATCTCTGTACTCCTTTTTATTCTATGGAACACTGTGAAATGGTTCGCCACAGATTTACAGACTCACTGTCATCTGTGTTAGCTATTTGATTTTGGACTGATACTGGGGAATGAGTACTGTTACAAGAAATTGTGCTTACTGTATTATGATCAAAGTGTCACAACAGTGTTGCAAAATGTAATTAGAGAAGGTGCGATGAAAGGCGACTGAGGAGAAGGGATTGAAATAATTTGAAAATGGGGCTGGAAATAGCAATAGGACGATAATTATTCTTAAGGGAAGGATTCAGGTTTTGTTTCTCGATTATTGGAATGAGAGTTACCCTTAACGCACTAGCATAGCGGAAAACAAAAGAGAGAGCAAAATGGTAAGCCGAGGTCCCGCATGCTTTAGATGCTCAGCTGAAAGACCGTCAGAATCACAGGACTTCCCGTTCTGAAGTCTGTTGATTGCTGCGCATACCTCAGGTGCAGGTGCCGACATTCCCGGGTCATAGCTGACCGCAGAATAGATTGTGTCATCTACAGATTGTTTACAGTCATTGGGAGCAACAGAGTTCAGCAGAGAGTCGTAGTAACGCCTCCACATGCTAGTGATATCAGACGCACCGCTGTGGCCGTCGATGTTACATGGGAGGTTTGGCTTGGAGCCATTTTGAGACCGCAGCGTAGACCAGAAGCCGACTTGACCCCCTTTATGCAGACTAGAGGCGAGCGCATCTGCCCTGTGCAGGGCCTCCGCACGTCGACACTCTCCTAAAGCTAGTTTAAATTTTGCCCGAGTTGATCTCATTAGGTCCCAAATGGCCCCATTCCTCGGTCGATTAAATCCGCGCCAGAGAGAAAATGCATCTCGGGCTGCTCTTTGACGACAGAATTCCAAACAGGTATCGCGTGGGAGGTGCCACATTTTCCTGTGGGGAGGGATGTCGTAGCTGCACTTTCAAGAGCTCCGACTATAGCAGAGATAAAATTGTCAAGAGAAGTTCTGTGGTCATTGTTCTTACAGTTAGGATTTAGACATAAAAGAGCGTTGATTGGCAATTGGATTTCAGATAAGAGGGCATCGGCACAAATGTGGTACCGTGCCAAGTCAGAGGGGGATGCACGTTCCCAATTGAATCTCTTTGGGGGTAAAATTCCGTCACCAGCTGTGTTTGTAAACACATGCAGGAGCCGATGTTCAGTCGAATGAAACCCAGAGAGGGAAATTATCGGATGGGGCAATATCATACAGAACACACATTTCTGAGATACTAGCAGACATAGTATCGGAGCAGACGCAATGATCAAGCCACGACGTCGACCCATGAGCTTCGCTATATTATAAAGGTACGTAAAAGTATACCCAGGAAGAAGGTCGGTGTCCCTTACATGGAGGTTATTATGATTATCATGACAAAAATTGTACAACAGTGGGGAGAATATACCGTCCATGTATCAACTTGATGTTATGTAAATGTAATTAATGCTTTTATTTAATGTGATTAACCCATTAATTGTACTTCTTTCCCGGGTTCGCCCTTTGTAATAGCGTATCGCTAGTTGGGCAACCCAGGCTGTACATTTTTTGTGTCCATGCCAAATAAATAAACAAATATACCGTCCGGGCGCGTATTAAAGTCTCCCATGATACAGACGTTGGTCACACGTCACATTGGTCTGTTGTATTATAGACTCGATTTTACCTGATTTGTCAATGAAAATATCCATGTTGTTAGTGGATTCTACTGGTAGATACACACAAATCAGTTCACAGCTCACATATGTCATTATTGATTCGTAAGGCTAAAATTCGATCATCATTCTCGCTCACAATACTCACAGTTATTCCGAGAGACTTCCGCCAAAGGACCGCTACGCCACCATAAGGGCGACCATGTAATATGCCTTTACCCAAGTCTACAGCCGAAGTGCCATACGTTAAGAAGTCCTTATCCAGACTAGAGAGAAAGTCTAAATCGTTCGGCAGGAGCCAGTGCTCCTGTAAGAGGATAATGTCAGAAATCTGGCACAGGTCCTTGACAGCTTGGGCAGCGTTCTTAACGGAACGACAGTTAAAGGATGCCACATTTAGCGTGTCTGAGCCAGTCTTCATGGTCTCGGTTGCGAGGTGGAGGAGGCACGTCTACCGTGGAATCGCCTAACGAGTACGCCACACGGCCAGAAAGACGGGGACAGGATTTCAGCTACAGCGTCGCTGTCTATTGACACCCGGAAAGAAGAGTAGGAGTCAAACTTAGTCGGAAGGTTCATACAGGAGAGCGTCCGATCATGCGACAGGTTGTCGTGCAGATACCGTTCGACGTCTTTCGACATGGTGTCGGGGCCCAGGCGCGTGACAAATATCTCGACTGGCCTGGCCTTGATCGCAGACAGTGTAGAAGACTTAGCAGTGCCAACCACTGCTCTGGATCTGTTTTTTCTCCTTTTGACCAAGTTGAACCCTTCCTCGTCGGGGGCTGCGAGGACACCCGATCTGTTGCGTCGGGAGGAGGGGGGCGATGAGCGAGAAGCCTGGGCAGGGTCCTTCGAGACAAGGGACTTGGGTTTGGTAGCGACACCCTGACCTAGGACGTGTGCTTGAGTGGATCTTGAGGCTCGCCTCGCTGACGGGGGATGCACGATCGACTGGGGGTGGTTTGCAGACACCACGTCAGCGAAGGTGGTAGGGCAAGGCGCCGGCACAGTTTGCGCCATGATGCTGACGCCCTCATCACGTCCTTCAGGTCGGCGATTTCTCTGCGAAGGGCCGCAATTTCGGCTTGCACTTTCACATTGTCAACGGTAGTGGCCCAAATGACTTTCATTTCCTGTCGTATCACTTGAATCTCCTGGAAGCACAAGCTGAAATCCGTGTGTTCCAGCTCAACGACAGGAAGACGGAGGGATGCGGACGCAAAGGTAGGAAGCGTCAGCGGGTCGGCGGAATGTAGAACCCGCAAGATGTCCGACATATTTGTGACGGACTTGTTGGCGCCTTGGCGTTTCTTGAAGCGCTCGCTGGGCTTGCAAGTGTCAAATGCCAGTTTTTTGGCGTCTTCAATCTCCTCCTCGGTGTAGTCTCCAAGCACAGTTTCGTGACAATATCGCCGGGCATCTTGTCCATCTTATTGACGACGAAGCATAACAGGTCGTTAATAAAGATTTTGTTTGGCTCAACCTGAGTAGAATCTACCGGTGGGGATCGCTTGTCGGAGCAGCGTTTGCAAAGATTCAGGTCTCCCTGGCCGAGCTCTGCTCCCGGGGCATGGCAATCTTCACGGCATTGTCCAGATGTGGGGAGGGGAGCTGTGCTGCCGACGTCGCTCTATATCTAGGGATCCCCCAATATTCCAGAGTAGAACCGAAAATACAGAGCCAGATCTCGCTCAGAGGTTCTCCAGCTGATCAGACAGTATAAACCACAAGTATCTGGATACGTGTCCACCATTGATATGCAAATCCTGTATAGTAAATAGTATTATTAAAATCCTGTATAGTGAATAGTAAAAACTTACGACAGGCAAACAAACACAAAAGGCTGTGTTTTTTCTCTCCAAACAAATAAGCTTGATATCGTTCCAAATTGACATACCATCAGTGGCTTTGATGACGTCTTTAAAGAGGTCGAACGGTTTAAAGACGAAGGTATTGTACCTTCCCGAAGACCGGGGGTGGAGGTGGGGGCGTATGGTAGAGTGGTTACGGTAACTGACGGGAGATCCAGAGATCGGGGGTTCGATTCCCAGCAAGACGGTGTGTCTTTTCCTCATTCGTTGATGTGCAAAATGGGTATCTGAAGAGGCTTTGGGAGGTAATAGGCAGTGGAAAGATCGGAATGGGATCTTTCAGTAGTAGGCACTACATGTAAGTTGGCATTACACAGTGGATCATTGAGTACCACATTGAACCGTTAGCTACCGTTAGCTACCGTTAGCTACCGTTAGCTACCGTTAGCTACCGTTAGCTACCGTTAGCTACCGTTAGCTACCGTTAGCTACCGTTAGCTACCGTTAGCTACCGTTAGCTACCGTTAGCTACCGTTAGCTACCGTTAGCTACCGTTAGCTACCGTTAGCTACCGTTAGCTACCGTTAGCTACCGTTAGCTACCGTTAGCTACCGTTAGCTACCGTTAGCTACCGTTAGCTACCGTTAGCTACCGTTAGCTACCGTTAGCTACCGTTAGCTACCGTTAGCTACCGTTAGCTACCGTTAGCTACCGTTAGCTACCGTTAGCTACCGTTAGCTACCGTTAGCTACCGTTAGCTACCGTTAGCTACCGTTAGCTACCGTTAGCTACCGTTAGCTACCGTTAGCTACCGTTAGCTACCGTTAGCTAACGGTAGCTAACGGTAGCTAACGGTAGCTAACGGTAGCTAACGGTAGCTAACGGTAGCTAACGGTAGCTAACGGTAGCTACCGTTAGCTACCGAACTTGAACTACAAACAAACAGACGAACAAACATAAAAGGTGCACTACGGGGACGTATAGACTCCCACGAATCTCATGTTTGAAATTAACCTTGGTGTCTACAACAGTAACTTGCCTACCAAAATTCATGAACATCCATCCACATATACACGAGTTATCTTGCTAACAACGACAAACACAAAATGTCCCCTGCAGTGACGAAGGGACCCCCCACAAGGCCCGTTAACGAACTTAACCTTGCTCTCAACAATGGTAACCTCCCTACCAAAAATCATGACCATCTATTTAAATATACTCGACTTATTTTGTTAACAAGCAACAAACACAAAAGGTTCACTAACGTGATGTACGGACCCCTCACGAAGCCCAAACTTACACTTGACTTCGACCTTAATAACGGTAATCTGCCTGCTAAATATCTTGGACTTCGAATCATGCCTTCCAGAGTTATATCCCTAAATCCGCTGTCACCCACAATGCGGCCAACTATTTCCATAGTCTTTCTGACGAAGACAAATATCAGCGATACCAAGGCCTTTGTGTGAAGGGGGGTGAGAATATATTTGTACCCTTTGGTCTATTCTCTCGAGATTGGGTAGCAAAGTATGACAGAAGAAATATCAATCTTAGGTATATAGAGCTCTTTATTTGTTATATTTCCGTATATATAGATAGATAAATAGATACATACATGGAGCGAGAGAGGCAGATATAACGTTACATAGGTGTACGGAATCAGACATGGACGAAGGCACACGGTTTACACAATGATTTTTGCGAATATCACGTAACTTAGCCAAAATATATAACAAGATATATATATATACATGTTACAAATCTTGTGCCTTAAGTAACACAATCAAATGGGATACACCATGTTTAGCACTGATATCTTAGTACACATCTATTTCACTCCATAATGACTTCGATGTGACCAAGGATCATATCTCAGATAGCATTTTTTTATATCACGGAACACAGACAAAATATATAACAAGATACAGGTAACACAATCAAAAGAGATACACCATGTTTAGCACTGATATCTCAGTACACATCTATGTCACTCCATAATAATTTCCATGTAATCAAGGGCCATATCTCTCATAGACATAGCATCTTTGATATCAAGGAACACAGACAAAATATATAACAAGATACATGTTACAAAAGTTGTACCTTAAGTAACACAATCAAAAGAGATACACCATGTTTAGCACTGATATCTCAGAACACATCTATTTCACTCCATAATAATTTCGATGTAATCGAGGATCATATCTCAGATAGCATTTTTTTATATCACGGAACACAGACAAAATATATAACAAGATACAGGTAACACAATCAAATGCGATACACCATGTTTAGCATCTCAGTACACATCTATGTCACTCCATAATGACTTCGATGTAATAGAGGATCATATCTCTGATAGCATTTTTATATCAAGGAACACAGACAAAATATATAACAAGATACAGGTTACATGATTGATGTGCTTACAAATGCCTTAAATTAGATAACACAAACAAAATAGATACACCATGTTGAGCACTGGTATCTCAGTACACATCCATGTCACTCCATAATAATTTCGATGTAATCAAGGATCATATCTCTAATAGCATCTATTACGGAACACAGACAAAATATATAACAAGATACAGGTAACACAATCAAAAGAGATACACCATGTTGAGCACTGGTATCTCTGTACAAATCTATGTCACTCCATAATGATTTCGATGTAATCGAGGATCATATCTATGATAGCATTTTTGATATCACGGAACATCAGAATCGTTGCTTCCCGGTAGATGGCGTAGCGGAACGCGTAGACCAGGGCGTCGATGAACGTGTTGCTCAAGACAACAAGTTGGAAGATGTCCAGGGCCACGCTCAACGTAGACATGGCTTCGATCTTGGCAAGGAAGTACAGGACCAGAGATGGGAACCAAGTCATCCAGTACACCAGGAGGACGATACCCAGCGTCTTGGATGCCCGTAGCTTATTTTCAAAGACCTCGTTGCCTGGGTTTGGGGAGTGGTCGTTCAGGTTTTCCTTGTGTTGTTGTGCCTGTCGGTAGATGAGAAATGCGAAGATGCTGCTGACGATCATCATGACCAGGCACAAGGTGCCGATAAGAGAGCCCTCTACACCACCAGGTATGCACGGGTAGATGGTTGTTGGGGAGACCTGCATGTCGGTTGCGCCCTGGTAGGTCAGCACCTCCACGGTACCGGTGCGCACCACTCCGACAAACGGGGGGAGGGCGGCGAAGATGAAGCACCCGGCCATGGCCATGGCAATCCGCGGACGGGCCAGCTTTTGCTCGTAGTTCATGGGGCAGATGATGTGAGTGTAGCGGCACATCCATTGACACATCAGCAGTGAGTGGGACAACAAGACGGCCACCAAGCCAAAGAACGTCTGCACTTTACAGAGCCCACCGTTGACGAACGTCCCATGTGCAGTGTTGTGGATGCTTAGCGGGGCGTGCAGGAGACAGCTGAATATGTCAGTCACCGCTAGGGCCGCCAGGAAGTAGTTGCCAGGCTCCTGGAGTCACACAAAATTGAGGGGGTGTTAAGCACGTTAACATCTCATGTTCCTTTGGTGCTTTTGCTGCCACCAAGTGCAATAGCGGCATCATCACTAGACAGCTTTAAACAATGTTTGGAGTTAGATGTGCAAAAACTAGGTGTAACAAGGCATGCAGTGTAATATAGCCAGCTGCCGCCGCGCCGCGTGCCTGCGAAGCTGGTATGTTACGCCGAGGGGCGGTTATACAGATGCAGATACAGGTGATAAATGGATTACTAATTCTTCAAGTACATTGTATACACAAAACAAAGTAATCGATGGATGGTGATGGTGATGATGATAATAATAAGGGAACATGCTCTGTGACAGACCCGATTTTGCATCATAATACAACATTACTTGATATTCTGTTACGATTAGAAAGTTGTTAGGTGCTACAGGCCCTAGACTGTTTCAAAGGTCTGATGTGTCCTTTTTAGCGCCATGGTAAGATATGCGCCACTACAGAACGGCACCAGACTTGCCATCAGCAGGGGAGTTGTTGAGTGTTGTTGCTTGTTAAAAGCTTTCTGTAGTTGATTTAGATAGGGATGTAAGTTCCTCTAGACTTGATTATTTAGTACATTTATTTAGTTCTGAAAGTTTTTTACGTGGAAAAAACGTGTTAAAGGAAAAATGGTGTTAAATGTAATTTTATTCCGTTAGTTTATTTTTTTAGTACATTTATGTTCGAACACACTCATTTTGGTAAAAAAAATGTGCTAACACCCCCTCTAGCACATTAAATTACCAGAAGGTACCTCACAATTCTCCTTCCGGTAAAAAAAAATGTGCTAACACCCCCTTTAGCACATTAAATTACCAGAAGGTAATTTCGTATTCTCCTTCTGGTAAAAAAATCTTAACGTTTTAACTTCTGCTTATGTATTGGCTCCATTACAGCCATACCTAGGTCATTGCCGCCTCAAGACGTTGAAAAAAAAGCACTTTCGTCTCCACAGTCCATATCAGTTAATTGGATGTCGGCGACCTTTCCTTGGCTGGATTCCAGTTTGTCTGAGGAATACCGCTGAATACCGGAGAAATTCGTAGATAGTGTATGTGTGTGTGTGAATACCAGGAAGACTAGCGGTGGACCCGGTTTGGGCCCACCGCTAATGGTAATTCGAATAAAGTTTCAAAGTTTCAAAGTGTATCTGTCCATATATTAGGCTAGGGTTGTAAAGTGCTACTTTAATTTGTGCACAAAGATCAAAGGTCGACGTTTTTACACTCATACAACAACGTGCAGACATGCTTTCGTCCATGTACACCACGCCACGTCTATCTTTTTTGAAGGTCAACCAAACAAAAATAGTTAAGACCATACGGTAGTTGACCCTTAAGATTAAGGGTACACCAAATAATATATAAACCACTCTTGTTGGTTTTGATGGACACCGATCAGCGGGCCATCTCTGCCAGGCCTTGGCTGGATCACAGTTTCTCTAAGTGTTTCTGTCTATTGGGTCGTAAAGTGCTACTGTAATTTGTGCACAAAAGATCAAAGGTCACACTTTTTTACACTCATGCAACACCACAAGATCAAGGCCACGTGTAGAAATGCGTTTGTCCATTTACATCACGCCACGTCTATCTGAGTTGGTGTTGAAGGACCTGTATCTGTGTCTGTATCTTCACAGGCGCGCGGCGCGGCGGCAGCTAGCTATATTACACCGAATTACTTTGTTTGTTTGTTTGTTTGTTTCTGTTTTATTTATACAGGGTAAATACAACTCAATGCTAACCGCATTGCTTTTCAGGCATTCCCTGTTCACAGGTAGGACATCACAAACTGAGACAAACGGAAAACAAACATAATAGCAATACATACATACATACATACATACATACATACATAACCGAGCGTCAAAACAGAATCGTGTACCAGAAATCGAAGTCGTTAGTCCAGGCCAAGGTCAGGTGGTCAGCAGTATTGCTTCAGAAGCCTCTTAAATGATAGGCTGGACGTAGCCACTCTAACTGTGGCAGGTAGATCGTTCCAGGCAGATGCACCCCTGTATGCAAACTTTCTCCGGCCGAATTCTAATCGGACTTTCGGAAGTTTTAAAGATAAGTTAGTATTGTGCCTTATTTGATAGATATGAGATGTTCTGCTAAATATTTCTAGGTATTCAGGTACTTGTTGGTGGATTGACTTGTAGACGGTTTGTAGGAGGTGCATTTGCCGACGACTGGCCAGGGAATTCCAACCTAACGCAGATTACTTGTTACACCTAATCTTTGCACATCTAACTGCAGGAGTTGTTTAAAACTTTCTAGTGATGATGCCCCAACTGTACTTGGTGGCAACGAGTTAATGTAAAGTGGACGATGATTGAAACTTATGACGATTCCCAAGGTACTTTAGAAATTAAACACTGTCTGACGTGGAACCATACAGTAGAATTAAAAAAAGATGGAGCGTCTAGGTGAAGGCCGGTACATATACATGGAGAATACAGGTATTGACTCTTTGTCTCATGAAGGGTGATCTGATTTCAGCACAGGATTTTACAGAGATAAAGCTAGAATAGTACATGACTGTAGCACGTGGGCAGAACGTACTGCGCCTGTTTCCGTTGGATGTTTGGTTAACGTTGCATCAGAATTTTGCCCGTTGCAATTTTAGACGATCCTACCCACACAGGCTCTCACAGATTCAGCGGAACTGAACCAACTACACCCACAATGTCTGTACTTGTGGGCAGACGTCTAGCTAAATTCTTTGAAACTCTTTTTTTCTCTTGAAAATTTTGGTCCAGTTTTGAGACTTTTGGGCTAGGAGAGGCAGGAGGGGTCTAAACTTTCCTACTTTGGTCAAGTTTTCTTGATTTCACCAGTTTAGTGGGTGTAATGAGAGACCTGAGTGATGAGGTCTTGCCTGCCCAGAGCCGCTACATGAGAAAATTAGGTCAGAAATAGGGTTTGTACTTTTTACTGTTGTCAGCTGTTGTTGGAATTTGAGCTGGTCAACCCCCTGTTTTCTTTCTATATTTGGGAGGCAGACCCTTGTGGCTTTCTGGTGCAGAAGAATTTCTGAGATTGAAATGTGGGAAAGTACTTTTATAAGTTCTTCTTGTAGTGCATTTAACTAAAGGTTTCTATAGGCACAATAAACTGTACTGTCTGCCCTTTTCTGTCAAAAAATCTTTACATGATAGATAGATTGTAGACCCAACGCGTTTCAGCTGAAGGGGTTCTGGATAGTAGGATGACTAATTGGCCAGGAGAGTGAGCCCAGGTAAGGGTAACATTCCCAAACTGCGTGGGCCGCAAATGAAACCTTACGGTAGCCAAACTAGTTCTCCCCTGGGAAATTATTCTCCCTATTCGGTCAACTTTTTGACTATGTTTCAGCCGGCGTTGTTAGTCTTTGTAGCCTAATGCATCCTAAAATTGTGGTTCAGTGTGTGACATTGTCGGCGTTCTTCAAGGAGGACCATTATAATAGTGATATGAATGTATATATTTCTACAAGGAGTGCTAGACTCAGTTGACCTCGTCCCATTAAGAAAGTAGAAAAGGTGGCATGCGAGTGACAGGGTCCCGGCGATAAACGCAAGCCTCACTTACTTTAACATTTACATAACTTACAAAGTTGCCTAGTTGAACGGATTTGCTGTAGTATAATGAGGCCCCTATGACTGAGGCCAAAGGTTTCATACAGACTAAAGAATGTGGTTTTATCGTTAAAACTTCGTAAAGGTCTTGCAAAAATGTTGTACTCAGTAGTAAGCATGATTTCACCCCAACGTTACGATGTTTCTGCTATTTGTTTGTCTGTATGCTCTGTGCGACGTTTCTGAAGACGGAAATATCAACATTTTTTTCGTAGGTGCCTCGAGGTGTAGCCGTGGTTTCACCTGTAGCTCTCCTCACACGGGGCATCCGATTTACGTCCTATCCGATCGAGAAGAAGCTGAAGCTAGGTACTCATTTTCACCTGAGTCAAGTAAGGAGATAGGTGTAATGTGCCTTTCCTAGGGACGCAATACTGGGGCCAGCTGCCAGGGACTCGAACCCAGAACCTTCGCATTCTGAGTCAACACCCCTAACCACAAGACCACCTTGCCACCTCAAGGACACAGCTTACCTGTATCCATCAGGCAATTGCGGCATTATCTCGCCAAAATCATGCAACGATAAAATCTTTGCACATAAAGACCACAGGCATACCGTGTCTTTTAGCGGCACGTAGCCGCGTCCTTTATGATTGCGATAATACTCACAAGCAATGAGTTGCTGAAAAGCCCGACGTTCTCGATTCGCAATAAGAAGCGAATTATTATACGCTTTGGCTAGTCTGTGTAACGCAAACTCTGCCGTCCGGGGCTTTACTGGCCCCTCCCCGGGGGCCGGCTGGATACTGGGTGGCCGGACCGTAAAAGCGATTTAATCAGGCTACGCTTTGGCTATTCATTCCTGTTTTTTTTTAGTTCAAAGAGTATTGTCTTGGAAATGATGCGAACTACATCGACATGTGATAGCGATTGGTAAAAAAAAACTACCCCTTTTCAGCACATTTTATCATCATTGGAGATAAAAGAATTCTTCCTATGGTGAAAATGGTCTAACACTCCTCTATCCCATTTGGGATTCAATAATTCTTCTTCTTGAATCTTCTTCACACCTAAAGATCCCACCACACTTATCCAAAAGAGTAGCCGGGATCCTTCCCGGTGTGAGTGGTTCAAACCTTACGGTCTGGTCTCACGTTTAACCCTCAAACCACCGTATGGGGTCAAAACTGACCCCAGACGTATATAAATATCCGCCATTTTGACATTTCTTGTCGAAAACGAAATTCCTCCTATGAGTTTGTTTGTATATATGTCTTGTAACTTCTTATACGGTTTTACTGAGATTGGCTCATTGTTGATTGAGTTATCCTAGAAGGTTTATGCGTTGTCCAGTGGGGTCAAAATTGACCCCAGAAAAATGTTATGCATTTTTTAACACATCTGCGTCTTTTGTTGTCCCCGAAATTTCTTCCAGATGATATGTTTGCTTGAGCTTTATGCTGTCATGACCTCATGCTTTGAATGAACGCAATATTGAATCAGGAAACTCAATAGTTGTGACTCTTGACTAAGTTGCCTATGGCATTGGGGTCATCATCATGACTGCCTGTGGACCTCTAGTGAAATCAAATTAAATTATGATAATGACCAGAAATTATTCACACCTAATCATGTCAAACTATCCCTCATAGATTAATGAAACTATACATACATAAAAATCGCAAAAAGAGTCACACTAAAAACCGTATTCGTGCAAAACATTATGGGGTCAGTATTGACCCCATGCGGTAAGATTCGTCGCAAAAAAACTACGGTGGTTTGAGGGTTAACATCTTGAAGAGGTGATAGTCACCTGTCACGTCAATCCTTCCACAAATGTGGTAAGTCTTCATAAATAAATACGTAAACCTTTGTGACTGGGTATTTACCTGCATGGACTCTCTGGTCGCGATGACTCCCACCAAGCAGCCGTTCCCCAGGATAGACATGAGGATGTAGGAGACCAGAATGATGACGATGACGGGTCGGGATGACGGGTACATCCCGTACAACCCACACATGAGGGGACTGAAGCTGGAAACCGTGACTGTAGCGTTATCTACCGTGACATTTCGGCTGATGACATCGCACGTGGCGTTTGTGATGTTTCCCAGCGCCTGGAGAGCTGCCATGGTCTCTACCTGGCAGTCATCCAACTACTGTGGGGAGATGCCGGCAGTCGACGCAGGTTGGCGCCAATCATTCCCTTATGAAAATGAATGGAATCAACTTGAAGGTACTTAACCCCGGGGCCGGCCGGACTGCACTACACGCAAAATGATATTTACGCGTGCTTCAATCCTACTTCAAGGAGGCGTTTTTTTACCGCTACCCGTGTTCGTAAAGATTATCTTTGCGTGTCCTTTCCGCAGTACTAGTGAGACGCGTTATTTCAGTTTCCCGTAGCCTTTACGCACCTTTGGGGGTCTTACTAACAAGCTCTTCACGGAAAGCATGCGTTTACTGAAAACTGTAACTATGGAAAGATAACGAACTTCTATTTCGTACAAAAGGGTTCTTCAATTAATAAATAAATACTAGAAATAATTTCACAAATTGGGAATTCCGACCTGTGCGTTGAATCATTTTATTCTGACAGGAGTGTCCCATTTATGTAAATACAGAATTGAAGTTTGCAAAGTTTAAAGTAAGCATTATCAAAACGGTCTTGCCATCTGCAGTAAGCTTCCTAAGCAGGCTCTACAACTAGGGCTTTTTTTAATTTTAAAATGCGTTTTTATGGCATATCACTTCTTCTATTTGTAGTCGGTTTCTTGTGCCGGCGTACACTCGTACTCCGAGGCCCTGTTAACTCTTGACCTCCAACGTCTGTCCGAACGCAGACTGACCCTGTGCCGGGCCTTTGCCCTTTCAGCTACGAGGTCTAGGCACGCCCCCTGGCTACCCCCAGTTAGTAACCACTCACACAACATGCAGCTAAGGCAAACACGGCTGTATAAACCACCTACAGGGACAAAAAGATATTTATGCAGCCCTGTTCCCTCAATGCTGAACATATTGAATACCCTTGCCATATGGTAGATTATATTATATGTCAGTTGTATATGATGTAATAGTATTTTTATTATTGTCAGTTATACTTATGTAATTTGTTAACAGAATTTGTATGTTGTAATTTTAACATAAAAGGTGCATTAATCTAGCGCAAAAGTGATGTTTATGCACAAGTTATGTATATGCCGTACTATGCATTTCTACTATTTCTAATAATTTGTAAAAGCTGCTCAATTCAGCCTCTCGGCTGCAAAAAACTTCCAACTTTTTTTTTTGCACTATGTATGAAGTATGTTTTTTGTGTGCAAATAAACCAGTCTATATATACACTGGAGGCTAATATGCAGTCCAGTCCAGTGCCACATGACAAAATCGTCAGAGAAAACCCTGGTGAGTGAAAGCCTGGCTAAAGATGCTGCCTGCCTGTCTTGTTTAGGGAGTGCGACCTTTGTGAATTGTGCCTACTCTCAACTGCCGAATAAACGTACCGGTACGTTTATTTTTTTGGGCCCGAACGTCCACCCGGTACGTTCTTATTTTGCACGGTACGTTTATTAATTTTTGGAAAATTTGTATTTTTTTTTAAGTACGCATGAAAAAAATCGACAAATCTTCGACGTGAAGACGTTTATAAATGCGTATTGTAGCGGAAAACTTGTCATTTTGGGGTCTGTTTTCGCCGCCGGCCGCATAATCAAGCATAATTTTGTGGCCAATGACCCGGATGGCCTCTCGGGTCCCACCCCTAACATCCACCCGGTACGTTCTATTGGATAGCACGCTTACTAATTTTTCAAAACCAGGACATTTGTAACAGCATATTACCTCCCTTTTAGATGTAAATTTTATTTAGGAACACGTATTGTGTCAGAAATATGAGCTATTTAACTGTGGAAAAATCCCCTTACCGCGCCATAGCACGTTGCGGCCGCGAGACATTCCGTCAAATTCGGCGAAGCGGGAGAAAAATGACTCGTCCATTACAGCGATATTATCCATGAAAACAACGTACGAGGTTTTAGTTTTCCTCTGGAGTGTTTTTTAAGTCCCAAAACCTCTACAAATACCTAAAGTTGTCCACAAATACGGCCTCGATCTATCGACTAGGAGCTTCCATAAGTATACATTCAGATGCGTGCCTGCATGACCCCAAAAAAGTTCAAAGTTCAAAGTGCGCATTGCTAAAGTCAGAATAAACCGCCGATTTCGGGCTTTAAAATATAGATATGAGTACGTAAAGCATTATCGATTTTTAGGCAAACGCAGTAGAAAACAATTAAAATTTTGTGCTAATTAAAAAAGATAATTTTTTTCTTAATTTTTTTTCTATTCAAAATACAATCAGTGTGTTTGTTCTATTGTTGATATTTTGATCAAGAAAATGTTTACTAGTATAGAAATTTAGATATTTCCAAATAAACAGTGCACATATTTCTGCTGTCAATAGTTTCATTTGTTGCTGATATCATGTAACTTTTAGTCAACTAGAGGGGTAACAAAAAAAAGGTGAGAAGGTTTTTCTCTAGATTTTTTTCATAATTGCCTTGCCTCAAGTTCCAAGTAGAAAGAAAACACATGACTTAAAGTTGTGTACTGTTTCACTTGCTGAACTTGACGGCACCGTTGGCCCCCGGTAAGGGGCCATAGCGTGGAACCTATGCCCAATTTTTTCAAAATATCAATATTTTTTTCTGGTAGTTTATATCCAGCCGGGTTAGCTTGTTTATTTTTTGTTGATTCTTAGTGTTGTGTACCTTTACGTACCTACCTGCATGTATCTTCTTATCTCCAGGACGGTAGATGAAAATAACCACAGGCAGCAAGACGACATCAGAAGCATAAAGATAACGTTATGCGCATATATCAGTAAGGGCACATTTTAGTATAAGAGACACAGGTTACCCGTCAATTTTGGCAATTTTCCGGGGGGTACGTTTATTCCGGGGGGTATGTTTATTAGATTTTGAACATTTGTCCGGGGGGTACGTTTATTCCGGGGGGTATGTTTATTCGGCAGTTGAGAGTAATCGTTTACAAGAGAACTCTACCTATCTGGGGCTCATGTTTTATGCTTTTAAGTCGAAACATGTTACATCTCAAACAGTACAAACCACGGAAAGGCCTGTGGCGCATACAAATTTTGTTGGCGTAACATTGGCCATTGCAATCCGTTTGAAAGTAAGCAATGTTGACACTGAAACCTTGACATCAGTAGTTAAGCGCATGAGGTCATAGAGGCAATGGTTGTAGCGTGGTATCATATTTGTATTATAGCTGCTGAGTCTCATTCATCCTTTCTGCAAATATAGACTTGGCAGCTATAATAGATAGATAGATAGAATGGCTTATTCAGTTTAAAATCCCTTTTGCTGAATTGTGGATTTCATTACGAAACTACTACTGGTACAAAAATAAGACATTGGTGACATTCTAAAAACAATCGCAGCATATACATTCATAATGTTTTGGTTCCACTCCCTAAGGTCGGTGCTGCTTACCTTATCATGAGTAATAAAAGAAAATAACCTATAATTCAACCATCTGAAAAGTACAGTGAAAGAAAGGTTGGTGTCAACCATGAGTTACTGAACACATGCCCCTGCACATTTACTTACGAAATACAAGCACGCTTTTCTGGTGGGATAGGCGTCAATGACACGCATTTATGCATAGGAAACACGTCACTTGCATTTGCAGCAATCTTGAAAAGTTGTTGAATTGGAAAGTGCCTTTCTCCTTTGCCATATACTTTGGCAGGCTAATGGCAGCCATACAAATTTGATTGCGACCATTTTGTAAATGAGCCTAAATTACAGTTAAAACCACTACATAGTGCCTACAAGTCTGGAGGAAAGTGTTACTTTCCAATAGACATTACTTAGTGGATTAAGAAAATTGGTCTGTACTAAGTAGTATGGACAGAGTATATGTGAATAACAAAAAAAATATATAAACATTCTCATCACATACTACATTCTCATCCCATACTACACACTCTTGTATTAGGTAGAGTAACCTTATGGAACTGCAGTTTTGTACCAGTAGATGTCATACTTTGTACAATTGTTGTGTAATAAAGTTTATTTGTGTTCTTTGATAGCTTTTCAACAACTGGCTACTATAGTATGTTTATCCCTCCAGGCATTTATGCCAAAAATATTCCTGTGAAGTGAAATACCTATACTATAGTGGTTGCGTAGGCAATCCATACAGATAGTTATACTGATATGATGATATCCTTTTACTAACAGATGTTGCACAAGCGGAACTTTGCTGAAAGTCTGCTGATTATGTATGAAGTATTCAATCATAGGCAAATAATGGATAAAAAGTTTGTTACAGACTTTGGGGCTTCTTTGATAAGTCACTATGACAAAATGAATGACAGAACAATTCCAAATGGACTGTGTGTAGGCAGTACAACATGTATACTGCAGTTGGGTTTGGGCTGACATACCCTATTGTACTGTTATTGAATATTCCTATACATGCATCTGGTACTAGCTGCTGTTTGTAAAAAAAATCCAATCATGGTATGGAATTCTGAAGTACCCTTCCCTCTTTCATCATGGAAGACAACAAAGACAACCTGAACCATGATATGTTAAGATGCATCACTATGAATCAAACTTATGGGTGTCACTATCACAGTAGGTCTCCAGTACAGAATGTACAGCTATTGCTCATCAGCAGTTCTGGACAAATGTCTTTACTCCCCCTAGCAGTTTTGGGAAGAGCTGCAGCACCACACAGCCTGCATTTCCTGTGAGGAACGACTTGACAGGCTGCAAACGTCAGACAGCAGCGTTTCCAAGAGTGACCGTTTTTGCACGTTGCTGCTCTGACGTCCTCAAACTCGATTGGCTCCTCACATAATCTGCATACTTCTGCAGGTTGTTCGGTTACAGGTGTGGTCATTGGAAGGTCGGGGTGACCTTGACCTTCCTTCTTCAGCCACTCCAGGATTGTTCTCATCAGTGGTGACATGGGAATGGCTGTTTCCTTTCCGCCAAACATACCATGCATGTGTTTCACAGCCAAAAAGGTGGTCACGCTTGCCAGCTTTTCATCCAAGCCCTTCACAGTTCCTGACAGATCCCCCTTTTCTTTCTCCAATGCGATGGAGAGTTTTAAGAGAAAGAACTGAAGATTTGGATGTAATCTAGGCTCCTCATACAGTATGGACTGTAGATCAGGGGGCAACGACCTAGCAGCCGATGACCTCTGCCTCCCATACTCTACCAAGTCTATGTTGTGGGCCAGACTTCCTGCCTTTGGTGATACCAAAGCTGCCGTTGCTTCTTCCTGAGACTTCAACTGTAGAAAGTTCAGCTGAAGTTTCACCACGCCATTCAGAGTATTGGTTACTCCAGTGACGCACGCTGCAAACACTGAGTTCTTTGAAAGCACAATGCCGTAGCCGCGCTTGAGCAAAGAAGACTTGGTGTCGATGGGAAAGGCTTGTAACAACAAGCCTGAGTCGTTTTTCGTGATGTCTGTGACCGTCATTGTACTGCCCATGCAACATGTGTATACCTTGTGTTCTGCGCTCAAAGCTAGTCCTGAAATAGGCATGGAATGAACTGCATCGGTCCACACTGTGTGTAAAAGTGCGATGTTGTCCCCTGACTTCTGTATATCAAAGCACATCACATAGGGCCCTTTGCTTGCCACAAGGATGCTTCCATTCATTTCCAAGGGCCGGGACTTCATGGAAGTTACAGCTAGAAGGTCTTGATCCTTCCATAATGCTGTAGGTGTCAGGAAGGTCAATGACCCTGCATCCACTGCTGTAGGCCATATGGAGATGGTGCCATCCAGATGGCCTATAGCGATGCCCCCTGGTGGATCGTTCTGTTTCTGCATCCAAGCCAGGGACATGATGCATTCTGAAGGTGTTTCGATCTGTTGTCGAACCACGGCACACACGTTGTCTACGATGGGACATTTGAACTCCCACACAACCACCAGGCCACTTCTCGTGGCCACTGCTAACAGGACGTGTCTGTCAGGTTCAGGTCCATTCCCAGGGTCGCTTGTGGCATTGCGTGCCTTAGTCCTACAGAAAGTCTCTGACCACTGCATGTCTGTAGCAAACAGTGTAGCTGATCTTTCATCAAGTTTTTTAGCCTCTCTGTGGCTTGATTCGAGCGCAGAGAAGTCCAAAACCTCCTGCCACTGTAACCCATTGTGCTGCGAACAGTGGAGAGCCAAACGGTGGTCCAAGGTCAAGGTCGTCAGCAAACACCTTCCGTCCGCACCGCACTCCAACGGTGACCAGCGAACTGTTCGGTACCCATTCTCTGTAGCGAGGACCTCGCCGCGCCGATATCCCTGCGACAGCTTGTCTCCACCTGCAGGTTTACTCCACCTCTTCATAGGGAGTGGAATGAACGTTTTCTGCACCTTGAAGTTCTCCTCGATGAGGTCAGCTGAGGTCAGTAAGGCCAGGCAGTACACGCCTTTCTTGGTCGCCACGGCAATGCGATTGTCCTGGGACCAATCAATGATGTCGGCACTACAGGTCTCATGGTCTAGTGGTATGACTTGAGGGTGTAAACTCAAACTAGTGTTTTGATTGTTAGCGGTCACATTAGAGCTGTCTGAATCTTCTTCCATTGTTGCTTCTTGAGCTGGGTTGTTGATACACCTGTTTGAAGAAAATAGTTAAGTTTTCATAGCACAACACCTTGCCATGACAGTTGTAACGTTGAATTTGCAACCTTAAAACAAATAAGGTTAAATATCATGTACTTGTATATGTTGATACTCCCTCGAAAATTAAAATAGCGGCACAAAATTATCTATGCAAATCTTTACGAAATGCCCCCCTCCCCCTAACAGCACACAGCTAGAATCCAAAGCACTTTACACTCAGTTACAGACAAAATTATTGAAACCAACAGCGTTAGTGCAGCTAGAGTGTTAAATGTTACAACAAAAGATTTCGTCGGAAAGCAGAATTTGCCCTGCAACCTACCAAAACGTTGGGCGCTGTTTATTTATAACTCAAAGACTTCCCGCTCACGAAACCCTCAGATGAAACGGATTATACCACTTTAAACAAGGGGTAATATTGTTGGTAGTTATTCAAGAGTATCTAACATTAAAAGTTACGGTCACAGTCCCCACAAAAATGAACAAAATACTGGAACTTGACAATAAAATTTGGGAAAGTTTGTATTGAAAAGAAAAGTTGAAAAGTGAAGAGTTCTGTCTTTAATTTATCCGCACACCCCTGTATTGACTATTCCCCATAACGGAAGTGATGTAATAGGCTCTCGTTCTCAGGGCTATGTACGTTTTTCAATCAGCAAACAGCAAAAAGACACCAATATACGTGATTAAGTTCTCAAATCATATACTATTGTAAAACTATAATAAAATGTTTGAAAATATTGTGTTTTTTGACTCACAATTTGGTAAATTCACCAATATGGCATATGGGGTACTGGGAATGAGAATTCTTGCATAAAACGCATGCGCATTTTAATGTGGCCATCTTGTTCCCGGTTTGTCATCTGCCCGTGCAAAATCGTGAAAATTTGTGATGTTTTGAGCCTTTGTTACGTCAGAAACCTTTAGTCTAACGCCTGTACGAAGCGAGAGTGATGTTTTCCGTCAGCGGACTTCACCCACAGGTAAGCCAACTCGGAATATCGTGGTTTTATATCATTTTCTAAGCCGGGAACCTTGCATAATTATAATGCCAAGCGAAGTAATATTTTTGGGAACCCACTTTTACAACCACGGAAAATCATTGCATAATCTGAGCAATAATCGCAAAATGCCGATTCAATGTTCAACATAACATAGATATAGTTGAAGTACATTGTCTTCTGAATAGAAATTTCATTGTGATGTGAACGAATATTTTCCACAATCTGGACTCAAGGTCTTCCTTGGACGGAACATCATTTTTACACGTTCACGTGCGCATGTAGGTCAAACTATCAGAAACTGAAAATCTTTTTTTCTTGCCTTGCTACACTGCGAATCCAAGACGGTTTAATTTTCTTACCAGACTAAAGAGCTGACGCATTCACTTCTCTGGTTAGGTAATATGCAAATGATGTCCATATGATATTGTAGACGACAAATTATACATACATGGTTAAATGTATGACATTATTTCAGGATGAGATCTTGACTTGTATGTTGTCGTTATGAATCATCGCCTAGCACGCAGATGTTTTTGCTGTCATGTGAAAGCCAAATGTTGAGAGCTGATTCATTTTAAAAGTTTTAAGCCTAATATATGTCAGAAGACAAGTGTGAAATAATGATGACGGAACTATGTTGAAAAGTGGTGGTAAATGTTGAATACACCGAGATTTGTTATATTTAGAACATTTCAAAATCCTGTGTAAAAAAAACCTACATAATCATAAATGGGCCTTTAAGGGAAGCTACAGAATTTTTTGCTAACTAAATGGCAGGGACAATCATGGGAGAGTATTACAAAAGACAATGGAGCGAAGAAATGGAATCAACCAAACTTTTTATGTTCATTTTCTTCCAGCTGATAGCACCGCTGTCTCAAGTTGTCAATGTCTTCAACTCTCTGAAGAGTTCGGCAACCTGCCATACGTCGGCATGGCAACGGCTCCAACAGAAGAACCGGAAGGAACACAGCGAGTTCACAGTGTCTGATGCCAGTGTAAGTACACAGGACATCTTACTATTCTTAGCTGATGCTCAGATCCCCCTAAATATTCCACAAGGTGACCAATTCTGCTATCCACACAACCAGGCCACCATGACGTTTACATGTTCGGTTAGGGTACGTAGTAAATTAGCGTCCCCTTTGTGGCAAAATTACAGAAAACGGTCATTTTTGCTACTTTTACTCTGGAACTATCATCTCAACTTGTGCAGGAAACTTGATTTCTTGTCTATTGTCCCATATTTGACAATTGTTGAAATTCTTGACATGACTCATTCAGTCATAGCAGCACTTAAGACACATATGGAATGCTTCAAAACTTAAAGAAGACACTTTCCTCCTTCAGGTGTCTCAGATACTGAAGGAGCTTGGTTTATCGGGGATTCCACCTTCTGTGATCGCCCAGGAGGTCAATAACCTCTTACCGACAGCCATCGCTCCTCTGTTGGACAAAAAACCCAGCCACTGGCAGACCAGCTATGTTTCAGCAGAGTCCTTCTTTGAAAATAAGCATGGTGAGTAGCATTATGACCTTAGCTACAGTTCTTCTTGCTCTTAGGTTTTAGGGGCTCTTTGGACTTAGGTTGTTAGATTTATACAATATTATACATGTATGTCTTGAACATGTTCTGTTTAATGTTTCATGTGTGGGTTACATGTTTTGGCTTTTTACTTACATGGTTTTGTATGTCCTTATTTGCAAACTGTTCTGTTTTGCAGGCATGCCTCCACGTTTGTTTGAGAGTTATACCAGAAGAAACACGTCCAGCCTCCTGCCTGCACACATCAGTATTCAACCTAGTCTCCCTATCTCCCCAGGTAAGCTGGGATTTAAAGTGGTCCATGTAGGGTTTGAACACTTTTTGTGGTCAATTTCCTGGTACTATCTCCACATATTGTAAGTTGA
Source organism: Branchiostoma floridae x Branchiostoma japonicum (assembly GCA_013266295.2). Taxonomy (NCBI): domain Eukaryota; kingdom Metazoa; phylum Chordata; class Leptocardii; order Amphioxiformes; family Branchiostomatidae; genus Branchiostoma; species Branchiostoma floridae x Branchiostoma japonicum. The sequence continues at coordinate 4,885,505 of CM023834.1, read as the reverse complement.
ACCAACCCTATTACATTGCATAACAATGTTCAGGGAGTGAAACTGCAAGATATTAATTGTGCCATGTGGACATTCTGAAAAGCTTTAAACCTATTGTGCATATATCATTGTTAATATCCAACTGGGGCTCATTTTTGGTGCCACCAAAAAGTCTTGGCCGTTACATGAATTGTTTTGGGGCTGCTCACAAACATCAAACTAATGAGGCCAAAATCTTACATAGAGATTTCCCTTTGCCCCCTCTCATGCTGTGTTTGTGTGTTGCAAGGTGCAATGTTTTGATATGTCTGCATTGTTCCCTTTATAGTTTTACAACAGAGGCGTGGCTTCAAAACTCGAGCTCAGCGCAGCAAACTCAAGATGGAGGAAGAGGAGGCATCAGGAGTTCTGTCCGGCATGAAGGTATGCTTTTTTTACTCTGGGTTCGGATGTATTGTTTTTGGTGGCTTACTGGTGAGTTTGTATGTTTTCTGTCCGAGTGGCGATGATTCCATGTATGACACCGCATCTTTAAAATGTATGTTGTCTTTTCTCCCATTAGTCGAGCCTTGCTAAGGATAAGCCCATTGACGTGAACAAGATTGTGAAGGAACACAACATTAAGGAGGGAAACCGGGAGGCCTTCAAGTTTGGTTTTGCCGATGGCTACCTGATGGCACAGGCCCAGTCACTCAAAGGTTAGTCTGACAGATTGTTAACCTTCTCCCTGCTGCCTAACCCCACAACATGTTTGGTGCCAAACAGCTACCTTAGCAGGTTGAAGGTTAAGAAGGAATGTCTTTGTGCCAGTTGGTTATGGTTCTAGATGGGGGTTGCTAAGTATATTTCGACCAGTACATCTTCTATTCCCTTTGTGAACTACTTTATACCCACCTTAGGAATGTATATTCATCGGTACTATTACTAGTTAAAAATAGAATTTGACAATTGAAAATTGAAAATTGCATTTCGTGCCACTGAATATCATGCCATTTTGCCTTGTTAAGTATGATGATTATGATGCCATGCTTAAAACGTTTCATATCATTTTTACATCCCAAAGATACCCAGGGAAATTTCTAAACTGCCCAAATTATCCGTACAGGAATTGATGTGAACAAACTTGCTGCCAGTCGTGTGAAGGGAGGCGGAGACCAAGACGCCTTCAAGAGGGGGTTTGAGGAAGGTTTCCTGATGTCTAAGGAACATGTTCCAAAGACAACAAGTAAGACTTTAGTTGCTATGGTGTTACAGTAAGATTTCTAACCTCAGCATGTAACTTGCTTTTGACATTGCCCATTTTGTACTTTATGCTCTAGTTCAAAGTATGATGTGTTGTGGTCACTATAGACAAGATTATTAATGTCTGTTTCATTGGCAAAAATTATCTAACTGACCAACAACTTGGACAAGAGGTCACATTGGCTAAGTGGTCCTCATGTAGAGGTGGTCTCTTGTACAGGTTGACTGTACTGATAACTTTATACATGTATGCTAATGTTGCTCGTGATAAGCTATGAATGTTTGTTCCCCCTCCAGCCTGGACGTCGTACTTCATGCGAGCCCTGGGCAGCACGCTGGTGTTCACCATTATCTTCATCATCCTCATCAACCTGCTAGCCATGAGTTTCACCTCTGAGATGAGAGGTGGGACCTCTTCTCTGTCAGGTTAGCAAGGGACACGGTCCTCTGTGGTGGTTTGTGTCTACTTATACCTCCTCTGCCTTCTCTTTCCATCCCTCCATCCCCCTTTCTCTGTCAGGTTAGCAAGGGACATGGTCTTCTGTGGTGGTTGTGTCTACTTATACCTCCTCTGCCTTCTCTTTCCTTCCCTCCATTTTCCTCCATTCCCCTTTCCTTCTAGTCCCTCCTCTCTCAACTCCTATCATCTTGTCTTTTTTCTTGTCTCTGGTGTCTTTATTATTATCCATCATTTTATTCCTTCTCTTTCCGAACCTACATTTGTCAGGTTAGCTAAGGGCATGGTCCTCTGTGGTGGTTGTGTATTTATCCATACCTGATGTTCCTTCTCTCTCCATCCCTTCATTTTCCTCCATCCCTATTTCCCTGTCAGGTTAGCAAGGGACATGGTCATCTGTGGTGGTTTGTGTCTACTTATACCTCCTCTCTCTTCTCTTTCCTTCCCTCCATTTTCCTCTCCCTATTTCTCTGTCAGGTTAGCAAGGGACACAGTCCTCTGGTGGTTTGTGTCTACTTATACCTCTTCTCCCTTCTTTTTCCTTCCCTCCATTTTCCTCCATCCCTATTACTCTGTCAGGTTAGCAAGGGACATGGTCATCTGTGGTGGTTTGTGTCTACTTATACCTCCTCTCTCTTCTCTTTCCTTCCCTCCATTTTCCTCTCCCTATTTCTCTGTCAGGTTATCAAAGGGACACGACACTGTGGTGGTTGTGTGTCTATCCATACCTCTTCTCTCTTCTCTTTCCATCCTTCCATCCCCCTTTCCTCATATTTCTTCCTTTCTCAACTCCTATCATCTTGCCTTTTTTCCTGGTCTCTGCTGTCTTTATTGGTATTGTCCATTCTATTCCTTTTATTTTGTCTTGTCTTGGTTTGTTTTCACTTTTCCACTATAATCGGTAACATATGTGGTCTGAAAACATTGTTACGTTATGTTATCCTCCTTTGTAGTTGAAACTATTAGTATCAAATACTAGCCTCTGGATTTTCCACCTCTTCTACTTTCCTGTGAATGTGTGAAAAAGTTGGCCTGAACTTGTAGTATCTTTCATAGAGTGATGTTGCTGTCCAACGTGTGACTTGGAGTATTGTGAGCCAAGTTCTATTTTGATGGAATCGTTGCACTGTGTATATGGTAGTGTTGTGTTTTGATCAACAGTGCAATTATGCATGATAACGAAATACATCTAGAATATTATGCAGTGTATTCTGTGTAACCCGAGCTATCAGCCGGAGGGTGATGCGGAATACATCGTCATACCCACCCGAGAAAACATACATTTCAATGCGAAACAAAAAATTGTAACAACATCAATTCCATCGTTCGAATCCAGCATTCAAATTTTCAAAAGTGACTATTTGAATTATTCTATGGAACATTTGGAATCTCATGTGATAACTGTTAGAACCCGTGTGATACAGGTAGTTATCACACGGGCCAGAACACCGTATTGAACGTCATCTCGGCCCAGCTATGACATAAATTTTAAGACCTGAATACCTCTCTTGTTGTCTTCACACCAACTTGACAGTTAGTTGACGTTCCTCTCACACAAACAGGCCGTCTGCGTTTTTCTGGCATGGACACGTCGGTGCAGGCGGTGAAGGACAACAACGTGACGTTTGACGACGTGAAGGGGTGCCAGGAAGCCAAGGAGGAACTACAGGAGGTGGTGAAGTTCCTGTGCGACCCCGACAAATTCACCAACCTGGGAGGAAAACTACCAAAGGGTCAGTGTGTTCTTGTGGTTAGGGTTGTTGACACAGAATCCAAAGGTTTTGGGTTCGAATCCTTGGCAGGCCCCATTGTTGTGTCCTTGGGAAAGGCACTTAACACCTATTTCCTCACTTGACTCAGGTGTACAATGTAAATGACTACCTAGCTTCGGTTAGGGACGTCCTCTCAGATAGGACACGGAGGTCCCGTGTTTAAGGAGAGCCACACCTTGAGTACGTTGAAGATCCCACTTCACTTACTGAAATAGAGCAGTGGTCCTTCCAGTGTGAATGGATCAAACCGTACAGTCTGGTCTCAGGGTTGACATCTTGAAGAGGTGATAGTGACATGTTATGTCAATCCTTCCACAAATGTGGAAAATCTTCATAAATAAACATTCTGTATTACCTTTTTCCCCCAGGTGTGTTGTTGGTTGGCCCACCTGGGACAGGTAAGACCCTCCTGGCGCGTGCCGTGGCGGGGGAGGCTGACGTCCCGTTCTTCTACGCCAGCGGGTCGGAGTTCGACGAGATGTTTGTGGGAGTGGGAGCCAGCAGAGTCCGCAATCTGTTTGGTGAGATGACTTTCCTCACATTTTTTTGGCTGATATTTACCTGCGTGTATGAGGTATTTTTGGTGGGTTTGTCTGTGGGTTTGTGTATATGCTTGTCTAGCAGAGAGGGTTGTAGGGACAGTGGGTGGATGTGTGGTTCCAGTACGGTCATGAAAACCCAAAGTACTTCCCAGAGGTCTGAAATCTCTGATTTCTTGTTCTTTGAACTTGAAGTAAGATTTCTAACAACATGTCCTGATTTATAAAAGTAACTTAGTTTCAGTCCTAGCCTTTTGTTATTTAGAGTAGTAGTAGATCACATTATTGCTAATTTCATTTACGCACAGACCAACTACAGCCAAGTTTCTTATAAACCATGCATGTTCTAGAAAGTTTTGTGACCCTGACATTGAACCTTTGACCTTCAGCTGCTGCTAAGAAGAACGCGCCGTGTGTGGTGTTTCTGGACGAGCTGGACTCCGTGGGGGGGAAGCGAGTGGACTCTCCCGTCCACCCCTACTCCAGAATGACCATCAACCAGCTGCTGGCCGAGATGGACGGCTTCAAGCAGAACGAGGGGGTCATCGTCATGGGCGCTACTAATTTCGTGGAAGTTCTAGACCCGTATGTTTGTTTGTTTGTTTGTTTGTTTTATTAGGATCTCCATAAGTGTTACATAAATTTCACCCTATTCTTCCAGGAGTCCGCAAGGGTGATGATGTAAATCACCATGTGGCTAATACGAGACAAGGGTTCACCAGGCCTCCATCTGGGTGATTTGTAGTTTTTTTAATGTTCTGTTTCAATCTTTCAATCTGTGCTTGAGGAGAACCACATCTCGAACACGTTAAAAACCCATCGCACTTATCAAAAAAGTAGGGATCTGCCCTGGTGTGAGTGGCTTATGCAGCTTGTATCATATGCATCCTAATACAGTTTTTTAATACAATAATTGATGTACACTTCCCATTGTACAGTGCTCTTGCTCTCATGTATGTTGATAAGAACCAAAAAAAAATGCCACTTGTGCTCCATTGTGAAACTGAAATCTCACTCTACATATACATGTATATACATACTAGCTAGTGTGTTTGGAAGCAAGTTTTAGAGTTGGTAAATTTTTTTTTCCAGGGCGCTGACTCGTCCAGGCCGGTTTGACACTACAGTAACAGTACCTCGACCCGATGTCAAAGGTCGGCTGGAGATCCTCAAATTGTACCTTGGCAAGGTCAAAGTGGACTCAGGTGAGGTCAATGTTCTCTAGGTCAAGATTCATCTTCGACATTGAGTAGAAACCTGTAGCAAACACCCTGTGGTGTTGGATTACATTATGTAGCAAGTGTCAGGACAGAGTTGGAAGGGCTGTTTGAAAGTTTATGGTTTGCACTTGTTCTAGTCGTAGGTTAGGATTTGAACCCCCAACTTCAAATAACTAGTAATGCTAACTATAGACCACTAAAGCCCCTGTCACACATAGCTAAATATGGCCTCCGAACACTAGCCGAACTCTCCCCAACCATGGTTAGGTTGGGAGCAAGGTCGGCTGGGTTGGCTGGTGTTCGGCCAGGTTGGCTTCTGTTCAGCTGTGCCAGCCGAATGTTTCAAAATGTTTAAAACATTTGGGTGTGGACGGGAGGTTCGGCCATGGTTGGCTGGTGGTTGGCTGGTGTTCAGGAGTAGGACGGGGCGGGTTGGCAGTCACATTTGACTCAAATTTAACCCAAATTTGATTTGATACGTATAGAAAGGTAGGTGTGGCCTAAATCTGGTAAGACTGGTCCTGAACTTCAGCCACCAGCCAACCAAGGTTTGGGGGAAGGTTCTGAATGTGTGACAGGGGCTTTAGGATTTAAGCCACCAACCTTAAATAATTAGTTACAGCTAACTACAGACCACTCATACCCATGCTTCCTGTGCTTTCCCAGACGTGGACGGGGACATCCTGGCACGAGGCACGGTGGGTTTTACTGGAGCAGACCTGGAGAACATGGTGAACCAGGCCGCGCTTCACGCCGCGTCGGTCGGACATCAGTTTGTCACCATGGCTGACTTGGAGTTCGCCAAGGACAAAATCCTGATGGGTAAGACACAGATCCAAACATGTAGGCTGTACATGTATATAGTCTTGGTCTTAGATATGTTGTAACAATGAAGAAGTCACCAAATGGGGCAGACTATGGGTTGAATGCTGTAAATTTAGTTTAAGCTCACTGCACTTTAATCTCAAGGCACGGTGAAGATCAAGAGTTTGCTGTATCTGTGAGTTCCCAAATCAAAGAACAGCGGTAACCCAATGGAAGCATGTGTTTGTGGTGCAAAGAACTTTCAAAATTTACAGTAGTACATGTATGCATATTAAAGCTTATAAGTTGAACATTTTGTTTGCAGAACTTGGAATTATGAAAGCTGAGTGTACATATTTTGTTATTCAGTATGAAATGTTACTGTTGACATCTCCCAGGTCCTGAGAGACGGAGTGCACAGATCGATGAGAAGAATAAGAAGATCACAGCGTACCACGAGGGAGGCCACGCCCTGGTGGCTTACTTCACCAAAGACGCCACGCCCATCAACAAGGCTACCATCATGCCCAGGGGGCCGACCTTGGGACATGTGAGTTAGTTATTATGTTAACCTTTGCAGAAGGAAAACATTGTTTTTGCTCTGTTTCTTCTTCTTCATCTTCTTCTTCCATTCCAAACAAATAAGGTCAATGACCTGGACTAGACTGCTGTCACCATGGTAACTGGTGCTGTAGTGTTGGATCACATTATGTAGCAAGTCGCAGGACAGAGTTGGAAGGGCTGGTCACCATATATTTGAAATTCAATGTGTTTAAGAATAAACAGAGCAGTAGTTTGTTGGGCTAAACCATGTGAAAATAAACATGTATTTGCATTGCATATTTTACCTTTCTAGTTACAAGTTATATAACTCCTTCCCATACCTCTTGTTCTATAGCCCTTGGGCCACACAAGCACTACAGCAGGGGATAGTCTATTGGTTTGAGTGAGGGTAGCTTCAAGATTTTCAATCTCACAACTTTTGTTTCCTGTGCGTGTCAGGTTTCCCTCTTGCCAGAGAAGGACCAGTGGAACGAGACCAAATCCCAGCTGCTGGCACAGATGGACATCTGTATGGGCGGCAGGGTGGCTGAGGAGATCATCTTTGGACCTGACAATATCACTACAGGTGTGGACATGTGTGTGTGTGTGTGTGTGTACATGTGTGTGTGTACACGTGTGTGTGTGTGTCTGTGTGTGTGTGTGTGTACGTGTGTGTGTGTACACATGTGTGTGTGTGTATGTGTGTGTGTGTGTACGTGTGTGTGTGTGTACGTGTGTGTGTGTACACATGTGTGTGTCTGTGTGTGTGTGTGTGTGTGTGTGTGTTTGTCACTGTGTATCCCATCCAAATCTCTGAAATCTAGAAACATGAGTTAAGCCTTCCACCCTAATGTTCTTGTCTCTTGCATACATACATATTTATGTTTGATTGTCACAAACTACCACATCATTTACAGATTTGTCACATGTGGAGTTCCATCACAAACTGCCAGGGGGCATGACATATCCTATGTTCCTTTTTTAGGTGCATCCAGTGACTTTGAGCAGGCGACCAAGATTGCAAGAATGATGGTGACAAGATTTGGGATGAGTGAGAAGGTACGGCACCCTGAAATGATGATTTGCTGTTTTCATGCACAGTGAATAGACATGAAAATGAAGCTTCACTTCCATATCTAGAAACTAGTGAAATCTCATGAAACCTAACTTACAAATTCAAGCCATAGCCACTGAAGAAGCCACATCTCCCAGTGAAACCGGTCTGAGTGACAGGCTGAATGAAGGTTCTTAAAATGGGAACCATGCAGCTCCAGATGTCTTACTGAGGAATGGTTGTGGTTCAAAAGATATCAGTCAGCTAAGGAATGATTCCATTGTACTCATACTGATTTACAAATGCAGTTTGCAGATCTTGCAGCTGTCTTGTATGTTGTAGATTGATTTCTTGTTCTTTACTACAGGTTGGAGTAATGGTGTCCAATGAAAGTGGTCAAAGTCCAGAAATGAAGGCCATAATCGAGACTGAAGTCAGACATATGTTGAAGGTATGTCTTTAGGCTAAATAATAGACTGCTGTGATAAAAGATACATGCATATGTGTGTATATATTTCTGTAAATACCGTTACATATCCTCCCTATAGAAAAATACCAACCATTTCAACAGAGTAACAATTACAATGCAAGAAATTGTTGCTCAAGCAACTGGATAGATTTTGAAAACTGCTAGACATTTCAAGTAGCATCCACTTCTTATTTCTTGTGTATCTCATTACCTGGATGTCTAACCTTCATCGAAGTAACAATTATAGATTTTATTCCTTCCTGTAGCTGACATTGAAGTGTTTCCATGTTCACAGGAGTCGTACAAACGTGCAGAGCACCTGTTGAAAACCCACACCAGGGAACACAAAATACTGGCGGAGGCACTGCTGAGATACGAGACACTCACCGCAGACGAGATCCGAGAGGTCTTGGATGGGAAGCAGCTGGAGAACAGATGATCAACAAAGGCTGCCCCCACCCTTTTCTGGTTTGGACTAGTCCAGTGCGAGATTCCGCGGAATAGATGATGACATCATGAAGATAACCTGCCCCACCTGTACCCAAGATGGACCAGTCCAGTATCAGACTTATTTGGGCAAAATTGGAAGAAAAGACTACTCATCTAGGGGTGTAACCAATAGGGTAGATCGCTCTTGTGTTGGCAGGCAATTGTCCAACTGTCCTACCCTTGTAAGTGAGGAAAAGTGCTCTTTTGCCATTAATTAACTAACAATTAATGAACACTTAAAGCCTTCCTCTTTTGTTTTATTTCAGGGACTTTCTTCACTGCATGTAACCTCAGTCTTACTATTTTATTGATGTTAAAAGTGGGCTTAAAAACAATTCCACTTTAGAGTTTATCTCAGTGGAAGGTAAATGTGCTCAAAACCTGAATTTGTCTAGCATTCATATTGTAACTCTTAGATGAACTTTACTCTAGATTTAGGTCTTTTTACTTTACATTTTACAAGAACGCTTTTCCTTTGCTTGACTCTTGTTCTTGAAGCATGCATCTTTGTGATATAGAACAAAAAGTAAACAAAATGCACAATAGTTGGGAACAGTCTTGGATGTAATATTCCAGTATTACTAATAGAATATGCTGAGTCAGATTCAGTGAAATGTATTAGAGGTAACCTTGTAAATATATCTGTGAAAACAAGAAGACAGCACAAATACAACAAATTGCACATGATATATATCATAAATGGTCACATTCTACTTAAGTTAACATACTTGAAGTTATAGTGATATGAAACGTGTTGATATGCCAAAAATCTCTTGTTGCAAACATGTAGATCAACCAAATGATCTAGTATTTACGACAGCCAGGTGAACAGTAATTCATACGTCTTACTGAATGGAATAGCTGGATTATGAAGGGATTGAAAAGTGCTCCATTGTATTTCTGTCTTGATCACATTGCAATAAACATGGTATCTAGTATAAGAAGTTGTTCAAAGGCTTTTGTTGCTACAAAAATAGGAAATACTTACAGCTCCAGGGCTGTAAATACCACCTGCATCTGCAGGTTAGTGCAGGTAAAATTGGAACTGTGCAGGTATTTCTGGCATCTACTTGCACCATTCCATGTACTGGATTTATATACATGTATACATGTAGGTGGATTTTTATTTGCTGTATTGATTGTTACCCCTATGAAGTATAAAAGAAATAATGGTAATGGTTTCTGAACAGTTTTAGTATGATCCATACTTCCTAAATTCTGAGTGGTGCAGGTAAAATTTGTCTGGTGCAGGTAATTTTCAGTGTTACCTGCACCAATGCAGGTATGCAGAAAAAAATGTATTTTGAGACCTGCAGCTTGCTTGCACTAGTGCATTTATTATCATTGATAAATTATTTTCACCTTGCCACCATTTGTTTTTCCTTGCTACTAAGGTACCTTATTCTGCAATGATCATATTACGTAAAAAGATATTAATAGACATTTATAAATACTGGTGAAGAAGCTGAAATTAGAAATTAAAATTGCTGTCACTCAAATCTCCAAATTATAGTAAAAATCTTTGCACATCTTGGTTCACAATCGCTGACTGTTTAAAAGACATCAGCTAGCATACATTGTGCATGTTGCATAGTATAAAAGTCTTTAAAAGTACAAAACGGCAAACTGAACAAGAGATCATGTTTCATCTTTAAAAATGCCTAGTAAATTTAAGCATGACATTGGATCCCAAATCACCAGGACTGAACCAGAACTTTCAAGCACACTACACATGTACCTGTATTTGTTACACCTCATTACACAATTGATAAATATGAATTACTAAAAATATGATTACTTACAGATGATACTATTATTGCTATCTAGGCTACCTCTTTTCTAAACAGCCATAAAAAAATCATTTATAAAATCTAGGATGGAGTCAGCTTCAACGTTGGATCTGCTATGACCATGATCCCGAGTATGGAAGACACCACCCCACAAAACCCCACCCACCCATCAGAGACATCGATCAGTTTTAACCTCGTCATCTGCACAACGATATCACAAACATTCTTTGAGGTATCAATACATAGTGGCAAGTTTTCTACCAGGATTCTTTTCAACGCTTCCTGTCTGACTTTTGCTTCCAATTGCAGTTCGTTGTGAACTATTCCGTTAGGATAAGCCAGCTGCTGCTGCTTTATCTGTAAGGCCTGTTGCACGCCGTAGAGATCGCGTAGTAAGCTCAGGACCGTGCTCAGGAACCAGAACCTGAGGGACAGCCAGTTCCACATGTCCACGTCTGTCTGCAGCACGCCGGCGCGGCCCAGCCACACCAGGTGGTCAAACAGGAGGAAGATGGAGCGGTTCGCGTGGCTCGCTGTCAGTAAAACCCGCAGCAGGTCGTCCTGGAGTTTGGCCGCCCGCCGCGCCGCTTCTACCGAGTCCAGACTCTTCCCGAACCTCATCACTGCAGCACAAGATGGACATATGAAAATTGTGAAGTATTTACAGTATATGCAATTGCAGGGAATGGTATCTACAATCAGGTTCCAAACATAGGAGTGAAATATATACATAATAGTTGTGAAGTAAAGAAATTATGTATATATTTCACTCCTGTACGTTTGGGACCGCATTCTAAATACCATTCCCTACAATTGTATATACATGTATGTATACACATCAAATACTAAAATCTAGAAGCAGCAACATCTGTGCTGTGTAATGTGAAGCAGTCAGAATTGTCCTCAGGAAGGTGACAGACGGTCACCCAAACATCAGCTGAATAAAACACTTGGTTGCGTAAAAAGAGTCTCTTTATTCAGTGACTTACCAACCTGATGAAACTATTCATGGAGTGAAGTATCACACACACAAACATTGAAGTAATTGCTTCAAATTGATTGCAACATAATACTATAGGCTCTGCCCTAGAGGCATTGCCAAAAAAAGCAGCAAAATTACATGTGCAAGGGACTTCTGTTTAGTGATTTTGTTTGTGGAGGGAAGGGTGGTATGACTGAGATAAAGGCAAGGACTCTTACATTTCCTTGTCATGCTGACTTGAGACTCCAGTTTCTTCATCTTGGCCACGACATCAGTGTTGGTCCTGCCGAATACTGCACGTAGGAAGATACTGCCATACTGCACGGTCCTACAGTCACAAACACATCACACACAGATGCATCAGAAGTCAACAGGGAACAAAACAATTGTAAATTTCTATTTAATATTGATGTAACAGTTCAGTTCAGTTCATCCTGTTGACACCACAAAGTGCCTCCACAAGTTCCTGTTTCGCATGGCCGAGGACAGTTCAACACCCTCCAAACCAGGTGTGTCCTCTTTAATTTGATCACCTTCTTAAGTAAAGTCCTCACAACCCAGCATACATGGACCTAGTCTAGCCTGTGTTTACACAAGCTCTCGGCCGGGAGTATAATGACACAGGGGCGGCAACCTTCGGGGCGGGCAGCAGCCAGGGGCGCGATTATTTGAAACATGAGAATATTACTAGGTTAAACATTCATAAACTTTCAGCGCGTACTTTTCCGCAACAATAGTTATGACTATCATAAACCTGATACAGCTATACAATGTATTGTTTACATTTGACCAATTGAATCACATATATCACGATGTAGGCATTGTTTAGCTGATAACAAATCAAGAATAAATATGCATGCCATCAATAAATCAATCAGTAGATTTTTTTCTACAAAAAGTAGTTGATTCTTTTTCCTTTCCATTTTCCCTTGCAAATTCTAACCATTTTGACCAGCTGATTTTGACCTCCTTGCTCTAACTAGCCATGATGTTATCTTTGTTTATGTTAATATGGTAAACAAGTAACCAAACACCATTGGCCCAGTCACTGACCAATCAGTGGGTCTCCTTTTGTGACATTCCGGTCATTGAACCCTTAACAGGTCAGAGGCTACTTTAGTGACATTCCGGTCACAGCTGAACCCTAAAGGCTACTAGACATTTTATAGTGTAATCCAATCAGTTTGATCAATATCTCATTTCTAAAATCTCTTCATTTATCAAAATTACATTGTAAACCTCTCCAGGTATGATTGAATCCAGATGTGCAAGGTTTTAAATTCCTGTTATTCAAAAAAGGCCTCAGAAAACATGCTAATGAAAACGCAGCCAAATATACATGTCATGTACATGTAGGTCACCCCACATAGTAGCCGTGGCGACTCTTGATTCCGGGCCTATATTATAGCCCTCAGCAAGAGTCGTGGAAAGGTCCATAGGCAGAACCATGGAGTTATAAAAGGATCCTTTTATAACTCCATGGCAGAACCGAACATTCCGCATCGGCTGCGCGATGCTCCGTTTTCGTCCCGGTTTTCGGGTGTCCCGAGCTTCCCTGAAGTCTTACCTCACGTACGGCAGGGTTGGCGCTGTTCAGATCGCCCTAAATACTCCACAAGGAGACCGATTCTGCTGTTTACGTGCAAAAATACAAGCGCCGCCGCCATTTTGTTTAGTCGGGAATGTCCGGTACCGCCGTCGGGGACGTTCGGTTGTACCGAAGCACGAGCGACCATTACCGAAAGCGCTCCGGTCATAACCGGAAAGGCTACCGAACGTCCCCGACGGCGGTACCGGACATTCCCGACTAAACAAAATGGCGGCGGCGCTTGTATTTTTGCACGTAAACAGCAGAATCGGTCTCCTTGTGGAGTATTTAGGGCGATCTGAACAGCGCCAACCCTGCCGTACGTGAGGTAAGACTTCAGGGAAGCTCGGGACACCCGAAAACCGGGACGAAAACGGAGCATCGCGCAGCCGATGCGGAATGTTCGGTTCTGCCTATGGACCTTTCCACGACTCTTGCTGAGGGCTATAATATACTAGTAGGCCCGGAATCAAGAGTCGCCACGGCTACCCACATAGATTATTGTGTACTCTAAAATGGCCAGAATCAATGAGGTGATATAATAGGTCGTGGAAGGGCACTTGTGACTGGGCCATTTAGAATATAGCGAGAACATTCTAGACTGCTCGTATCCAAAGAACGAAGGGCTCAGGTTTGATACACACAAAAATGTCGTACAACGAGTGACCGAACCTTACAAGTCACACCCCCCCACATACCTGAACAGCTTGTCTCGGCCTTTGGTCTGTGCCGTGAAGTTGATGAAAGCTTCCATGCTGCTTTGTGGTTGATCTTACCGCTTCAGTCGGTCGTTATGAAGACGTAAGACTGTGCCTCGGTACTGGAGACGACCGTGACACCAGCATGGCACGTTTGTGTCCGCGTGGGGCGGCAAGAACACGGTTTAAAACCCTCGTGTCCAAAATCTGAAGTAGGGCAAAGGGTCAAAGGTCGATGACCTGGAGGACGTTAAACCCATCTTATGCTGAGGAATGTAACAGTTTTTTGACAGCCTTCACTCATGCAAAGCTGTTTTTTTTTTTTTTTGCTCGTTTCTGACACTTAAGGCTGGTTTGCTATGTTACCCAATGCGGAACATATAGTATTTTGGTTGTGACTTCTGAGGCACAAAAAAACTAACAAAATGTATCATTTATTTTCACCAGACATTGTTGTAGCAACGCCATCTGTGAAGCCTCTTGCAAACTACAATCCTGCTCTCGAGTTCATGATGTTGTGTGTTTTTAGTGAATCCTCAAGAACGTTTAAGATCCTACCACGTACATAGGTAGGGAGGCCCACACACAATTTTGTTAAAAAATACAATTTTTGCAGTGCTAATAAATTTGTTCTTAACACTTATGTGTCTTTTTTCATTGCTTTTCTTGTAGTACGTGATAGGGTCAGTAGATCCTGAAAATTTCACCCCCCTACGATGTTGGGAAGGTAAAAATTTTAGCCCTCCAACATGCTTCCCAGAGCATTTTTTCCCTATAGTTAAGCTGGGATTGTTACCGGGGCCAGGTCTGAAAAAATGATTTTTTTTATTTGAAGTCGTAGAAGACTGCGGTTTGCACCATTTGATAGGGTTTTGGACCAATCACAATGATCAAGTTCAAAATTGCTGATATGAGGCTTATTTATGGCAAATTATGCAAATTTTATGCAAATTAGTTTCCCGGCTTATTTGCTGATAGACAATGATGTAGCATTTTTAAGTCACATCAAGTACGCCATTAAAGGTTTTTGTGACCCTATAATTTATGAAGCTGGTGTACCCAACCCCTTCAATCACCTGAAAAAGTCTCAAGCTTCAGAGAGACTCCTAAAATCCGGAATGTGAAGCTGAATATGCTTTTGTATACCATATGCCGCCCCCCCCCCCCCCGATTGCTTAACAGTGACCACCTTAGAAGTGCCAAAATTTTCACTTCTGACAACACTACAAAGACCAAACTTCATACAGTAACACAACATAACAAGCTGTACAATCTGTCATATCTATTTATTACCATCTTTAAAAATATGCATTTTATGACTTGTCAAAATGTGCAGAAATGTTCAAATTTCAGTGCCCCCCCTCCCCCATTGAACAAGGAAACTACAATATCAGCCCTTAAACTTCATCTAAAAAAGAGCGGTTGGGTCAGAAAGGTGTAAAACCTGTACACACCAACTGGGTTAACAAGTGCAACAATTCAATCATGTTATAATCTACTTTCCATAGAATCTAAGTCCTACCAAGCATCTCCTTTGGAGTGCCCCCCTCCCCCCTTGCTACAATGTATTGACCACTTCACTTCAGATGTGCTGACATTCTTACTTGCCTTAATGGCACGAAAACAAAACTTCATGTAGTGTCACCAAAAACAAGTTTAAACACAAGTTTAAATCACATGTAATAAATCACTTCATATATTTAAATCTTATGTAAAATGTTTAGACAGTTGTGCCCCCCCCCCCCCACGGCCCGGCAATCATGCAATACATGCAACAAATCTTGATGGCAAATGTTTGTATACAAAAATATAAAATCATACAATGCTCACTGTTCCAATCAAGAAGTCTGATACTAATTAGTAGCCATGTCCGAATCATCTGATTCATACCAATCCATAATCTCAGCCAGAGGAATGTTGTCATCATCACTATCATTACTTTGCTGTTCTGCTCTCCTCTTCCCCGAAATATTAGCCAAAGGAATGTTGTCTTCATCACTGTCACTACTTTGCTCTTCTGCTCTCCTCCCCCCCGTTTTTTGATATGACAAGGGTAGATAGTCATCCAAGTCATCACAGACGTTTGGATTCGAAATGATAAGTTTTGACAATAATCTTTTTCTGTCTTTTACATTCAGTTTGCTCGTGTTCTTAATATTGCCACCCTCTGACACCTCCATTCCTAGCCGAGACAGTTCTGCCCAGAGAGACAGCTGGAACAACAAGTCTGGTCCTTTCAGTGCTTGTATCTGGGTCTTCTTAGTTATCAGTGAGGTTATCAGTTGGTGAGGGGTGTTTTATCTGGGACGACAGTCGGTGAGGCAGGAGAACTGTAAACAGATATGACAACCATCATTTAATGAACCACGTGACATGGAGAAGAGGCAAATTATTGTACAATGGTCACGCCTATTTTTACTCGTGCCTTCAAAACTAAAGAAAAAATTGTACCACTAGAGATATTTCTACTATCCCAAAGCAACACTTTAAAATGAAGCTACAAAAGATCCTGAGTAACCTGTAAGTGTAAGAGTTTTCTCATTATATAATATAACTAACTGTTGTGATACCAGTCATAGTTATCATGGTTTAAAATTACGACTCATTTTAACTAGAATTGACATGAAAATAAACTGAAATGTTTATACAATTATAACACTCGTTAGGACAATAAATAAATGGTACTCACCGACATGACTGTGAGTTAAACCCCCTTGCTAGCAGGGGGAAGGAGGCGGCCGAGCTAGTATAGCTAACATGGTAGACGTGGAAGACGGGCAAACATTCTACAAATCAAAACAAAACATCGATTAAAAAAACTACAAAATGTTCTTTGCAATGTTAACAAAAATTATGTTGAGCTAGGGATTCCAATTACAAATCTATGATTATAAAACGACCGGTGTTCAAGCCGCGCTCACCAAAGGGGTGGGGGGGGGGGGGGCGACGGAACGAACGATCACCTCGCCTCGCCCGGTGCGACCGACCGGCTTTCTTCGGGCGGCGCGGTCACATTTCGTGTCCAAACACGACGAAACTCTCACAAAGTAATCTTTACAATATGCACTAAATACACAAAAAGTCCCAGCTTCGATGCTATTCAACTAATATGTAAAATTAGTGAAAGAATGTGATGTACTTACTTCGAGTGACTGTAGAACGTGAAACTCCCGCCCAAACGCGCTGGGACTTGCACGCAAGCTGGCTTGGCTTGTTTTCTTGAGAAACAAAGCCTTTCATTGGCTCCCTGAGCTGTTTTGAAACCACGCCAACCAATAGAACGGAGGGTTACTATTTCGCGATATGGACGATTCCACTCGTGAGTAGGGGGCAGGGTCTGCCAATTGAGGGCAGAAATGTGACACCCGCGCCCCGCGCGTAAACAACAGGGCGCGCGGGGCATTTTTACGATTTTTAAACCGCCATAACTCACGAAAATAGTAATCTAGGTGGGTGAAACTTTCAGATACTAATATTTGTATTACATATATCGTGGAAATCAAATTATTTGGTATGTATCTTTTTTTATTGCATTGAAATCGTGCTTTAAACATGACCAAGATTTTATTTAGAGCCTCTGCGAAGTGTGTGGGCCTCCCTACTAATGGTAGTAAATGCAAATAAAAGTTAAGTCCGGTAATTTCAGAAATTACCGGACTTGACTTTTATTTGCAGCCATTGTAAAGCCCGGTACGGTTTACAAAGTAAACATTACCCGACTTAACTGACATTTACTATCATATGGGTAAATCCAACTTCTTGTGTAGTGTCGTATTTGCTGTTTAACCTGAAACGTCTATGGTGATCTCGTGACTCGGGCAGCAGGCCGGGCAGCAGTGGATGATGTCATGGTTGAGCTGGGCCAGGGTGCAGGAGGGATCCGCCTCGCAGGCCTGCTGTGTGCTCAGGCTGATGGTCACGGCCTGGGGGATGCACTGGAGGCAGTACAGGATACAGAGTGGTGCAGGCGAGGCGCAGCCGTCATGGCAAACCTCTCTGGGCTTCAGGCCGGTTTGACCTGGGGAGGGCGAAAATATGTCGTTATACCCCCGTCAATTTCCTGTCACACATAGCCGAATATGGTCTCCCGAACACTGCCGAACCCCCCCCCCCCCCCCCGGAACAATGGTTAGGAGTAGGTCGGGAGCAAGGGTGGCTGGTTCGGCTTGTGTTCGGCGAGGTCGGCTACTGTTCTGCTGCGCCAGCCGAATGTTCAAATTCTTAAAACATTCGGGTGTGAACGCTCAGCCATGATGTTTGGATGCAGGTCGGGGCGTGGTTGGCAGTAAAATTTGACTCAAATTTAACCCAAATTTGGCTATGTCAATATCAGACAGATTTCCTCATCCAGAATATTTTTGTTTAGCCGCGCTGAAATTGCATGATGCCTTGAACAAAATTGCCATTACCATTCTTCACAGCACCAGCGGCTCCTGAGTTAGCGGTCTGTTGTCCTCCAGCAGCTGCCTCCTCCACGCGATAGATGGGGAACTTGGCGCAGAACATCACCATGTCTTCGGTCAGGAAGCTGCGGTCGTCGATGGCCGGACGGACGACGCTCCACGTGAGAGAGGTGGAGTAGCTGAGTTCCACGTTAACGGTGGAGCCGGTGCCCTAGATAGAAGCAACAATATCAACAACAACAAATAAGTAAATAAGTAAGCATTAATTGCATAAGATTTCTTTCTCAGTTCTGAATTGATATTTAGAAAAGGACAACAACAATTCTAGCCTGGGTGCCAGACCCATAACCCATAGCACGCCAGGCCCAGAGTTATTTAATTTATTAGCCAGCGTGCGAGGATCAAGGCCTAACTGAGTGGGGCTGTGGTATAATTTCCTTGGGGGCATGTTGGCCCTGGAGCCGAGGAACTGGCCTGGCCTATGTAGGCCCCAGAATCAATCTGGCACCCAGGCTACGTTTTGAGGGAGGTGGCCTCGGTCTATTCTGAAGTAATGAAGGGTAAGAACCTTGGCTTTTTGAAATCCGTTCTCCAGAACGACTGGACCCGGAACCTGTGGCAGCAGTGGAGCAAGGTAGCAGACTTTTTTCTCCGGGAAGCGGAACATCGTCAGTTTCTGTAGCAGAAAAAAAATGAACAGATATTGGAGAGTAACCCTTCTTCTTGTTGGCAAATTCCCAACACGAATGAGGACGAAGATAACTAAAAGCCCCTGTCACACATAGCTCGCAGTATGGCCTCCCGAACACTGCTGGACTCTCCCCAACCATGGTTGAGAGTACATTGTGGGTCGGGAGCAAGGTTGGCTGGTGTTCGGCGAGGTCAGCTACTGTTCGGCTGTGCCAGCCGCATGCATATGTTTCAAAATGTTTGAAACATTCGGGTGTGGACGGGCGGTTCGGTCATGGTTGGCTGGTGGTTGGCTGGTGCTCGGGAGTAATTCGGGGCGTGGTTGGCAGTGAAATTTGACTCAAATTGAACTCAAATCTGATTCTATTCGCATAGAAAGATATAGGCGTGGCCTAAATCTGGTCAGACTGCTCCCGAGCTTCAGCCAACGTTCGGGGGAAGGTTCTGAATGTGTGACAGGGACTTAAGAGAGAAACAAAAATTTGGATACAAGGAGAACAAAAGTTTGCTGACCGTGTTGAAGTCGTGCATGACCTCGGACTTGTCCACCGTGTTGTACTGGGGAACCTCGATGATCTCAAGGTTCTTCTCAGCATGGATTTGCACCGAGATCTTCTGGCTGAATCCGGCAAAGTTCTTCCGCACGAAAACCTCGTAGATCTGCAAAGAAAGAGAAAAGCCTGGCTTTAATTTGACATGTTGTCCAAAATCGTGCATAAAGAAAAACCTATTACATGTATTTATTATTTTTATATGGTACTACACTCAGATCGGTGGAAGTGACAACCGATCCCAAAGCCCCGCCCACCTCCAATAAAATGTAGAAATGCAAAATGAAATAAAAATACTTAAAAATACAAATATTCAACGGATATGCTGACCACTAGTTTCAATGCTATGATTGGTTGAACTGCTAATAGTGGTGGACACTCAGGTCAACGTTTAATCTCAACATTTGCTAGCAGGTTACAACATTTTACCTTCGGACTTGTCTTGTAAGGTGCAGAACAGTCACACACCGGCCCGGCAGTAGAGCACAGGTAGAGGCCAGCCATCACGGCAAAGAACAGCGGCATACGTGAAGCCTATGAACAATATTTAGTAGCATTCATGAATGTCAGACATCCTGGTAAACGATATTGGCAGTAGAAAATTGAAACTCTGGTACGGGTTGAACAGGAAAAAAAAATACGAGTCAGTGACTTTCCCATGTTCAACCGTTTTTCTAGTTCCAGACAGTATCCATTTGGCTAGCGCAAAAAAAAGATACCAGCACAAAAACGAAAGCCCGATAAAAACCCCTAAAACACGCCAAAATAAGCCGAAGCCTAAACCTCTGCTTAGAGAATAAAGGGGAGGGCTTGACATTTCGACGGCAATAAAAAGTGATGCAACATGCTGGGAAGACTGAATCTGTAGACAAAGGTTGAATGTATCAGCAATATGAAACTCTACATGCGTGTCAACTTGAGAAATCAGTATGCTATAACGAGATAATACATAAATAGACTACCATATTGGATCCCCGCTTGTACTGGTAGTCAGGTTAGAAAACTTGCTTGCCAGTCCTTGAGTTTTGAAAGTGGGAGTGGCGTGGAGTCCCTTTTAAAGGTTGCCATATTTGCGCAAAAGATAAAATCTACTTTTCGACCTTGACGAAAGGTCGGTTCAAGCTGCTCCATGTGGCAACTGAAGAAAAACAAGTTTTTGAAAAACAAGTTTTTTCCTGGAAAATGTGACGACATTATACTCGTGGCAGGATGTTTATCCGTCCTTGACATCATGTGTGTTCATAAATAACTGTTTTGTAAATATTTTTCACGAGTCATGCAGAAATGAGATCCTGTTAGGTTGTTGTACAGTACGAGTTACTTCTAGGGTACTTGAAGCCCTAGGCCTGTCACACATTGACAACCCAATTTTCTTGCTGCGCCAACTGTTTTGTGAAATTGTGTAATTATTTCACTTGCTACAGAGGGGCATTATCCCCATTGAAACAAGGATCGAAACAACTTCTGTCAGCTTAAATTGAAAAACAAAATTTTAACACTTCATCACTTCTGTTGGCATACTATTGTTGATAAAGGACACACAGGATAAAGATCATTCGTCATACGATCTTGTTGTTGAAAACCTGCGTCGTATGCAATCCTTTTTTAGAGAAATCTTAGCAGGCAGACACCTGATTGGTCTATAATAGTCACATGACAATTGTACATATGGCATTGAGATTTTCGTGGAAAAACATGTTTTGCTTCGCAGGCCTGACAAAAGTTTACCAAACCTCGTACTTTCGAGGTTATCGAACCTGCATTGCGCAATTGTTATTCACAGGCGTGTCAGTCGTCTCTAGTTGTCAGATCATACGATCGCAAACTGAAGACAGTCTTGGGATGGTCGTGTATTTGTCGTACCTTGATTGAACCTCCTTGGTCGTACATAAGTCAGCTGTTTTATTATATCTGTCGTCCTGGAGTTTGGCTGCCCGCCGCGCCGCCTCCAACGAGTCCAGACTCTTACCGAACCTCATCACTGCAGCACAAGATGGACATACAATGTAAGACAATTGTAAAAAAAGTACTTACATGTAGTATTGACATATATACTTGACAAAATATTAAACCATACACACAACAAGTTTTATTGCTCTGGGGAGCTTTCGAGACGTAAACACTGTCTCTTCATCAGCCCAGTGAGTAGGTTAGGTATCGACTTGGAGTTCTCTTGTCACGTGACTTGGTGTTGATTATCACGTGACAAGAGACAGTCATACACAGGTTTGAGATAGTGACGCCCCCTGTCTCTTTTTTTTTTAATTATTATTCAGAAACAACAAAAACAGTACAGGACGCAGAGGGGCCGACTCAAGTTAATAACTTATGTTAGAGCCACCTCTGGACAAAATACAGAATTTACATGTCAACTAAGAATAACAAATACAAAAGTGAAATAAATATACAAATAAATATACAGGCCTTCTTTATAGTGGAAATAAGATCTAGATAACGTATTAAATTATAAACGGCAAATAATACAATATAACAATGTTCAAACAAGCGCAAGTCTACTTCCCTCACCCCATAGCGAACCAGACATGAAGACACTGACACCGAAAGGAAAAAGGAGGATCAAGAATTGAAACGATTGGAATCACTAATGAAATTTTGGGTGATAGCCAGGATTTTGGAGTTGACCGAGAAGGATAACAGAGGGCTACCTCTGAGTAGTAGGGAGATTTTGTCTTTTTCAGAAAGTCTCTGTTCAAGGTACTGTGTTGTCTGCGGATCTGGATCGCTTCCCGAACACCCCTTGCAAACCAATCGGAATCTTGATCCAGCACTTTTACCCTGTCCCAGTCTATCTTATGTTTCTCCTTGGACACGTGTTCCACAACAGGTGATGACACACAGCTCGGTCTCTTGTGTTCCTGTAGACGGGCACGTAGTGGTCTCTCCGACTCCCCTACATATGTTGCAGAACAGTCCAGACAGGGGATGTGGTAAACCGTTCCACTACGGTCCAGCATCTTGATCTTGTCTTTAGGTGCTACAAGATTACGTCTGATAGTGTTGATGGGTCTAAACTGACACTGTATCCCCTTGCTTCTATACAGTCTCATGAGTGTTTCCGAGATACCCTTGATGTAGGGTATATAGTTGTCAAGTAAAGTAATTATGTATAGACTTCACTCCTGTGCATTTGGGACCGCATTCTAGATACCATTCCCTGCAATTGTATATACATGTATGTATATATATATATACGTTTTTTTTACTAAAATCTAGAAGCAGCAACACCTGTGCTGTGTAATGTGAACCAGTCAGAATTGCCCTGAAGGTGACAGACGGTCACTGAAACGTCAGCTGAATAAAACACTTGGTTGCGTAAAAAGAGTCGCTTTATTCAGTGACTTACCAACCTGATGAAACTATTCATGGAGTGAAGTATCACACACACAAACATTGAAGTGACTGCTTCAAATTGATTGCAACATGATACTATTAAGGCTCTGCCCCAGAGTCATTGCCGAAAAAAGCGGCAAAATTACACGTGGAAGGGACTTCTGTTAGTGATTTTGTTTGTGGAGGGAAGGGTGGTATGACTGAGATAAAGGCAAGGACTCTTACATTTCCTTGTCATGCTGACTTGAGACTCCAGTTTCTTCATCTTGTTCACGACATCAGTGTTGGTCCTGCCAAATACTGCACGTAGGAAGATACTGCCATACTGTACAGTCCTACAGTCACATCAGAAGTCAGCAGGGAACAAAACAATTGTGAATTTCTATTTGATGTAATAACCAAGCATACATGGACCTAGTCTAAATTGGACAACTTGGTTTTCAAACCAGGGTTCTCAATTTACAAGTAAGATAGAGAAAGGGAGCACGTCGGCAGAACGTACTGCACCTGCGCGAACCCCGTAATGTATTGTGCATAGCACTTTGGCAGAACGTCACATATAAGGTTATATTGGAGCATATAAGGTTGACAGCCTGTCTGTAGTTTTCAGATGTTGCATAGGAAACGATATCATCTGCAACAGGCAAAATTTTGATGCAACGTTGACCAAACATCCAACGAAAAACGTGAAAAATCAGGGTTTTGCGCAGGCGCAGTACGTTCTGCCGACGTGCTGAGAAAGGGTTGCATGAAAGTTTTGCCCCAACTGGTACTCGTACTTGTAGTAAATTCAGACACAGGGCTGTCCTAGGTTTTTAAAATGTTAAACTCTATATTAATTCACCTTGTCATTCTTATTGAATACAGTAAAGATGATTTTAAACACGAGATATTACTAGGTTAAACATTCATGAGCTTTCAGTGTGTACTTTTCCACAACAATAGTTATGAATATCATTTATTTTATTTATTTATTTATTGGTTCGGCTGGTACAACACAGCCAGGGCAGCCCAACTAGCTAGAAGCTATTATTAAGGGCTTGCCCTGGGGAAAAAAGTATGGTTAAATATACATAGAATGGACACAAATTCTTAAAAACATCATAATTACATAGGGTCAACAAATTTTATGAATATCATAAACCTGATACAGCTATACAATGTATCGTTTACATTTGACCAATTGAATCTCATATATCACTATGTAGGCATTGTTTTATATCTAATAACAAATCAAGAATAAATATGCATGTCCATTCAATAAATCAATCAGTAGCTAGCTTTTTAGAAAAAAATTAGTTGATTCCTTGGACTTTGCAAATTCTAAGTAAAATTCATGAAAATGAGGTTATATTTGTCTATGATAATCATTATGTGGTAAACAAGTAACCAAAGACCACTGGCCCAGTCACTGACCAATCAGGGGGTCTCCTTTTGTGACATTCCGGTCATTGACCCCTTACATTTGTTGTAGCAACGCCATCTGTTAAGCCTTTTGCAAACTGTAATCTCGCTCTCGAGTTATGTTGTGTGTTTTAGCAAGGACATTATACCCGTATAATGTCCTTGGTTTTAGTGAATCCTCGTGCATGTTAAAGATCCTACCACACATACTGAAAAGAGTGGGGGAAAACTTTTCTTAGCTGATCAACTCCCCTGTCATATCATCATAATTATACTATCTGTCTATTTGGCCAATTTCTACTTTTTTCTATTGGTAGACTAAGAGGCTATTCAGACTTTACAGTCTGGTTTTACCGTAGCTTGTACCTAATGTGCAAAAGTGGTGTGTTACACTTACTGAGGCGGTTTACCATATGCGAAATCATGAAACAAACAAAAGTGTAGAATCAAACCAACGTATGCTTTATTCTTTTCAACGCAAAATTAGGTTCAAACGCTTGCGCGACGGCTGAAGCCGTACGTGTTACTACAACAGATCACCAGTAGTTTTTAAAGGATAAGTGACAATAGAAACATTTTGGGAGGCTATAATGTTAGGACAGCCATTCCGGTTGAATATTTTAATTATAGGCTGGTACAGACAATTACTTTCATACATTGCAGACAGAAACTGATAAGTGAAACAGAATATCGTATTTGCAATTGATTTTTGACGACAAGCTGCACTGTTATCCAGGGTACACGATCAAAGTTCACAATTTGTTTACTTGCACTTTTGTAACGTTGGTAATCATTCATAAACCGATCCCAGAGCCCCGGCCACCTACGTCAAAATAAAAACACAAAAGTGAAAATATTGACGGACATGCAGCCACACTCTCATTGGTGGTCTCGATAATTGTCATTCTCTCATTGGTTGAACTCCTAATTGTGATGGACAGTCAGGATCGGCCTTTGGACATATCAAGGGCACCCTGAATGTCTACCTACCAGCAAAATGAAACAAATAATGTCGAGAGCTGAGCATATGTAAACATTATGTTTGAACGTTTTCTTAATTACTAAAACAATAGATGATCTATTCAAGTTTCCAAATACTGAACTATGCCCAGTCAGCAGATTAGGTGGTAAGAAGAAAACAATATTCAAAGCTGCAATTATTTAAGTAATACAATTGTGTAAGCTTGAGCAGAGGTCGGGGAAAGAAGTCGCCATGTCGTAACTTCCAAGCAGATGTCGGAGGGTAAGATCGTAACATTCATTAACCTGTCTTGTTTTTGTTTTTTTTCTCACTGCGCGGTCACATTCGTCGTAAGTCGTCGTACGACTTTTGGCCGATGTCGTGCGGTTTTCAAACAGGCTGTGACAGAACCAAACGCCGACAAGGATCTAAGATATTAAGACAGCCTTCAGGTTCCGTAACAAGACAGCTGGATTTTGCAGGACACATGCACGACTATCCCAAGAATGCCGTCAGTTTGCGATTGTGCGACGATCGTACGACTAATATGACAGGGCACTTAGTAAACATGGGTAATCTCCAAGCAAAAGTTTTCGTGGGCAAAATCGTGAGAGTCCGTACAACTGGATACTGCCTGGCCTATTGGATACTGTAGTATTAGATACTCTCACGTTAGAGGATGTTACGATGTTCCCTTTGGACTGTTACGCAGCACGAAAAGTCAGATTTACCAATGGTAGTAAATGCAAATAAAAGTTTCCGAAATTACCGGACATGACTTTTATTTTCTACTATTGTAAGTCCGGGACGGTTTACAAAGTAAAAATTACCCGACTTTACACACACATGATACTGACTTGTACTATCATTGGAAAATCCAACCTTTCGTGCAGTGTTGTATTTGCTGTTTAACCTGAAACGTCTATGGTCTGCTCGTGATCGGGACAGCAGACCGGACAGCAGTGGATGATGTCATGGTTCAGCTGGGCCAGGGTGCAGTTGGGATCCGCCTCGCAGGCCTGCTGCGTGTTCAGGTCGATGGTCACGGCCTGGGGGATGCACTGATGGCATACACTGACACAGATGGGTGCAGGCGAGAGGCAGCCCTCTCTGGGCTTCAGGCCGGTTTGACCTGGGGAGGGCGAAAACATGTCATTATACCCCTGTCAAGTTCCTTTGCCTACATAGCCGAATATGGCCTCCCGAACACTGCCGAACTCCCCCAACCACGGTTGGGAGCAGGTCGGGAGCAAGGGTGGCTGGTTCGGCTGGTGTTCAGCCAGGTTGGCTACTGTTCGGCTGCGCTAGCCGAATGTTTCAAAATGCTTAAACGCTGTGGACGCTCAGCCATGCTAGGTCGAGGCGTGGTTGGCAGTAAAATTTGACTCAAATTTAACCCAAATTTGGCTATTTCAAACGTTTCAAGCATGAAATGATGACGAAAATGTTCTAATAAGAAATGGCAGAAAATGTCAATACCAGACGGATTTCCTCATCCAGAATATTTTTGTTTTGTTTAGCCGCGTTGAAATTGCATTGGATGCCTTTAACAAAATTGCCATTACCGTTCTCTGCAGCAGCAGCCCCTGACTTAGCGGTCTGTTGTCCTCCACCAGCAGCCTCCTCCACACGATAGATGGGGAACTTGGCGCAGAACATCGCCATGTCTTCGGTCAGGAAGCTGCGGTCGTCGACGGCCGGACGGACGACGCTCCACGTGAGAGAGGTGGGGTAGCTGAGTTCCACGTTAACGGTGGAGCCGGCGCCCTAGATAGCAGCAACAATATCAACAACAACAAATAAGTAAATAAGTAAGCATCAATTGCATAAGATGTCTTTCTTTCTGAATTGATATTTAGAAATTAAAAAAAAAGACTGCAAGAATTCTAGCCTGGATGCCAGACCCATAGCACGCTAGGCCCAGAGTTATTAGCCAGCATGCGAGGTGGCTCAGGGCCTAGATGAGGGGGGCTGTGGTATAATTTTCTTCGGGGCATGTTGGCCCTGGAGCCGAGGAACTGGCCTGTGTAGGCTCTAGAATCAGTCTGGCACCCAGGCTACGTTTTGAGGGAGGTGGGCTCGGTCTATTTTGAAGTAATGAAGGGTAAGAACCTTGGCTTTTTGAAATCCGTTCTCCAGAACGACTGGGCCCGGAACCTGTGGCAGCAGAGGAGCAAGGTAGCAGACCTTCTTCTCCGGGAAGCGGAACATCGTCAGTTTCTGTAGCAGAAAGAAAAAAAAGCTCGGGAGTAGTTCGGGGCGTAGTTGACATTGAAATTTGACTCAAATTGAACTCAAATTTGATTCGATTCGCATAGAAAGATCTAGGCGTGGCCTAAATCTGGTCAGACTGCTCCCGAGCTCCAGCCAACGTTCGGCGGAAGGTTCTGAATTTGTGATAGGGACCTAAGAGAGAAAAAAAATTGGATACAAGGACAACAAAAGTTTGCTGACCGTGTTGAAGTCGTGCATGACCTCAGACTTGTCCACCGTGTTGTACTGGGGAACCTCGATGATCTCAAGGTTCTTCTCAGCATGGATCTGCACCGAGATCTTCTGGCTGAATCCGGCAAAGTTCTTACGCACGAAGACCTCGTGGATCTGCAAAGAAAGAGAAAAAAGCCTGGCTTTTATTTGACATGTTGTCCAAAATCCTATCATAATTTTTTATATGGTACTATACTCAGATCGTCGGAAGCGACAAACCGATCCCAAAACGCCGCCCACCTCCAATAAATTGTAGAAATGCAAAATGAAATAAAAACTTAAAAATACAAATAGTCAACGGATATGCTGACCAGTAATTTCAATGCTATGATTGGTTGAACTACAAATTGTGGTGGACACTGAGGTCCACGTTTAATCTCAACATTTGCTAGCAGGTTACAACATTTCACCTTCGGACTTGTCTTGTCAGGTGCAGAACAGTCACACACCGGCCCGGCATGTGAGCACAGGTAGAGGCCAGCCATCACGGCAAAGAACAGCGGCATACGTGAAGCCTGTGAACAATATTTAGTATCTTTGATGAAGGTTTATAATAGACATCCTGGTAAACGATACTGGTAGAAAATTCAAACTCTACTACAATGAAAGCTCTTCTTGCGTGAAAACTTGAGCAAAATCAGTATGTTATAACGAGATAATACATAAATAGACGTACCATGTTGGATCCCCGCTTGTACTGGTAGTCAGGTTAGAAAACTTGCTTGCCA
Organism: Branchiostoma floridae x Branchiostoma japonicum; assembly: GCA_013266295.2. Classification (NCBI taxonomy): domain Eukaryota; kingdom Metazoa; phylum Chordata; class Leptocardii; order Amphioxiformes; family Branchiostomatidae; genus Branchiostoma; species Branchiostoma floridae x Branchiostoma japonicum. The sequence goes on along the minus strand of CM023834.1, from coordinate 4,857,304 downwards.
GTCTTTGAGTTTTAAATGTGGGAGTGGCGTGGAGTCCCTTTTAAAGGTTGCCATATTTGCGCAACTTAGATAAAATCTACTTTTCGACCTTGGCGAAAGGTCGGTTCAAGCTGCTCCATGTGGCAACTGAAGAAAAACAAGTTTTTGAAAAACAAGTTTTACCTGGAAACTGTGACGACATTATTCTCGTGGCAGGATGTTTGTCCGTCCTTGACATCAGGCGCGTTAATTGGTTGCTTTCTGGCAAATGGCAACTTTGTGGGGTCGTGTGGTTGAAAAGTTGAAAAACTCGAGTGTGCATCACCAGGTCTTGTGATTATATGTTGGAATAAAAAAAAAACTGAAGAAAAACAAGTGTGAAAAACAATTTTTTTCCTGGAAATCGTGACGATATAATTCTCGTGGCAGGATGTTTTTCCGTCCTTGACATCATGCGTGTTCATAACTGTTTTGTGAATATTTTTCACCAGTCATGCAGAAATGAGATCCTGTTTGGTTGTTGTACAGTACGAGTTACTTCTCGGGTCCTTGAAGCCCTGTCACACATTCAGAACCCAATTTTCTTGCTGCGCCAACTGGTTTGTGAAATTGTGTAATTATTTCACTTGCTACAGAGGGGCATTATCCCCATTGAAACTACCAAGGATCGAAAAAAACTTCTGTCAGCTTAAATTGAAAAACAAAATTTTAACACTTCATCACTTCTGTTGGCATACTATCGTTGATAAAGGACACACAGGATAAAGATCATCGTCATACGATCTTGTTGTTGAAAACCTGCGCCGTATGCAATCCTTTTTTAGAGAAATCTTAGCAGGCAGACACCTGATTGGTCTATAATAGTCACGTGACAACTGTACATATGGCATTGAGATTTTCGTGGAAAAACATGTTTTGCTGCGCAGGCCTGACAAAAGTTTACCAAACTTCGTACTTTAGAGGTTATCGAACTTGCATTGCGTAATTGTTATTCACAGGCGTGTCAGTCGTCTCTAGTTGTCAGATCATACGATCGCAAACTGAAGACAGTCTTGGGACAGTCGTGTATATGTCGTACCTTGATTGAACCTCCTTGGTCGTACATAAGTCAGCTGTTTTGTTACCGAAAAGGAAGTCTGATATCTTTTTTTGGTGGGTGTTTCTGTCATGTGCACAGCCTGCTTAAAACTGCTACGGCATCAAAATCGTACGACGACCTACGACAAATGTGACCGCGCCCTATCTCAGCACGTCAGCAGAATGTACTGCGCCTGCGCGAAACCCGCGTAATGTATTGTGCATAGCATTTCGGCAGAAGGTCTCATTTTTAAATACGACCTTAAAAGGTTGTATTTGCGTATTTAAGGATGACATCCCGTCTATAGTTTTCAAACGTTGTTTCGGACAAGATATCGTCTGCAACTGGCAAAATTGTGGTGCACAGTTTACCAAACACCCAACTTGAGGTTGCCGTCACCATGTCTTGTCACCATGTCATGTTGGAATAAAAAAAACACCCAGCAAAACCGGTGAAAATCCGGGCGCAGTACGCTCTGCTGACGTGCTCCCTATCTCAACACTGACGCGCAGATTGGCCACATTGAAGGCAGTGCTTTATCTCCTGTATAGATTTTGGACTAATTTTGTGAAGTAAAAAAAAATGTACCCTAGCTTCCTGCATTTTGAAGGAAATTTTTCGATTACGGTACGGTCACATTCGTCGTAGGTCGTGGTACGATTTTAGTCTCCACCAGACTCCTTTCCAGGCTGAATAAATAGTAGAAATCGGCCGAAAAGCGATATAATTGTCCAGGGGAGCTAGCCGGCCATAGAAGGACCGGTTTGCCTACCTACCCTGTGACCTGGAAACATTTTCTTCGGGCCGTGTACGAGTTCTGAGTTTGTGTGAGTTTCTTGTATTGTTGCCATGTAGTTAGTATACACGAACAGTTGTAGGGGCGGTTCAAACTCTAGTAATGGATAAAATACGAAGATTGGTTCCGGTCTGAACTTTTCGAGTGACATCCATCACTCTTCTTCAGCGTCACTAAATCGAACTAACAGAACTAGTCAACTCTTGTATTTGAGCTGGAAAACCGGCTATGACATATTGTTTACCTGGATGTGACAATGAATGTTTCTTTTGGATGTGAACTGAGCGTAGCTTTACGCACACCCTCGACAGAATACAGTGCAAAGCACAAAAGTTCCTTTCATTTTCAAAAATCGAACTTTCCTCTACTTCCTGTCAAACTTAAGGAGCTAGTGGAACATTTCAAATTCTTGAAAGTAAAAGCAAAACTAGAAAATCTAAGATGTATGCTCCTAAAAGGACTCTGGACTTTTTCAACGAAGTAACCTCACATGACTTGTTATTCGTTAGATGACGTTCTCAAACAAGTACCTTGACCGGTCGTGTACTCTGATTGACATAAATTTGTTGCCTATAGCTGTTATATATAGGTAGCAAATATATTTCTGAACATTGTGCCTGGACATTGTACGGGTCATGCAAGAACTGAACTGTCAAGGTTGTCATCCAGCTTCTCTGATTGGTCTATAGTTGTTTTCTTCGTGTATCAACGTGGAGCCGGTGGCAGGTACGGTGTTTAGGCCCCTAGACTTTGGCCTGTGTCGACGAATTCGAAAGTGCGACGAACGACCTGCCGACCGCTGTTGACATCAATCACATGACGCAATTTTTCTTGGAAGAAATTGTCGAAAACAACTCCGCTTACTCAGTCACCGTGACGATAACGATCAGAAATCTGATGAATTAAGTTAATGTCAACAGTTGGATGAAATATAAAGACTTGTTTTCAAGGTTCTCGCTAGATCGTCCACTCAGACTTTTCCAACAGCGTTCTCTTCTGTCATCTGCTGAGCCAAGACTACAAAGTGGCGGATATGGTAAGTTTTTCATCGATAGATGTAGTTATTTTACCGTTTCCGTAAGATATTTGTATAGTTTTACTTGCTTGGGGTGCTTTTTGGTAGGAGTGCTTTGCTGGATGCATGAGGAAGCAGTCTTTTGAACTACATTTCCTAGCGCACATGTATTTTCCATCAGAAGCCTGTGTTACGTTATTTATTGTTTCTTCCAAATTCAAACATACATTGACAGGGAAAGACAAAAGTGTGCCTTCCCTGAATCGCGTATGTTTGTTACAAAAGGTGTGTTTCACAAATCTATGTACATAAAGATTGCAAATGTTAAAACAACGCTCAGAATACGATACGATACAGGAAACCGAGCTCCGAGGCTGATAGAGACACTTTCAAATTGACTTGCTGCAAAGTAGAATTGCAGAATGCACTGGTGTCGTTAATTTAGAACTACATGTATGTTGCTTGATATGACGCTCGCAGGCTCTCAACGCTCTCCGACTTGTCGTCGGCGTCTTCGTGGTTCTTCAGACGGCTTCGGCTGGCCCCGTCTGCGACTGTTCCCAGCAGTCTACTGGAAAGGTCGGCACAGCTGTCTTCTACGTAACAAAATATGTTTCTACAAGACAGTTTCTGTATTTAATCATCATTGGCCAGCATTTTGTGGTTTCCGTTTTCTATATGCCATGTGGGCAATGTTTGTTTGTCATGTCGCATTTTCTACTCGTTGTAACGGCTCACTGTACAGTGCCGTATATGTATGTATGAATGTATGTATGTATGTATGAATGTATGTATGTATGTATGTATGTATGTATGTATGTATGTCAGGTTAGAGACTTCCGATCTTGTAGAATCGGCGATTCTATCGGTGGAGATCCCACAGAGATTCCGATCGGGATCTCTGCCGGTACAATCGCCGATTCTACTGGCAGAGATCACGATCGGAGTCTCTGCTGGTGCATGTACAATCAGCAATTCTACCGGTAGAGATCCCGATCGCAATCACTGTCTGGACAATCAGCTAGCTACCAGTAGAGAGTTTGGTTGCAGTCTAGAGGGAATTCGAACATATGTTGTCATTGTCATTGTCGTTGATCTTGCATACATTTCGCAGATTCTGAAGCTCCGCATTCACGAGAACTCAGCCGAGTTTGAGCAGGCGGTGGAGGTTCACGCTGAGAAGAACATGGAGATCTTTCACGTTCCACAGCACAACGGAATCGACAGGTCTGACATCATGCACGACTTCAATGAGGTACGTTTGCAAACGTACTACAGCATCTGTATCTGTATCTGTATAGCCGGTATAACCGTTCTTTGGCGTTAAGCCCCTGTCACACATTCACGAATTTGGCCTCCCGAAAGCTAGCCGAACGCCCGCCAACCATGGTTAGGAGTGAGTCGGCTGGCGTTCGGCTGGGTTGGCTGGCGTTCGGCTGGGTTGGCTACGGTTCCGCTATGCCAGCTGAATTTTTCAAAATGTTTAAAACATTCGTGAGTCGTTCGGGAGGTTCGATCATATCTGGCTGGTTTTCGACCGTAAGTCAGCAAAACACCAGCCAGCCATCCGGGAGTACGTCAGCCGTGTTCAGGGCGTGTTCAGGGATCAAATTTGACTCCAGTTGAACCCAAATTCATTTCGATTCATATAGAAAGGTAGGCGTGGCCTAAATCTGGTCAGAGTGCTCACGAACACCAGCCGACCTATTCGGCTGGTGTTCGGCTGGCGTTCGGGGACGAAGGTCGTGAATGTGTGACAGGGGCTTAACACACCAGCTTCTGTATTTGTATAGCCAGTATAACCGCCCTTCGGCGTAACACACCAGCTTCTGTATTTGTATAGCTGGTATAACCGCCCTACGGCGAATTTTTAACATCAATCCTGGTACTTGAAGACATGACTGTTTCTTGTTCTTGTACTAAACATATCGTGAAATTGTTGAGTTGAAACCCTCACGACAAGCAGCTGATAGTGATTTTAAACAAGCAATTTTCTAGAACTCAAGACGATGTACAAGTTTGTGACTGTGGTGGTAGAGTTTAATAAACAAAAGTTAATGTTTTTGAGGTTAAAACATGTTTGAATCTTGAAAACGATCTTGAAAACTCGTTCGATAATTCAAATGGTATAATAATGATATAATAATCTTTGCTATCGTTTTCGTTTTTGCTAATATCTAACCAACAGCACTTGACGATGATCCGCTTTCCTGACAAGAAAACCTGCTACCTCGCCCCGTTAGCCGAAGGTCGTCCGACGCCCGATGTTGTTGAAAGCGGGTTTCAGCAAGCAAAGGTTTGTCAAAAGACGCAACTGTACATGCCAATGGTAAACTCCAAGTTCTAGTTGTACTCAGTACTAGGTTTCCTTGTACAAGAAAGAAATGGTTAACAAGAACTGCATTGTATTGTGTGATCTTGGGGAAATACCCGACTGAATTACAGCATAGAATGGATTATCACTCATACGATTGTATGACGTAACTTACTACACTATTACATTGTGGTTTATGTTTCATACAATGATCATACAGTACACATTCCTGGTGACCTCATACCACATCTTACTATACCGGGGCAGAACCCTGTCAATCACCTGAATCCCGATCTCCGCCCACTCACTTCCAATCCTCCCTACTCAGGACAAGATACATACAAACCCTTTAAACCAGCGCCACCCAAAACAATACTTCCGTCCCGGAAGTAAAAATACACGCACAGATATACTTTTACATACAGTTGACTAAAATTAGTTTATATTTGCCAGACTCTTGCTCCCACCATGACCGTGGGCGCGCCCACCTCTCGCACGTGGAACGTCGTCCGTCCGGCCATCGACGACCGCAGCTTCCTGACCGAAGACATGGCGGTGTTCTGCGCCAAGTTCCCCATCTATCGTGTGGAGGAGGCAGCTAGTGGACAAGTGACGGTGACCCTTGAAACTGATGGGGGTAAGCCAGGTAAGACAGCCGTCCTCTTTACTGCTGCGTTTATCCACACTTCGGCTTTGTCTTGCAACCGTTTTGATACTGCGGGAGCAGTCTGACCAGATGTAGGCCACTCCTATCTTTCGATACGAATCAAATGTGAGCTAGATTTGAGTCAAATTTGACTGCCAACCACTGATGACCTACTTCCGAACACCAGCCAACCACCAGCCAACCATGGCCGAACCTCCCGTTCACACCCGAATGTTTTAAACATTTTGAAACATTCTGCTGGCGCAGCCGAACAGTAGCCGACCTCGCCGAACACCAGCCGACCTTGCTCCCGACCTACTCCTAACCATGGTTGGGGGGAGTTCGGGAGGCCATATTCGGCGCTGTGTGACAGGGGCTTTACATTGTTGCAGCCTGTTGTTTCAACTCTCAAATTGTTTATTTCTCAAACTTCTGATCCAGTCGAGAAACCTCCGTCGGCAGCAAACATCACAACAGGAACACCTGGTGCCGCCGCTCAGAACGACATGGCTCCGCAAGGTAGGCTTTTTATTACCTTCGTCGAGGAGGTTATGTGTTAGGTACACCATGGTGTGTATATAGGGGTTGGCGATTTTTTAAACCGGTTATAGCTTGGGGTGGGGTGCATCTATCTTTATGATATTTGGTAGGTAGGTTGGAGTTGGGAAGGCAAGGTCAAGGTTAATTATGGGTCTAGCGGCTTTATACGGTACTGCAACAAACGCCAAAAGAAATTACTATTATAGAAAAACCAACAAGGCTACTGTTAATCTTATTTCCCCTGTAGCACGGGAGACTGGCGGTACAGGGAATTGCCACAGCGTGACTTGCTTCGGCCCGGTCTGCACGCAGTGTCTCGTGCTCGGCCAGTCCTGCGAGTACTACACCCAGTGCTACGGAAACATCTGTGAAACCGAACATGTCCGGGACGCCATCCAGGAGTGCTGTCCCATCTGTTGTTCGAGCTTTGGCTATTACTAAACCAAGGCTCATCTTGTTGAAAGTTAAAACTTTTCATCCAACACAAAAAAATTTTCTTACCTAGAGCTTTCGACCAGTCACTCTGGTTTTCTTCAATAGACTGGCCCCGTGACGTGACAAGCCTCACTGAGTCAGTCTATTGAAGAAGATCAGAGTGACTGGTCGAAAGCTCTAGGTGGGAAAATTTCTTTGTGTTAGAACAAAAGTTTCAACTTTCAACATGTAACTCCCAACACAGATGAACTTTCATGACAAGACTAGTACTCAGCTGATTTGCTCCTGAACAACAAAAATGTGGCTGAGCAAGTTAGATTTTGTAGTCTTGTCTAAATCATCACAAACTGATTTTGAGATATTGATTTAATACTTTATGCATTAAATTTCTTAGTCTCTGCTAAAATGATGGTCCTCCTTTCTGTCTCATTAATTATCGCCAAAGTGATTGACAGGCCATTGGTCAGTATTTTCCGATAAAATATTTCATTGAAGTATTGCACATTACTTCGTCAATCACTCACGTTAGAATGTAATTTGACTTGTTTACCATGTAAAATTGCCAAGCTTTAACCATGTTGAATTAAAAGTATTGGAATTTTATAGTAGTGTGTCGTATCGTTTTTCACGGGTTTGTTAGATTTGAAATATAAGGTAGAAGGTTTTGTGCACTATAGTATTCCCTCAGATCAACTTTACAAGTGCTACATAAAGAAGATGGAATCAGGTTTGCTCTCAATGAGAGCATGTTAAAGTTACTCCTTACAAAAAGTGAAATCAAGCATGGCTGACATTCCTCCGCGTCTAAGATCTCGGAATGAGTAGTAAAAATAAAGTTCGAAACCAGTCCTGTAATTAGTTTTTATTTCACATTGAACTTGGAGGGGCATGAAAAGTTCTTGTATTGACCATCTTGTAAAAGTGTTCAAAGTACGGATACAACCTGGCAAGGCTCAGGCGTTCACGTGATCACAACAGGTGTCAACGGCACAGGTGAACTCTGACCTGTATGCGTCACACTCACACTCACACGGGCGTGTCCGGTCCACCTTAAGAGTAGGACGTCCCACACTGGCGCCAGTGTCACGGCCACCACACCTCTCAGCATCGTCTTAAGGTAGATAACAAAATGAACACCTGTGCACGCGGGTCTGACACGTGCAAAGACTATGATCGATCACGGTGCGAAGTCTCGCCGTTCCACAAACGTTTGTTTTTCTCGTTCGTCAGTTGTTTACCTGGGGTTGGCTTGCCAAGATGGCTGCCACCTTGACCTCAGGTGGCTTATGCTTATTTGCATATCCATTCTAGACACTGCGAAATGCGAAGGTGTACTTTTATATAATCTCAGTTACCAGTAGCAAATGCAGTATTGTATACAGAACGTGCCTATCTAGTAGTTAGAGTTAGGATCAGGCACGGTTCTGGATAGTCTCCGCGTATAAAAGGCCATAGAAGAACGTAGATTATTTGCCCCAGGCACGGTTCTAGATACGCGTGGACTATCAGTACGGTTCTGGATATAACATACAGTGCTTGGGAGCTGGCAAAGGGTAATTGGCATTTGGGGACGGTCATGTTAATGGTCACGAACACCTGCTAATCAAAGGTACAACACAATACAATTCTCCATAGATACACTGACATATAAAGACCACTGGACATTACGTTGTGTTGTTAATTGTTGATTTCCGTGTTTAAACTTTTTGATGGCAGATTTCAGATTTGAGCGTTGACCACCACAAGTCACCATGCCTGATACTGCCCTTCGATCCTTTGACATCACCTTCGAGAACAACATGGACGTGTTCCAAGCCGGCCAGATCGTCAAGGGGCAGGTAGAGCTGGAGCTAAGTGAGGATATGAAGATGAGATGTACGTATTAAGCAGATAAAGGCGGAGACTTAGACTTAAAGTAGCTACATATTATTCAAACTGTAGTTGCGGGAGAACACATTTAGTCAGTCTCGGATATTACAGACACTACAGAATATGAAATGTCTGTAATATCAGAGACAGACTAAATATGATAATACGTATCCAACAGACACCCAAGTTTCGTTGAAAGTCGTTATATCCTTAAGGTACTTCTGATAATTGCTTTCTCAAAAAATATGTTAATCTCTGTAAAGACTCAAAGTAACCCATTTGAAAGTGACGTAAAGAACTGCTGGTGATTCTATGAAAATGACATGAAACTGATCTGAGATTATGAGAGTAAATTATGTCATACATAGTTGTTTTGACAGGATGGTAATCATAGTTTGCAAGATTGTAACCATAAAAGCTGACGATCTCTGTGAAACTGACAGTGTAGCAGTGTGCCCTCCCTATGACCGATAATCCTCTGTTCTGTGACAGTGGTAGAAGCCGGCGTCCAAGTGGTGATGAAGGGAGAGGCGTCCTGCAGATGGCTGGACAGCATACGCGAGTCGAGGAATGAAACAGTCACCTTCCTGTCGCGAGAAATCTACTTCCAGCATGCTCAAATCCTCTGGGCACCATGTAAATATAAAAATATTTCTGTGTTATTTAGCCAGGGTAGCACTACTCAGTGACTTGGCACTGCTTTACACAGTGGCCCTGGGTACATATACACAGATTTGACAATATATACAAGACAAAGACAGAATTAAACATCAATATCACAATCGTAAACCAGAAGACACTTTCTCTCCAGTATTTGTGGACATTTTCTGTAGTAGTTACTGATTTCTTTTGACTCTATGCACTGTACGTGATGTGTGTAAGGCCCGCTGAGTTTTGTAGACTAACGGTTATAACTTCCAATTTCGCCCATCGCATACTTTAAGTGCCATACACTCCCTCAGAAATATACAATGGAACAGTCACCAATGCGTTATAAAAACTACTTCACCGTCGGTTGTAACGAGTTAGAGACGGCAGTTCAGTACCGGGGACATCACCACCCGCTGTGCATAGAAACAATGCTATGTAATGGAAGTAAGATTTATCGGGAAGTTGACACATTTTTGCTCCTTCACTTTTTCCCAGGCGATCCAAAAAAACTATAGCCGATGACTTTGCGTTATCAAAAATGCTATGTATTAGGAGCATTTTTCAAACTCAGACATTTGTGGCTGACCTTTTTAGGCCGAGAAAAGTCCTGTGCTGCCGATAACTTTCTGTTATCAAGAGCAGGAGCATTTTCAAACTAACACATTTGTGGCTGACGTTTCTAGGCCAGGAAAAAAACAACTACAACCCTGTGATGCCAGCGGGCAAACACACCTTCCCCTTCCAGTACCAACTCCCCAGCTCCGGGCTGCCCACCTCGTTTGAAACCACCTTCGGGCGCGTGCGCTACTCTGCCGAGGCCATCATCGACCAGCCTCGCGGGAAGCCCGACAAGAAATTCAAAAGGATCTTCACCGTGCTGGACATGTATGATCTCAACGAAGACCCTAACGCAATGGTAAGGATAGCCTTCACCAGGCCTTCCTGTCTAGAGTTAGACGTTCAAAGGTTAGGTGTAACAGGTCGTTCGGTGTAATGTAGCCAGCTGCCGCCGCGCCGCGTGCCTGCGAAGCTGGTGTGTTACGCCGAAGGGCGGTTATACCGGCTATACAGATACAGATACAGATTCCTAAAGCCCCTGTCACACATAGCCGAATATGGCCTCCCGAACACTGCCGAACTCCCCCAACCATGGTTAGGAGTAGGTCGGGAGCAAGGTCGGCTGGGTTGGCTGCTGTTCAGCGAGGTCGGCTACTTTTCGGCTGCGCCCAGCCTAATGTTTCAAAATGTTTAAAACATTCGGATATGGACGGGAGGTTCGACTCAGATTTATCTCAAAGTCGATTCAATTCGTATCGAAAGGTAGGCGGGGCCTAAATCTGGTCAGACTGGTCCCGAACTTCAGCCAACCTTGGTCGGCTTGTTTTCGGGGGAGGTTCTGAATGTGTGACAGGGTCTTAGGGGGTTATGGATATTAAGGTTTGGAAAAAAATCGGGTCAGTAATTGACCAGGGGAGTGAGCCGCGGTAAGGGTAACATTTCTCGGCAAAATGACCTCTATGGTGGCCAAACTCCCCTGGCAAGTTATTCTCCCTATTTGGCTAAAAATTACAATTTTTTTTCAACCCGCGTTGTTAGTCTGGTGGAAACTATGTTAAGGATATGTAGAAGCTAGCTGTAGCTCTACCCCTTTCTTCGATTTGTTTTCTCCTTCACCATTTCAAAACCTTCTGAAGAAACTTTCAATCCACAGACACCATCGACTGCTCAAGGTTCTAAGACGCTTGGGATGTTGATGTTTACTTCCGATCCAATCGAGGTTAACATCCAGACGGACCGAGGTGCGTACTGTCCGGGAGAGGTCATCAGACTGAGCGGGACTATAAACAACGGCAGCGGAACCGACATCAGACACACAACCGTGCAGCTCATACAGGTAACACCTGAGTTTGTTTATGCTGAGGTCACATTTCCAAACCGGGGCCCTGCCGGGCTGTCACCTACCGCGAACTTATCATTCATCATCATCATCATCATCAATCATCCTCCGTAGAGGTGGAGCATACAAAGTTTGATCGCCAGAACTGCTTGTCCTTCATTGCTGAAACAAGTTCCAGGCCATCCAAGCCTGTTTCAATTTCTATAAGTTTCTTAAGTGTTATATTAGGACGTCCAACCCTTCTTTTCGTGTCAGGGTTCCAAAGTAGTAGCCTACTGGCTGGTTCTTTGCTACGTATGACATGGCCGGCCAAACTTAGGCGTCGACATTTAACTACTGTAGTGACATTTGGTAACGATCCGTATAACTGTTCATTTGTAGTATGTTTCCACCATGAACTTATCATTACCGTGAACAAATAATTCGCCGACTTTCTTTTTGCTGCACCTGCCGCCACCGCGAACGTATAGTTCTACGAACATGTCCATTTTTCTCAGACCGCGTACTTTTGCCACCGCGAACATCAAGTGATTTACTTTGATGACGTTATTGTGTTATCATTATAAATTATTACATGGCAAATGTTAGCAAGACAACGTTCTTTTTCAAAGTAGTTAGAAGTGAATGTAAATAGTACTTATAATGTATGTATTTTGCAAGAGGACTCCAGGAAGAGTAGTGTCAACACTGTTGGAGATTCCTTAATAAACAAACAAACAACTTGTTTCATGACAGACGGCTACGGGCACTGCCACCGGTGATCGCTGGGGGGCGGGCAACCTGACGAGGACAAGGTCGGAGAGCAGAACGCTGAACGAAGTGAAGACGATGACAGGCTGCAAAGCCAAGAGTACTGCCGACCTGAGTGCTGCCGGGATAGCTCTTCCCATCCCTGCCGTCCCTCCCTCCGTGAGACGGTACTGCGGCATCTTAGGTGTCGAGTACGAGGTTAAGGTAAGAAAAATACTAATTGTACAGTCCATTGTGAGTTTATTGTACAATTCACAGTTCTGTTTCACCTATTTCTGTCTACTCAAGAAAAGTCGCTATGTTTTTAGTGGAGAAGAAGTCAACCCCCCCTCATAGCTTAACTAGAAATATAATGGTAGTCGCCATGTCTCTCTTACCTGTTTATGTATTATATATCCGCTCTCTGTCACATATACATACGCAGAGATAGAACCTCAAATTAGTAGAAGTAAAACGTTATGTGAGCACATGGTTCCTACGATTCTTCAAATCACTCTGTACTCATTGTCCTTGTCAGTTTGCAATTAGCCCTCGCTAATGAACTTGCAATAAAGAACTTCTATTATTTAATAATTTTTTAAAGATAATTTTTGACGTTTTCCCATATTTCTTTCTGTGCAGTTTATCGTGAACATCCCCGGACTGCACAAGAACCTGGAAGTGTACCTGCCCGTCACTATCGGCGTTATCCCGCTCAGGAGTTATTACCCACAAGCCCCCTCCTTCCCCGTACAGCCGGTAGAACAGCCGCCACAGTACGCAGAGGGACCCCGTAAGTAGCTATAGTCAGTGACTGGTAACGTTCAGTGGCTTGAGTGATATCATCAGTAAAGTAATTTTCCAGCAGTGAAATTTTCTCTAAACAAGATTTCCACGACCTCATACCTTCGCCAGATGATGTTAACATTTACAACTGACGAAATGTAAATTGAAATGTCTCATTGATCATACAAATAGGATACTCATTTGCATGAATTATATCAGTTGATCATATTCTCCACCCAATGACAGTCTTATCTTAACAAAGAAAGCTATTGTAGCATTTCTTCGTAAATTATGCAAATGAGGTCCTGATTTGAATAAGTTATGTTTAATGATGTTCACCCTCACTTAACTTCCAAATGAGCTAAGTATGAAATTCCCGGCAGTTATCATTATGAAATTATAGCATTTTTGTATTGAATATGCAAATTAGGTCAACAAGAAAGCAACAAAGTGTGATAACGATTTTTTTATCTCATCCATATCTAGCCCCACCTTACTACGCGGTCGCGACACCTGCGAAAATTGAGAAGGAGCAGGAAGACAAAGGCACTGACTGCCTGGGCCCCAAGGAGTTTACCCCCAAGTACGCCTACTACGACTGGAATGGGAAACAACCTTAAACCCCTAAGCACACATTCAGAACCTTCCCCTGAACACCAGCCGACCAAGGTTGGTTGAAGTTCGGGAGCAGTCTGACCAGATTTAGGCCACGCCTACCTTTCGTTACGAATCGAATTTGAGTTATATTTGAGTCAACTTTGACTGCCAAACACGCGAGTGCATAGATATGTTGTATGCAACTCTTGTAAGCTTTCGACAATTTTAACAGGTTTTATATGTGTTCTTACATGTATATTCGTGTATCAACTTTTGTAACGCAGATACATTAATATTTTATGTATGTATATATGGTTGGTGAGAAATTCAAATATATAACCATATTCGTATTGTATATTCCTGTATTCTAATGAGGATATGCATTCATCAATAGAAAGTGTGCCGAATGTGATATGTATATATGTGGGTCAATCATAAGGTGCCAAACCGATGTACTTAACAACACAGCAATGCAAAAATAATTATTTATTTATTCAGAAATTGTAACAAGACAATACAAAGTGTGCACTAGGCAGCAAGTATGCTGATAGCGTGCACACTGCACACCCAACACATACAACACATATATGACATAAGAACAACAATAAATAGATAAAACAAGATACATACCCGAGTAACATTATCTAATGAATCACACCTGCAATGTCAATAATTTATAACTGTACAACAAATAAATAGTTGGCGTGGCTCAGTTAGTGAAAATAGTTAGTGAAATAAGTTAGTTCTGTAATTGATACTGGCACTTCTGTTTTTATGCTGTCTCCTTTCACGCTACACATATTAAAAGCGTTATCACTGCCATTTTGAAATGTAGTTTCGTGTCCTACATCAGTTCTTTCTTTAACAGTAGAATGCTTCACTTGATATTGTCAAATGGCCACGGGTCATGCATCTGTGCGGATCATATCCGGCCGGAGGGCGATCCGACTCGCGGGAGGGCCGATGCATGAATAGCGAAGTTAATTGACGTTGCATGTTTCGAGCCTGTCTTTTAAAGTACACATCCTTTAAACTGATCTGGGATGTAAAGGGTCGAATGTCAACGTCCTCTGCCGAGAGAGAGTGACCTTAGCCTCTACCAGGCTTCGGGAAGCGGCTGGAAAGAGTAGAAATTGGCCAAATAGACAGATAACATGCCAGGGGAGTTGGTCCGCTAAAGAGTACAGTTTGCCGCTCCCGAATTTCTACTCTTTCCAGCCGTTTCCCGAAGCCTGGTAGAGGTTGATACATCCTGGCAAGGCTGGCATCCACGTGATCACAACAGGTGTCAACGGCACAGGTGAACTCTGACCCGTATGTCGGCGTATGAGTCACACTCACACGGGCGTGTCCGGTAGGACGTCCCACCAGACGCCACTGTCACGGCCACCACACCTCTCAGCATCGTCTTAAGGTAGATAACAAAATGAACACCTGTGCACGCGGGTCTGACACGTGCAAAGATTATAGTAGATCACGGTGTACGAAGTCTTACCGTTCCACTGGCGTGTGTTTTTCTCGCTCGTCTATTGTTTACCTGTGGTTGGCTCGCCAAGATGGCTGCCACCTTGGCCTCAGGTGGCTTATACTCATTTGCATATCCATTCAAGATACTGCGAAGATGTAATTCTATACGATCTCAGTTACCAGTATAGCAAATGCAGTAGTGTATCCAGAATGTGCCTATCTAGTAGTTAGAGTTAGGATCAGGCACGGTTCTGGATAGTCTCCGCGTATAAAAGGCCATAGAAGAACGTAGATTTACCCCAGGCACGGTTCTGGATACGCGTGGGCTATCCAGAGCCATGCCTGAGCATATGGTTCTGGATAAAGCACGGTTCTGGATACAACACGCAGTGCTTGGGAGCTGGCAAAGGGTAATTGGCATACCTGCCAATGAAAGGTCCGGTACGACACAATACAATTCTCCATAAATACACTGACATGTAAAGATTACTGAACATTACGTTGTGTTGTTTATTGTTAATTTTGGTGTTAAAACTTTTTGATGGCAGATTTCAGATTTGAGCGTTGACCACCACAAGTCACCATGCCTGATACTGCCCTTCGGTCCTTTGACATCACCTTCGAGAACAACATGGACGTGTTCCAAGCCGGTCAGGTCGTCAAGGGGCAGGTAGAGCTGGAGCTAAGTGAGGATATGAAGATGAGATGTACGTATTAAAACAGACTAAGATTTAAAGCTGCATTATGTAACATTAGGACGATAAAAAAAGTAACTTTTCTGCTCATTTGTTTATAAAGTAACTTGAATCAATCCATTGTAAATAAGTGCCGTTCAGGAAGTGGAGGTGCCAAAACATGACGCCTTACGAGTGTGTTTAAAAGTTGGAAATACAGCTGTTAGCCATGTTTGTTTACATTCTGGTATTTTGTGGTGGTACCACAAACTGACTGCACCTCGTGTGGGCTGTTTTAGCGCCATCAATTAATGTCAGAAATGTGAGATAATTGCACAAATTTTCAATTAAAATATTTCAATTTTTGGCGCAAAATGTTACCTGACAGTGTAGACAAGAACTGACAATGTATCTGTCACATGCAGGGGAGATTCGAATCCAGGGGAGATTCGAATCAAGGTTTTTGATGATTGTTTCTAACCTTAAAATGTGTTGCATACTACTTACTAGTTTTACTAAGGTTACTGTCACTAGTGAGTAGTATGCAGAAGAAACAATTTAGGGTTAGAAACAATCATTAAAAACCTTGATTCCAATCTCCTCTGGATTCCAATCTCCCCTGTGACATATACATGAGCTGACAGTGTAGACTGTAGCCGGCGCTAATTTCTGTCTCGTAAACGGTCGTCGCCTTTTGAAACGGTCGATGCCATATCGCAGAACGGCTAACTTTAAGTGTATCAGCACGGTCCATTCACACCGTGATATTTCGTGGTGTAGAGGTTTAGGGTGTAGGTTAGGGTTTTAGAGCTACGCTTTTTGACCCGGGTTCGAATCCGAGCTTGTGTTTTTTCTTTTTTCAATAATACCTTTACTATTTTTCATGACCCTACCTTAATTTGCAATTAGAATGTTGCTTTTTATACATTTTATACTTTTTTGGACCTAAAAAAAGTTATGATACGCTCGGATATGGCATCGACCAGGCATCGAAAGAAGACGACAGTTCTGAAAGGCGACGACCGTTTACGAGACGGAAATTTGCGTAGCCGGCGTGCCCTCCCTGTGACCGATATCCTCTGTTCTGTGACAGTGGTAGAAGCCGGCGTCCAAGTCGTGATGAAGGGAGAGGCGTCCTGCAGATGGCTGGAGGGCGTGTCAAAGAATGAAACAATCGCCTTCGTGTCCCGGGAAATCTACTTCCAGCATGCTCAAATCCTCTGGGCTCCGAGTAATTATCATAAGACACTTTCTCTCCAGTATTTGTCGACATTTTCCTTCGTATTCACTGATTTCTTTCGACTCTGTGTACTGTACGTGGTTTGTGTAAGGGCCCGCTCAGATACGTCGAACGATCGCAAACTGAGTTTTGTAGACTCTATTATAGATATAATTTCGCCCATCGCTTCCTCAGAAACATATCATGTAACAGTCACCAATGTGTTATGAAAACTACTTCACCGTTGGTTGTTAAGTTAGAGACGGCAGTTCAGTACCAGGGGCATCACCACTCACTGGTCATAGATAAACAATGCTATGTAATGGAAGAAAGAGCTATCGGGAAGTTGACACATTTTTTCTCCTTCACTTTTTCCCAGGCGATCCAAAAAAACTACAGCCCTATCCTGCCAATGGCTTTGTGTTGTCAAAGATGCTATGAACCACGAGCATTTTTCAACCTAACATATTTGTGGCTGGCTTTTTTAGGCCAGGAAAAGACCAACTACATCCCTGTGCCGCCGATGACTTTGTGTTATCAAAGATGATATATATATAATATATAATATTAGGAACATTTTCAAACTAACACATTTGTGGCTGACGTTTCTAGGCCAAGAAAAGACCAACTACAACCCTGTGATGCCGGCGGGCAAGCACACCTTCCCCTTCCAGTACCAACTCCCCAGCTCCGGGCTGCCCACCTCGTTTGAAACCACCTTCGGGCGCGTGCGCTACTCTGCCGAGGCCATCATCGACCAGCCTCGCGGGAAGCCCGACAAGAAATTCAAGAGGATCTTCACCGTGCTGGACATGTATGATCTCAACGAGGACCCTAACGCAATGGTAAAGTTAGCCTCCAGCAGGCCTTCCTAAGGGGATATGGATAGTAAGATTCGGCAAAATAGGGTCAGTAATTGGCTAGAGGAGTGTGTATCGGTAAGGGTAACATTTCGTAATTTCCAAGCAGATCCTTTGGTGGCTGCAAGACAGAATCAAGTTGACAAGACAGTATCAAATACGCTAGGCAGTGTCCATTTGCCGCCCGAAGGCTGGCGATGGAAAATATACCAGTACAAAAAAATGAAAGCCCGATAAAAACGTCTAAAAATATGTCAAAAATAAGCTGAAACCTAAACCTCTGCTTCGCTGCAAAATGAACTCTACACTGGCCAAACTCCCCTGGAAACTTATTCTCCCTATATGGCTAGAATTTACTATTTTTCAACCCGCGTTGTTAGTCTGATGGAGACTATGTCAAAATATCTGGAAGCTAGCTATAGCTCTACCTCTTTCTTTGATTTCTTTTCTCCTTCACCATTTCAAAACCGTCTGTTGAATTCACAGACACCGTCGACTGCTCAAGGCTCCAAGACGCTTGGAATGTTGATGTTTACTTCCGATCCCATCGAGATAAACATCCAGACGGACCGAGGTGCGTACTGCCCGGGAGAGGTCATCAGACTGAGCGGGACTATAAACAACGGCAGCGGAACCGACATCCGACACACAACGGTGCAGCTCATACAGGTTATACATGATAGGATATTGTTTTTTTTTTATAATACACAACCAGGGATTCTCTCACCTTGCTTACGTTTCGATGTCTATCAAGTCTAGACACCTTCCTCAGAGGTTCTGACTGTAATACTGCTTCTCGCCGCTATATGTAGCTGATGTAGGTGGCGCTTTTGCGGCGAGAATACAATCCCAAACGTGGCTTATTTTTTACCCCCCCCCCCTCGTCCCGGTTCATCACTGGGGTTGTCTTTCTTATCCAGATCGCTTCTTTGATCCACCGGATACGTCTGTTGTCCTCTCTGTCTATCACCTTGGCCCCCTCCCAGTCTCTTAGCCTGAAATCTCCGAGTTCTTCTTTGTTAAACCTTCCGGTTCATTCTGTACAATTCCTCTTAGCTAGCATGGAAGTTCATCATCCTTTTATGTCCTAATACAGTTTTTGCTACCACAGGGTACGGAGTTATTCTTTTGGATGTTCTTTTTTCTGTGGGTTTGTGTGTATGCTTGTCCAGTTGTCCTCGTAGCTAGCTATGTTTACATTCGCAGAAGGAAATCATAATGTTTCTGCTATGTTTCTTCTTCTTCTTCTTCTCCAAACAAATTAAGTCAATGATCTGGGCCAGACGTCTGTCACCACTGGTGCTGTGGCAGACACCCTGTGGTGTTGGGTTACATTTTATAGCAGGACAGAGCTGGAGGGGCTGGTCACCGTATATTGTATGTGTATGTGTCTGATTAAAAATAAGCAGAAAAGTAGTTTGTTAGGCTAGACCATGTTAAAGTAAACATGATGCAAAACATTATGCATTTGCAAATGTTACTTTTCTAGTATATGTTTGAATGAACTTGTTTCATGACAGACGGCCACGGGCACTGGTACCGGGGATCGCTTGGGACAGGGCAACATGACGAGGACAAGGTCCGAGAGCAAAACGCTGAACGAAGTGAAGACGATGACAGGCTGCAAGGCCAAGAGTACCGCTGATTTGAGTGCTGCCGGGATAGCTCTTCCCATCCCTGCCGTCCCTCCCTCCGTGAGACGGTACTGTGGCATCTTAGGTGTCGAGTACGAGGTTAAGGTAAGAAAAAAAAGACTTAATGTACATTCACAGTTCTGTTTCATCTATCTGTGCCCACTTACGTAAAGCAGAGGTCCCGTGTTTTTGAGGAAAGCCGAATACGTTAAAGAACCCACCACACGTATCAATAAGAGTAACGTTAGGGGTCCTTCCCTGTGTGAGTGGATAAACGCTACGTTTTTTTAATTTTTTTCTATTACGTTTAGACGAACCTCCGATCCTAAAACCTGTCTGTTCTTACATTTTCACCATCACAGAGAAGTCAAATTTACTTCATAGACTTAATAGACTACAGTGCTAGTGTTAGCTTGATCATGTGTGTTTGTATGTATATACATGTACAAGACATTCCTTTGCTGTGACCTGTATATAACCCAGTGGGTATGTATGTATGTATGTATGTATGTATGTATGTTTGTATGTATGTATGTATGTACAATAAAGGCCTTCATTCATTCATCATATTTCTTTCTATGCAGTTTATCGTGAACATCCCGGGGCTGCACAAGAACCTGGAAGTGTACCTGCCCGTCACTATCGGCGTTATCCCGCTCAGGAGTTATTACCCACAAGCCCCCTCCTTCCCCGTACAGCCGGTAGAACAGGCGCCACAGTACGCAGAAGGACCGCGTAAGTAGCTTTAGTCTGTGACTGGCTCAGAAGCTTGAGTTATATTTAAGGTACAATGTACGTTCTAGCAGTTCATGTGAAATTTACTCTAAATTATAGCACGTCGGCAGAAGGTACTGCTCCTGCGCGTAAACCGTAATGCATTGTGCATAGCACTTCGGCAGAATGTCTCGTTTAAGGTCGTATTAAGGTATTTAAGGGTGATATCCCGTTTGTAGTTATCACTTGTTGTGTCCAAAAAAATATCGTCTGCAAAGGGCAAAATTCTGAAGCAACGTTGACCAGACATCCAATGAAAACCGTGAAAAAATTATTAACAAAAGGATAGCATCAAAGTGTGATAAAGATTCTTTTATCTCATCCTAGCTCCACCTTACTACGCGGTCGCGACACCTGCGAAGATCGAGAAGGAGCAGGAAGACAAAGGAACGGACTGTCTGGGCCCCAAGGAGTTTACCCCCAAGTACGCCTACTACGACTGGCATGGGAAGCAGCCTTAAGACCCTGTCACACATTCAGAACCTTCCCCCGAACACCAGCCGACCAAGGTTGGCTGAAGTTCGGGAGCAGTCGGACCATATTTAGGCCACGCCTACCTTTCGATACGAATCGAATTTGAGTTATATTTGAGTCAAATTGACTGCCAACCACGCCCCTACTTACTCCCGAACACCAGCCAACCACCAGCTAACCAAGGCTGAACCTCACGCCATATTCGGCAATGTGTGACAGGTCCAATTCATACTTTGAAATCACATTGTGCCTTCCTTTTACAACGTCTCTACGAGGAGCCACGATGTCTTTAGTTGAGTACACTAGCCAGTGTAGCATAGTTTAGATATACCACACGAAGCCGATTATTTTCAAGCATAAGAGAATTTAAGACACAACCCAAGATCTGGATAATTACATATAAATACCCAGATTCTAGTTAACTACCAATATCACAGTAGACTTCATTACATTTTACATTACATTCTTCGAAAGCGACCACCATCTGCACATTCTGTATATGCCCGAGTTTTTTTTTAGATACCTAGCATTGTGCAAAATGATTTTACCTTTGTCCTACGATCTGCCAAATTGCAAAGAGTGCATAGATATGTTGCATGCAAATCTTGCAATCTTTCGACAACTTTAAAGATTTTATATGTGTTGTTACACGGATATTCGTGTATCAATTGTTGTAATATAGATACATTAATATGTAATGTTTGCATGTATGTATGTATGTATATATGGTTAATGAGATATTCAAATATATGACCATATTCTTATTGCATATTCCCGTATTCTAATGAGGATATGCTTTAAACAATAGAAAGTGTGCCGAATGGATATATGTGGGTCAACTAAAAGGTGCCAAACCGATATCATACAACACAATAATGCAATTTGCAAAAGTAGCTAGTGTAATAAGTTAGTTCTGTAATAATCAGACGTCCTGTCAGTATGTTGACTCTGCTTTCACGCTATGCATTAGAATTTAAAGTGTTTTGCACTGTCATTTCGCAATGCCGTTTGGTGCCTTATGTCAGTTCTTTATGTCAATACATGTATCAACGTTTCACTTCCGAAATTGTCAAATGGCCATAGGTCATGCATCTGTGCGGATCATGATTAGCGAAGTCAATTGACGTTGTTTCGAACCTGTCTTTTTTTTTAAAGTACGCATCCTTTAAACTGATCTGGGATGTTAAGGGTCAAATGTCGACGTCCTGGCGGGCGTTAAGGTGGATTACGAAATACCTATCACATGACCACACGTCTTGTTAACTGATCTGTAATTAAGGGTCGAACGTCAACGTCCTGTCGGGCGTTACTGTGGATTTCACAACACCTGTCACTTGACCCTAACTGGGATGAAAATTATCAACGTTTAAGACGAAAAGCACGTCATCTTTCGTGATAAAGACATCGCTAATTGAATACAACACAACGTTACAACCTTAACACAACGTTACAACCTTTGATACAACGTTACAACTTTTAACATAACGTTACGACCTTTAACACAACGTTACAACATTTAACACAACGTTACAACATTTAACACAACGTTACAACCTTACTGACAAAACTATCGGAAAATTCCCAAGGCCCGAGTGTAGCACGTGACACAACAGGTGCCTCTGAATCACTGGTGACCTTTGAACTTCCGTGATTCAGGCCTTCCACTGTAGTGGGGCGTGACTCACAAGTTAGCGAGTCAGATACTTACAGGCACAACACTTGGGCAGATAATCAGGTGAGTGACAACATAGAGATCATCATAGAAAACATAGGGATCGGCACGGGGTATATTCATTACTATTATATAATATTGTAACTTGCCTAACACTTTCGCCTATGTTTACCTTTTATCGCCCTCCCCACTGATTTGTACCGTGAATTGTAGGCCCAGTTGAATATTTGTTAAGTAACCGTAACGTACAGTAACGCTAACTTTGTAGACAGTTGTTGTTGGGAATCCTACTCAAATGTTAGCCTACAAAAAACACGTCTATCATGCTTGTAAATATGGGAGATATGCTAAACAAAACAGATGTAGTTCACAGAATGAATTTAAGAATTGCAGACGGAAACGGATGACAGTGAAGAACACAGGCTTATTACACGAAGTACGTAAGAAGGGATTTGTACCCCTTAGTACATGTTGTAGACACACCGTGGTCGACCCTTGACTCGCAGGTGCATACTTTAGAAGCATACCTGTAGATCACGGGGTCTTTGATTTACTCTACTGAGGCAGAACCCCCATAGGGGGCTTGAATTCTGCTAAACAAACGGACGGCCGACAGGGCACATAATGCCAACAAACGGACGGCCTACAGGGCGCATCATGAGCCTATTAAAAAACGGCCGACATGTACAGGGCACATATTGCCGCTGAAAAGAACGAATGTCAAAACTGCTAGCAGCATTTGTTACCATGCAACGTTAACAAGAAGTACCGCTCGAGTCAGACAACTGTGTGCGAAATGTAAGAAATTGCGTATAGTCCCAGACCGTTGTTTTGCCTTTCCGCTGAAAGCTTTTTGTGTACCTATAGGTCAATAGTTAGCTAATGCCAACATGGCTGACACAACCATTATTTGTATTGGGTACTCGGTGAAGAAGGAATCAGATTGCAAGTCAGGCTTTGACGTTAGCGACTGGTGTGTATACATACGAGTTTCATACTGTACACCATGTAAAATTCCTGATCGATGTGTGAAATGTTCCCACCATGTAGATTCTAGTTAAGACCTTGACCACCAGAAGCCACCATGCCGGCCCTGAACTCCTTTTACATCACCTTCGAGAAGAACATGGACGTGTATCAGGCTGGGCAAATCGTCAGGGGGAAGGTAGAGCTGGAACTCAATGAAGATATGAAGATGAGAGGTGAGTGTTGAAAGTACATTTCGATTTCGGACGGGCACAACTTTTTAAAGCCCCTGTCACACATTCAGAACCTTCCCCCGACCACCAACGAACCAAGGTTGGCTGACGTTCGGGAGCATTCTGACCAGATTTAGGCCACGTCTACCTTTTGTTGTTGAATTTGAGTCAAATCAACCACGACCGACCACTGCTGACCTACTCCCGAACACCAGCCAAGCACCAGCCTACCATGGCTGAACCTCCCGTCCACACCCGAATGTTTTAAACATTTTGATAAATTCGGCTGGCATTTTGATACATTGTTTTCAGTGTTAAAAACGATATATTCTGTTATGTCTTCAGGCATCAAACTCCTGATGAAAGGCTCGGCGAGATGCCGTTGGGTTGTCTCCACCGGGAAAACCACGATCGTGTACACCGGCAGGGAAGCGTACTTCGAGAACACGGTCACTCTTTGGGGCCCAGGTCAGGCAGAGTCCGGGGACACCCCTGTACTGCCGGCGGGCAAGTACAGCTATCCCTTCGAGTACCAACTCCCCAGCACCGGGCTGCCTACCTCGTTTGAAAGTTGTTACGGGTACGTGCGCTACTTCGCCGAGGCGATCATCGACAGACCGTGGAAGTTTGACAAGAAGACCAAGAGGGCCTTCACTGTGCTGGACATGTATGACTTGAACGAGGACCCTAACGCGATGGTAAGGGCATGTGCGTTCACTGAATAGAGCTCATCTAGTAATAGTAACACCAAATACTAGTAGGCTTCAGAAATGGCTGGAAACAGTAGAAATTGGCCAAATAGAAGGCCATAACATGCAAGGGGAGTTGGTCCGCAAAGGGGTACAGTTGAGCAACACTGACTGTACTCCTTTAGCGGACCAACTATAAACTATGTGTGAGTGTGTGTGTGTGTGTGTGTGTGTGTGTGTGTGTGTGTGTGTGTGTGTGTGTGTGTGTGTGTGTGTACAATAAAGGTTTTCATTCGTATAAGAGGTAACCAACATTCATTCATTCATTCATTCATTCAATGTCGTCCATAACAGACACCCTCGGCTGTCCAAGACTCCAAGACGCTTGGATTCTGGCCCTTCGCCTCCGCCCCCATCGAAGTCCAGGTCCAGACGGACCGCGGTGCGTACTGTCCGGGAGAGACCGTCAGGCTGAGCGGGACTCTAAAGAACGGCAGCGGTACCGAAATCAAGGAGACAACTGTCCAACTCAGACAGGTTTGTTTGCACGTTTTCATATATATAATGGAAATTAGACTATTCTCCAACTCAAAAAGAAATAAACTCACCGAATCTCTCGGTCTTCATCAGCTATCTAATCCCAGTGCTGTAGACACAGTGATTTTTTTCGCACGTGTGATGTCAGCAATATTTTGTGAGAGGAGTGAAAGAAACCATCTACACCAACCTTCTCTCAACTGGGACGGGGGGCGGTACCGACTTCCGACGAACTCTTAGTCGTTATATACTGGCTAGGCGAGTGGACACGAGACCAAGGGGTAACGGGTTCGATTCCTGGCAAGACGCTGTGCTTTGGGAAAGGCACTTTACACGACTTTCCTCACTCCACCCAGGTGTAAAATTAAATGGGTACCTAACTTCAGTTGGGTAGGTAAAAGGCGGTGGAAGGAAAGGATAGGCTCCGCCTTCCAATACCATGTACTAGACACAGTGTGTTGACAACCCACGGACTCAAAAAGGCTAAGGGGTTACCTTTACCTTTACCTTTTTTTTGTTTTACAGAAGGCGACGTGCGTTGCTACGTCTCCACACAGAGACAGAAGGCGCCAGAGGAAAACGTTGTGCGAGATGAAAGCCTTGGGCTGCAAAGCGAACGACGCCGCTGACCTGAGCGGGATAGCTCTTCCAATTCCTGCCATCCCTCCCTCCTCTCAACGGTACTGCAACATCATCGACGTCGAGTACAAGGTCAAGGTAAGAAAGAACAGATGTGGGGCTATGTCGTAGATGAATATTTGTACCGAATGTCATCTCGTCAATCCAATGCAATTTCAGGGCGGCAAAACAAAAGATATTCTGGATGAGGAAATTTGTGTGATATCTACATTGACTGCAGTTTCTTAGCACATTTCTATCATCATTTCATACTTGACGTGACGCGTTTGAAATAGCCCCAAAACAAGCTACGTGAGGAGTTCCTTTACTTTGCTTTGTCGGACAGTTTTGTTGGGCCACACACTCAAACCAATACCTCCGTACTCGAAGGTAAAAATGAGACATTGTTGCAATTGTAGTAAGACGTCCAGATCATGTGTCGACTTCTTTTTCCCCAGTTTATCGTGAACATCCCGGGACTGCACAGGAACCTTGAGCTGGAGATGCCGATCAACATCGGATCCATCCCCCTGAGGAGCTATTACCCACAAGCCCCTTCGTTCCCCTTACATCCGGTAGAACAGCCGCCGCCTTCCCATGAGTCTCTGTACCCCGACCTCGGTTTCGCCCAGTGGACCTACCAGACAGCCACTGACCCAAGTGCACCACGTATGTATTAAACTGGATATTTCAATTATGGATACCATCGCAAAAGGAAAAACATTTTGTTTTTGCCCTGTTTCCTCTTCTTCTTCTCCAAATACATAAGGTCAATGACCTGGACCAGACGTCTGTCACCACGGTAACTGGTGCTGTAGTAGACACCCACCCTGTGGTGTTGGGTTACATTATATGTGAATGTGTTTAAGTAAGAATAAACAGAGCAGTAGTTTGTTAGGTTAGACCATCTGAAGGTAAACATTATATATGCATTTGCTTTTGCAAATGTTTCCTTTCTAGTAATCTCTTTTTTTTTAAATGATACGTACAGAAAGCACCAATATGTGGTTTTAATGAGTTGATCTGATGTGTTTGTTTTTAGCTCCACCTTACTTTGCTGTGTCGGCGGAAGGACCCGTGGGCCTAGCGGAGGAAAAGGAGGACAAATACACCATGGGCCCCACGGAGTACGCTCCCAAGTACGCCTACTACGACTGGAGCAAGCACGCTTAGGTCTGATCAGATGTCTGAAACAGTCTTCGGCATCTCCAAGTGCCTTGTAGCCTCTGCCAGTCTTCGGGAAGCGGCTGGAAGGAAAAGAAATTGGCCAAAATAGACAGATACTAGTAACATGCGAGGGGAGTTGGTCCTCCAAATGTTAACAGTTTGTCGCTGAGTACTCTTTGGAGGACCAACTCCCCTGGCACGTTATCTGTCTATTTTGGCCAATTTCTACTCTTTCCAGCCGCTTCCCGAAGCCTGGTAGAGGCTAAGTACATTTTATCTTTAGTTTATTTTCATGCCAGTAATATTGCATTCCAGTACTTCTCACAAACCGACAGGCCAAAGAATTATCTCACTTCTGTTGAAAATATGTAATTGTAAATACACGTTTTGTTGTTGTTTGTTTCTTTATTTTAAAACATTATTCGTAAAAATTGACTGTTTTCAAGCAGTAGCATATACAGTACAAGGCTGTCCGGGTTTATAGTAATTGATACCTTGCATACAAACATTGTAATGACGAAAGTGTGAGACAAATATTGAAATATATGTTCAATCATACATCAGTGATAGATTCTATAACACCATCGTGAATAGCTGTTCCTCTTATTTATGAGGTAGTTAACATTGTTTATTCATGAGAAGCTCAAATTAGCCTGACGGCCGCGTTTCATTGTGGTCATGAGGGACGAGGCAAGGGTCAGACAAAACTTGTGTTTGTAGGTTATTATTTTTACAAAATAAAAATTCCGATTCACCCGGCCAATGTCTTTTTTTTTTGTTGTTAATATTTTAATTTCACCAAAATCAAAGAGGTTGAAGGAACAAGACGGTCTTTACACTCGAGGGTGTGCAGCCTCGAATGGAAAGCCGAAATAAACTGGAGTGTTCTACCTTAAAAGCAGACACTTTACTGTATCTGCTCAATAGAGCCAGTTAGAGTCGAGAAGTCGTAATAAAACTGCACAGCATCGGTGTAGCCCAGCCCCCTTAAATACCCAGCCTTGGGCACCACGCCTATCTCCTTAAACCCAAGGCCGCGCCAGGTCCTTAAAGGCGCCTCGTTATTGACGTAAATTAAGTTAAAGAAGGAAGCC
Source organism: Branchiostoma floridae x Branchiostoma japonicum (assembly GCA_013266295.2). NCBI lineage: Eukaryota > Metazoa > Chordata > Leptocardii > Amphioxiformes > Branchiostomatidae > Branchiostoma > Branchiostoma floridae x Branchiostoma japonicum. Next base: position 4,829,894 of record CM023834.1, on the reverse strand, counting down.
TTGTAGCCTAGATCCCTTGCAATGTACAGGAAACATTCCGCCATCCTTTTCCCTAGACCCTGGCCACGCTGTGACTCTTTCACTATGAAGCCCCCGTTGCATATATGAGAGGATCTGCCTGGGGAGTTGGGCTTGACGTAGAACGCCCCAAAAACTTCTTCTGTTTCAGTGGTATCCCTGGCAACGAAGACGTCGTGAGAGAGGTAGTAGTCGCGGAAGTCTTGAACAAACTCCATTTTCTCCTGAAGATAGCTCTGCCCGTCTTCAACAATCTTCTTGAAGATGGAGAAGAGTTGCTGCTCGTCCTGTTCCCTATGTTGGTCGAGAGAGACCTGTCTGCCGCTCGGGAGGGATCATCCACTGATGAAGATGAAACGTATAGCATCATTCAATCTCCAAGCAGATCCTACGGTGGCAAGACAGTATCCATTGTCGTCCAGAGGAGTGTCCATCAGCCATCGGGGCGGCTGAGGACTCTCTCTACTCTAGATGGCCCGGAATTCTAACCGTAACGATTTTGCCGCCAGACATCTACTTGCAGATTAAGAATCATCGTCCTTTTAAGCCCTAACAGTGATTCGACAGACGTCGAAGAGGATAAGACTCTAAAGGGGGCTGCCACATTCATAGTGGAGGACCGTATAAGAGGTGGCCTTATGTATATATTACTGTATGTTGGTATTCAGTAACCACGTGGCAGATCCGAGTTAGGCTGGTAATCAGCCTATTTCAAACTTAGTACGAAAGAACATTAGGAAAGAAGTGATTCATAGCCGATCACCTTCGAATGATTAAATCCACCAACATCCCTCCTTGCCCTTTCCTCCCCCCTCGCTCTCTCCCTTCCCCAGCCAATTCGTCATTTCATGTTTTCAATATGGCCGTACCTTATACTAGTACACGCACGGCATTTCATGTACATGTACTAGTGTCTTTTACTATTTTTAGTGCCAAGAAAGCTTGAAGATAAGTATTTTTGTCGACTAAGGAACCATGTCGGTCGTCTTGTTCGACTTGGCGGGTCTGGGCAACGCTCTGACCCGTCGGACGGTGGCCGGTATTAGGTATGCCCGGTATATCTCGGTGTCAGTTTTCAGTAAACAAAAGACCTAAAGAAGCCAGTGGGTGTGTCAATGGGGTGTTATGTAACCTACCAGGTGGTACCATGCACCCTCACCCACAATAGGCCCCCTTCACTACGCCAACGACAATATATGTACTTGATTACACTGAAAACAGTTGAACAGACTTTGACGTCAGACTTTGACGTTAGCAACGGACTGGTGTGCATACAAGTTTAATAGTGTACACCATGTAACATTGCTGATGACTGTGTGAAATTTTCCTACCTTGCTGATTCTAGATTTAAACCTTGACCACCAGAAGCCACCATGCCAGCTCTCAACTCCTTCCACATCACTTTCGAGAAGAACATGGACGTGTATCAGGCTGGGCAAATCGTCAGGGGGAAGGTAGAGCTGGAACTCAATGAAGATATGAAGATGAGAGGTAAGTGTTGAAAGTACATTTCGACTTTGGATGGACACAGTTTAAAGCCCCTGTCACACATTCAGAACCTTCCCCGACCACCAACCAATCAAGGTTGGCTTAAGTTTGGGAGCAGTCTGACCAGATTTAGGCCACGCCTAGCTTTTGTTGTTGAATTTGAGTCAAATTTGACTGCTAACCACGACCGACCACTGCTGACCTACTCCCGAACACCAGCCAATGACCAACCAACCGTGGCCGAATCTCCCGTCCACTAAATGATTTAAAAATTTTGATAAATTCGGCTGGCATTTTGATACATTGTTTTCAGTGTTAAAAACGATATATTCTGTTATGTCGGTACCTGCAGGTATCAAACTGTTGATGAAAGGCTCGGCGAGATGCCATTGGGTTGTCTCCACCGGGAAAATCAGGATCCCGTACACCGGCAGGGAAGTGTACTTCGAGAAGACGGTCCCTCTTTGGGGCCCAGGCCAGGCAGAGTCCGGGGACACCCCTGTACTGCCGGCGGGCAAGTACTCCTATCCCTTCGAGTGCCAACTCCCCAGCACCGGGCTGCCTACCTCGTTTGAAAGTCGTTACGGGTACGTGCGCTACTTCGCCGAGGCGATCATCCACAGACCGTGGAAGTTTGACAAGAAGACCAAGAGGGCCTTCACTGTGCTGGACATGTATGACCTGAACGAGGACCCTAACGCGATGGTAAGGGCATGTGCGTTCACTGAATAGAGCTCATCTAGTAATAGTAACACCAAATACTAGTACTTAGCCTGCAAGGGGAGTTGGTCCGCAAGGGGGGTACAGTTGAGCAACACTGACTGTACTCCTTTAGCGGACCAACTATACTCTCTCCCCTCTCTCTCTCTCTCTCTCTCTCTCTCTCTCTCTCTCTCTCTCTCTCTCTCTCTCTCTCTCTCTCTCTCTCTCTCTCTCCCTCTCTCTCCCTCTCTCCCTCTCTCTCTCTCTCTCTCTCCCTCCCTCCCCCCTCTCTCTCTCTCTCTCTCTCTGTGTATGTGTGTGTGTGTGTGTGTGTGTGTGTGTGTACAATAAAGGATTTCATTCATTCATTCGTATAAAAGGCAACCAACATTCATTCATTCATTTATTTATTTATTCAATACCATCCATGACAGACACCCTCGGCTGTCCAAGACTCCAAGACGCTTTGGTTCTGGCCCTGTGCCTCCGCCCCCATCGAAGTCCAGGTGCAGACGGACCGCGGTGCGTACTGTCCGGGGGAGACCGTCAGGCTGAGCGGGACTCTGAAGAACGGCAGCGGCACCGAAATCAAGGAGACAACTGTGCAACTCAGACAGGTTTGTTTGCACGTTTTCATATATACTATTGGAAATTAAACCGAAAGGTCACTGGTTCGATTCCTGGTTGGACGTTGTGCCATTGGAAAAGGCACTTTACAGGACTTCCCTCACTCCACCCAGGTGTAAAATGGGTACCTGACTTCGGTTGGGGAGGTAAAAGACGACGAAAGGAGAGGGATGGGCTCCACCTTCCAATACCGTGCCCTAGACACAGTGGGCTAACAACGCACTTCCCTTTATTGACGGACTCAAAAGGACTGTGGGACTACATTTACCTTTACCTTTGTTTCTCAGAATGCGACGTGCGTTGCTACGTCTCCAAACAGAGACAGTAGGCGCCAGCGGAAAACGTTGTGCGAGATGAAAGCCTTGGGCTGCAAAGCGAACGACGCCGCTGACCTGAGCGGGATAGCTCTTCCGATTCCTGCCATCCCTCCCTCCTCTCAACGGTACTGCAACATCATCGATGTCGAGTACAAGGTCAAGGTAAGACAGGACAGATGTGGGGCTATGTCACTAGTAGATAAATATGTACCAAACGTTATCATGTTAGATAGTCCAAGTAACAAGAAATCGGAGATTTCAAACCTGTGTTTACTGCGTTCAAATACCTACGACCACACAAGCAAGCAAACACATACACACTCACTCACTCACTGCACGAAAAGTTGGGTTACCAATGGTAGTAAATGCCAGTAAAGTCGGGGTAATGTTTGTTTATAAACAGAACCGGACAATAGGAGTAAATTAAAATTATTTAGTACCATTATAAAGTCCGGTACTGTGTACAAACTATACATTTATGGACCTTACGTATACTGGCATTTACCACCATTGGTAAATCCAATTTTTTGCGCAGTGAAAACAATACCTCCGTACTCGAAGGTAAAAATGAGACATTCTTGCAACTGTAGTAAGACGTCCAGTCCATGTGTCGAATTCTTTTTTCCCAGTTTATCGTGAACATCCCGGGACTCCACACGAACCTTGAGCTGGAGATGCCGATCAACATCGGATCCATCCCCCTGAGGAGCTATTACCCACAAGCCCCTTCGTTCCCCTTACATCCGGTAGAACAGTCACAGCCTTCCCATGAGTCTCTGTACCCCGACCTCGGTTTCGCCCAGTGGACCTACCAGACAGCCACTGACCCAAGTGCACCACGTATGTACTAAAGTGGCGTTCGCAATTTGATGATATTTTATGTATACCATCGCAGAAGGAAAACATATTGTTTTTGCCCAGTTTCTTCTTCTTCTCCAAACACATAAGGTCAAAGACCTGCACCAGACGTCTGTCACCATAGTAACTGGTGCTGTAGCAGACACCCTGTGATGTTGGGTTACATTAAGTAGCAAGTGGTATGGATGGGCTGGTCACCATGTATATGAATGTGTTTTAATAAGAATAAGCATTAGTTTGTCGGGCTGGACCATGTAAAGTAAACATGAGGCATTTGCTTTGCAAATGTTACCTTTCTAGTTGATAGTATGTATTTAATTGAGATGATACATATACAGAAAGCACCAACATGCGGTTTTACTGAGTTGATCTGATGTCTTTTTTAGCTCGACCTTACTTTGCGGTGTCGGCGGAAGGACCCGTGGGACTAGCGGAGGAGAAGGCTGACAAGTACACCATGGGCCCCACGGAGTACGCTCCCAAGTACGCCTACTACGACTGGAGCAAACACGCTTGGGTCTGACCTGGTGTCTGGAGCAGTTTTCGGCATCTCCAAGTGCCTTGTAACCTCTATCTAGCAGGCTTCGGGAAGCGGCTGGAAAGAGAAGAAATTGGTCAAAATAGACAGATAACATGCCAGGGGAGTTGGTCCTCCAAAAAGTAACAGTTTGTCGCTCTGGACTCTTTAGCGGATAAACTCCCCTGACGTGTTATCTGTCTATTTTGGCCAATTTCTATTCTTTCCAGCCGCTTCCCGAAGCCTCGTAGAGGCTAAGTGCCTTGTACATTTAATCTTTAGTTTACTTTCATGCCAGTACTTCTCACAAACCAACAGACCAAAGACTTCTGTCACTTCTGTGCTTTTGTTGAAAGTGTGTAATTGTAAATACACTTTTGTTGTTTGTTTCTTTGTTTTAAAACATTACAAACGTTGTAATGACTATAGTATAGTGCGAGACAAATATTGAAAATGTTCAATCATACGTCCGTGATACATTCTAAAACATCACTGTGACTAACTCTCCATATGATGTAATTCATTGAGTATGAAAGGACATCTCATGATGGAAAAGTCAGGTGTATAAGTGTGTGTTTGTAGGTGTTTATCTTTACAAAATACAAATTCAGATTCACCCGGCTAGTCCCAGGTTCCAGCATTTACTTTTGCTGTCTGATCGAAAGACAAACGTGACCGGGCCGGCCCCAACTTATCACAATTCCCGACCGTGCAGTTTCCAGGAACGAAAAGTATGACATAAAGACAACAAACACAAAAAAGTTGAAAAACTGATCATGAGCACTATTTGTGTATATTGTTGATATTGTTTATTTACGAACATCAGAATAACTTAAATAAGTTTATTGCAAAAACCACGCCCGAAGGATGATTACAAACAAAACAAAACAAAACAGAACACTGGTATAGAATGTCTGTGACTCTGTATACTTAACAGTTAAGTGAATTATATAAGTGGAATAAAACGAAATGACAACTATCTTAAATCTATTTCTACTTAAGCTATTTTGACATTGGAGGTAGTGACGTTACTCAGTTAAAAGAAGACGCTTTACCGTATCTGCTCAACAGAGCCAGTTAGAGCCGAGAAGTCGTAATAAAACTGCACAGCATCGGTGTAGCCTAGACCCCGTAAGTACCCCGCCTTGGGCACCACGCCTATCTCCTTAAACCCAAGACCGCGCCAGGTCCTTAAAGATGCTTCGTTATTGACGTAAACTAAGTTAAAGAAGGAAGCCTTGTAGCCTAGATCTCTTGCGATGTACAGGAAATATTCCGCCATCCTTTTCCCCAGACCCTGGCCACGCTGTGACTCATTCACTATGAAACCCCCGTTACATATATGAGAGGATCTGCCGGGGAAGTTGGGCTTGACGTAGAACGCTCCAAGAACTTCTTCTGTCTCAGTGGTATCCCTGGCAACGAAGACGTCGTGAGAGAGGTAGTAGTCGCGGAAGTCTTGAACAGACTCCATTTTCTCCTGAGGATAGCTCTGCCCGTCTTCAACAATCTTCTTGAAGATGGTGAAGAGTTGCTGCTCGTCCTGTTCCCTATAGTGGTCCAAAGAGACCTGTCTGCCGCTCGGGAGAGACATCAGTATGGGGAGGTAAGGTAGGCGCTGGGAGGAACCCTTGGGCTTGATGACGTAGCAACTCATTCTGGTCAGGTAGATCGGTTTTTCGATGTTCTGAAAGAGAAAGAATTGTCTAAATGTTATACATTACAGTTGAAAACAGTAATGCCAACTTGTGGTTAGTTTGAATTATATATTACAAAGGGATCATCCACTAATGACGATGAAACGTATAGAATCATCTAATCACCAAGCAGGTCCTACGGTGGCAAGACAGTATCCATTCATGGTCCAGAGGAGTGTCCATTACTCCGCATTTAATAGCCACCAGGGTGGCTATGAACTCTCTCTAGATGGCCAGTTCTAACCGTAACGCTTTTGCCGCCAGACATCTGCTTGCAGATTAAGAATCATTTAAGCCCTATATAAACAGTGATTCGACAGACGTCGTAGAGGCTAAGACTCTAAAAGGGGCTGCCACGTTCATAGTTGAGGACCGTATAAGAGGTGGCCTTATGTATATATTATTGTAACCACGTGGCAGAGCTTAACTTGGTAATCATTAGCCTATTGAAACGCAAACTTAGTACGAAAGAACATTAGGAAAGACGTGATTCATAGCCGATCGCCGTCGAATGACTGAAACCAAGCCTTCCACCAACACCGCCCCCTTGCCCTTCCCCTCTCCCCCCTCGCTCTCTCCCTTCCCCAGCCCCGGGGGCACCCTTACCCCCTCCCACTCTGGGGCCTTCTGAAGTTCTGTAGTCTTCCTTCCTCGGCTAGCCCATGTTACACAATGACCCACAATCTCTCGCTGTCTGGGGCTGACTACGCCTCCTAGATCCTCCTACTAGTTGCCTGACCAGTGCGGAAGGGCCAACATGACCCAACATGTGTTGTGTCCAGAACCGTGCCTGGGCGGGCACAGAACACGGTTCTGGACAAGGCACGATTCTGGACATGTCACAACAGGTGTTGGCTGCTAGAAGCGCGATGTGAATCATGTTCTTCTTCTTCGGCTATTTAGTCATTAGTATTACCTAGGGCATTGGAAATTATGCCGATTCACACAATACTCTGAACGCCATTATATATGAAAAACAAAAGTCGTGCAAATACTTGCCTGTTGGACTTGGGTGCTGTAGTATCACCAGAAAATATCAGGCGAATATGTCCAAACAAGGAGCCTTGGTCCAAACAAGGAAAATCTGTCGACTGCACCAGTTCAACCGCATAGATTTGCTTCCGGGTCACACCACGGCGTGGACCCATGCCAGGTCACAGGAAAAGTAGGTCACTGCAGCCCTCAGTCAGATTGTACAGGTATTTAAACATCTCTGCGAATTTGTTCTTCGGGCGTAGAGCTACGCTTTATGGACCAAGGAGGTTAAAAAGGAGTCAACCATCCCCCCCTGAACATAGCCACTGGACCGCAAGAAAGCGCTGCATGTCGGTCACACCACGTCACGGCAGACGCACAGGTGTATTTTTCCGGAACCACTGGCACTTTTAAGTCGTGCATCATATTAGTTAGTCCTCTTTCAGTGGTCTAGTCGGTCAACCCTGAAGCAAATGGTTGAGGGGAAAGACTAACATTTTCTGACTGCTCCATTTTCATTTTTTTCTGACACACAGTACTTAGTACCCCGTCTGAAACGAGCCAATTAGGTGTCAAACAACTCCTAGCCTCTATCAGGCTTCAGAAGCGACTGGAAAGTGTAGGCCAAATAGACGGATATCATGCCAGGGGAGTTGGTTAGAAAAAGGAGTACAGTTTGCCGCTCCCCTGCCATGTTATCTGTCTATCTGGCCAATTTCTGCTCTTTCCAGCCGCTTCTAAAGCCTAGTAGGGGCCAAGTAGAAAACATGACAATCCTCCTCCCAACATTTATTCGTTAATCACTGTATTTTGATAAACTGTAGTTCACCGTCAGACCGCTAGGAGTGGCCAAGTCGATTCCTCTGCCTTTTCAGACCAGCAAAGTTGATAGACTGCCTGATGTAATTCGATTTTCATAGCCTCAGCCTTCTCAGACGTGTAGGCGGCGTTAATCTTTTTCGGCGAGCGACGCGAGCGGCGAAACCTCTCTCCGGTAAACTCCCTCGGCTGCAAAACCGTCTGCCCGGCAAACTCCCTCGGCTGCAAAACCGTCCCTCCGCGACATAACTCGCGTCGCTCGCCGAGAAAAATTAACGCCTCCTAACCTATAAGTCTGCAAAGGAGGCTACGATTTTCAGGCCTTGTCTAGAAATGCCAGAGGCATTCACTGCTCAATTAGGCGTTAGATAAGGTCACTCTTCAACAAGTTGTGCCACTGCCAACCCGACAGACTACCATATATGGCAGACAGAATTAACCAGATACAGACCAATAGACACATTGTTTCTCAAGGTAAGTCATACATGTACAGTCACGGGTGTTGTTGTTCCTATAAACGAGGAGAAAAGAGGGATAGAATGAGAAAAGAAAGAAGGAAAACATACCTCCCTGAACATGTATCCAAATATATGCATTTACCGGGAGACAGATTGAGAGAGAGAAAGAGAGAGAGAAAGAAAGAGATAGTTATCGAGATACTTGTTGACCATAAAGCGTAATAATTCGTCTGTTTGTCGCTCTGAGCTTTGGATACTTGTTAGATCATAGGTTGTGTTCTGGGAACTGTTCCAACCGATGCGTGTATGAGTCATAAGGTGAACATAATTGCTGCGATCTAGTCGACATAGATTTAAACGACCACAGCGCTCTGGTATTATTGTTACCCCTCGATCCAGAAACATTGAGTTAAATCTGATTTGAGCGGCAAGACCTTTGTTATAGCCATAGGCTATGGAGTTCGTGACTAGCATGTCACTGCTTCAGTCTGTGTGTAACGTCAACTCTGAGTGTCCGGGCTATTAAGCTGGGCGGGCCGCTATAAGCGCGATTTAATATTTTTAATCAGGCATACACTGTTTCCTCAAGCAGTCACGAAACCATTAATGAGAGAGAGAGAGAGAAAGAGAGAGAGAGAGAGAAGGAGGGAGCGTGGGAGGGAGCGAGGGAGGTAGGGAGGGAGATAATGCGTATGACACTGAGCTTTGGATAATTGTTAGATCATAACTTCTCTTGCACGAACTAATAGATGTGTGCACGTGGTTTAAACTTGATGAGGTCATAAGTAAACATTGCTGCCATATAGAGCCTCTATTGTTACCTATTGATCCAGAACATTGCGTTGATATAATCTGTCTCGACAAAACTTGGCTGCATGTAATTGATTCAATCAACTGCAAAATATTCGTACACACAATGGCAGGAAAAACCCCATAGATTTCAAATCAACTTGAATGGAAGACGTGAGTGAGAATAAGAAAGTCTTGCTAGCTAAGAATCTGTAGCCTCTACCAGGCTTCAGAAGCGGCTGGAATGAGTAGAAATTGGCCAAATAGACAGATAACATGCCAGGGGAGTTGGTTCTGAATGTTACCTCTCCTGGCATGTTATCTGTCTATTGGCCAATTTCTACTCTTTCCAGTCGTTTCTGAAGCCTGGTAGAGGCTAACCAATCAGGTAGCTTTGGATTGCTTAACCAAACGAATCAAGATGAGTCCAGAAATACACCCCCTGCAAACTCCAATCCGAGACATATTGATGTTTTCACCCAGCGTTTTTAGAATACCCACACTCACTGAAGGAAAAGACAAAAGAGCGAACAAAGACATGGTGAAGAGTTTGGCGATAACCTTTACCTCCCATTGTCTGATGACTAAATGATGACCAATGGAATTAACCTAAGGGCATGTTTGATAGCGTGCCAGTAGTAAGTGCCAAGCATATTTTTCTTTTCTAGGGTAACGCCTAGATTAGATATCTTTAAACCTTGAGTTATACTTTCAAAATCATGACTAAGTTTGCGTTATAAGATACAATGTAATTCGTTTCCTTGACAAAAATGGCTGTACTACTTTGGTCTTGAACAAAAACAAACCGCGTCGACAAATGTCAGCAACCTCGCTCATCCAGGTCATTGACTTTTCCCCACACGACTGTTTACAGGGAAAATCATACACACGATAAAGATTCAGCGTCACAGATATACCAATCAGGTTTTAAAACCTACTTCGCTATACTGTAATTTCGTTCATTTTCATCATTTCTCTATTTTGAGTGGCTATCATTTCTAGTTACGCCAGGATCTGTTTTAATAGACACCTACACGTGGTCGTTCCCAAAAGTAAAACTGGAAAGGAGAAGGTAGCTTTTTGTAGCCTGGTTACCAAACGTATTTGTAGCTCCCGGGTCCTACATCCCCTCCGCAAACCAAACGTATTTGTAGCTCCCGGGTCCTACATCCCCTCCGCAAAAAAATTTTTTGCGGAGGGGATGTAGGACCCGGGAGCTACAAATACGTTTGGTAACCAGGCTAAGCTTTTTGTAAAGCCAAATCAAGATTCTTTCAATGGACTATGCTTCTGATCAGTAAACTGTTTTCCTATATTTTTATGTATGTGTATGTATGGTGGGGTTGGCCATGGCCGGTCGCGAGCCCGAGTTTTGACACATGTAGGTGTATCTGTTTTATTATAAATTTCCTGTGATTTTTATGTGTCCCACAAGGCAAAAGTGACGCCTATAATTAATCGCCATCTTTAAGCGGTTTCCCATGGTCAGAGACAATAAGAGCGACACGACCTCTGTTATAGCAAGGACATTACACACGTAATGTAATGTCCTTGGTTATACACACGTAATGTAATGTCCTTGGTTATATATAACTTATAGCCATAGGCTATATAGAGTCACTAACATGCCAAACAACTACTGTCGGGGCTATCAAGTTGGGCGGGCCGATTTATCTTATAAATACTGTAGTCATGATACGTCATACCTGCTTCAACCAGTCACGAAGTCGCTAATGAGGGCTTGTATGTAATTTTCAATAACGTTTAACGGTGAATTCAGGATAACAAATAACGTGCTAAGTAGAGTTAAATCGACCAATTACGCTACACAGAGAATTTACCGCCGACGCTCTGAATTCTATTCGAGCGAGCCGGTGAATTAAATAGCTCGCTACACCTCATGGAAAAAAGGCATGCAGACCCTCACAAATGGCCTTTAGTTGAGTTGTCTGTTCCATAGCATGTTTACGTTTGAAAACAAAGCAAATCTTATCTTTTTATGTACAAATAGGTTCTGTCTCCTTGGTATGACGTTATAGGGCATCCTATTAGACGTATAGCTGCGTATTCTAATTGTTTTTTGATGTATTGAACCTTAATTGAGCAATATTTTTTTCTACCTCCATGATTGAACCAATCCAATGGCACTCAATCTTTCTGTGGACTCCTCACGTTACCTGTGTGGCCACGTGATCCCAGGTATGTAAATTAGCTTGCTACCCGGCTCCCGATCAGATTGCGAAGTGAGCAGAGAGGGCGTGCGTCAAAGTGACAGCCTAAGGCGCCCCGTGTGACAAGTAGTGACCGCACCTGCTGAGTCGCGCCCCAGGCCCTCACATATTCGGGAACGTCATCTGGCTACACACAAAATTGAGGAAACGTTCACGATGTTAGCACGGCTGGCTTTTCTCGTCTGTCTGCTGGCGCTGACCGGGCTTGTCGCCCCACAACATGACGACCATGCCCACGAGGGTGAGGATCCCTTTACCGAGGTTCTGGAGCTGTTGGGAGCCGAGGAGAACAGCACGACTCTGACGACTGCACAGACCGAGGAGTTGGTGCGAAGGCTGAAGGAGAGGGTACAGTGTGCGCAACAGGATCTGGGGCAAGGCCTCACCTGCGATACGGTATGTACAAGTGCCATATTCATGAGTTGTTCAGTACCACATTGAGTGGTTCTGTCAAAGAAAATCAAACTTTTTGTTTGGTGTCTTCTTTTTAAACTGAAGTTACAGCAGTGTGCCCGACAAATTTACGACATTGCCAGCATGCATAGCATGTGCATTTATTATTGCCACTGGTTCAGAACGAAAAACAAGTGTCGTTTTTCTATGTAAACCATTTTCTTTTGCATTCTCACCATGTTTTCTGGGTCCTTTGTACATGTTTTTCACTCCATCCACTTGGCACCTCTTCAGATTAGGCGGGGTCCGTTTGATAAACATGAGCTCTCATGTTTATTCTTTTCTACCTTAATTTCAGCTCAATGTTTCTATTCTTGATCAGATTTACTAGATCAAAAGACGATGTTTCCCTCAACCAATTTGCTATGCCCTGGTAATTTGACAAATGCATATGTTGTGAAGTCCCCCTGTGAAAATTGAAATTATATGGACTAGCTATGAAACAAGCCTTCTTGTTACATTGTTTTTATTTTTGTTTGATGGATTAAAAACTTGATTAGACCAAGGTTAGTGGAAGCTGACATAAGAATATTTGTAACATGTTGCTTCGGTTGGCAACATGTTCACATGATTAGGCCGACACCAACACAACCAAGTAAAGCTTCGTGCGAACATGGCGGAAATAGGACCACCTGTTGAATCGTACGAAACGCGTTTCTAGGACCCGGGACAAGCGATCATTATTAATAGTCTAATGAGCTACAATTCCATGTCTTCCCCTTAGTAAAAGCGTAGAAATGCCATGTAAAATTTAGAATTAATGGCATGTCCTCGCGTGGAGCAGAAAACAGCATGTGGCTATGTTATCCTCTTCGCTCTTGCTCGAGTTGCTTAGCCACTTTTCCGAGTGAGTGCTTCCAAAAGCAAATTAAGATGGCGGCACAGTTCGCAAAGAAAAATCGATTTGCCGGACCCTCTGCGTGATTTCTCTCCACCATTTTTGTACATTGTCACCACAGCTAGCTATATAGATAAAGTTTGATCGCAATGAGAGTGATTTAAAACCTTGAAGTCGGTAAGGACATTGGACAATTTCCCGACAATGCCGCACTTAGAATAGAAGGCCACGTAGTTAATTTTATTGTTCAGGAAGCCATGACAGTTTTCCCTAGGTTGAGAATAACAGTTTCTTCACTTTTTCCCCGCAGTGTCTGACCGGTACGAGCCTGATCCAGGCAGCTACGGGCGATAACAGTGCCACCACACTGGACGAGGAGGGTTTCCACAGCGCCGCTGTCATCCTAACGCTGTATCTCACGGACCTTGCGAGCGTGTGCAAAAACAGCTCGGACCCGAGTGCAAAAGGGCTTCCCTGGTTTGAGAACGGTCTGCTACAGTACACACACAGCACACGGGACGACAGATTGGGGGACCACAGCTTTGAACACATCCTAGAGGACATTAAAGGCGACTACAAGGTGGCAAACTGGGGGAAGGTGAGTTCGACATATCTCTGAGACCCGGGTGAAACAAAATGGCGGCGGTTTGTTTCTGAAATTCACTGAGAAAACGCCCTAGGAGACGCAACGTTTGAAGTTTCAAGGAGGTCCTTGATCATGTTTTCAATATGGCCGTACCTTATACACGCACGGCATTTCATGTACATGTACTAGTGTCTTTTACTATTTTTAGTGCCAAGAAAGCTTGGAGATAAGTATTTGTGTCGGGTAAGGAACCATGTCGGTCGTCTTGTTCGACTTGGTGGGTCTGGGCGAAGCTCTGACCCGTAGGACGGCGGCCGGTAAAAGTATGCCCGGTAGAGTCGGTGTCAGTTTTCAGTAAACAAAGGCTATTGTTATTGCGCACCCAATGGGTCGTACTTTGTCGTGCCAGTCTCCAGGTGACCAGATATTTATAACTCGCCTCAGGGTTTCGGCAAATCAGTGCACACCGCCACTTTTACCAGCTTGTCAGGTTGCAAGTCAACAAAAGACGAAAAGAAGCCAGTGGGCGTGTCAAGGAGGTAATATAACCTACCAGGTGGTGCCATGCACCCTCACCCACAATAGCCCCCCTTTATTACGCCAAGGACAATATATGTACTTGGTTACACCAAGGACAGTCGAACAGCCTTGCGAACGTTAACATTAGGCCCTTGCACAGTTAGTGTAAAGCGGGAATAAAGGTTTGTACAAATAAACAAACAAACAAACAATGGTTATTCAAAACCTTCCATGAACCACTGTGCGACAACTTCAGGACTGAAGGTGGTAAGTGTAAAGTAGTAAAAAGGTTTGTACAAACAAACAAACAAACAAACAAACAAACAAACAAACAAGGTAATTAAACCTTCCATGAACCACTGTGTCACCACCTCAAGACTGGTGGTATGAGACTTCGGAGGGGTTTGCGACTGTCCAGTGTGTGTATAAAGTTACCTGTCCCACACTCACACTCACTTGCCTCAGCAAAAGAGGGAAATGGCCAGGAGAGTCAGTCCACAGGAACGTTAATATTTCCGCCTCCTCGCGGGCAAACAAACTCTACACAGTGGCCAAACTCCCCTGGCCAATTATTCTCCCTATATTATTTGGCTAAATTTTACTGTTTTTTTAACCCGCCTTGTTATGTTAGTCTGGTGGAGACTACACACTGACTCACTAGCCTGGGGCAGAAATGGGACGGAGGTCACGGGTCATGTAGCCTGCACTGCACCAGTTCCTGTTTAGCTCACGCCTAATGCATTTTCTGTAGTGGGTACAGGGGAACCGCAACAAATCGACATTTCTAACATTTTTAAATATCAACTCTCATGACTGCTGTCCCCTGGGACCCCTGTCAGCCTTTTTAGCTTTCGTCCGCTCCCCAAGATCAGCAGTGCTACTGGCAGGAAGCGGATTGTGGGGAACAGACGAAAGCTAAAAAGGCTGACACTCAGGCTAGACCCCCGCAGCAGTATATTAAATCAATGACTGGATACTTAACTACCACCCTAAGACTGTTATATAATAATAGTGAATAGCCTTCTCAAGAATGTTTTGAACACCTGGATAGCTGAAGTGCACATTCCTGAGGGATTAAGGATGTATCAATTTACTGTAAATAACTTTATATTCGTGGTACTTTTATATTCGTGGTTTTCGTGGTCACTTCTGCACCACCACGAAAATGTATAGTTCCGCAAACATGTCCATTTTTTCTCAGACTGCAAACTTTTGCTACCCTGAACATAAAGTGATTTACAGTAATAATAATAGTGTTCTTAAGGCCTTCTCAAAAACGTTTTGAACACCTGGATAGCAGAAGCGTACATACCCGAGAGATTACTGACGTATCAATTTAGTAGATCTCCTTAGAATTAGATTCACCATTTTTTGGGCGAGTGCTTGTAATTTGTAGTGTGACCTAACTGACTCTCTGTTCTCAGTGTTTCAATGCAGAGTCGGTGTTTGAGGAACTGAACATCACCAACTCCAGCGGAGGGGCTACACGGGAGGAGCTCGGAGAAGTCGCGGCTGTAATCGTCGTCAACGTGCTGAAGGGCTGGTGCATCGGCCGGGCAGAACTCCCGGAGCAGAGCTTCTTCCTCACCCACCTGTTCGAGCTGCTGAATGCAACAAATGGCATCGTCACAGCAGAGGGTAAGGGCAAATGGCATAGTCTTGCTTATTTATTTATTTATTTATTTATTTATTTCATCTTCAACACTCCTGGGTAGCCCCTTCAGCATTAATTGCTGATTTCCAAGGGGGCCCAGGTAACATACAGTTTGTACAAAAGAGAAATCATACAAATAATGCAACAAAAAAATGCAAACTGAAATCAGTATGGCTGACAAATTAAACTTAAATAAATAATAGCCTAATAGGACATAAATAAGTGACGAAACATAAGCTATTTACAAAACCAAAATGTCAAAACATAATCATAATCCGTAATCGTGTCCATTATCTCCAAGCAGATCTTTCGGTGGCTGCAATATCAAATTGGCAAGACAGTATCATATAGGCACGACAGTATCAAATTAGCCAGGCAGTATCCAATAATCCAACATTAGGCTGGTGTAAAGAAAGATACCAGAACAGAAAACAAAGCCAGACAAAAACGTGTAAAACACGTAAAAGATAAGCTGAAACCTAAACCTCTGCATACTGGGCAATTGATCTCAACAAAAGAATTAAAACTATCCAAAAATATGTAAAGGATTTCATCATGTTGTTAATAACATTTTGTATGTGGGTGGCTGGCTTCCTCACATTTTGCATTCCACAAACGTTCTAAGATTGGAGAAAGATGGAATAGCTGAAAGATGGTTACAAACAGTACGGTCCTAGTTCTTGTTGAAAACCTGGCGCCCAAAGAAACTTGAGCCTCCTTGGAAAAATCACAACACGTCACCAGGAAGTTTGCCCACCTGCGTTAAGTCTTGGCAACCCTACTACAGCTGAAAGGAAAGACTGTTCTAGTATTTGCAGACAATTCCAGACAAATATAGCTGAAAAGGTGGTAATGCATAAAAATGGTTGGCATGTTTCACTAACATTAGGCGACACCAATTTCTTGAACTTGAATTTCAATGTTCTCAGATTTCATGACAAATTAGTACAGGTACATTAAGACACAATGAAAGACACGATGAAAGGTGATCGACAGTGCTGTGCTTACATCCTGCATCAAATTCACACTGGTTTCAGAAACACACAGGAGGCACAGTTCTAACTCATTTGCAATTCATAATGCCTTTACAATGCAGCATAGTGGAAAATTGGATTTCCTGGGGCTTAATAAGCCAGCACAAAAGAAGTTTTGTAGGTTAAATCTTCGAAGTACAAACTAAGGATGTGTGTACTTAGCATGTCGAACACATTAATGTAAAACTGTTGGTCCAAAAACAACTTTATTTTCTCACCAGTAGAATGACATGAATGTAACATTTGTCAACCATAATGACTGGTGCACTATTTTTCTAAATCTGAATTGGTCAAATGGTATAATCGCTGCTCAGTGTAGCACAGTGTCTGTCAAGCTTTGCAGCAGGTTATATCACATCAAATCACTTTAAAGCTGCGTAAGGATGATACAAAAAGTCAATTTTCTGGTCATTTCTTGACAAAGCCATTCAGGAATTGGAGGTGCCAAAATATGAGTCAGTGTGTTTAAAAGTTGGAAACACAGCTGTCAACCTAATGTTTGTTTACATTCTGGTAGTTTGTACAAATTGAGTGCACCTCATGTGGGCTGTTTTACCACCAACCTTTAATGTCAGAGATGTGAGCTAATTGCACAGATATGTTGAAAAGTGGAAGTAAATTAAAATGACACAAAGATTTTTTCAATCAAAATATTTCAATTTTTGGTGCAAAAATGTTACATAATGCCCTCTGTGTTTGTTTTCAGCTTTTGAGAGGATGTTCACCTCGCTGGGGATCGGTGGAGACGGCCACGCTCACGAAGAGGAGTCCGCACATGACCACAGGAGGAAACGAGCGGTCGGCAAGTCCAGGGTGAAGCGAGAAGAGGACGACCATGACCATGAAGGAGCAGAATTCGAACAGACAGTGAGTCCTGTGATAAAACTTTTTCTCAAAAAGAAAGAGGGGCATCCTTGCCCATTGGTGTTCTTCACGGTAGCAAAATTTCACAGTCTGAGGAAAATGGACGTCTTCTGTTCAGAAGTGACCGTGAAAACAGTGAAGTTCAACATAAAAATACCGTGAAAAAATCAGGAATTACAGTATTAATCACCAAACACTAGTAGCTGCAGAAATGGATGCTTGGATACTTTATTACTCCATTAGCTTCATACACATACAAAATATACAAAGCCATTCTTCCTGGAGTTTTTAAAAGAAACATATAATACATTGTACATTACACATCAAATTACAAGAAAAGTTACATCTACTTGACAATGTGCTAATATATACAGCCCTATAGTGGACCAACAAGACTTTTGATATATGACTGGCACGCTTAGCGCATTCTCTGAGCACAAAGAATATATTTGTTGTTTTTGCCTTCCGGCATCAACACTAGCCAGATTAAATCATGCATCTAGCAACCCTCCCATTGGCAAGGCCCCTACAAGGGGCCCCATAGAACCTGGACTGGAGAGACTGAGTGTGTAACACAGACTAGTATCAACACCTGGTGACCCAGATTTGTAGTCTTTCTTTGAGGTTAAATGTGAAGTCTAAACTTTCCCACGGTAGGGAACCTTTAAACCATTATAACAAAATAATGTAATAAACCACCTGAAGATCACAATGTGCAGACTACCTGTCATACTTCATTGTCTGCTAATTGATATAAATTACTCAGTCCACACAGACAAAATATGTCCTTGGGTAGGGAGTGTATGAATGTATGGCTTAAACTGATGTCCAGAACAGATACGGTGATAAACATCTACTTGAGACAACCTCCAAATTCCATGAACTAGATCTGGGAGCGTCTTTTTAGTGAATGATGACATTGTGTTTATGACCACTCTGGATACGTCCGAGTAGCATAACATTTTTTTTTAATGTGGTCATGTCCAGCCTGTGTTTCCATTTATTAATCCTGAGTTTGAAGCAAATTCATCAATCCAAAGTTACAAATGTATATAATTCAAAGTTGACAGTTTTACTTCTTCTTAGCGAATGGCCACTTACTTCTGTCTTTTAAGTGTATGGCCAGTATTCTCCACAAAATATCGGCCCTGTCATAAAAAATATTGAAATTCATGCTATGCGGACATCTCCAGAGTGGTCATTTGTGGTCATTCGCTAAAAAGACACACTGCCTAGATCTCGCACATCTCAGATTTCATTGGTTGTTTGATGAAATTCTTGATATAGACCTGTGTGCAAAGTTATTGCGTAGATACCAAGTTTACATACCAAGTTTAAACCTGCTTGGTTGATTATGCTGAGGTCACTGTTCCAAACCAGGGCCTGGCCGGGCAGTCTTATGGAACAAAAAGTATGATATAAAAGGCAACAAAGCACAAAAAAGTTGAAAAAATTAATAATGGGAACTATTTGTAATTCTTAATATTCTTAATATAAATTGTTGATTTTTCGTTAATCGAAACAGCTCAGCCGGGCCCCGGTTTGGAAATGTGACTTCAGCATAAGAATGTGATGTAAATGCTGTGTCCCTACTTCCAGTGCTTCACCCCAGACCAGTTGATGCAGCTGTATCTGATAGAGGAGGAGAGTGGTCTAACCCAGGCCCAGTTTACGGAGATCTCCCCTGCAATAGTCCAGCAGGTGTTCAGCAAGGCGTGTGCAGCAACCACTCATACACCAGTCACACCCAAAGCACTCACCCAGGCTGAAAGTGAGTATCGTCCACACAGTACAAGTCATTCTCATACCAAGTGTGATAAGTTCAGGGCTTGAAATACTTGATGCATTATGCACTTATGTGTGCCCAAAATTGGAGCTGTGCACCAAATTTTCCTCAAACCTTCCCCTCAAAATGAATTTCAAGCCTTGTAAGATGTGATTTATAAGCAGCTTTAAGCAGAGTGGCTGTGAAGCACTTCAGACAACCCAGAGTTGTCCCTGAACTAGCTATAGGCAACTCTGGGTTTATCTATATTACAATTTGACTCTGGGAGTATGTTGGCAGGACGTACTGCACCTGCGCAAAACCACGGTTTCTGTTGGATCGTTGGTCAACGTTGCTTGAGAATTTTGCCCGTTGCAGACGATATCTTTTCCAACACAACATCTGAAAACTGTAGACGGGATGTCATCCTTAAATACGCAAATATGACGGTCAAATGTTCTGCTGAAGTGCTATGCGCAATACATTACGGGTTTTGTGCAGGCGTAGTACGTTCTACTGATGTGCTGACTCTGCTGATTATTGTCCTTATGTGATGAGAAGGTGAAAAGTTCAGGTGAAAGGTGAAAAGTTCAGGGTGTGTCCTTAGTATCATGCTTCATTTCACAATGACGTTACCAAGGATATTACCTTACATACAAATGTACATAGTGTGCACTGGACCACATACAAGGTAAGCATGAGTACCTTCTTCACCCCATTTAATGTCTGAAAGTACAGGACTTTGATGATTGAAGAAGTCACTTACTTGTATTGTAATGAAGAAATACTAATGGGGTGTAGAAGGTGATAAGTATGAGTTAGTGTGCAAATCAAATGAAACACCTGTGAAAGTGAGTTGGTGATCAGGTGTTGAATTGCAGGATAAGGCAACGCTGATTGAATTTGTTGGTTCTTGGATTCACCTGCTTCATTTTTTTTGATTTGGTAAGAAAATACTATGTGTACCATTTAAGTGGAATTGGTTAATGTAGTAACTGTTTTTTGCAATATTTGACTCGTGATGTAGGCTAAGATAATATAGGCTGTATTCTTCTAACTTACCAAATTTTAGTTCTACAATCCAAAGTGTTTGTTTTATTAGGATCTTCAATAGTGTAAATTTCATACTATTCTTCCTGGAGTCCATAGTGAACTTTCAGATAGTAGTGTTTGGACCATCGCACACCGAGGCATGCCCCTACTCTTTTTCGAAAGGTGTTGTGGGTTCTTTAACGTGCGTGGGGTGTGTCTCTCCCCAAACACGGGACCTCCATTTAACGTCCTATCCGAGGGACGTCCCTAACCAAAGCTAGGTACTCATTTTCACCTGAGTTCAGTGAGGAAAGTTGTGTAAAGTGCCTTTTCCCAAGGGCACAACATCGAGGCATGTTGGTGGATTCGAACCCAGGACCTATGGGTTCTGGGCCAATAATCCCACACATGTGCTGACTGACTTGTACCTCCTGTACAGAGTATGGGTACGGCACCCTGGCTGTGCTGATCATCAGTCTGCTGGCGCTGATCGGAGTCATGTTCATCCCGATGTTCAGCTCAAGTCTGTACAAGGAGGTTCTGCAGGGCTGCATCGCGCTGGGCGTCGGAGCGCTGTCAGCCGACGCACTGCTGCATCTTATTCCTCAGGTAAGCTGAAGGTGAAATGCAAGAACAAGAGGCAAGTAGAAACACTGTGATAGAAACCCCTGGCCCCGGGCCGGGATCGAACCCATGGCCCAACCCGAGCACCAGTTCACAACCCAACGCTCTAACGATTCGGCTAAAAGGTCTAGACCCCGAAGACGAGTCAGTTCGTAGCACTTGAAACCTCACTGTTGAACTACTCCCCCTTTTCTTTTCAAGATTCGTCCTCGAATCTGAAGCACATAGAAACACACAGGCGGGAGTAGAAAGACAACCCTGGCCCCCAGATATCGAACCCGTGGCAGCCAGCTTGGGGAGCCAATGCCATAACCACTAGGCCAAAAGGTCCAGACCCCTCAGACGACTCAGTTCGTAGCACTTGAAACCTCACTGTTACATAGGCTTCAGTTGCCAAAAATAAAACATATGTTGGCAAAACATAGGAATTCGGGTTATCCTGTTTACACATCCTTTTTCATACATTTAAAGACCAATGAAGCCTGGGATATTGGGGTTTTCTTTTGACACAACCGGTATAGACTATCACCTGCTTACGTTTAGATGTCTGGCAGACACCTTCCTCAGAGCTTCTGACTGGAGTACTGCTTCTCGCCGCTATGTGTAGCCAATGTAGGTGGCACGTTTGCATTGACATTGAAAAGTAAGCGGGTGAGAGTCTATTCCGATTGTGTAAAAAGAAAACCCCAATATCCCAGGCTTCATTTGGTCTTTAAATGTATTAATGGGCCTTCCCTAGCCAGACTAAATCGCGCTTCTGTGTTGCTGGCCCGCCCAACAGATGGGGCAGGGATCATTAACTCCCGACCGAGAGATTGTGTAAACACAGGCTAGGCCTTCCCCATCATATTTAGACAACATAGTCTTACATAATCATCTAGCTGTTATATAACACAAGACACTGACCTCTAACCTCATACCAGTGTTCTCGCCAGGCATGTGTCCTAGCTCGCACAACCTTTTTGGAGATTGACGCACTCAGATGGGCTAAGTGTGTCACGGAAAATATCTAAAATCTTTGATTCCCCATTGCCCCCCAGGCTGAAGTTGCCCTGTCAATCAAAATCAATCCCGCAGCGCAGATACATTTACATGTATGTGTAGCCCGTGTTACAAAAGGGCACAACATCGGGGCATGTTGGAGGATTTGAACCCAGGACCTTTATGGGTTCTGGCCCAAACTCCCAACCATTATGCTACACGATCCCATAAGTTGTCTTAAAAGATGTGAAATGTCGTACTTTACTAGGTTGGTGATACTTTATCTGCCAGGCTAAACCTTGCATTGGATATTGAGAATTTTTTTTTTTTTCACAACCAGTAAAATCTCTCACCTGCTTACATTTCAATGTCTGTCAGACATCTTCCTCAGTCAGCTTCTGACTGGAGTACTGCTTCTCGCCGCTATACATGTACATGTATGTAGTTAATGTAGGTGGCGCTATTGCGGCAAGAACACAATCCCAAAAGTTTATGTCCCAGTTCATCACTGGGGTTGACTTCCTTATCCGGACGTACCAACCTGATGAAATTATTTTCAGAAAATAAATCCTTGCATTTTTTACGGTGTAGGCACTGGGGCTGCACGAGGACCACGCTGCAGCTGATACACACGACCACGGGGCGGAGGCTCACGACCTTTCCTACGTCTGGAAGCAGTTCGCCGTCCTGGGCGGCATCTATTTCTTCTTCCTGTTTGAGAAGGGCATGGGAAACATCACTTCTCGCTTTGGGTACAGCCATGGGCACACCCATGGAGGCGTACACACTAACCAGGTAAGCCTAACCTCATCTACGTTGACAACAAAAATTGAAAAGTGATATTTTGAAAGCTACATCTGTAGGGCTCGAAATCCTTTTTTTCTGCATACCTGCACCAGACATATTTTACCTGCTCCACTCAGAATGTCGATCATACTAAACCACATAGGAATTGTTTCTTTCCCATCACTTAAAGGCTTCATTGTAACATTAGTACAATAACAATTGTTGACAGATGTTAGTTGATACATACCTTGTCAGGTGCCAGACCTACCATATGTTACCTGAAATCATTTAGTGTTGCAATGTTTGTTTATTGTTTATTAGTACAGTACATTATTTTGTTGACCTCTGCCCTCTCTGCAGAGTTTGCCTTATTATCTTGTTTATTTTCCATATACCAATTGTATATTAAGTTTTTGTTATTTACATTTTCTTTGATTGTGTTGTATAGACTCCAGGAAGAATAGTGTGAAATGTAATAAAACACGAATGGAAATCCTAATAAAACAAACAACATTAAAGCAATATTATGTAAGATTTTTGCACCAAAACTGTAAATATAAATAATTGACATTTTCCAACACGTTTTTGCGGCACAACGATGTTGATCTTTTACTCCCCAAATGTCATTATGAACCCAGGTAGGCTTGATAGCACAAGAAAATGTGTAAAACAATCATTATCATGATGTTTAAAATAGTGAAAATCTTACATAATATCGCTTTAAAACAAGTCAATTTGGATCTAAATAAGTTGATGGAAAAATGATTGATTGATTGATGTCGCTGCTGCCAAGGTGAAGGACAACGGAGCGATTGAGGAGCGCCCGCATGTGTGTGAGCTTCACGGCGCCCATCGGATCCCCCTGGTACTGAATCGTGGTTTAACCTATGTGTTGGCATTCTCCCAGGGCAGAGCTCCTCCCACGACAATACAAAAGCCTAGGTCATGATCACAATTCAAAACCGGGGCCCGCACAGCAACCCGTCAGGCTGTTTTTTGGCACAATCGGACAGATCCGGCGGGGGTCCCGACAGCTGCTTATTTTTGCCCCCGCACGGGCACTGAGTGATTTTAACTTTAACTTACTTAAAATCACCCTGGGCCCTGGCGAGAGCCGTAAAAGAACATTTAATTGTTACCATGACAGCCGTCCGGCATCTAAATCAGGAACATAATGTGCGGGCTTAATAGCCTTGGGAGGAAGTTCTGCCAAACCACCCTGGGATTGATCCTTTTGGGGGCATGGCCTCTAATTAGCTGTCGGCCAGAGAAATTGCTAATGAGTTGGGTTTTGCTTCGCCCAACTCAAAGCGATTTCTCTGATTGCGAGACTGGCTGACAGCTCATTAAAGGACATGCCCCCAAAATGATCAAGCCTAGGTGGTTCGGCAGAGCTCCCTGGCAAGGCTATTTTTTAGTATTGCCGCGGGAGGAGCTCTGCTGTGGGAGAATGACTGTGTTGGTTTCCAGGTGTGGGGTTTGACTGACATACTGCATTTTTCGTGTTGTTCCCATCTCTAACAGGCCAATGGTTATGCTTAATTCTTGCCACTTGGCATCGCAGGTTCTGGATGGCTTGCATCAGATTTTGGCTCTTTTAGAGCTTTTGCACATTACTAATTTTCTTTATGCTGAAGTATCATCATTTGATGTGGCAGTGAACATAATTGTCCATACATGTAGCTACTACAATGTAGTACATGTACATTATCATGAATGAATGAAGCTTTATTAACCTGTTTTGTGCTTTGTGTCATGTATGTAAAGTCTGTTTTGTATCTAATGCTTCTATTTTGAATGTGTTAACTTTGTATCTAACTACAGTTTGTGTTTTCACATCAATACTGTAAATCTTAAAAATGTTTGTGGTGGTTTTATTTTTGCAACTTTTGCAATGACCTCTTACCATGAACTTGTAACACTGCAATCATGTGTCTTGTACATATACTACGAAACTGTACTACAAAACTTCAAATGCTGGGAAAACCTCCCTTTTCCTCCTACCACAAAATAAATCACATTGATGGAAATACATTTACAGTATCTGTTATGTGTGTTTAACAAAATGTGATTGAAATCGTTTAATTTGTGCCTGGAGTTTCTACCAATCTCCCATGTCTTTTGTCAAAATAATGCTTTGTTGTGTACTGAAATTTCTACAAAGAGGGACTAATAGTAATAGTATTATTATCTTGTTTAGTGGCGGTTTGACAAGCCTCAGCCAATAGGGTATCTTCTTAATTTGTGGCAACTAGCAATGCCATACAGTATCATAAAATGTATTTCATTCTTTTGGGGGAAAAATATACCATCATAAAGGTTTGTGTAGATATCACTTACAAAATCACATAAATTTTGTATGACATGGTCTAATAAAAATGCTGGAAGAGTCCCCGTCAGAATGGCGTTAACTTATGATGCTGGTTATTCATGCAGGAACCAATTGACAACCCCATGCACTCCATGAACGGCACGAAGTCTGACGACCCCAACCTTGCAAAGAAAATGTCAGTGTCGAAGCAACAACTGGTGAGTCAAGTTCCCGATATGTGGTGGTTAGTTTAAGTCCTTCCCATCCTTTTTTGCATAGGTCGGTGCCCATCTCTGTTTCTATAGCCCTTGGACCACACAGCTGTGCAATCACTACAGCAGGGGGCTAGTCCATTGGTGCGTAGTGTTGTGTGTTTAACTCCCATACACTTTTGCAAATGCTGAGTGCTAAAGCAGAGAAAGCAGTATGAACCATTTTTAAAGTCAAATTGGTATGACTCTGTTGGGGATTGACCTACGGAACACTCTATCCACTGAGTTGGCCTTTGCATAATTATGTAGTGGTACAGTAAGTTAAAATGGTCCCAACAGTTTTGTACAGTTTGTGGGACTGGAGAATGAAACATGGATAACAGCTAAGAAAATTTTTTTTACAAGGAGACGTTTTATTTATGAGACAGTAAACTGAGAAATGAAAGAACTTAAGGTGAATAAAATGATACTGACATTGAATCCACATCTTAATCACTGTGTACCAAGTACTTGCCTGAACAACAGATAAAGAGGAGTTTTGTACTTTAACATCAAAATTTATTTATTTATTTATTTAATCTTATAGACATCCTGGTAGCCCTATTCAGCACAGTGCTGATTTCAAATAAATAAACTGACCATAATTTAATCTGTAACTCCATTGTACATCCAGACTAATGCAGAGAGCACTGTGACAGTTGACCAGGACGCAGCAGAGCCTGAAGACACTAAAGACAAGCAGTACGTCTGCTGCAAAGGTAGGCTGATATTGGACTGAGTTGGCATAGCCAACACAACATTGCAGTATTTGGGGCTTCAGAGTTTATGCTAGGACATTATAGAAATTGCAGCCAACAAGAGCACATCGCACTAAGCAAGTAAAAATGATTGACAAGTGAAATATGTGGAATATAGAATGGTATTGTAGGCAATTAGCATTCAGTTTGTATGTTCTTTGAATTAACATGTATTATAATTATGATCTATTGATAAATTATGATCTATTGATTGACAATATTATGTATTGAAAACAAGACCCCTGACCATCCTCCCTTGAACTCTTGAAAAGCAGCTAAGGACGAAGAGTGTGCATTGTACGTCCTCAAGGTTAAATAAAGGTTGAAAAAAAATTGACCCGTCCTTTGTGTGTAGGTTTCACCTCGCTGGCCATGCTGATCATCGTCGGTGACGGCATGCACAACTTCAGCGACGGGCTGGCCATTGGGATTGCCTTCGCTGGGAGCCTGTCTGTCGGCGTGTCCACGTCCATCGCTGTGCTGGCACACGAGCTGCCACACGAGATCGGTCAGTTAAACTCAGCTGCCACTACTCCATTTAATTTAGAATGCTATGTGACAGGTTTCGCAAACTTTGTTGATACGGTGCGGTCAACAAATTCATCTAGGTTGTTGTATGATGTTGATATTGTAGAATTTTCAAGCAGGCTATGACAAAATCAACTGTCCACAAAAATCCAACTCAGGCAACATCACCAAAAGACTATGTACATTCCTACTACGATCACAAAACCCACTCATTATGCAGAATGTGGGACAATTCGTTATCCACTGCCTTCAAAGAAGAAGTCAAACCCCGTAATAGCAAACATAGTAGTTGTGTGTAGTATAAATTGATCAGACAGTAGTTCAGTATGTCTCCTATTGCTTTGCTCAACTTTCTTTGACACTTTGCAAGCAATCAGCCTTAGGGCATGAGTTTGCACATAAAGAATAATAATTAATCTCCCCCTGAATGTTCCCAGGTGACTTTGCCATCCTGCTGAAGTGCGGTATGAGCTACAAGCAGGCTCTCCTGTGGAACTTCATCTCCGCCATGTCCGCCTTTCTGGGGCTGTACATCGGCCTGGCCGTCGGAGCAGACATCACCGCCAGGCAGTGGATCTTTGCGGTGATCGCCGGGATGTTTTTGTACATCGCCCTGGTCGATATGGTAAGGCCTACGCTTTGTACATTAAAGCTGCATTAGGCCACACCAATTTTATTTGTTGCTTCTCGGATTTTTTCAGAAAAAATACGAAGCGACAGGGCGAAAAAAAATAAAAAATAAAAACAGGCCTGGGCATCTTATTATAGCCCCAAATGCTAGAATAGGTGCCATGAAGTCAACACAAAAGACTGGGTTAAAATTTAAACAATGAATTTTGAACTTTTAATCAAACCACTGCATTGGTAGATGTAACAACTGTAACAATTAGGAAGAAAATGACTTTCGTCAACTGTTGGAGGCAAAATATGAGCATTTTTTAGTTGATTCAGAACCAGAATTTTTTTTTTTTTTTTTTGCAAATCAGAAAAAAATGAAGCGGCGAATCCGAGAAGCAACAAATTAAATTGGTGTGGCCTTATGTAACATTAGGACTTATTTCATTGGTGCAAAAATTTTTGATACATAATGCCCCTTTTAATGAGTAAATGAGTGAAAGTACAAGTTGCAGTGACTGAATTGCATGACTGTATCGTACATCGAACATTCAAACTACAATGCACAAAATCATGATTGTTACATTAAATTATAAACAACTCATATATATGATGATTGTTGAATTTGAGATACAACAACATACTAGTAAATGCATCTCAATGAAGCTAAAATGATGGATTTCATGCTAGAATGTCTTAAACAATGTTGACGTTTGAATCGACAGATGCCGGAGCTTGCAGAGCACAAGTCGACGCGCCCGCTTGTGACGTTCCTGGTGCAGATGTTCGGTTTCTTTCTGGGCGTGTTTTCGCTCCTGATGCTGGCCTTGTATGAAGACCAGATTAAAGTTGGTCTCTCGTGGTGAAGGGCTGTTGCGGATTATGACTGCTGCAGATTATGACATCTGCAGATTATGATAGCTGCAGATTATGACAGCTGCAGATTATGACAGCTCCAGATTATTAAAGCCCCTCTCTCACATTCACAAACACCGCCAAACTCCCCCCAACCATGGTTAGGAGTAGTTCGGGAGCAAGCCTTAGGTCGGCTGTGGTTTGCTGATGTTCGACCAGGTCGGCTACCGTTCGGCTGCGCCAGCCGAATGTTTCAAAATGTGTGACAGGGGCTTAATAATGTATTCTTACATGACAATCATGATAGTGGAAGCTAGGGTAAAGAAACTTGGGCCATGCCAATTTAACTTCTTGGTTCTTGGATTTTTAGAGGAAAACAATGCCACCACAGGAACCACAAATTCAACATACATGTACGTGTTAACTTTTGATGCATTGATATATGGAAAAACTTTAACAACTAGGAAAACATGAACTTTCTTTAACTGCCAAAATATGAGCATTTTGGGGTGCTTTTCCTGAATGATGTATTTTTTAAATAATTTTTATCCAAGAACCAAGAAATTAACTTGTTGTGGCGTTGTTTGTGCCAAGCTAGTTGTTTTGTGCTTGTGTGTTTTTATCAGTAACAGGCTGAGGGTGGTGATGATATTCTTTTTAACAAACCAAATATGAGAGATGCTTTTATGTGGAAATTGGATCTGTGAATGGTTGGGATGAGTGTTTCTGAAACTGATGTTCCAGATGATATCATTGACAAGAGAATTTTACTGTTACATTAAGAGTGCTGTCCAGTGTTCTAGCCAGCGTCTGTCTTTCCGTCATTTGAGAGAATTTTGCCACTCAGGATGGACAAAAATTTTGCCTAATCCATCATCTTTGAAAGACAAAAATCAGCATGTAAAGATATGGAAAGAGATGTCCTTAAACTAAGCTTAGTCTAGCAGCAAAATTTTCCCCTCAAAATGCAGGAAATTCTTTGTTTCAGAGGGTCAAGATTTCAAAATTTTCACAGGGGCAGCATGCTCCCCGGACCCACTAGCACTTGACATGATGTTACGTCAAACAAAATTGAGATGATGGAAAAATATTTCAGGCTGGATAGAACACTGTGCTGTCTTAACCATTGTTGTTTGGATTTTGTGTGATGATTTGTCAGAGAATATTGTTATGTCTTGATTTATGAAGACTTTCTGTCAGACAAATGACTGTTCAGATGTCAAAAGTTAAATCCACATTTTGTATTCTGTATCTGTATCTGTATAGCCAGTATAACCGCCCTTCGGCACAACACAGCTTCTATATCTACCTCTGTATAGCCAGTATAACCGCCCTTCGGCACAACACACTAGCTTCTATATCTGTATCTGTATAGCCGGTATAACCGCCTTTCGGTGTAACACACCAGTTTCTGTATCTGTATAGCCGGTATAACTGCCTTTTGGTGTAACACACCAGCTTCTGTATCTGTATCCGTCCTTTGGTGTAATACAACTTTTTACAGCTTCTGAATCTGTATAGCCGGTATAACCGACCTTTGGCAATTAACACACCAGCTTCGCAGGCACACGGTGTGGCAGCAGCTGGTTATGATACACTAAACTGTCGCATCTACATTTTTCACATCTAGCTGCAAAAAGGCCTCAAAAGGGCTATGGGACTACCTAATTACACTTTACCACACTAATTTTTTCATCTAGTAACGTTACATGGTATGGTGAATTAGTCAAGCTTTTGATATTAATCAGATATGCCCTGGATGGCTCATATATAAAACATTATATTGTTGATTGTAAAGAATGAAGCTTAGATTTCTGAAGGATTTGCCTTTGTATTGAAAATATAACAGAAAATTATTGGTAACATATATACGTGTATCATGTATGTATACAGTTGGTATTGACAGATTTATATAATGTTGAGACTGATGGACTATTTTTGAAAAAAGAATGATTGAAAATATTGATTAAAATATATTTTCTTTGGTGTTAATAAAGTATTTTCTAGTGTGATAATTCATATGTTTGTGTGATAATTTTTCATTTTAAAGGAAACTGGAAACTAAAAGTTTATTACTGAGAGTTTCCATGGTCCTCAAACATAAGGATGGGACTAGGTAGACAGGTTAGCAACTTACGAATAGTTCGTCCCAGTATTCATGTAACCTTTCTATTGCAATCAAATTATTTTACATGCGCTGCTGATGCGCACCTTAAACTTGATCCGATGCATTGATCGAAAGCGGCCTCTATTTATCACAGATGGTACTGCAACAGAATTTTACATTGTTTAGGCTTCGCCACTGTATATGTAAAAAAAAGATTTTTAGTGGTCTCCAGCAGTGGACAAATCACGTAATTGACAGTCAATTCGTATTCCAAAATAATCAACAAATCTACAAAAAGTTAGACTTTGGAAGACGCCACAAGGTACTAGTAATTTATAAATTATAGGATTCAGTCAATCAAGACAAGAGGGAGATAGTTGACATCTATTTGTCACGTTACATCGTTAAATGTACCATTCTAAATTTCAGGCAAAAAGAGATAGTTTTTTTTCTTCAAGAAAATACCGAAAAAATTAGTTGTAAAATCCATCGTCAATGACACTCCATTAGATCCCCGTCCGATAACATTTGCGTGCGGTGTATTGTTAGTGTTGCCTAGCAACGCGGGCTATTGTGCCCCGGAGGCGTCAGACGATCCGGGCGGTCCGTCCTAGATTCTCCGATAACAGAACAACAACTTGGGACAACAGGACGGTCCAACATGGCCAGCAGCAGTCTCGGCTTCAAGCACGCCAACCGAGGACCGCTCAAACTTGACCATGACAGTGAGTATGCCTTAGTATTTCTGTGTCTTCCCGACAAAAACCTCTGTCCATTCACAAACCGGACACTCGCGTACTCGATGACCACCGGCGAAGTAATCGGAATTTTATTCATTCCAGATGGCCTTTCTCCTTGGGAGTATTTTAGATATTTCGGACTTTCTAACTTCACTTTTCTTTCTGTGCCACAATTTTGTGCCAGGCGAGGGACATGCTTGCCAGGAAGTATAACCTGTGCTAATGTTTTGCTTGATATGTACGGTGAGATATATTTGACAAGTGAACTCACGTGCATTCAGAACTTCTTGCGGACTCTTGCCAACCTTAAAAATTTACCCCTGAAAACCATTTCCTGTCTTGCTCTCTTCTATTTAAACCGTGAAGACTAATGCAGCAAAAGGTAAGTAACTGTTCTTATAGTAATGTTTTATGCTATTTTACGTAAAGGAATAGTTATTGAAAGGCATGTTTAGTGGGGGACCGAGATTTAAGTGGGGAGGGGGGCTGTATGGTCTCAAACTTCGCCGGAAAACTTTCAGTGATTAATAAGCCCATTTGACGGTTTTGCTAGCTCAAGAGACAAGTTTTTGCTTCAGAAAGTAGCCAAAGAATACAGTTATTCCGTGGACAAGCGAGCCCACGTTCTTTGTAATTAGTTTTTGGCCGAAGATAAATTAAGGGGGAGGGGGGCAAACTTCTAAAAGCTTTGCGTGCTTACGAATGATTTTGCACTTCGCTCTATGGGATCAAACGCCGGCTTTTGCCTTCCAATGGATCCAAAACTAAGCCACGAACATTCTCCCATAGTTTATCTAAGAACTGTACCCCGACCAGAAGCTTATCTAATCTACGCTACCTGGTGTTTGCTCAGCTAACACCGCCTTTGTGTGGATAGTTTGTACAAGTCATGAAACATTTGAACAAAGGTTCGCGGTCCGATATACGAACAGGTGGAAAAACCAACACTTCTATTCTAGGGTATTAGTCACAGTTCGCTCATGTTTGGGGAGAAAACAACAGTCCAAATAGTCTCGTTTTCCCATGATAATTAAAAATTATACTGACACAGTTTTATAAATTGTTGATTTTTGCAATAAAGTAAGAAGATTTGTGTCATCAGTTAAAGATATTTGAAAGTGGAGGTCATATTGTTTGTGTCAAAATAAGATTGATTGTACCAAAGTTTTGAGAAGTTTGCCGACTGTTTGTCAAGAAAACAGCAAACACAGTCTCTGAGTGAGTGTTGCCCAAGAAAATAAACCCGCCAGAGGAATTTTACTGTGGCGATCTTGGATTCTATGGCAGGCGGTAAACGGACTGATTGATTGAGCTGTTCAGTTCAGTACTGTACCGTAGGATTTAA
This sequence comes from Branchiostoma floridae x Branchiostoma japonicum, assembly GCA_013266295.2. Classification (NCBI taxonomy): domain Eukaryota; kingdom Metazoa; phylum Chordata; class Leptocardii; order Amphioxiformes; family Branchiostomatidae; genus Branchiostoma; species Branchiostoma floridae x Branchiostoma japonicum. The sequence continues at coordinate 4,797,752 of CM023834.1, read as the reverse complement.
GTATTATGTCAACCCAATTAAACATTGCAAGACCATTCACCCAAAATGTTACATTCACATTGGAATGACAGCTAGAATCTAAGTTGTACAACACAATGAAAAGTCACATACATGTAATACTATTACTAGATGTAGTCATTTTCTAACCTGTACGTTGTTACTTTGCTTTACTTTAGACCTTGATTCATTTCTTGCCTCTGTCTTTCCCTTACCCCATATTAGTCATACTCATTAATACGTTAGACTGCCCCAGATTTATATCCTTGTTACAGGTGGTGATTTAAACCATTTAAATTGGATTACTAGTACCCAAATAAATCCGGATACATCTCATTAAGTTCTCCATTGGATACACCTGGTCAAACTAATTAAGCTTCCTAGTCGAGTATTAGTGAAAACACCACTTTGAAAGACTAGCAGTGTACCTGGTAACCCCTGCTGTCATAAAAAAACACATATAGGGTTCATGTTAGACCCTAAAGTAAAGATAAAAAGCCAAGTTTTTAGCCCTGTTCACACATACTATTAGATAACCTGGTCATTGTACCTGGTAAGACATTGAGGTTTATCTTAACTAGTATATAATCAATTTGATTTAGACTTGCAAAGGATACTAATAAATCTCTTCAAAGTGGTTTAAGGAACTCAGTTGAAATGGTAGCCTACATTGTATTTGAAGTAAAGAGACAATTTTATATGGTTCGTCCTCAAAATCATCCCACTGTGCTGTGGCTAACTTCAATAGCCAGGAAGCCAGCCATTTTAGCTTTATAAAATTAAAAAAATACACTCTCCTGCGACCGAGAAAGCATGCTAAAGCTAAAAAGGCAGGTTATGTTTTAGCAACCACACAGTCAGAAAGAAAATCATTGCCTAGCAAAATTTATTGACATACCAGCACACGCCTCAACTGTTTTTCACAATGTGCCATCAATCAACAGCTATATCCTGGACATGAATTTTTAATGTAAAGAAGATAACTATGAGTAAATAATCCAAGAGCGCAAATCTCCAAGGATGTAACTAACACACATAGCGCCTGAACAATACAGCCAAACCAACTCAAAACACACAGACGTTATCTTTAATCTGTGCAATCATAACACGTTCCTTTTCGTGTGTAAAGAAAAAACCCCAGTGGAGGTAAGGATATTGTTGTCACTCCAGGATGCGAGGTACTACAAATAACCAGCAGCTGACAATAGACGTATTCACTGCGAGTTCCCACCTGATTAACCTTTAGTGCTCTAAGGGTGCTTATGTGCATCACCACTTTGAATAGGTTACCTTGGAAGTTAGAAATCTATGTAGGAAAAGCCATATATTGTTATGACAGAATGACATGTATTGTACATTGTGTACTTCTAAGGAAACATTTTTATAGATTTTTATACCCCTTTGGATAGTTAGTGAACAAGAGGTAGTATTCTTTTAGTTTTAGAGACACAGCAAAGAAAACAAAAGACTAAGCAATGCTTTTTAGCTTTAGGCACGAAATGTCAATCTTAACGCTGCCCTTAATGCCAATTCATTACTAGTATGCTGTAGTTAACGCCATAAGTCAACAAGACTTGTCTGCCATTATGGCAATCAGGCTAGGAACCATGGAAGAGGGATTGAAATGTAAGTGGGAGTTGTCATGTGAACAGTTCTTTTTTTTTTACTTTTGCAGGGTTCTTGTTCTCCAAAATAAATATGGTTTTGTATAGTCAAGAATATCAAAATCTTCTTTTTCCTTTAATTTGTTTACATAGCACCCTTCTCATAGTTAGACCTGTCCTGTTTGGTTCCTGCTTGCTTGTCATGTTTTGTGTCAAGTTGTATTAAGTCGTTCAGCGCTGCTGGTGTTGGTACATCAGTGATCAGACATCTACTTTAAAAAACTTCAGTTACTGTAGTGCAATGTTGATTTAGTAGTGGTGCATTCAAATATGCAGAATGTCAGTGTCTCCAGATCAAAGATATTTGAGTGATCCATTGTAGCTTAGACAGTAATGTACAAAGCTTTATAGCTTAACATGGAAAGCCATTGATAGATACTGTTGTGTTGCGATTGTTTCCTAGATTTTGAAGGAGTAGTTGGGATGTAACTTAGGAGAATAAAGAGGGGCTGTGCAGTGTGGATAATCCATTGGCGGGTATAAATTAAAGGGAAAGCTTTATCATTTACCATTCTTTACAATTTTCAGTGAAAATCTTTCGGCTGAAACAAATATCGAAGTTTCCTTTTTGCTACATCCCATCTTTAGCCACAATTGTTGTGACTTGTGAGTCTAATAACAGTAATAATACATCAAGGGTTTTTCTAGAAAAAATTTGTATGAGGGAGCAGATCACTAGCTTGGCAAGGGAGCCATGCAAATTTTTACAAGAGTAACACAGTTTGTAATGCTAGAATGAATTGTTATATAATGATGTTTTGTTTTTATATTTTCTCTGGAAGAAGATCATTTTGAGAAAGACTTAATGTTGTATACTAGTACTTAGGGTTGCGGATTCAATCTGAAAATTGACATGAGGGAGCTGGCTGGTTACATGAGAGAGCAGCTCCCTTATTCCCTGGTTTAGAAAAACCCCTGTACATGACATTGTCCACACTTATGGTGTTTTCCTCAGTCTCCTAGGTACATATCTCCAGTCTGTAATCATCGGTTCCGCCCGTCTACCTGCCATCACGACAGCAATCCCACCTTTTCTTTGTGTTCCTTTATTTACTGCTACCCTCATAATGCCAAAACCCGCTCACGTGAAAAAACAATTGCACGCAAAGCAGGTCATACCGATGGATCTGCTCCTGGGTGTGACTCTTTCATTGTTTCTGCTTTTTGTTGCCATGGCGATGAAAACACAAGATTTTGCTCTAGGTGAGGTAGTCCCATGTACGGGTGAGCGGTTACGAGAGCACGACGTTACGGATGCCTGAGACTAATAGGTACAACTTACACAGTTGCACAAAGGGTTGGACGGGTCTGTAATCAAGAGAAGAGGGTCCCATTTCTGACGTTTGTTTTGTGTTGTTTGGTGGAAGGTCAAGCCCTTTTGTTGATATAGAATGGAACATACCAGGCCAGGATTTGGTTAGCGACTGCCTAATATAATAAGTACATGTAATAGGGAGCAACCTGAATGTCGACATGATAAAGTAACAGGACAGTTGAAGGGAGAGCCTGGACGGGATGGTTTCCACAGAAAATATTAGGCTGTAGTCCCTTGTAGTAAATTTCTATTAGCTTCTTACCATTTCTTTCTTTTAAGCTCCCCACTAAGTTTGCCACCATTCCTAACATAACTCAATGTTTAACTCTAAAGCCCCAGGCAGGCTAAACTTGTACACCTGTGCATGTTAACCCTCCAGGTGTCACGGGCCGATTAGATCGGCCCAGGAACTGCCGCTCAAATGCCAGGGCCGATCGGATCGGCCCTCTGTGGGACCTATACATTACAACTAATGTATACCATGTGCGGCCTGTTTTTTTTGCTTGAAAGCTACTCTGTGATTGGGTAATTTTATGTATATGCCTGTGCTAACTCTCTGCCGATTGTCCAATAGTGCTTGAGCTTTCTTTTTGAATGTAAACAAGATGTGCGCTTGCGTGGCGCGGCTTGTTCGAATTTGTTTTGATTGTCACCATGCAACTGCCGCCACAAGCCTTTCAAGGGCTGATTTTGAGCACCCCAAAGTTAGATTTAGCCAGTATTTTTTCCTTTTGTGAAAGAAAAGAGCCCTGCATAATTTTTTTAAGGTGGTTTCCATGAAAAATGCAGAAAAATAAAGAATAAGACTATTTATAAAGCTTCCGTGAATGCATTGCGCAAGGTTGGGGAATCCCCCGAGACTGTCATGGCTGTTAGCCAGCACTCACGCACGAGTGTCGGCTCCACATTTTAGCGGCCGTAGGATAATGTTTAGCATGTTTTGAACTTACATTTTTTCTCGTATGGAAGAAAATGATGCTGACGAACCCGGTAGTGATTTTGAGCTAGATTTAGACGGTGAACGTCCGCCGGCAGAGAGTTCAAGTTCCGAGAGTGAGGAGGAGTGGGAGGGGGGCGGCGGGGATGAAATAAGACACCTGTGGACACGCGTCTATCCCCCTGAAGAGTTGGATCAAGACCTGCCGGATTTCACCCCGCGACGAACTGGGCCAAGAAATTTGCCACCAAGGAACTCCGCTCCATGTGTTTACTTTTATTTGTTTTTCACAGCAGAACTTCTGGGTCATATTGTTAACTGTACTAATACTTATGCAAGGAGAACACTGGGGGGTTTGCAAGATTGGATCAATGAACATTCAAGCTCAAGGTACAGAAAGTGGGTAGATGTGACTCTGACAAGCCTGAAGAAATGGCTGGGCCTTATGATAAACATGGGCCTTGTGAAGAAGGCAAGTTTACAGAGATATTGGATGCAGAAGTATGTTTCCCAAGGAACTCCATATTTTGGAACAGTTATGCCCTTCTGGCACTTCAGCCTAATTAGCCGTTTTTTCCATGTGAATGACACAGATGCTATACCCCGGGGGGCCAGAGGCTATGATCCCTGGCATAAAGTAAGACCTGTACTTGACCAGGTGAACAATGCTTGCAAGTTATACTATGTACCAGGAAAAGAAATCTCCATAGATGAAAGTATGATAGGCATGAAGAACCATATTGTGTTTCTGCAATACATGCCAAACAAACGGCACTGTCGATATGGTATCAAGAAGTTTGAACTTTGTGACAGTACAACTGCATATGTTATGCACATTGACCTATATTCGGGCAAACAGTTCTACGAGTTTGACAATGAAGATGGTTTAGGTCATTCTGTTGTGATGCATCTGATGAGAGAATGTCAGCTTCTCAACAAGGGCTATCATCTGTTCACGGACAACTTCTACACCAAGCCCAAACTAGCAGTATCTCTCAGAGACAATGGCACTCTGCTTACAGGAACGGTGAACAGAATGTCCCGGGGTTTTCCTTCTACATTGAAGACTGCTAGACTCAATGTAGGTGAGACAATGTACATGCGAAAGGGACCAGTTCTCACCTGTGCTTTCAAGGAGAAGAAATCTCAGACCAAACCTGTAATGGTACTCTCCACTCACCACACAGCCGAAAATGTGCAGGGTACCAATCGCCGTGGAAGAGAGGTGGTGAAGCCGAGAATGATACTCGCGTACAACAACTACATGGGTGGTGTTGACATAAGTGACCGAAAAGTGTGTCAGTATGCTGCTGAGAGGCCTCAGAGGAGATACTGGGTGAAGATTTTCTTCAACCTGCTTGACATTGCCCTGATGAACGCATATGAAATCTACAAGTGCAACACAGACAACGACAGGTGGGATATATATAGTCTTTATTGTTGGCAATGTCAGTCTCATATATTGTGAAATTCTACAACTACTTTCCTGTATGCAGTCTGTAAGAAAATTACTGAGGGATGAAGAAAATGGTCCCCATACAGTCACAATTAGTCACTGATTGCTGTGAAGAAACTTTGTAAATTTCTATTCCACAGTGAACTGAAATTAAGATGGTGGTACATGTATAAAGTTATAAGCTTCATACTGTAACTTGTGTTTTATTTCACATGCATGCAGGAAGCTGTGCAGGGCAGACTTTATTACTGAGGTACTGGAACACCTGTGCACAGACAACGGAGGTCAGCCACTGATTGCTCTGCCCGTGAATGTTCCAGGCGCCCATGAGCTTCAGCTCCTCCCAGGTCGCCGGGAACGTGACTGTGTTGTGTGCAGTGATAGAGCGGGAGGGAGGAGGAAGAGAACAAGACGCTGGTGCCCTGGGTGTGATGCTGGCATCTGCGAACGTTGCTACCCCAGACTGGAGCACTACAGGAGGGCTGGGAGGGGACACCAGGGGCGGGAAAATGATGAAAATTGAATGTGGAAAAAATGTATACAAATGTATTAGTATATACATGGAGATAAACTTCTTTGTCATTCAGAGTTGTCACAAAGTTGTTTATGAATATGAATAAGTTTATTAGAACACAGTTGAGTCAAAGAAATTAGTGAAGAGAGATGTGCTATGTGTATTTGTTAAATAGACATTTGATGTTTGCACAACAATGCATTCCACTCGTTGCATTTTGGCCATTGTGGACCCTTTCTATTGGCCATGACACACAACCTACCTTATAGAAAAGTTATGGTGAATCCTCAGGTTCTTTATATAACTCTTGTCTCAGGAGATTTACAGATAGTGAAATGTTATTTTATTGAGCCAAAGGCTCATTGTTGCAGTAATTTTTGCTGGCCATATTGTACACTCACTGGTGGCCATGACACATAAGGGTGACCTATTTTAACGGAAAGGTTAATGTTAATGTTACATTTTAGGTCATTTGTACCTTTTCTGACATTTTACATATTGTGCAATTGATGTGGTTATGACTTTCATGTTTTACAGAGTTAGTGTTGAATTTAGAATGACATGGAATGAACTTGGTTGGCCAGTAATAGTGTAGTGAAATGATGTTGCCGGCTATGTTTGACACTTGTAAGTGGCCATGCCAAATTACCTACTTCAGGAAGATGTTGCATTTATGAGTTATTTTACTGCTGTTGAAACATTTTGTAATCAAAGCACATTTTAATGGATTGTACATGCAATGTTTTTTAGAATTACTGGCTCTTGATATAATGGTCTTCTGTAGGCTGGTATGATGGCCTAATCTTGCCGCCATGTTAGATGCTTGTCAGCCCCCAATTTGATTACATCTGACAGTCTTGTCATATTTCCATGGCCATATGAATGAAAAGCTATGTTGCTGGTGTCAATAGAATATTAAGAATCCTGAAAAACAGCATGGTTTTGCTCTTCTTTTTGATTATTAGAGTTACATAGAAGGTATAACCTACTAGTACACCAATACCCACAAGTATGCCAGCCGTTACTAAATACTTCTTCAATTAATTTAATTATCAACTAAAATATATCACTCATGTCAAAGAAAAAGTTGTTTTTCTTTAGTCTAGTGTTTGTTTAGAAAATTGCATATACAATTACTGTTTTGTTTCCACTAATTTTCTTTGTTTTACCTCAGGAATTCAAAATATTGTAGTCAAAACACTCTACAGCCTTGGGCGGCCATCTTTGTTTTGGTCATGTGACCTAGGTCACGTGACCTAGGTCACATGACAACAGCATCTGATGATGACCCATGACCTACCCTTTCCAAAAATGTATAGGTTTATGGGGTGGCCAATATTAGTTGTTTCTGATATAACTGGTGTATCACCCTACTGCACATCTATTGTTGTTATATGCAAATTGCCTGACATTTGAGCTTAATTGTATTGACACTTGGAGGGTTAAGGGATTGAAACCTCTGCTTCTTGAAACCTCCTTGCTGGTTGAATTCAAAAGAAAGCATCTGATTCAATACTTTTGAACACTGCTACAGTCTTGGGCCTTATACTAGCATAATGTTTGAGAAAAGGTTCAGTTTGGAATATGAAATTATTCCACCTGTTAATTGCAGTTGAAACAGGTGTCACAATGATTACATTTGTTAGTAAGTTACTATGTTCTAGAACAGGCCTTGTAAAATACAACCGATTGTTTGACAATAAAGGGAATAAATGCCATCTAGAACTCAACTCAACATCTTTTGTCAAAAGATGTATTCAAAGGGTAAGTCACTGACGACCTGCATGTCATGAGTGTCAGTTAGTTTTTAAATATTGATGAGTTGACAACTTGACATGAGTGTAAAATGCACATATCATAATCTACTAAGACCCAAAATATTGGCATGATGGTACAAATAAGTACAAAACCATTTCTTATCATTATAATGATTAATGTCAACTTTTATTTTTACTTCTACTTTCTAGCACCTTAAATATGGAGTTGACGAAAAACTCATTTTTCTGCATGAATGAACATGACTTTGTGTAGTATAACCCAATTAAATGGCAATTTGTTTGAATGTAGAAGATGCCGGAACTAATCAAAGAATGTGACAATAGCACTGAGCACTTGACAGTTAAACAAATTACCTGTAGTTCCCTTCTGTCAGTATCATGACCACAGGTATTCTATCCACATGCGATCTGCCAATCACGCCATGGTTACAGCTTGGCTGGTACAAAATGTAGAAGGTCAACTGGAGAGATAAGAGATGTTGCGTGTTACAGCAACATTCATCACAGCCTAGTATGAGCCATGAAATGTCACGTACAACGTATAATGGTGACATTCACAACGATGTGTAATGGACTCGTGACAGAATTATTGACAAAAGACTAGTTACAGCAACATTCATTACTGTAGTAGCCATTGAATGTCACGTACAATGTATAATAGTGACATTCATGACATTGTGAAAGTCATATCATGAAAGAATTATTGACTGTAGTATATAGGGTAGGTCAATGCACTTATAATAGACCTTTGAACAAGTCAAGAGTTTGTATATCTCCATATCAACTGACATGTAACATTACGTCTGAAGTAATTAACTACAGTACAACTGTACATAACTTTGGAGATCCCGATTAGAGTTTTTGTCGACATATCTCTGATCAGGATAATGTTGATGTGTTAGGGTGGTTTCCCATTTACAAATCCTAAATTTCAAGTCAATCCATTGATTTAAAGTGACATGAATCAAAGTTGAAAAGTTCTGACTGTCTTTTAAGCAATTAAAAGACTCCATTTACAGACTCCAATCGGGATCTCTGTCAGTAGAGATCCCGATCGGAGTTTCTGTTGACAGAGACTCTTATCGGGATCTTGACTGGTAGAATAGGATCAGAGACTCATATATTATTATTATTATATGAAGTGAAAATCCAAAATGTTTCTTGTCCTCTTCACTCTCCAGTTACGCCCAAAGACTTCAGTGCCTTTACCCCTCCCCCCGGGGCAGAAGCCCCCCAGCGCACCTACAAGTACCAGGGCTGGTCCGACAAGCAGTTTGAGGGTGTCAAGGAGCCGCTAACCGGGCCGCTACGTTTGAGGGAAAAGGAAGCGCCGCCTCCCAAACGGAAAAAAGTACAAGCCACACAGTTTGTCAACGGTGAGTCTTTCCAGGGTCTACACCGAGTCTACCTTGCCGCTTACGTTGGTATAAAAATAATTTTACAAACTTTAAGTTAGATACCAGACTGAGTATATACTTTGATTTGTCTGAAGTTTAAGTTGTGCCTTTAGTAGTGAGTGTCATTCATCTTCTTAAAATGTGAGATGGCAATTAGATATTTTTATTACAAAATGAACTTTATTGCTCAACTGTAACTGGTACAATGTATGGCAGAGAATAAACAACAAGGGTAGATACATGAACTATACTAAAATAGAATTCTAACAGAGTTAATCTGTACTAACAAAATGAATGTACTTTTTTCCTGTTTCTAGTAGAGTCCAAAGATGGTCTTGTTCTGGCCAGTAAAAACTTTGAATTTTCCATTTCTAGGAAAGCCCATTTTTGAGTTGGACGGTAAGAATTTCCAGTACGGCACTGACGAGCTTCATCACCTCCTGGAGTCCTCGGACAAGATCCCAGTCAGACGGTCGGATTTCCTAAAGGACCAGAGAGGGTATGTACAACATAACATAACTCTTGCAAAAGTGGTGTGTGATGCTGGTTTGGTCTTTTTTTTAAATGTCAAATCAGTCCAGAGCCCTTCGCATCAATGGTGTTCTAATGTATGGTCCTTTAGATAAATACCTGTTTAACTACAGATTCTGTTAGTCACTAACAAAAAGTAGTGGATGCTACTTGAAACGTCTGACAGTTTTCGAAATATATCCAGTTGCTTGAGTAACTGTTTTCTTGTGTATCTCATTACCTAACCTTCATCACTTCTGCCAGTCGCAGCAAATTGACCCCCTACCCTCAGGCTTCCAGTCTTTAGCACACAGATGACTTCTCACATTATCTAAAAGGGGAACAGAACTACATGTAATTTGACAGAAAATGGCACTAATGCTGCACCATCCCCACTAGTTGGTTCAGGTCTTTGTTTGGTTGACAGGAAGGGATAACTAATGCCAAAATTACTATGAAATTGAATTACTGTGAAATTAAATCACTGTGAAATTAAATTACCATGGCAGTCAGCACCAATGGCTACAGCAACATCTAAGCTTTGAGACTTAGGGCAGCATTACACAGTCACCACTTATGCAAAACTAGAATAGTAGATGTATTCATGCTAAGTACATGGAGATAGAAACATCACAAAAGTTACTTAGCTACCCACAAACATGAGTGATGTGTTGATATGGTGGCAGATAAGGATGGTGCCTGTCCGATCTTCATAACTGTTTGAAGTATCTTACTGTGCTAGAGTTGATATACATTGATGAAGGTTAGACATCCAGATACACATTAAAATAGTTACTGAAGCAACTGGATAGAGTTTGGAAAGTGTCAGACGTTTCAAGTAGCATCCACTACTTTTTGTCACTGATGAAAAGTAGTGGATGCTACTTGAAACGTCTGACACTTTAATTTACAAACTCTATCCAGTTGCTTGAGTAACTACTATTTTCTTGCATAGAGTTGGTATACTTTCTCATTACATCAATGAAGAGGATAATTCTACTGGTTGATGAAACTTTTGTTACCTGCTTAAGTTATTGTTGTGTGATCATAACAGGTCGGCCGAGGAACGCCGTCGCTATAAGCAGCAGAACGAAGCGGAGCAGGACATCGCGCGCTGGCGAACGGAGAAGGCTCGCAGGAAAGTAGAAGAGGTGGAGGAAAAGAAAAAGGTAAGGAAAGGAAAGAGTGAGGTAATGGGAAAGGGAGGGAGGAATAGATCTGTCTTTGGACCATGATTGTTCCTTTTGAAGACTTTAAAGCACATTTTGAGTTATTGAACGTTGTTTTATACTGATATAATCCAATGTTCTTTCCACACAGGATCTGGAAATGTTGAAAACCTACCAGCCGTTTGGTAGGCCTGGAGCTGGGGCACCTAAGGTATGTAGGAACAGGCACACCACATCACCCATGTACAACCAAAATGCAGAACTATATTTTCATGAACTCTTAGGCCACACCAATTTAATTTGTTGGTTCTCGGATTCGCCTCTTCATTTTTTTCTGATTTGCAAAAAAAAAAAAAAAAAATTCTGGTTCTGAATCAACTCAAAAATGCTCATATTTTGCCTCCAACAGTTCAAGAAAGACCTGTTACTCCTAGTTGTTACAGTTATTACATCTACCAATGCACTGGTTTGATTAAAAGTTCAAAATTCATTATTCAAATTTTAACCCAGTCTTTTGTGTTGACTTCATGGCACCAATTCTAGCATTTGGGGCTATAATAGGATGCCCAGGCCTGTTTTTATATTTCAGCCATACCATAGGTATGGATGAAATGTATTGTATTCCCTCGTGTTTCTTCTTCTTCTTCTCCTTCTTCTCCTGTTATTTCTTTAAATGGATTCAACTCTGTCATTTTTCAGCCAAATAACCTGAAATTTGGCATGGAGGTAGAGTGACCAAATACCCCCAGACGTTTTTTTCATTTTTCTGATACAGGCTTTGAAAAATGTTTTATTTGGGTTTTTTGGTCATTTTCAGGCAATAAATGTACATTTTGGGATCTGGAGCCCTGGTACTACATCCGAATGACGCGAAATTTGGTATGGGCATACCTTGGACACATGTCCACAGAATGTCATTCACGCTTTTGACATACACCACTTTGAAATTGTGTAAAATAGGGCTTTTTCGCTATTTTTGGACAAAAAATGTACATTTTTGGCTCCTGTGCCCTAATATTAAAACCAAATGACTTGGAATTTGGCATGGGGGATCCTTGGACACATGCCCACAGAACTTCATTCACGCTTTTGACATACACCACTTTGAAATTGTGTAAAATAGGGCTTTTTCGCTATTTTTGGACAAAAAATATACATTTTTGGCTCCTGTGCCCTAATATTAAAACCAAATGACTTGGAATTTGGCATGGGGGATCCTTGGACATATGCCCACAGAACGTCATTCATGCTTTTGACATACACCACTTTGAAATTATGTAAAATAGGGCTTTTTGGCTATTTTTTGACAAAAAATGTACATTTTTGGCTCCTGTGTCCGAATAATAAAACCAAATGATCTAAAATTTGGTATGGAGGTGCCTTGGGCACATGCACACAGACCATAAATCACACTTTTATCATATGCTACTTTAAAATTATAAAAGTTGGAATTTTTTGCTATTTTCAGACAAAAAATGTACATTTTTGGCTCCTGTGTCCTGATAGTAAAACCAAATGACCTGGAATTTGGTATGGGGGATCATTGGGCACACGCCAAAAGAACATTCTTCACTCTGTTGGCATGCACCACTTAAAATTGTGTAAAATGGGACTTTTTTGCTATTTTCAGACAAAAAATGTATACTTTCGGCTCCTGTGCCCTGGTATTAAATCCGAATGACCAGAAATTTGGTATACGGATACCTTGGACATATGCCCACAGAACATCAATCAAACTTTTGACATACACCACTTCAAAATTGTATAAAATAGGGCGTTTTTGCTATTTTCAGCCAAAAAATGTACATTTTTGGCTCCTATGACCTGGTATTAAAACCAAATAACCTGATATTTGGTACGGGGGATCCTTGCACACATGCAAACATGCTATTCACCTTGCTGGCATACACAGCTTTCAAATTGTGTAAAATGGCTGAAATATGCTGTATTTGCTCCGGAGCAAATGTCGGCCTTTCTAGTTATTTTTTATTTTGTTTTGCCCTGTCGCTTCATATTTTTTCTGAAAAAATCCGAGAACCAACAAATTAAATTGGTGTGGCCTTACTGTATAAAAATAAATGGAGCAAAATTCTTATTACTCTTACATGTAGCTTGTTTTGGATTTCTGATACTGTTTACACTTTTGGTTCAATACCTTGAGTGCAACGGGGCATGTTGAATAAACAAAACTGTGTTGATTTGATACCAGCTAGATTTACACAACATGCCCTTCTTTGTTGAGCCATGACAGTGAAACCAATTGTTTTATGGTCACGGTTAAAGCTACCTTTTAGCACACTTGACTGCTTACATTTAAAGAGGGTCCTACATTTTTTGGTCTTTCATGTTATGAAAATGATAAATGTCATATTCAATCCCTACTTTGTGCTTTCTTTGTCAAATCTTGTAGTGTACTTGCAACTTACTATGATTGCTTAGAACAAAGTGCATTAGAACAAGGGTAGTAGATTGGTGTGACGAACAGAAAATGTGCTGTTAGCACTTGCAGGGCTCGAAATACTGGGTTCATATTTACCTTTAAGTTAGTGCAGTTAAAATTGGAGCTGTGCAGGTATTTCTGATGTCTACCTGCACCTAACCTGCACCAGTCCATATACTGGGTTTATATGTACATGTAGGTGTATGTATATTTTTATTTGCTGACTGTTACCACCTATGAGGTATAAAAGAAATAATGCCAATGGTTTTTGGACAGTTTTTAGTATGATACATTCTTCCCAAATCCTGAGTGGTGCAGGTAAAATTTGTCTGGTGCAGGTAATTTTCAATGTTACCTGGCACAAGTGCAGGTATGCAGAAAAAAGTATTTTGAGCCCTGACTTGTGATACTGTTAGTGTTAGCCCCTGTAGTGCGTATTAGTCCATAGATTAACATTGTTCTATTTCTCATCAGCCTGGAATCAAGAAAGACTCCCCACCAATTACAGACACCCGGATGGTGGGTTATACAGAATCTTGCCTTGGGGTGGAAAGTGTTCCTGACAAATTTCAAAACTCAAAAGAACTTTTCATAATTATTGGGATTAGAAAATTGTAATTATTCCCTTTTCATGTCTTGTTCATTTCAATACAAGATGAAAATGTTCAATCAAATTCTTGCCCCCAAAAAGAGCCCAAAACACTGTTTTTACAATTGACAGTTCATTTTCCACCACCCATGAGTTCCTATAGTGTGGTAGCTCTGTTTTCTTTCTGCCCCCCTCCCATGTACTCAGTGTCCCTGGTCACAAGACTCCCAACAACTATCATAATGGTTGCTGTCACACTAATAAGTTTATTCTAACCTCTAACATTGTATTTATTCTTTTACTTTTTTCAAGTAGTCCACTAAAATGATATATTCGATAACCTAATTTCATAAAAGCTTGGAGTGTATGCAGAGTAGAAGGCAGCAATTAGTTGATATAACAATAGGAATAAACATTATAGAAGGTGTTATGAAGCAAGTTTAAACTGTAATTTCCAACACTAGAAATTGCACTTACCCAAATTTTTGACTGTACAACTCCAGTCTTAATAGTCATTCCTTGACAAAGACTGGAGTTGTTGTACAGTCGAAAATTTGGGTAAATCCAATTTCTTGTGTTGGAAATTACAGTTTAAGCTTGCTTCATAATGACTTCTACCAGCACAGATGAACTTTCAAGATAATATTGCAGGTTTATTACGAAAGGCCAGGTAAGCTGATAGCAGACAGTGGTACAGTACGGGTATGCCTAAATACCTCAACCGCCCTCAACCCCCCTCAACCGCCCTCAACCCCCAACTTCCTGGGCTAATATGCAGTGTACATGTGCTAAGAACCCTTGTTTACACTCTGTATACATTGTCTATACGATTATAAATAAAAATCATATAGTAACGTCTAAGTATTTGCGATTTTTTCAAGTTATAACTTTTAATATATCATAAGTGGAGTTACCGTCTTTAGGGAGTGATACGTGTTACACCCCGCAAAATATCCGCCCTTAAGTATTGAGCGCTAAAATCCACCACCAGAAACATGATGTTTAAAGAGGTTTCCCTCTATATCTGCTGAGTTTCCGTGCTGCACAAGCTTTTTCACTTTCCTTATTTTGACTTGAAACTTACGGCACGATGCGTTCTGGCGGCGCGACGTAAACAAACAAGATGGCGGACCCTGTTCCTCGGGCGCACGGCGCGCCGTAAAAAAACTGGTAAAACGCCAGAGTTTACAGTGATTTTCCTATTCATAATTGCATAGGCAATGTATCCAGAGCGTTAAAAAGCGTTCTTAGCACATGTTCACTGCATATTAGCCCAGGAAGTGGGGGGTTGAGGGCGGTTGAGGGGGGTTGAGGGCGGTTGAGGTATTTAGGCATACCGGTACAGTACTGTACCACCAGTACATTCTGTAGGGGAACATCCAGTATTTCTAATACCTTCATTAGTTCAAAGCTCACAAAACTTGCCTGCTTGCTTGTCTATTTTACGCAGGCTCCCATGACTAGGATGACAAACTCATTAGAGACCAGATTTAAACCCCCAATGCCTGAGGTGGGTCTGTGTTAGTGAGACAGGGCTAGCTTGGTGTGCGTCTTGGTTGCTCTGCTTGCTTTTGTTTTTGGTTGAACTGATCTAGTGTAGACATTACATGTATCTACTAGCAGAATAGGAGATCAGAACTTTCAAAATTGGTACTTGTGATCAGAAAAGACAAAATTCAAAAGTTAATTTCCTAGAAGAAATTTGAGAAATTTTGCAGATTTTTGCAGAACCAAATGTAATATATAATGTTAGAATATAACAAACTTAAAGTTGATATATATATTAGTCTGTTTTCTTCAATGTAAAAATTGAATGTAAACTTTACATTTCAATTTGTACATTGAAGAAAACACTAATATATATATAATTATCTACAAAATTAGAAAGGCTTAAAAGAATGAAAGATGCAAGTTATAAGTGGAAACAAAATGTAACATTTTTCAGAGAAAAAGATGAAAAAGTCAATCACAAAATATTAATTAACTGCTTTCAACTGCTTTTCTCATATCTATCTCTCTGTGTGTTGGCTTATATGTGTTCATTCTTATTCCTGTACATACATGTTAGTAGTGTTTCTGTTCATAATTCCCTTTTACAAAACATATTTTAACATAGTGTAGTTTTCAGTAGGGGTGTCTCCAGGAAGTGTATACCAGTCCTTAATTGGAAGGGGAAGTTTGCCACATTAATTTGGATCAAAACTCAACTGAGAAACCAGCCTGGTTACCATCATACATGTATCTATTTTAGCTGCTGAGTCTCTTTTGTCTTCTTACGGAGAGGACAAAAGAGACTTGGCAGCTAAGACAGGTTTGGTAACCAGGCTACTGAGAAATGCCCCTTGTTATCTTTACAATACATGTAAATTACCCTGTTTGCTCTGTGTACTGAAAGCATTCAGTACGTCTTGAAAAAAATAGATAACAAAGGCTGGATGATTTTACTTAATAATATCCAAAATAACTCTCTGCAAACCACAGTACAAAATAGATTTTCACATTCAATCACGTAAATGCACACTTCTGAATTATTCTATAAGAAAAAATGTAACACTAAAGTTCTCTTCAAAATCATATGGTACATTGTACTTGGAGATATCCCTGCATTTACAGTATATGTCTGGGAGTACGTCGGCAGAATGTACTGCATCTGTGCGAAACCCTTCAGCAGAACATTGTATTTGCGTATTTAAGGTTGACATCCTGTCTATAGTTTTCAGCTGTTGTGTCGGAAAAGATATCGTCTGAACAGGCAAAATCCTGATGCAACGTTGACCAAACATCTAACAAAAACCAAGTTTCGTGCAGGCCTAGTACGTTCTGCCGATGTGCTACGTCTGGGTATGAAAAATACTAAAAGGTGTATTTTTTTTGAAATAAAAAATCTAGCACACGTACGAGGATGGGTTTGGTAAGCCCGGTGCGGGCGCCCCTTATCGTACGGAGTCAGGGAAGATCAAAACTACCCACAAGCAGGACCCAGCTCTGTGGTTCAAGGCCAACAACAAGGCAGCGGAGAGGGAACTGGAGATGATCGAGAGGTACAAGCTGGATCCAAAGACTGCCAAGGAATACAAGACTGAACTTGGTGAGATAGTTACCTCCAGGAAAAGAAATTTAATTCAATTCAATCTTTATTTAAACAACTCGCAGATATTCTGAGTCTGAATTGCATTGTTCTTACAAAATGGTCAGTAAGCACTTTGACTAAATTAAATGCACTTACTAGTATCCATTATCCTGTCAAAATTACAAACAATCTAAAATCTATACATGTATGTATGATAGACACCATTGAAGCAAATACATATTCATAAACAATCATAAATTCAATATAGGGAGGGTACTGTTTTTGTTCGTGTTTGTGTGTTTGCAGCTGTAACTCATGGTGCATTTGACAGATTTCTTTGATTTTCGGTATATGATTAGTTATTTGGGTCCAGATGATGCAGATTGTTTTTTTTATTGTATCTGTGTTTTCAGGTATCAAAATAAAATAGTTGGGCACCCCCATGCTATATGTGGTATGGTATCATCTATCAACAGCTGTTGTCCACTGTAGGAGTTACTAGTAAGCTGTGTGGGACTAATGGGCTATACCACACTACTTTCAGGAGGGGGGTAAATTTTTGCATACAGATATTGCTAATTCTGGAGACGAAATTAGTAATAGATTTTTGTCATGTTGATATTGAAAACATACATTTTTTCCGTAGCACGCTTGGTGGAGGATAAGAAACAGCAGATACAACAGGAGTACCAGGCAGACTTGGAGGCTGACAAGAAGATGGTACACTAACTTTGAACCTTCACAACTCCTGTCTACATAGAGTATTACATTATCATAGAAACCTTGCAGACCAATGTAAACCTTGCAGACTTAATGTATTATATTGTATAGAATGACTCCAGGAAGATTAGTATACAATTTTGTATGACTAGTGGAGATTCTAAATAAACAAAAAAACAAACAAACCTGGGACTTTAAATGGCTAAGTTTAGGCAGTGGCAGTGTCTTTCTACATTTTCTCTGATAGGAAATCAAAATTAAAGCAAATTGCACATTGCAATAGATTCCATATTTTTATGAGCTGTTATGTATTTTAGCAACATTGAATTTCTTCAAATTGAGTTTAGATTGTACATTTTTTGTACATGTATGTATCAATGATAGTCTTTCTGTCATTTCCAGGCTGAATTCAACCCCTTTGGGAAGCCAGGAGCTGGAGCACCACTCAGGGATTACCATGGTAACCACATTCTTTCTCATCCTGAATCTGGGACTATATCAGGGCAAAAAAAACACTCTCGCTGTCACTTCCATAACAAGAGCCCTGTCCCAAATTTAGCTATTTATGATCACCTGATCTCAGCCTTGTCTCTGATTTACATGTACTTGCACATCAACATTAGTAAAAGTACAACTATCTTTCCTTTCAGATTTGAGTTTATACACTTTTCTGTTCTACATGTAGAACAGTCAATGCAGGTTACAGAGTTTTTACATACATGTACAACAAAATATGAACGAAATGCAAACTGTCTTATACAACGTCCCTGCTTGTTTGGGTTTTGTTTACTATCTTCCTCATGTATTGTTTTATTTTCTTGTATTTTATTTGAAGGCTTTTGTTGTGTTTTTGTACTGTTCCCAGTTTGTTTTGTTTTGTTTCGTTTCAAAATTTAACATTATGCTTGCATAATGATATATTTTGCATTTCTTTTTTTTTATATGCATGTTACCCCTGCATGTCAACTAAAGGAAGGACTCGGTCATATTTTGGTGCGTGGCTGTCACATTGACGTCTGCCGCTTCTTCTGTTAAGAAGTAAAATACTGCAAAGTAAAGTACTTAAAAGTACAATACGTGTACATGCCAAAAGTGTACATGTAGTTAAGGTTGTAAGTAGTGCTGTGTACCTAAACCCACGTTTAGGTTCAGGTCCGGATTCAAGTACAGAGGTTTAGGTTCAGATCTGGACTTATAAGTCCGAACCTGAACACATGGGATGTACAAAATTGCATGTTGGCAAACATTTTGCTGTGCGCACTGCGCTACCAGGGTTTAGAAGCAAGATATCAAGATATACTGTTTGTGCTTTATATAATGTCTGGGCTAAACTATGGCCACATAATTATGGAGGCCAACACATGACGATGCCCAATGACAATGTTTTCTACACTTTGCAGCGCAAATTTGTCAATCTACATGTATGTAGGTGGTTTAGAATGAACAAGGACATTATGTATAATGTCCTTGGAACAAATAAGAAAAAATGTGACATGATTTTGTTTCTTTTGTAAGTCCAGAACTTGGACTTGAACCTAAACGTTCCTAACAGTCCGAAACCAGTACAGCTAACCGGTACACAGCACTAGTTGTAAGAACGAGTTGATGACACGTCTGACACATTTGGAAACAGGGCAGTTGAAACTGAAACGTGAGCAGCACTTGGCTCGGATGGACGATCTTTACGAACAGAGAAAGGTGGCAGAAAAGGAGAAAATTAGGAAGGAACACAGGCAGAAGCTGCTGGAACAGTTCATAAACGAAGGTTAGGGTGTAGGCAGTGGTGACTGGTGGTGGTGGGTTAAAACAGGCGGTGTTAGAGCAAAGGGTGGTGGTGAAAACTTGGTGTTTTAGTTTGTGATATCCTCTCTGTGTTAGGGGGTGCTGCTTCTGTATGACATACATGTACATAGAGAATGCTACACGGTGTATTCCGTACCACCAAGCAGTGTACGAAATACTTTTTTTTAACCAGGTTGCCCAGTGGCAACCTACATGTAGGTTGCCCATCAAAATTCCAGGTTGCCCCGAATTTAAACTCTTCTACATTATGATTAACTTTGTTAGAATGCAATGTGCATTTATACATTTCTGACACAGAGCTGTTTCCCCTTACCTGAAGTGATGAGCTGTTCCATGGGAACTTCTCAATAAACAGTTCCCAATGGAAGAAAGGGGCATCCTTACCACAAAATTTAGGTAGTGCACTGAGCTATCTGGGTGTAGAAATAGGTTGCACCAAGCAAAATATGGTTGCACGGTGCAACTGGGCAACCTAGTATTTCGCACGCTGCCCAAGGTACAGTACAGATCGCGGGATAAGCATCAAGTCCCGCGGGAAATCCCGCGGGAGTTATCGGGATATCCCGCGGGAGTTATCGGGAAATACCGCGGGATTTTTGCGGGGTACCATGCGGGAGTTTGCGGGATAGCATGCGGGAGTTTGCGGAATATCCCGCGGGATTTTTTCGGTACGTTGATCGTCTCCCGCAACCATAACTTCGGTGTGAGACTAATGAAGTCGTGCGCGGGCGTTTTCGATCCGGGAAAGCGCCGGCGCCGTCTTGTTTTTTTTTTTACGAACCGGCGAAGCGGCACGTGTTTGATTCTATTAATGCGTGAAAATATACTAGTAGTAGAACAAATGAATTTTTTTTTTATCAAACGTATTTTTGGATATCGAAAAATCTTGTGGCTTAATTTTTAGAACAATAAAAAATAATATAACCTTGTACTACAATAACCTCCTTGGTACGTGAGGAGCCTGCCGTGCGTTCCTGACCGCCCGCTGCTGCTTTTGATGTTATCGGTCCCATGCCATGCTCTACTGTCGTGCCGTGCGCCACTCGAGACGTTCTTCTTTTTTTTCTCCATGTTAAACAGGTAAGTGGGGCCGGTTGACGCACGGAGTTGCGAAAGAGAGATCAACTAATATATATAGTAAGTAAGAGAACGTTGCAAAGCAATGGTTCTTTGTTTATGCCGACCAGGAATTTGATAGACTTCGCCTGCCACGCTGCTGGGTGGTTCCCATGGCAACGACACGTAGGCAGCAGGCAGGCAGCTACTTGTGTCGGCACGTCGCGGCTCGCCAATCATAGCGCACAGACGGGAACCCGCCCACCGACAAGATTTGAAAGGCTTCAGATACTGCTCACGAGACTCCGCTCCGCGGCGCCTGTCCTGTCAAAATTGATTGATGGACCCCGACACAAACGCCGAAAGGGCGGTCGGAGTTTCAGATCTAAAGTCGGTAGAGCTGTCGCTGGACATTTTCACCGACAGCGTCACGCTGAAGGGTACATGAAATTATTCTACCAACAAGAGTTCACGCCTATTTTTCTAAGGTCGCGGCCACTTTCAGATGAAAAAAAAAAGATTTACAGGGAACTACTAGTATTATTTTCTATGGCAATTTAAACGGGTTTGGACCTATCAATTTCATCAAACTTTATGAGTCTGCGCTCAGTTTAAACTCCAAAGTGTGCTAGATATATATCGCGAATATCCAATCAATAACACAATGCAAAACATTATTATTATTATTATTATAACATGATGTAAAATAATCAAAGAATAGAAGACGGTCGCTGTCGCCAGCCAGACTGCCCAAACCTGTTGCACATGCCGTGCGTCCTCTTTTCCCTTCGTTGCTCTGCCGATCTCCGCTTGACTAGACACCAACAGAATACTGCATGTATAGTAATCTTTGATAATCCTAGTTTGGAAAGTATCATTGAAGTAACCATAACGCTGTACCTTTAACTCAGCCATAGTCACAAAATCCCCCATTTTTGAATAGAATAAGATATATTTTTGACAGATTATTAACTTTTTTGTATGTTTTCTTTTAAACATACAGGTGCGTAAAAGAACACTGGACGAGGAAGAATACTGAATGCCGACATGTTCTTCAAGAGTTTTTATCATTATTATAATAGTTTTTAGCATTACGTTACTCACGATATCCATAGTCTTGTTCTTACTAACATACCCCTTGTTCGTACTAACACACCCTGTTGTTCCTACTAACATATCTTCTAAGATTGACACATTCGAACGAAATTTCGTATTGTCGATCGAATTCTGGTTCGTACTGTTGTTTGTTTCTATTGTCCTTTCATCCGTTGCCATTGACTGGTTTTGTGTTCATACATTCTGTTGAATTTGAAGTCTATTCGTGTTTTAGATAACATAAGGCAAATAATGTTTTTTCAACTTACTAAGTATACATGTGATCTGTGGCCGACACTTTCGTGCGAAGATCGGACTCATTAGTCACCTACGGACTCACACACAGGATGTAACACGAAGTCTTGGTCTTCATCGACACCGATGGACGAACAACAAATGATAACGTTACATGTATATTTCCATACCTGATTGTAACATAAGACTCATACAATCGTGAAAAAAATAGGGCACTACCGTCAAACAACTTGGCACAGAAAATTAATTAGACGCCTTGCAGTTTTTATACTAGTTTACTGTCAGAATTAAAAGAAAATTTCGTCACTGAAATCATCTACTTTCATCAAGGTTTCATACAGTTGACTTTTTCTATAGATTACAAACCTACCGCAGGCTCGAGGTAGAGTAATTTTGTTGTCCGGTGCGGTGCAGTTTAATGTCGACGATGACTTACCTTTCTTTCTCAAGTTTCTATAGAAGTTTAGTATATTAGTACTTGGGTTGTTCAAACGTTAAAACATGCTAACAAACGTTAGTAAGTTAAACAAACAATAATTGCCATGCGTACCATTTGTGTTATCAAGAAATAAATCAAACGAAACATGAACCAGAACAAAAAGAACTTGGCCAGAACAATTTTTAAATCCTAATGGCAAGACCAAGAAGAGGCCTCCTTGACGAAACCAAACGGAAGCAACAGCTTTCCGCCGACGATCGATATCTGCATATCTGTAAAAAAAAAAGGAATATATGAGCGTTACGAGTGTCTTCTATGCCTTTAAATTTGCTGTTGTAATCGTAAATTATAACGCTTTGCTGGATGGAATTTTGGCAGAAAGATTAGACCTCTTCAAATGCTATCTTATTCAACTTTTGGGCAAGTGTAAACAATGGACATGGTATCATCGAGTTAGCTAAGCTATATAAGGTAAGACTAGTGTTCACAGCACAGTACATTATCATAGATCCGATCAGGTGGGTTGTCTCCTCTGCACACGTAGGTTTTCAGGGTACGACTGACCACTCTGGAGGGATCCATATGCGGAGAATGTGGCCCAGCTACCGGAGTCTCCTACGACGGATGGCTGACACCAGGTTGTAGTATGCATTTGTTGCTGTGTCCCGAAAGTGTTTCTTGACTTTCTCCCGAAACCTAATAATAATCATGAGCACTGTTTGACAATATATATCATTGATATGAATGCGTGCCTTTGTCATTCATCATCATGTCGGGCGGCTTGCCCGGACCGAGTTGACTCTCTCCCTCAAGACAGTTCTATCCACCAAGCAAACAATTGAAGTCATTACCAACATGAAACGAAATTTTTGTTTTAGAAATACATGTTTGAATCAGAGAATGTTGCATGTTGATTCCTTCCGTTTTCGGATCGAATGCCTGAATCAATATTAAGTAAAGATGAAAAGTACTGTGCTACGACGCTATTCATGGTATTCATACAGATCGCAGATTTTTTTTTTACACCCGACGTTAGAATAAGTTCATTTTATTTTATTTTCTAGTAGTTTGTTCATGAAGTTCGTTAGTTAGCTAGACAACTTGATGTAGTTCCACAAAGATTGCATATTCTATGAAAATTAATGGTAAAGCCAACCTTGGCAAATCCAAGCATTAAAAAACAGAACAGGTAGAGAGCAAGGATCGAACCTCCTTGCTAAGTAAAGTAGTTCAGAACGTCACACCACGCCACGCCGACCTTCCTTTGTGACTGATTGTCAAAGGTGCCGCACTTGTCAATCAAATCCAGCGGCGCCGTGATACATGATACTAGTATACTGTATCTTCCTTCCTTTCGTCGATAGCGCCGTCCCAAATATGGAAATCTGCGGAAACCGCTTGCACTTCGCTGGTAACTCGGTTAGTTCTCGGCCAGCCTCGGGGCGCATGACGTCACAATCTGCCTCATTTGCATGCAGGCCGTGGGTTTTCGTGCCAAATGGCGCGCCGCAGGGCGAAAACAAAACAATGGATCGCCGCAGTGCCCGACAATACCGCGCAAGTGCAGCGCAGTGGGATGATAATTGCGTCCTTCGTGCTACACAATAACTTTGTAAAAATTGTAGTAAGTCAACTTTGACCATGTGAGGAACAATCTGTTACATATAACGTTACTTTCGTGCGCGGGTTGTCGCGTCAGGGGGCTACATTAAAAGGCTGAACAGAGCGCCCGACACGACGAAAAAAAATGTGGCACGGCGCCGCAGCACCGGCGGTCTCCAGAACCCGCAGTGTCTCGCACCAAGTTCTCTCTGTTCCGCGGTACGCGGGACACGATTGGCGTCCCGAAAGAATACCGCGGAATATCCCGATAACTCCCGCGGGGTATCCCGAAAACTCCCGCGGGATATCCCGCAAACTCCCGCAGGCTCTCCCGCAAAATCCCGCAGGCTCTCCCGCAAAATCCCGAATCCCGATGATGCTTATCCCGCGATCTGTACTGTACCATCCCAACCCACGGAAAGGGCTGGGACCGAGGGCGATGCGGAATACACCATGTTTTTATGTCATATCCACCCGAGAAGGTGTTTGATGTTCACTTACGTTATCTAAGTCACAAAACTGTATGACAAGCATGCTACATGTCACAGTTGTCTTCACGCACACAAAAGGTATTTTTATTGAAAGCATTGAATACGGTAACCATATTTAAACATTATGTTTTATACTGTACTCATCAATCTCTAATATGGCCTGTTACAGATCCATATAAGCCAAGATTAGTGGATAAAGTGGACAGATCACAGGTAAGATTGCCTTCCTTTTGAACAATGTCCTGAATTGCAAAAAAATAGGGTTACTCAAAGCTCATAGCAGTGTTACATAATGTAGACATGGGCAAAAAAGATTTCTTCATTGACAAATTATGAAAAGAGGGACACTGGAAAACCACTGTTCAGAATATACTGGCTGTCCAACTAATTCTTCCTTGGTGCTGATTGGCTATCCAACTCATTTTTCCTTAGTTCCTTAGTGCTGATTGGCCGTCCAGTTAATCTTTCCTTGGTGCTGATTGGCCATCCAATCCATTCATTCTTGGTGCTGATTGGCTATCCAGCCCATTCATCCTTGGTGCTGAATGGCTATCCAGTCCATTCTTCCTTGGTGCTGATTGGCTAGCCAACCCATTTCCTTGGTGCTGATTGGCTAGCCAACCCATTTTCCTTGGTGCTGATTGGCTAGCCAATCCATCCTTCCTGGGTGCTGATTGGCTATCCAATCCATTCTTCCACGCGGTTGATTACCATGTCAACAGAGCGTACTGTGCCTGCGCAAAACCCAGATTTTTCACAGTTTTAGCCTGAATGTTTGGTCAATGTTGTATCAGAATTTTGCCTGTTGCAGGCAATATCTTTTCCAACACAACATTTGACAACTATAGATAGGATGTCATCCTTAAATACAACCTTAAACAAGTCGTTCTGGTTAAGTTAATCAATCAATCAATCAATCAATCAAATGGTTTATTCTCAACCGACTTCGCAGCACCAGGCTGAATATCGTCAATTGTAACATTCGTTTAAAAACATTATGCGTTATAAAATACATTATATACATTATAATATCGTTAATGGTACATTACATTAAAAGGAGCGTCTTACTTTAAGGAACATATGGTGTACGAGTTCAACAATGAAGTTCTGACGTGACATAAATATAAAAGCAACATTTGTCAACAGTGTGCTTGGGTTTCATTTAGTATTAAGTATTCTTATCATCGACGGTACTGCACTATTTCTGTATCTAGTGGTACGAGAGATTGGTAAAGTCAGTGCTTTTGCGTTCCGTAGGTTACGTCCATGTGTCTCTGCACGGGTTCGGGGTAACAGGTCTGCTGTTCTTTCTGATGCTTGTAGGCTGGCGGCAAATTTTCGGCAGAGGCTGATTCGTCTCTTCAAGTCCGCACAGTTGCAAGGCTGACGCGTAGTCGGTGTAGTATCGCCCGAGGATCGTCCGGCAGGCGCGTCTCTGAACCTTTTCAAGAGTTGCAGACTGTTCGCGCGTTAGGTTGTGGTGGTACACTGGGGCGCCATACTCCAAGATTGGTCTGACATAACCGCAGTACACTGTAATCAAGTCAGCTACCGGAAGTCCGAATGTTTTCAGTCTTCTGAGCATATACATGCGCTTATTTGCCTTTTGTGTAGATTCGCTGACTTGTCTGTCCCACTTCAAATTGGCTTGCAGCCACATCCCCAACACTTTAGCCACGTCCACCGTCGGAAGAAGTTAAGTGAGTTTCGCACAGGTGCAGTACGTTCTGCAGACGTGCTAGTTGTGTCACTCATATACATGTATATACAAGTGCAGAATCTAACAGTGCTGCTTGTTTCCCCAGGGCGGTGGGGATGAGTATGACCCCTGGGGGAAGGGACAGGGGGTACCCATGTACGACAAGTCCGGAAACATACGCAGGTTCAAACGGACAGACCTGTACGGAGTCCCAGAGACATACCAGTCAGATATTAAGGTAGGCGGCTCGTTATTTCATTTTTTTAAAAATGTTCGGTCCTCATGTAAAATCATTCTAATTGCTATAATTTGTTTGAAAATGATGTTACCATTTGTATGTATTCATATATTTAATTGCATGAGATAAAGGATGGGTGGTCAGTCATTCAAGAAATTGCTCCCACGTTTAACATACAGCTGTATTTTTATCTAAGATTTCACCAAGGTACATGTATAAGCAACATTTACTATAATTAGAAAATAAGCTAGGGTAGTGGGTCTGTTGCATATGTTGTGGACATTCACATGGAAGGGCAGTTTTTACCTTGGCTGTATAAAGTACATATAGTAGAACATTGCTTTGTGTTGAACTCTCAATCTACATGTACATGGCATTTTGTGACATGCTCTCCTTTTCTCCTTGCTGCCCTTCCACTCAACAAGAAGGAAAA
Organism: Branchiostoma floridae x Branchiostoma japonicum; assembly: GCA_013266295.2. NCBI lineage: Eukaryota > Metazoa > Chordata > Leptocardii > Amphioxiformes > Branchiostomatidae > Branchiostoma > Branchiostoma floridae x Branchiostoma japonicum. The sequence continues at coordinate 4,771,085 of CM023834.1, read as the reverse complement.
TATTCAGGTGCAGAAACTTCGATCTTTTCAGTTGTAAAACCAATATAGACATATACTAACCAATGTTTGAGGTTTAGATTTTTCACCATGCTTTACAAGTTTTTATGTAGGCCACACCAATTTAATTTGTTGTTTCTTGGATATTTTTTTGGCCCCAACAGTTGAAGAAACCCCTTTTGTTACTAATACTAGTTGTTACTAACAGTTTTTCCATCTGTCAATGCAGTGGTTTGATTAAAAGGTCAAAATCCATTGTTTGAATTACAAACCAGCATAGCATGTTGACTTCATGGCTCCTATTGTAGTGTTTGTGGTCATCATAGGATGCCTAGGCCTGTTTTCTTTTCGCCATATTGCTTCATATTTTTTCTGAAAAAATCCGAGAACCAACAAATTAAATTGGTGTGGCCTTAGGGTATAAAGATTTGTTTAGATTTGATTTTGGCTTAAGCTGTTTGCAGGTTCCAAGGTTAAGGTCATAGTGTTGTCCCCGCAAAAGTTCAGAATGTGAAGTAAAGCTAAACATTTTTTGGCACCACCCCAGGGAGGGACCCTTGACCTCAAGCCTGCTGGTGGTGGCGGTCCTCTCCTGGATGACAACGGCAAGGTCAAATCCAAGGTCAAGAAGACAATGGTGTATGAGAATGGAGGTAAGTAATAGAACATGTTATCTAAAGGAACAGTGACTCATAAGGTTAGCTGCAAGTAATGTCATACCGAAAAAGATAACTCGTCTAACTTATTACTTATTATAAAGTTTCTTCTGTATCAGTAATAGTAGTCCAAAAGAATTTGACTCTAACCCTTGTAACTTTCATCAGACTCTTAACTTTTTAATTTTTTTAAAGTTTCTTTTTTAGTATCAGTAATCCAAAACAATTTCACTCTAAGTTCTCTAACCTATGTAACCTTTGTTAGACTCTTAACTTTTAAAGTTTCTTATTCAGTATCATGATCAGTAACTAACAGTAGCCTAAAACGATTTAACTCTCAGACTCTTTTAACTTTTACATTAATTCTTTTTTAATATACTTTCTCATATCTAAACCATGCTATCCTCAAACTTGACTCATGAGTGATCCCTTCTCTCCTACAGCGTGCATCACTGACGGTAAGCCTAGTGCAGAGTCAGGCAGGTAGAGCTGGGTGCAGTGGGCACAGAGCACAGGCAGCTGTAAAGTAGTCGCTCTTAGACTAACTGTAGGCGTAGGCAGCAAGGCATTGAAATTAGGCAGTATGATGATCACAATAGGTGTAATTGAGTGGCTGGTTCTCAGTGTAATAAATGATCCAGCTTCACTGGTGTGTTTTAACAGCTCCACCGCTAAGTGCACACAGCAGATTAGATAAATAATTGAAAAAAAAGATTCCATTCATATCCAACTACATGTAGTCAGTTGTCAGGGTCAATGTTTATTCAAATCTATTGGCTGGGCATAGGACTGGTGATTTGGAGTTTGCAGAGGATGTCATCTATGAAATAAAGTTCTTGCGGCCTTAATTTGCAGAGGTCATCAAGCAAAATATCATGGAATCCTGTTTGCTGTGTAGTAGGTTGAAACAGATATGAAATTCTGAATCGATTTTAACAAATGAATTGTTTACAGTCAATCACTTCTTTGTGAGAGAGAATTATTGTTTCTTAATACAATAATACAAGCCACTTTTATGCCCAAAAAACAGTTACTCAAGCAACTGGATATGATTTTGGAAATGGTCAGATGTTTCAGGTAGTATCAACTACCTTCACTACCTGAAACCGTCTGACCGTTTCCAAAATCATATCCAGTTGCTTTTTGGCATATCTTATTACCTGGATGTGTAACCTTCATCGACGTAACAAGCTACTTTTCTTTGAAAGTACAAATTAAATTGGCCATAAATTTGTCAACAGAGTATGTGGCAAAGGCTACCTCCGCCGAGATACGCCGAGAGTCGGAGAGGGACTGGTGGGGGAAGCCGGGCGGAGGCGCACCGGTCGTGAACGACAAGGGACAGATCGTTCGCTCCACCCGCGGGAAACTTCTCACCGACGCCACCGGAGTGAGTAACAAATCTCTGAGAGCTGGAGAAGAGCAGTTGATTTTTCAAGTTGTAGGATAAAATTTGGTGAAATTCTACAAGTTAAAACGTTTGATCCAACACAAGGTAAATTTTCTCATCTACAAAATGTAGAGCTTTTGACCACCAAGGAAGACCAGCTAGCCAGAGGAACTGGTCAAAAGCTCTAGGTGAGAAAATTTACCATGTGTTGGATCAAAAGTTTTAACTTTAAACAATTCATGTAACTACCAACACAGATGAACTTTCATGATAATTTTACAAGTTGTTGATCACTGATTCATGATAAGAAACATCGTATTATCATTTGACATTTAAGGTTAAGATGAATCTAAAACATTGTGAAACCCTCCCTTTCCCTCATCCTGCAAAATAAAACCTCTATGAAAGTTTTACAAGATTTACAGTTTAAATATTGATAGTTGTGATACATAATTGTGATAATATATATATATAATAATTGTACAGATTGTGAAGTGTTAACTGTTAGTAACAGTATATTGTACGTATCAGGAATGAATTTAGATTGTGTGGCTTAGACTGCCTTCAGGTAGTTGACTGTAGTGTGATGACTTGAGTGATGAGAGACTCTACCTTTTTCCTTTCCCAGGGTGAAGTGATAGTGAGGGTAAGACCGCTGTAACAGTTATGTCCGGGTGAAAGTCAGCACTGGTGTGGTGTGGTGTGCCTTGGGTAGACGGCCATATCAACTCAGTCTCCTCCTAAGTTCTTCACATGACTATCCATACCTTCAAGTAACTTTGCTCAATTTGAAGAAGCTAATATTGTTATTTAAAAATATAAGAAGCCACCAAAAGTCACCACAATTTCCAAATGTTTACTGACGAAAAGAAAGCTACAACCCTGTTAACCTCCCAAAACTCACTCATGGCATCCAATCGTCTTCCTGCTTCCAAAAAAGAAGTCAAACCAAAAAAGATTGTATTCGGTAGCAGTTCTTCGAAGTCACTTGTTCCACTTATCACCATTGTTAATTTGCACTGCCCGTGTATTCTTTCTATGCATTATTTCATGTTGAGGGCTTTGATTGATTTTTCCTTGAAAAGTTTAGAACTCACTCTTCCCAAAAGACACTGAAGCTATGCCTGTTTAGACTTTGGAAAAAAAGGAAAGTACATGTACCAATTTATAAAGCATGGCCACCTTGCAGTTAGTTGACCTTTTTTGATGCTTCAAGCTTTTTATCCTTCTGTCCTTATAATTACTGTGATGTCATCCCTACCACTGAGTTGATTTGGCCATCTATCCTGTTTGTTCACAGCACTAATAATGCTGGTGATGGTGTCACATTGTTCTATTCATGGGACACATGATGAAGACATGTTTTGTCGCCCATGAAAGCTTTGAAGTAGTGAAACGTGCTCTTTTTGGGGCAATGCCTCAGGGACTAGTATTATGATTGTTCGGAAAAACGTTTGATTTATAATTGCACCAGTCCTGTCCTGACCAATTTTTGTCAAGACTTGAAAGTTTTCTGCTTTGGGTGTAAGAAAAGATTTGTTTTGTGCACACATTTACAGATGCTTATCAAGTATTTTAGATTTAGTAAGCTTTTTGAAAAGGGCTCCTAGTGGAAAGAGAGAGATGGGCTCTGCCTTCAAATACCATGCCCAAGACACAGTGGACTAACAATCCACTGCCCCTACGGCCTCAAAAAATGGGACTACCTTTTTTAAAGGAAGGAAAATGATGTGTTCTCAACCTCCCCTGAACCCAGACAAATTTTCCAAAGAAAGTGCGCCCCCTAGCTTGCTTTAACGGAGCTGCACCAAGCCTTGCTGCTGTGAACATTGTAGTGACATGGAGGAGTCATTTCCATGCAGGATCCTGCAGGGGCATCCGGTTTTCATTTTCTGGCGTGCCGTGGCGTGCATTATGGGATGCTTTTGCATGATTCTGTGAAATGACTGTCGCCATGTATTAGTTCTGATTGGTGGCTGTGATTGGTGGTTGTACTTGACCCCAGAGAGGTATATATAGCATACTACACGAAGGCTGTCGGGCGATCCCACCCAAGGTCGGGCTGGTACCTCGTACTGAGGGTGATGCGGAATACACCGTGTAGCATCCTATTTGTCATACCCACCTGAGAAAACACACATTTCAATGCGAATTGTGCCTTCAATTGAGAAATTGAGAAAATTTGTTGTCCTTAAACAAAGGTAACAACATCAATTCCAATGTATGAATCCGATATTCGAATTTTCGAAAGCGGTGCAAACACATACAAATTATTCCATGGAACATTTGGAAGCCCATGCGATAACCCTTGGAACCCCGTGTGATACGGGTAGTTATCACACAAGCTGGAACACCCATAGCGAATGTTATCACAGCCCAGCTACGACATAAAATACTATATTACTACAAATGTATTGTTGTATGATCTAGGGTCACTTCACAACTACCAATTTCCTATAATGCTGAAAACAAAATCTGTACTTTCTCTGAAACACTGGTACATATCAATGTATATTGATTGTTTGACTTTAATTTTTTCTTCAGCCCGTGTCTGATACTTCCAAGACTGTATTGGCCAACAGCAAGAAAACATACTTTGAGGATCTCAGTAAGTATACGATCATGTAGCTTTCTTCAAGGAGAATAATTATGCCTTCAGTCTTTGCAAAATTGTATTATTTCCTAATTATGCACAGCAGTTTTTTTTCTACAAAGATTATTTCATTCACAAGTCAGACTTTTGTATGAAATTTAATGTCACCTGAAATAAGCTTGGAAAAAACACATGTAATACTAGTACTCCATAGTCCGGTCAGTTTTACATACAATGCTAAATTTAAAGGAACATAAACTTAAGGCATTTTCTTCTAACGTAACTGTAGGAGTTGCAGTCCAGGAGGAAAAGCAGAAGAAGGAGAGAGAGCGAAGAGAGCTGAGAGAGGCGGTAAGTTTATCTTCAGTTTGCTTTTGGCCAACGTTGCATCAGAATTTTGCCTGCTGCAGACAATAGTTTTCTGAAACAACATTTGAAAACTATGGACAAGATGACATCCTTAAAATACGCCAATACGACCTTAAACGAGACGTTCTGCCAAAGTGGTACACGCAACAGTCATTACGGGTTTTGAAGTGCTGTCCTACTCATGTCACAACATTGCCCCCTAACTGAATCTGTGTGTACTGCAGGGAGGTGACGTTGCCCAGTGGATGAAGGAGAGCCAGACAGGGAAGCCCAAACGGGACCCCGTCACCGGCCAGCTGATGGGCGCCAACAGGGTCATGTCGGATGTCACCAAACAGGTCAGGGGGCATCTTTGTCATTGTTTTTTTTTTGTCTTCATTTCTACATCTCACTCACCTCACCTCACCAGTCCCATAGCTGTAATGTCACAGCCGTCGGGGCAATGTGGCTTCCAACAAGAGTTCTCCATCCCCGGCGGTCCTCTGCCAGACTAGTCAGCTGGCTTACAGGCTTTCCTGTCCACTCCTTTAAGTCGCTGGTCTACATCTATCCCTAAGTAATTGTTTGACCGTTGGGGCACCACAGATGATCTGACAACCAGTTTTCTCCACACTTCTCGCTTCTTTGTTCCCTTAACATTTCACGTAATTTCTGATTTTATCCTCCCATCTCTTCCGTTGCCTATCCCTCTTTCTTCCTCCCTGTACCGCTGTTTCTTGCATGATGGTTTTGGCTAGTCCTGCTGACCGTGACACATGGCCATACCACTACAGTTTCACTTCACTGAAGTGGCCATACCAAAATGCCTTTGTGTTTCATTGAAAGCAAATTCTTTATTCCACAGAAAATGGATGTGCGCCATGAGCGGGGCCAGGGTAGTCAGGCCCTGTACAACGACCTGGTGGCTCAGGCCGAGCAGAGGAGACAACTACGTCTGGACGAGCGCAGGAGGGAGATTGAGATGGAACGCAAGGTGAGTATGTTTGTTGTCTGTATATATGGTATAACCGCCCCTCGGTGTAACACACCTACTTCGCAGGCATCTGGTGTGGCGGCAGCTGGCTATATTACACTTAACGACTTGTTACACCTAGCCTTTGCACATATCTAGTGATGATGCCCCCACTGTACTTGGTGGCAGCGAGTTCCGCTCTACGATAGTTGTAGGAAAAAACAAGTTTTTGAACACCTCAATCCTGGGTTGATAACTCAGGTACTTGAAGGCATGACTATTTCTTGTTCTTTTCTGAGCTGGTATTACATGTAGGTACTTGGTAGTTGGTACATCCACCAGTTTCTGTCATCCACCAGTTTCTGTCAAGAAGTCACCACTCAGGACCGTCTTGTAATGACTTACGTATTTGTCCCCACAGCACCAGATGACCATGGATAACAACTGGGGGCGGGAGGGGGGCGGAGCACCTCTGTCCCAGCAGAACGGCGGCACCAGGAGGAGTAACCGGGGGCAACCAGACATCACCCCTCTGGGCCAGGTAAGATCATCAATCCATGATATTTGGTCTGTTCTTTGCTGTTTTTTTTTTTTTCATCCAAAGACAAAGGTAACCGTAACGGTTGTAATCTGAGCTACGTGTAGATTTTCCACAGAAAAAGCATTCGCTAGTAGCAAGCTAGCACATAACATACAAGTTCGTATCATGACTTGTAGTCAGGCAAGACAAAAGCATGATCATGAGCTACATGTAGATTTTCCAGAGAAAGAAAGCATTCGACAGTAACAAGCTAGTGCATAACATTATGTAGGCTCATATATCATGACCTATACTTAGGCAAGACAGAAGTTAGATCAATCAGAAAATTCCACTAGGTTCAGTCTAGACAGAAGTAACTGTGATTGTAACGTTCTGTCGAGTGCAGATAGGGTGCCGTGTGCCGTCCTTCAGCCTGATTGGACACAAGCTAGTTGAGACAGGAAAACTGTGGGCAGGAGCCCCACCTAAGAAGGTGGATAGACAGGCCTAGGGCAGCTGAGTGTTTGAGAAACTGTGCAGCTGTCAGAGCAGCGTTTTCCATGTGTTTTTTTCATGCCTGTAGAGAATGGTCGTTGTTATGGTTTTATCAATTTGAAATCTAGAACCTTTTGCCATCAGCATCATGAAGAGAACAACAAATTGAATAATCTTTACCAAACGTTTTTACCTTTTTTTCGACATGACTTTAATTTGTTCTTTCAACATTTTGACAGTTGTTCTTAGCCATCTTTAAAAGGGGGAAAACAACTAAATAATGAATTTAACCTTTTCTGCTAGATGTACTTGTATGAGAAGCTGTGTAGTTGTCAGAGCAGCGTTTTCCATCAAGGGAATGATGGTTGTTCCAGTTTATCAGTTTAAAAGCTAGAGCCTTTGTCATCAGTATCAAGAAAATGATAATCTCTTTACCAAACATCACACCATGAACCAGCTTTGATTTTAAGGTGTCCTTTCAACATTTCTGGTAGTTGATCTACCCATCTTTAATTATTGTACAAAAATGATTATGAATTCATCTTTTTCTGCTACATGTCACCAATTTTACGTGTTTTTTTTCTTTTCCAGCGGTCCAACCCTACCCAGCTGCACCCACCCTTTGCAACCATGTAAGGGTCTGGACAACCAAGAGTGCAACCCTGTGGACAACCAATCACCAAACTCCCCACCACAGGAGCTTTTGCCACTCTTTGGAGCAAGAATTTGTACATCGAGATATCAAATAATACAAAGCCATAGAAAATTTATGTCAATCACAGTTGTGATGTGTACCAAATCATTGTAAATAGAATTATATATGAAGTGACCAAAGCATGCTTTAGAAAGCCATGCATGTTGTATATCAAGCACAGAGTCTACATTAAAAATTTTCAAGTCAATGTGGTCACTGCAGTGGGATATTTCAATGAATATCTGTTAGATATTTGGATGCAAAACCATTGGGAAAAAAAGCCATGATTTTAGTACGATCACGTTGGTGAAGTAAAACAACTGTTACAGTAATTATTCAATGCAAATCAGGGGAAATGAAGCCATAGAATCAAAGTGTGTAAAATTACAACCTACACTATCATGTACAATAAGTATTGGTTGCACAGGGTCCCAATCATTGATTATCCACCTTGTTTTGTGGGAACAGGTTGCTGCTACAAATGTCACAATCAGATTGTATAAAAATATTATGCACAATGTAAACACAAACTTTACTGTATCCAAGGCATTTACATGTACATGTACGTTTGTCCAAACTACAGGAGTACTGTATATTGCTGCTAAAGTATCTGTGAAGCCAGTTCATACATGTAGCAGCCTTAAGAAAGAATGGCAGTTGTCACAATGAACTGGGCTAAGATACAGATGTACCAATGCGATATCTGGCAGTTTTTAGAGCAGCCCAAGAGGTCAGGGCACAAACATTAATGTTTATCTAACAAAACAAACTTTTAAGATATTTTACGGTTTTATCTAAATATGCACTTAACGTTTGAAGAGTTTTATAGAGCTTGTGGTTTAACATAAATTGTAAATATGGTAAGATATAGCCAAAATTGTTGTCTTCAAAACACTATATTTTACTATGCAAGCCATTCCACACTGAGAGTTTGTATTATATTGAATGTCAGTGTAACACTGTGTGTATCGATGTATTGAAGTTTGGAATGCCACACACTGCACTGGACATGCGACTTGGTGTGAAATTTGTACCATTTTGGTTGGTATTTTTATAACACACAGGGTTTGTAACTCTACTTAACTTTGTCTTGTATATGTTGCACAAGATGTACAATATTACGAAAACTTCAGAATGATGCTAATATACATTGTGTACTGTATAGAAATGTGTCACAGAGTTCAATACACAAAGTGTTGTTTTGTAAGCAGTGTTGTGTTTTGTTTTTCGATGCTAGTATCTCTTTGCACACGCTCTCATCAGTTTTGGAGTGTCCAGAAGATGACATCCATAAAATTAAGTCGGTGAGGCCTAACACAACCATGCACATTGTGTCCACACATAAAAACTGACATAAAAACATTTTTAATGTTTATTCACTCTTCAATATACTGTGCTATTTACATTGATATCTACAACTGTTACAGCAAGCAATACATGTACGTGTTGCATGATGTACCCACAGTATCTCCAAAATGCACATACTATTACATGCAGTGATATAAGGCACTGCTTAACTCACCTCTGCATAAAAGAAAGGTAAATTTTAGTACAACTTAAGTTGTACATGTACAAGGTACCTTGTGCTTTGTTGCTGACAATGAGAAGTTACACACTGAATGAAGTTGGGAAAAGCAGAATGTCCATTACAACATCAGATGCTCTAACATATACAAATCACATATTGATTACAGAATATTTTCATCTTAGTTTTCAAAGTTACATGTACATTTAATCTATACATCACAAAATCTACAATCTTGCACCCAAAATTTAATATTATTTGCTGCTATATGAATAAAAATGTAGTCAACACCACACAAAATACTGACTACATATGACTTGAAATGATAATAGCTATGTTGACTCTATGATCTGCTTTTCACCCTTAAACAGTTTAAGCTCTCATCATACCGCGAGCCTTCTCCAGAATGTCCTTGCGTATCTTGGGGTAGTTTGGGTGAACGGCCAGTACCTTGTGACAGATGTCCACCGCATCCACGTAGCGCTTCGCTTTCATGTAGTTGAAACCAAGCTTGTAGCCTAGACACACAAATAAAAAAAACAAAAAAGAGCTTTACACATAAGAATTACTAAATTAAAGGACCACACAGAATGCATAAGAATCATATGCAATACTGTATAATATGTATTTACTTTGTGGTGATTTTATTTTCACAGTTTATTTTCATTCTTTTTTCAATACAGATTATGCTAAGTGTTTTTGTCCCTGGTGCTGAAATGGTTTCAAATGCCACTAGACAGCACATTTTCAGTTGAATTACAGTCAAACTTGGTCCCAACAACCACTCAAGGGCCTGAGGAAAAATGATTTGTTACTGGGTGTGGTTACTCCAGACAGTAGGGTCCTAACTATGTAAACTTGGACAGGATCGCTTAAATACATGTGTATGACATGACTGAAGATGCTTAACTGCACCAGGTGGTTGGACAGCCAGGTTTGACTGCACTATGTTGGTCTCCGGTGCACAGGCACATATCAAACATTTAATAAATACAGGGCAGAACAACAGGAAAGCCCAGGTTACCTATGGTGGGGTTGGACTGGTTGCTGTACTTCCAGGCCAGTTCGTAGTTGTTGGCTGCATCTCTGTATGCTTGCTCCTTCTCCATGATGAAGCCCATGTACTCATAGGCTTTGCAGCAAGACTGAGACAAACATACAAGTTAACATCATGGTAAATAACAAAAGTTCATCAATATACAATGTACACTCATATTAGATACATCTTTATATCATACCCGGGCGGCGATACAGTGCTCCCGGCCGTGTTGTACATTGTATCCACCCGTACAAAACGGGTGTATAAACGGGGCTTCCATAGAACGATTCGAATGCGTTTCGCCCCAACCGTGTGAGAAAATTCGAATACACGATTTGGACGTTGGAATGGATGTTGTAGCAGTTTTTTGTCTAGGGACACCAAATTTTCACTCATCTCGCCTTGAAAGACGTGTTTTCTAGTGTGGGTATGATATAAATAGCATACAACACGGTATATTCCGTATTACCCTCGGTCTCGGCTCTCCCGCGAGTCGGATCGCGGTCGGGCCGATACCTCGGGCAATACGGAATACACCGTGTTGTATGCTCTATGTATAGCATGACTTGGAGGGTAAATCAGTAATGAAACATGACTAAAAAAAGGTTTTAGAGTTCATCTTACATTTGGTTAGCATGTGTGAAGAAAAAATGTGCCTACAACTCACGTGCAATAATTCTTAATGAATCACTCAAATGTCCGATGTACATACTATTAGCAATGTGTAAATTGTAACTGTCTTAATTGCCTTGCGCCCTCCTCTTGGTATTGAGAGATAAAGGGCTGACCTAGGCTTCAGTCAACAAATTGTTCATCTTTGTATCTATCTATTGTAATAAAGATGATTTTAACCCCTAAGGAGGTGTAGCTTGTACACTAGCCTATGAAAGCTGATACAGCACAACACAACACAAGGAAGAAGAAGACAGCAAAACACAGCACAAAGGAGAAGAAGACAACACAACATAGCAGAAACGAGATGAGGACAACTAGCAGAGGTGAGCAATCACCTGTTTTGTCTCCCCCTCCATTTTGTAATGGAGAAGTTTAATAAACTTGGTGGTGTGTGCTGGTGTGTTACGCCGAAGGGCGGTTATACCGGCTATACAGATACAGATACAGAACTTAAGAAAGAAAGATAGAAAGACTGCAGCTCAACCAGGTTTGTACACCAGGCTACATGTAACCCAAGTCATTTACCTTGTTGTGCTGCAGGCACTTCTTCAGCAGTTCGCTGGCCATGTCATACTTCCCAGACTGGATGTACACATCAGCGAGCAGCAGCCAGCTCTTCTCAAAATCCTCAGCATCCTGGGAGGAAAGGAACAAACTGTGGAACAAGCTGCTAAGGAGCTCAAAATCTAATCATTTTGAGGTCTTATCAAGACCTATCCACCTACCAAGTTTCATGACAATCCATGCAAAGTTTCTTGAGTTATCATGATAAACCACATATACATAATACACAAACACATGTATGTCTATAGATTTATTAGGACTAAGTGTTTGCGGACTTGTTTGGACTTCAATAAAGTCTTCAACCATGTAACCTGTATCTTAAAGTTTGTTATTTTGTCTGGCCCTTACCTCTTCCCTTGTAACCTCAATGAAAATTAAGCCGCCAGCAGGCCAACTTGAGTTTTTTCTGAATAGACGAAGGCCCAAATGAACAAACTTAATTTACAAACTGTGCCATTTGTGGGTATCCAAGTTGTGCTTGAGTTCTCTCACCTCAAATGTCCAGTTCATCTTGGCGATCCGTTTGAGCTGGTTCCTGGCTCGAGGCGTCTGTTTCAGGATCATGTAGGCCGTGGCCATGCCCAGTAGTGCACCCACATGGTCACGCTGGGAAAGGGAACATTTCAAACTGTCAGATTTCAACACAACTCATAACGAACTTCTGAAACTGAACCTGTGCTTTTGGGGTCCTTTATCCTTTTGGTTACTTCTTAGTTTTGAAAGCAGCACTGAACTTACTACATTTGTGTACTCTTTGAAATTCTTAATTTAAGCACTGTTATTACCAATAGCTATCACCAACTGCCTTTCAGCTACTGATCATGATAGCCCTTGTTTCTCATTATCATCACTTGCACATACATGTATTTCTCTATACATACTGTAACAGTATTCCTTTGGTAACACTTGACTTTAGCTGGCTTCACTAGTACAGGATTTGGGTTTTTCAGTACCTCGACAGTAACGATCTCCATGAATGCAGACAGAGCCTTCTCCACGTTAGACTTGGACTTGGTGGCCATCAGGACGTAGTTCTCCAGGATTCGCTGCTTGTAAGAGTTGGGGTCTGCCTTCAGCTCCTGTTAAAGACATTCAAGACTTCTTTAACAATTTGATGATGCCCTTGGAATTCTTTACAATATGCACTTATCTATTATCAAGGACATTTCTAATACTGTATGATTGCAGGGCTCCAGGCTAAATTTTTTATTTTTGTTTTTGTTCAGAATTGTAACATGACAATACAAAGTGTGCACTAGGCAGCAAGTATGCTGGTAGCGTGCACACCTAACACATGATACTCATTTACACCTGAGTCAAGTGAGGAAAGTCGTGTAAAGTGCCTTTCCCAAGGGCACAAGGTCGGTGGCATGTCAGGACTCGAACCCGGGACCTCTTGGTTCCGAGTCGAGTACTCTGTCGTTATGCCACATGACCCCACGAATTTTTTATTTACAAGCACCGTGTTCCCAAAGTTTTGAAGGGAGTGCTGGGTGCTCCTATGAAAAATTTCTAGGCACACAACTTCATCTTTGGGAGCATATGCTCCTAAAATGGGAGCAGTCTGGAGGTCTGGGCTGTGTAAAAAAAATTTTCCTTCCATTTACAACATATTAAATGTGATGTGAAAAAAGTGGCACTGCATCAGTACCTTGATCAACTTCTCTGCTGTCTTCACCGCAATCGTGTCACTTTCTGACGAGCTGCACAGGAAACAGACAGTACAAAATTTGTATAGTTACAGTTTTTTCAACCTTCCCTTCAATCAATGTCTGAAAGATACTTGAATGAATGAATGAAGACTTTTAAATAGTATATTCTTGCCCAGGGCTAAGCACAGGGCTAAGCACAGGTCGCACATTTCACAACTTTTTAAAGTTTGACATACACATATACATAAAGTTAGACATCCAATATACATAGGCTTCCGTCTCTTCTTGGTATTTGATTAATAAGTACCAGAAGAACCAAAAGGTGATCTTAAAACTTAAAACTTTGACAGAGTTGTACCTTCCATCGTCAGTCACACTCTCAAAGGTCTCTCCCCCGATGGTCTCGTTGTCTGGGTTCAGGCAGATCTCGATCATGTTCGCAACGGCCTTCTGACTCCACTCACGGTCCTTCCGACCAATGTTGAACAGCTTGAGGGCGTTGTTGGGGTTTCCCGTGTACCTGGATGTGAAAATAAACTTCATGTCAATATGCTTCAGCTATGCATGCAACAATAAAATAAGGACATTAAGACTAGAACTGTTGACACATTGGGAAGGAGAGAGTAGGTCAGTAAGTGGTCCACTTGTGCAAGGCAATTTCCTGCCAAGGGCCCAGTTATATATGTCGTATGATCATTGTACAATCACAAAATGAGGGCATTCTTGGGATAGCTATGACAACATCAAAATCGTAGTGTAACAAGTGGGTATATAAGCATCACAAACTGCCCATCCCAATTGGTCCTGGACCTTCTGGCCAACCAGTTAGGGCGTTCGGTTGTGAGCTGACATGCCACGTGCGGCGCAGGTTTGATCTCTGGGAGTCAGAGTCAGCCTTTGTGTCTTTCCCTCTTTCTCTGCTGTTATAGTAGGAAGACCTACATGTACGACATACGTGACCCGGCCCTTCATGACAAGCTGTGTTAAACACTGACCACTCCTGCAGCCCCTTGCAGTAGTTGAAGCCGGGGTCCATGGGTGCGCGAGACGACGCGTTCTCGGCCTGGGACAGGAGCTTCGGCACGTCGTCTAACCGACCCGCCCTTCGGAGGAGGTCAATCAGCCTGGACAGGGCTTCATAGTGCTCTAAACAGGCAAAACACAAGCCTCAACTGATCAAAACATGTTTACCAGGTAACCCAAATATGGAAACTCAAGAAAACAGTAACTGCTACTCAAGCAACTGGATAGATTTTGAAAACTGTTAGTCGTTTCAAGTAGCATCCACTACTTTTCGTCAGTGACTAACGGAATCTGTAGTTGAACAGGTATTTATAAAAAACTATGAATTGATATGCAAATGAGTTGAAGACAAATTTTAGACAGTCCATAGGAAATTAAAAAGATTATAAATCAAATATGGAAACTTCAGGAAAAAAGGACAGTAAACAAGATGGCAGTGCCCTTGCAGATAGTGGGTAAAACAGAACATGTTTGGCCAATGCAAACCTGTATAATCATCAGTTAATACAATAGAAGAGTATGCCTTACCTGGAGACCTCTCTAACAGCTGCTGATAATGGAAGGTAGCCTGGTCGTACTCGTTCTTACGGAACATCAGATCAGCCATCATCTGGAACAGGAAGGCATCGGAACCTCATTTATAACAAAGGAATGACTTTCTTTTTCAACACTTCATACACTACATGTGGGACGGGAGCTTTGGCCAACTGGGTAGAGTGTTCATCTTGCATTCGGTAGGTCGTGAATTCGATCCCCGGTAGAGTCCGGAAATGGGCGCCGCCCTATATGCCATCTGGTGCGGGAAGGACTTTCACAAAAAGTAACTCTATATTGTATGACATACACGTATGTACACTAATCAAGTCAATCAAATCCAGTTCAATTATTTCTGGGTCAACTTTAACGGTGCATTTTCACTAATAAAGCCACACACAACAGAATTGAACTATAGTCAAACTTGTATATAAGAAGACCACCCTGGGAACCTCTAGAATCTTAATGGTTGGAAATGTTCTATTTCTACTGTAAGATTTGTGATTGTACACTACAAGTGATGTGTTAAAGAAAGGGTTGAGTTTACCATAGTCGCAGCATCGTTCTCCTTGTCTGTCTTGAGTAGAATGGCACACTGGTGCTGACAGGCGTCCAGGTCATCCTGGGCCAGGTACAGGCGAGCCAACTCTAACATAGCCTGGAACACAGGACAGGCGGGATGTCTTAACAGGCAGGTTAGCTTTTCACTGGCATTTGGTTAATATGTATTTCGATAAATGAAAAGACATTAGACGACAATGTGAATTTTGTTTATGAATGAATGAATGAAGCTTTATTAACATGTCTTGCACTTTATGTGCCCAGCCCATGTGACACCAGAAGAAGATTAAAAATATATGGTACATAAATCGAGAGAACAGAAATACAGATTGACAAAACAAAAACTGAACAAAAATATAAATCGAATACAATGCGGGTGTACAGAGTGAACAATCCTTGAACAGAGATGTCATATCATACATGTAGATGCAAATAATGTCTATATATGTACCTTGCCGTCATTATCACTGTACACCAGCGCCTCCTTGTAGAATTTGATGGCCTTGTCATAGTCTCTCTGCTCCTTAGCATGCTGGGCCATCTGGCTACAGATGCTGTATGGAGGAAAGGAACAAAACACCTGTATTGTTAATAATTCTTTAAACAACAATTACATTTAGATGTGCAAAGGTTGGGTGTAATACAGCTGCTACCAAACTATGCGGCTCCAGATGTCTTACTGAGGGTTGACTGTGGTGTGTTAGATGTTGGTTAGCTTGAGGAATGAATCCACTCTACTTTACACTGTACAAAACTGGTGTGTTTTGCAAAACAAACACACACACAAACAAGAAAACCTATCCTGACCTGGTAGCCAGCTGCTTCTGTTCAGGTACAGCATCAGGCTGCTCCACATGCACTCTCTTCAGCACCCTGTGGTACAAACAACATCAACAACATTTACCTCTGGGATATCGGGGTTTTCTGTTTCACAACCAGTAATGTCCCTAACCTGCTTACGTTTTGATGCCTATCAGACATCTTCCTCAGAGCTTATAGAAAGTGAAAGAAAGTGAAAGTGATCTCCAACCAGTTTAGCTCACTGAAGAGTTACTCTTCCACTGGTCGTGACAGAGAAGACAGACGCTATGTACAGTATTTAAAGGTTCATTGTACCGGGGAAATTCCCCCTAGCTCTTTTCGACAAGTACAAGCACAATGAACAGTGGACCAAGGCTTACATGTATACGGTTATAATTGACTGCAAAGCCTGGACCATTAACCAAGAACAGCCCAGTTAGCACGTCAGCAGAACGTACTGCGCCTGCGCGAAACCCGTAATGTATTATGCATAGCACTTTGGCAGAACGTCTCATATAAGGTTGAATTCGCGTATATAAGGGTAACATCCCATCTGTAGTTTTCACATGTTGTGTAGAAAAAGATATGGTCTGCAACAGGCAAAATTCTGATGCAACGTTGACCAAAAATCCAGCGAAAATCCAGGTTTTGCGCAGGCGCAGTACGTTCTGCCGACGTGCTAGCCCAGTTAACCTACCCAAGCCAGCCTTACCTAGCCTGGGTGTCCCTAGCCTTGTTCAGGGCTGCTAAGGCCTCCTCAATCTTGCCTGCTTTGTGGTGCACCTTGGAGAGGAGAACCTGGCAGCGCGACTCGTCCATCAAGGCCTGCAGGTCTGAGGCTACGGGAAAAAAAACATTTTGATAGCCAATCAGCACCAAGGAAAGATTAATTGGACAGCCAATCAGCACCAAGGAAAGATTAATTGGACAGCCAATCAGCACCAAGGAAAGATTAATTGGACAGCCAATCAGCACCAAGGAAAGATTAATTGGACAGCCAATCAGCACCATGGAAAGATTAATTGGACAGCCAATCAGCACCAAGGAAAGCCAATCAGCACCAAGGAAAGATTAATCAGACAGCCAATCAGCACTAGGGAAGATACTTGTTTCATTTTCTAAGCAATTATTAATTTTCAACAAAATCAAACCACTTGAAATAAGAAGTGCATCCTACAGTAGTAGTTTTCATGCAGTCCTGACCTTTGAACTTTGACCTTACCTGTTTCCTTCTCCAGCGCGACCCTGAGCACCTTCTCAGCCTTGTCGTACTGACGCAGTCGCAGCAGCAGCTCCGCAAGGTCGTACCGCAGGAAGTTCTGCCCCCCAGACTTCAACGCAGCCTCGTAGTAGTTGATTGCCTGTAACATTTTTTTAAACAAGACTGGCAATGAAAACTTACATTGCCATGGCGACGGTGGTCGCTGTTAGGGTTATTGTTTGCATGGCACTGCGGCCCTGCCATCATTTCATGATTTTGAGGAAGACTTGGTACCTATACAGATACAGTGCACTCCTCCCCTAAGTGTATAGTGAACGAGCCCCGGGGTCACAGAAAGTAGGGCATCCGGGGCCAGGGCAGAGCTAGAGAGGTCTTCCCAAAGGGTCCCTAAGGTTTCCAGGAATGTGGGCATAGATGTGGGTCACATGCCTGTGGACATTCCATTCCTGTGGACAAAATGCCTGTACGATTCCTAGAATTCTTGCGAATTGCACACAATACTGTACCATTAGGCTCCTCCCTGCGACGTCGCCAAAAAAGTGTGTCAGACTGGCGTGTTCAATGGCTTGGTTGGTACTGTAAATTGTGAAACTTTTGTGATGTTTTTGTTTTGTGGTAGGTGGAAAGAGAGGTTTTTGGTGATTTAAATTTGCAGTAAACAAAATAATTCTGTAATACAGCAGTCACACAAGGAAGACATATTCGCGGGTCCCGTGAACATTTTACGATTTACAGTACTGGAAAATGAATAAAATATTGTTTCTACACGTGAGTGGAGGACAACATCATGCTTGCTTCGAGTGGGAGCTCGGCCAAAGTAAAGTTAAGTCAGTCTCTCTGTAAACCAACACATTAGGCATAAGTTAAGAACACCAGTGGGTACCTTGCCATAGTTGTGAGTCTTGACCAGAGCCTGACCGATCTTGCTGGCCAGGGTGGCGTCTCGGGGGTTCCTCTTCAACGCAGACTCGTACACTTCTATTGCCTTCTCAGGCTGGAAACACACAAACATGATCAGTGGGCTTCCACACAAAACAACAGTACTAGCTAGTATACAGTATACATTTGTATTTGGATGGGTTTCTTATCTATGCAATACATTCTGAAGAAAGCAAGGCCCTTCTGACAACTAGGTAAGAAATGGGGTGGCAAGATGGTCTTGTGGTTAGAGTTGTTGACTCAGAAACCAAAGGTTCTGGGTTCAAATCCCTGGCAGTCCCCAATGTTGTGTCCTTGGGAATGGCAAAGAGCAAATGTGGTAAATCTTCATGAACAAATTAAAATCATGCTCACCTCCTGAATACTCATGTACGCATCCCCTAGCAGCAGTGCAGTGTGGGGGCTGGGCTGTTTCTCATGAAGCTCCCTGGAAAATATCAACAATTTAACTTCTCAGAAAGTATCCGACTTTTTCTTTCAAATTGTTACTTTGATGTTTAGAATCATGAACAACATTAACAAACAAGAGTTCCACGACCTCATATCTCCATGAAATATGGTTTCCTGAACATAAATAACATATATTTGTAGTCCAATCCTTTGGCAATGTTTCATGTCAACACGTTATCATCAATTATGCATATGACCTGTACATTAACATAATATATGTATGGTGTTGTAAACTTTTAACTAGCTTACACATGTCACAAGTGTGAAATTCCCATCAATGACCACTAAGGAATTATATAATTTTCATATTAATTATACAAATGAGGTCTATATTTGCATAATTGGTATCTGTTGATATTCTACCTGCGATAGATTATACACATTACATGTATGAAAGTCCTGTAATGTAAAACACTGGAATTTCATAATTTTCTCATTAATTATGCAAATTAAGTCCTCATTTGCATAATTTGCATTTTATTATGTACATCTCTGTATAAGCTACCTGCATACCAAAAATCATGATAATACATTGCTCCTTTCTGGACTTATATGCTCTTAAAAATTTCTTCAAAAACCCCCCTGCAGTTCCAGCACAAGCTGCTAGGGGGACCAAACCCACAACACTTATTCCTTGCAGGAAAAGCTATCTGCCACCAAAAAATCAAAACCATAGCATGTTCAGGACAAAAGATACAAAAACCGGAAGTTCTGCTGCAGTACCAAGGCCAGCCACCAGGAGGCCCAGATTTGACCTTGACCTTTGTCTTCCTAAGACCTACCTACATACCAAATATCATCACCATCCATAAATGCGTTCTTAAGTTATGTTCACCAGTAATTGGCGGAAACACACACAGACACACAGACACACACACACACAGACAGACAGACAGACCCAAAACAATATCTCCATTTTTCATGGAGATAAAAATAAAGTCATCACTAGCAAAGTATGACGAGAAAACAGAACCTCAGGCAAATGGAAAAAAATGCGAATTACGTTTAACTTATCTTTCAGGCTTAATTGGAAGACAGACATTTTTTGGTCATATCTAAACTTGTTGGAATGACATGAGTCATATCATTCAGATATTAGAAAAAAAAAGAAATAGAGAGGAATAACCTGTAGCAGCTGGCAAATAGTCTCTTGTCCTTGCGATGATTAAGGTAGATGTCGGCCATCTTTTCCTTGGCCTGGACGTAGTACCTGTAGTAGGAACATTGTACAAGAAACTTCTCAGAAACCTGCCCTTCCAAAAAAAATTTGGCAGACTCATTTTTTATTCTTTAAAATCCAGTTTGTAGCAGCAACTCCTGAAACGACTAAAAAAATGTACTGAAAATCTGAAGGGTTGACTTACGGCTGCTCTGGCGTGATGTTTCTGAGCATGCTCAGGGACATTTCTATGTCTCCGCGGTTGAGTGACAGGTCGGCGTTAGCGATGGTGATGCGGATCTCCTCGGGGGTGCCCTGGAAGTCGTTCATGGCGTCCTGCATGACCTTCGCAGCTTCATGCTATCAAAAACAAGGCAAGAGAAAGGAAATATGCTCAAAATCTCATGAAAACAATGCCCACTGTCAGGCCTGGAAATCCCACCTGCATATGCAGGTTAGTGCAGGTAAAATTGAAGCTGTGTAGGTATTTCTGATGTCTACCTGCACCTAACCTGCACTGGTCCATGTACTAGATTTATATACAAATGTAGGTGTTTGTGGATTTTTATTTGCTGTATTGACTATTACTACCTAATAGTATGAAGTATAATGTTTTCTGAACAGTTTATAGTATGATCCATAGGCACTCCTGAAGTTGGAGTAGTCATGTAATAGGGATTGGAGTTTTTTGAGAACTGCGAGATTCCTAACCTGTTGTCCCAGCATCCTGTGGGCCTCGGCCAGCTCCAGGTACACTGACACCTTGTCTGTGGTGCTGATCTTCCCTGTCTTACTCTTCTTGGTGGAGGCACTGCCTTCAGGAGCAAACAACAACAAACATTTATCAGCTTTCTTTCCTGATAAAGAATTATGTCCCTTCGTTTTCCACTATTGCTGAATGGTTACCTTGTAATATGTATAACCATATAGGCATAGATTAACAGTAACAATTCCAGTCTGCCACAAGAAATCAGAGAAATAATTTGAGTTTTCGTGAATTGATTGAGATTGTATGACATATTTTAATCGGGTCTAAGACAGAAACTGCACAGAGTTCGAGAGTCCCTCATGCAATCCTCGGTTTCTGAATTCCTCTATATGTTAGTCTCTAATTTCTGCTGGCTCCCGGCCAGATTCTGGGACCTTCAAGTTCACCCAATTTCCTGTGCCTGACCTCTTGACCTGTTATTCTGCCTGTCAATCTTCCCCCACCCACGTGCTGTTAACCTACTCTATCCGGACAAACATTACACACAAACCCCAGACAAGTACAAATAAACTTGAAGGATGTTTTCTCACCACTTCTCTTCAGCCCCGGCAGGTTCATAGCCATCTGTAAAGTCTTGACAGCCTCCTCATGTTGTCCCATCTTCTTGGAGGCCCGAGCCTTGATCAGGTGGTACTTAGGAGATTCTCGAATCTACAAAATACAATGTATGTGGTGTAGAATATCAAACTTTTCGTCAGTGACTAACAAAATCTGTAGTTGAACAAGTATTCTACAGAACCTGATACAACTTCAGATTCCATTGACAAAAAGTAGTGGATGCTACTTGAAACGTCTGACAGTTTTCAAATTCTATCCAGTTGCTTTAGTCACTGTTTTCTTGTGTATCTCATTGCCTGGATGTCTAACCTTCTTCATCGACATATCATGCGTATGTACATGTGTGTTCTACTGACCTCAAAGTTATAGCTGAGAGCCATCTCCAGAGACTGGGAGGACAGTTTAAAGTTCCCTTGATGAAGGTGGATCTGAAACATGGTGAAGAAACAGTCTTAGAACCGATTAAGTACAATGTACTACTAACATACTGTGTTAAATGGAACACAGTTACATGGAACACGTACTGTCAAACATGGTCGCATGGAACAAAATAAAAGAATTGCCCTGGACATATTTCCCATTTATCATGTTTTAATACCAGTTCTTGTTTTTCGTTCCTATAACATAGTGATATAATCACATTGGGTGGTACCTGATTTTTGAGTAATTTATTTTGAGTTTAAAAAATACAAGAAGTCCAGTATGATGTTGAACTTGTGACATTACCTCAGCCATGAGCAGATGTGCATCTGAATATGTCGGCTCCTGCTCCAGAACATGGTGAAGGGTGTTGAAGGCAGAGTCCACTTCTCCTATAGGGGGGATACATGTACAAACAACATGTTTAAAAAACATCCCTGGACAAGGCTGTCTATTCTTAGCCTGGTTTACATTACAGGCTTCCAGATGATTTCATCTCACAAAAGATACCTTCTATTATGATCGATGATGACAAAAAAAGCATTTTAATGGAAAGAACAAGAAAAATCTGGACAGCCCACCGACCTGAGAGGAATTTACACTTGGAGAGCAGATATAGCCCCTCCAGCAGGCCTGGCACAGCCTTGGTTAGAGGGTCCAGCATTCCCTGGCACCTCTTCAGTACGGGGCCCACGGGCTGGCCTGGAGAGCTAGGCTACAAGTGCAATACACAGAGATTGGTAAATTTTAGAACAAGTAAGATAAGTACTTAACTTATAAGGTTTAGCATGTTTGGTCATCTGCATTATCTTTTAAGATTTCCACCCTTTTTGTTGCAGTTTATATTTTCTTTAAAAATAACAGTGTACAGTACCATACTGTTGCCAAAAATGCCAAACAGTAAAAGTCCAGCACGTCGGCAGAACGTACTGCGCCTGCGCAAACCCGATTTTTCACGTTTTTCGTTGGATGTTTGGTCAACGTTGCATCAAAATTTTGCCTGTTGCAGACGATATCTTTTCCTATATAACATCTGAAAACTACAGACAGACTGTCAACCTTATATGCTCTAATACAACCTTATATGAGACGTTCTGCCAAAGTGCTATGCACAATACATTACGGGTTTCGCGCAGGTGCAGTACGTTCTGCCGACGTGCTTAAAAGTCCCTACCTGTGTGGGTGCAAACAGCATGAAGTCGTTGATGACCTCCAGAAGAAAGTCTGGATTCAGTCGGGTGAAGTACTCAGGCCCAAGTGGCAGACCCTGTAAACATAAAAAAGTACATTGAGCTTTCCTGTTAAAAAACATAATATAATACAAAAACAACTGGTCAAACCTGAAATAAATACCATTGTACCAACAGAGTTGTTGATTATGAAAAAGAAATCAAATTTGCATGAAAGCAGCAATTATGTGTTGATACATTCCATGATGAAGTTTGATACTTTCGTAGAACATAAGCAAAAGTGGAGCAGAGGAGGCCATCTACATTAGAGACCCCCAGCCAACACTCAACCGAGACGGGGGCCGACATCGCTTACCAGGCAATTATGATTCATTACTCAAGTCACGTGTCCCTAAGGTCATGTGCTCAGAGTAACTGAATCAACATCACTCCTGAAGAAGGTCGACGTAAGTGGGACTGAAAATTCAAGGTGAGCTACTAACTTTTGCTTGGTTTGAATGAAAGTATCAGACTTATCAAACATATTTACCTTTTTAAAAATATAGCAAGCAAATGGATCAGTTGGAAATGAAATGAAGCATACATTACTTCAGGTAATACAAGATCAGATAAAGTTTGAGGCAGGGTGGTCACGAACCTTAAGAGTGGAGAAATGAGCCTCGACAGATTCATTCAACAGAGCCAGGACCTTCTCTGGGGGCTGGTGTCTCTTCCGGGCCAGCACAGAACTCAGGTACGACAGCTCCTAGAGGGGGCAAGACAAAAACTCAGTTAGGCCATGCCAATCAAATCAATTGGTTCTCGGATTTGCCTGCTTCTTTTTTTCCTGTTTTGCAAAAAAAAAACACATCAACGTTCTAAATCAACTCCAAAATGGTCATATGATATACCGGGTATTTTCAACGACATTGTGCATTGTACATGCAATAGTGCAAGTTGTGAATGTTTTTACCTGCAAATCTTGAAAATTTCCTGCAAATTGCATGCTGCATGTGGGTATTTTGGGCCCTCAACACAATATGGTTACTTTAACTTGAGGCCTATCAACTAATGGGAAGTTATTTGAGATCTGTACACAGCGTGCGAAATACTAGTGCAACCATATTTTGCTTGGTGCAACCTATTTCTACACCCAGGTAGCTCAGTGCACTACCTAAATTTTGTGGTAAGGATGGCCCTTTCTTCCACTGGGAACTGTTTATTGAGAAGTTCCCATGGAAGAGCTCATCACTTCAGGTAAGGGGAAACAACTCTGTGTCAGAAATGTATAAATGCACATTGCATTCACAATGTAGAAGAGTTGAAACTTGGGGCAACCTAGCTTTTATCCTAGGTTGCCACTGGGCAGCCTGGCTCAAAAAAGTATTTCGTACACTGGTACAGTAACTGTGAACACCTCACCCCAGACTTGCCAATGGACTGTTGGATCTCATTCAGGAACTCCAGCTGCTGTTCTGCATCTTCCAGCTGACCATCCAGCAGCTGGCACTTAATGATGCCTGAAATTCAGCAACAAAAGTCTGTACATACTTCTAAGTTCTCAGTAACATTTCTGCTTTTAACAAATTGAACCATATTCTCCAGTTTAGGGAATTCTCCCACCCAAGTGCTGTCATTCAACTGTACACACACACTCACACACACACACACTCACACTCACACACACTCACACTCACACACACTCACACATACATACTTACGGAGGTAAAAAAAAAACAGTGTTAGTACCAGTAAGAGCCGCCACGCTGGTCTCGTCCAGTTTCATGGCGTTCCTGTAACACTTGACCGCCTCTCTGATCTTCCCCTGCAGCAGGAACTCGTACCCGAGCTCCGTGGCGATCTCTGCGCTGTTCTGCGCCATGCCCAGGGCACGGTCCACCAAGGTAAACGTCTGCTGCAGGACTTGGATGTTACGTCCCGCCTACACGCGATGGGAGAATAAACCTTTAATGGGCATCCAGTTTAAAGCCAGAATATTTGTCAGCATGAATGTGGGCTTTCAAAGGAAGAAGAAGACAATGTAATTTCAGGGCAGCAATGTAAAAAAAATATCCTGGATGAGGAAATCTGTCTGATATTGACAGTCATTTACTGCCATTTCTTAGCACATTTTTGTCATCATTTCATACTTGAAGTATTTGACTTGAGATGATACAAAAAACAAGCTACATGAGGAGTCCCTTTACTTTTTGGTACCACCAAAATAGCTAAAACCTACCTACGACACGAAACAAGTAACTGTTTTCCGTCAGCGACATTGCAATTTTTCCTCACAGATATCAGTATGCTATGCCTATCGGATAGGGTAGATTCAACTTACTACGCAACAAAACAAGAACAACTGAAGGAATGTCATAAGGGTAAAGGTTGGGATTTGAACCCATGTCTGTTGGTTCCTTACCA
Organism: Branchiostoma floridae x Branchiostoma japonicum; assembly: GCA_013266295.2. Classification (NCBI taxonomy): domain Eukaryota; kingdom Metazoa; phylum Chordata; class Leptocardii; order Amphioxiformes; family Branchiostomatidae; genus Branchiostoma; species Branchiostoma floridae x Branchiostoma japonicum. Next base: position 4,745,935 of record CM023834.1, on the reverse strand, counting down.
ATCTACAGAAGGCCTGGGACATGTCCATGTACAGGTATGGGTTCTGGGGTTCGAATCTGTCCAAGTACTGAATCAGCTCTCCTAACTTGTTACTGGCCTGCAAAAAAAAAGGAAAACATGAAACTTTGACCAGGAGGACCACACCATTTCTTATCATAGTGGCACTACCATTCAAAGTGGCGGGGGATCTACAGAAATCCCTTTTTTCTTTTTAATGTTAACTTTATGAAGGAGAAGACATGTACTATGTGTTACACTAGTTCCTTTCTTTTTCATCTCTTCTTCCCCTTTATTGAAAGTTTTTAAATCGGGCAACACCCTCATTAGAATGGACTAGTCCTGAAAACTGAAAGTGATCTCAATCCACAGACTCTGTGTACAGTATTTACAGGTTCATTGTACCGGGGAAATTCTCTAAACTCTTTTCGACAAGCACAATGAACAGTGGACCACAGCTTAATGTCCCATCCTAAGGACTGCGACCCATTACAGTAGCGTGCATGTCGGGTGAGCAACAACAGCCAGGATTCAAACTCCCAAACCTCTTGGTCCAGAGGCAGGGTTGCTAAACCACTGGACTATGCATGGTACACATAATACTGTGAATAGTTTCATCAGGTTGGTAAGTCACTGAATAAAGAGACTCTTTCTACACAACCAAGTGTTTTATTCAGTCGACGTTTCGGTGACCGTCTGTCACCTTCCTCAGGGCAATTCTGACTGGTTCACATTGCACTGTAGCATAGGTGTTGCTGCTATTATAGATGCATTCCCAAACGTATTTACATATCTACAAGTACACATGCACTGTTTAGGGAACTGTATTTACAATTTCTTTGGGACCGCATTGTAAATACAGTTATTGGTTGTGTAGAAAGAGTCTCTTTATTCTACACATAATACTGCATCACCAGAGTTCATAAAGTCGAACCATACCTCGCTGTAGCTGCCTTCCCTACACAGCATGTGTAAGACCAGCATACGGTGGGCCTCCAGACAGTGGGAGTCCTTCGCCTGAATTCTGTCATGCCAAAAATACACGTGTGTTAGCAAGGGAGTCAACCAGACAGGTTCAAAGGTTAGGTGTAACAGGTCGTTCGGTGTAATGTAGCCAGCTGCCGCCGCGCCGCGTGCCTGCGAAGCTGGTGTGTTACGCCGAAGGGCGGTTATACCGGCTATACAGATACAGATACAGATACACCGATCAGACATAGTTAACTTACATGTACAGTCAAAACTGTCTAAGAAGACCACTCATGGGTCCGATAAAATCTGGTCTGTGTGGACAGCTGGTCACTATAAACAGGATTATTAATGCATGTGTGATCATGAATGGGCAAAATTATCTAAGGTACCAACAAAGACTGAAATGGCTTGCCCATGTATTAAGAATGGATGACACAAGGATACCCAAAGCAGCCCTAAATTGGAGACCTGTTGGGAAAAGAAAAGAGGCAGACCCAAAACCACTTGGAGAAGAACTGTGACAGATGACCTGGCCTCCATGGGATTATCCTGGCGATCAGTAAAGAAGGTGGTCGAGGACAGACCCAGATGGAAAGGAAAAGTCACAGCCTTATGTCTCACAAAGGATGCAGAGGATAAGTAAGCGAGTACTCACCTCTGTGCCGTTTCTATAGTCTGTTCCCAGTCCTGTAGTAAGTAAGTACTCACCTCTGTGCCGTTTCTATAGTCTGTTCCCAGTCCTGTAGTAAGTAAGTACTCACCTCTGTGCCGTTTCTATAGTCTGTTCCCAGTCCTGTAGTAAGTAAGTACTCACCTCTGTGCCGTTTCTATAGTCTGTTCCCAGTCCTGTAGTAAGTAAGTACTCACCTCTGTGCCGTTTCTATAGTCTGTTCCCAGTCCTGTAGTAAGTAAGTACTCACCTCTGTGCCGTTTCTATAGTCTGTTCCCAGTCCTGTAGTAAGTAAGTACTCACCTCTGTGCCGTTTCTATAGTCTGTTCCCAGTCCTGTAGTAAGTAAGTACTCACCTCTGTGCCGTTTCTATAGTCTGTTCCCAGTCCTGTAGTAAGTAAGTACTCACCTCTGTGCCGTTTCTATAGTCTGTTCCCAGTCCTGTAGTAAGTAAGTACTCACCGCTGTGCCGTTTCTATAGTCTGTTCCCAGTCCTGTAGGGCCATCTGAAGCCTCATCTTCTCCACCAGAGCAGGTAGGAAGCTGGGGAAGGCCACGATGGCCTGGTTGACGACGTCCAGCGCTCCGCTGTAGTTGTGTCGCATGCTGTAGTACTCCGCCTTACCCAGCAGGGCAAAGGCATCCTGGGAACTCCTGCAAGGTTGTCACAGATAGGCCTTATTGTGTACTTTGAAGTAAAGGGGCTCATAAGTTTTGATAAATACCATTGAGACTCTAAATCCTTTTTTTTTTAGTTACATGCAAAATTTTGTGTTGGCAAAAATTTTACGTGCAATTTGAAAAATCTACATGTAATTTCATACATCTACATGTAGTCTACACTGCATCACAAGCAGACAAAACCAACACATAGTACATGTAGCATGTATTTATTTGTACTTACGACATGCCCTCATCAAAGTACTTGGCAGCCTTTTTGACATACTGGTCCCTCCCACATGTTAGGTCTATCCAGCCTCTCAGGATCAGGCCCTAAGTGTTATAAGTACAGTGATATCAAATTTAGAAAGGGTACATTCATGGCATATGCTTGCACAAATACATCCACACTGTGATCTTAGATGTTGGTTAACCATGTGCTTCATTCCAAAAGTGCATTGACAAAGACACATTGAGAACGATATAAAGAATTGATGAAGAAGATGGAGAGTGAAAATGTCGCACAAATTTAGGCCAGACAAAGTTAGCTGTTGAATCCTTGCGTTGCTCTTGAACTGTAGCTGACCAATCAGAAGTTAGGACAGAGAGAAGAGGATGTGACTGTAGCTGACCAATCAGAAGTGTAGACACAGAGGGGAGATGTAACAGTATGTGAATACAGTTCACCAATGGAAAGTGAGGAGACAGAGAAGAGTGGTTACAGTATTCCTTACATCTTTGGCCCCATTGGATATCTTGAGCATCCTGTCGATGTACTCTCTAGCCTTGTCATGTCTGCCTGTGTGCCACAGGAACAACCCAGCAAAGTACAGGGCCTGAGGAATAGGAGAAACAGTTATGAAATGTCCAGTTTGTACATGAAGCAACAAATTCAGATAGTCACAGAACTGCAAAGCCAGGTGTTCATTTTAACACATTTAAGTTACATCACATTTTTGCTTCTCCTATTGGGACAGTTAGTTCTCTGACTTAGGTAGAAGAGATGCTGCTCCAGTAAGGCCAAGGAAAACAAATGTTGTGTTTCCTGTTTCAGTCCTGAAAAAATTAGGGTCGGTAGGTAGGGATTATCTTATTTTATTTCTATTTTTTATTTTTCTTAGACTTAGGTGATTGGTGTGTACATATAAGCAGAACATGTTGGAAAATCGATTGTGCACTATTTCATCACTCAGGTACTCAGCTGTCAGATCATGGAGCTAGAAAAGGTCAATCAGCTCAAAAAATTTATGTCCCTAGCCCTTGCAGTGGTAGTGACACAGCAATATGCAGGGGTCCACACAAAAATAAGGCTAGGGTCAGCGTTTTTTTTAGGGTCGGTCGGGAAACAGGAAACACAACATTTATTTTCCTAGGCCTAACCTAACTAAGTTCAGTGCCCAGAAGTGGCCTATTGGCCATGGCCTTGCAATGAGCAAGTTCGTTAAAAAAATTAATAATAGAAAAACACAAAAGCAAGTCATATTCAAAACAGAATCACTAGTCTAGCACCACCACATCCTACCTTCTCTCCTGCCTGCTTTCTCTCATCTTTCAGCTTGGCATCCAACTCTGCTACTGCCTCACGATCTGAAAAATATTGATTACGAATTATCATTTTGCACATTTGCATCCAGGACACACACCATATGAATGCCTTTCATGTTTTTAACAACTGACGGCTTTAAAATCTACGCCACAATTTGACCTAGATTTGGCCTATGTTATGTTTAATCCACTTCTCAAATTCCTTCAACCCTCTGTTTTAGTGAAGCTGAAGAGTACAACACTAAATGATGAATATTTCTTTTTATATATTTTGTACCTCAAACAGCATAATTTCATACAAATGTGTCTTTTGTGAATACTAAGATGTCTTGCATCCATGTTTCTGCCTTTTTTCTAACTTGCTCACACACATCCACCCTTTATAAAATATCTGTATTAACTGGAACCTACCCACAGTCTTGCATTTCTTGTGTGCGTACATCAGGGCCAGTGTGGAGCACAGGTTCACGTCCCGCTTGTCTTTGATGGCCTCAAGTTCTCGCATGGCTTCCTGCAAGCGGTCTAAAGCACGAGTGTACAATAAAAGTAACTTTTCGGAGAACTTTCTATCTATATAAGAGATATAACACACCTGTCATAATGATATTTACTTTATCAGTTCATGTATCCAGTATATTACTTTAGTATCTATTTGATGTTAACCCATGCTTTTACTACCTCACTAACTCACACTCTGATGCTTTGGCCTAAAGAAAATATTATTTACAGGTTCAAACACACCTCTTAAGTTATACGGCAACTTCTTGACAATCTTATTAAAATATATGAACTAATTAATATTTAATACATTATATGAAATTTATGGGAATAGAGGGCATCTAACTTGCATCTAACTACCAGGTATATTCACTAGATCTAAAACTGTGTGAACCAATGTACACTTACTAGGCTTTTCCCTTAGAGTCAGACTCTGTTTTCACATTCATGTCTCATTTCACAGTTCATCATTCTTTAAATCCAACCAAATTGACAAGGCGTTCAATGGTTTCATAGGACTTTACTAAACCTCCAAGAAAGTCTGTTGATATGGCAAACTTCTTATACCATGTACCTTCTAAGAGGATGCCATAAGCCTTAAAGAAGATGAGGACAGGATCGTTGCCGTATTTCTTCAGCCCCTCCATGGCTGTTTTCTGCATGGTTCTGTACAGCCTCTCACGGCAGTAGTAGTTCAGTGTTGCCTGAGTAAGACGTACATTGTAGAATCAAAACACTTCTTAAAATCAAAGTTTTAATTCCTTACTTCCATACAAAAAAGCAGTATGCTTTCAGCTCGACTGAAGATGTTTCCATACAAGCAAAGCATTTACATGTAACGTTATGTATAACAATGTATGTACTGTATAATAACTTAGCTTTAATTCAAATGTACTATTTTACTTTGAATACCCACAACAACAACTAGGAAAGGTATGACTTAAACAACCCAATTCAATCTTTGGGGAAAACAAATTTTTACTGACATATGAAATTTAATTGTAAGGACGTTATCATAACGATATGGCACCGATAATGCTTTGCAACTTACCAAGGTAGTCGCGTCCTCGTCCGCCATTTTTCTTCACCGGGTTCAGGTTATAGAAAATAAAACTTGAATCATAAATAGTTTTTTAAAAAAATCTGCTGCCGCAGTGATCTTGGTTCACTCTGATATAGTCTGAAGTTTTGAGAATGGGAGGGGGGCGCTGCCAATAACCGGCAGCTGGTTTCCAAGGAAACGACGCGTCGGCGAGATGTCTGTACTCGAGGATCTTGCCGAAAAAAGCTGTTTACTACTGGAAAAACCACTGTATCTCCATATCTTAGGAATTAACAACCTATAAGAGTTTCTACTGTCCCCTAGGAACTCCGAACGGCAAAACTCAAACCTTCAAAAATTTTGTATTTCGGAATCTCACCTACAGCGCATGCGTCGTTCTTGTTGGTACAGTCTTTTTAGGGGTGTATGGACAAAATAAAGTCAAGTTTTCAACGTGTGACGTGACATATAGTAAAAATCATTTTTGAAATTTTAAAACTAGAAATAAATCAATCTATACCATCAAATTTGTACCTATTGGTATATTGAAGCGTTTTTCTATCTACAGTGTAAAAATAACTGTCACCCCTCCATTTTAATAGAACATTCTCGATAACTTATCAACCAAACCCTGACCCATGACCCACTGTGCGGAAACATGGCCGCCTTTGAGATGAAAATGGACAGAAAGCAGCTTCTTGCGACGTGTTTACGAGTCGCCAGCTTCGTCGTGACCAGATATCCCTTCTGGCACGCCCTAGTGCTGATCATGAACTTTGCAGAGCGCTCAAAATCCAAAAAGTAAGTCTTTGTCCGGAAAATTTATGCCCATATTTTTATGCAAACTACTCGAGGCAGTCGGCCCCGCCCGGCCCAATGCCATGTGGATTTGTGAAAAAAATGTGACTTATATGCGTCCGTTAACTCTATCAAACGTAACGTCAATTCCAAAAATACATTTCTCTGCACTGCCTTGGAAATATCTGCCTTCAACCGATTGTATAATCTCTTGATATATGATTTTATGAATTATGTAATTCCCCTATGTTTATCACACCATAGAACAAGGAGATTTAATTAAAGAACTTGCTTAGAATAATCACTAAGAAAATTCCATTGAAAGACAGTAGTAAATAATTCTTTTAGAAACGACATCTAATTTCGTGCCCAGAATATTTACCTACATCGATGTTCATCCCCGTGTATGAGGTGCAATGCTCCCATACTGATCGCGTAGCTTTACTGTCTATTGCTGCATTTTGATCACCAACATGTCGCTGTAACTTACCATGGAAATGAATAACGCCTTATATATAAGAATGTTTTCTTTCAACTTCCAGATACCCTGACTTGGAGATTCCATGGGTTTACGCTGACCTAGGAGCATATGTCCTGCTGGCGTCTTTCACGTCCTTCAACATCAAGCGTCGCTGGTTTGCTGTCGCCTGCGCCGTGCAGCTCGCAGTCAGCGTTACCCTCTCTCTCACCAGCCAGCACGCTCCCTACTCTGAATGGCTGTCCATCCGCATTTCCTCCAAAAGTCTCGCTATCATCGGAAGCTACCTGACTATTGGAAGTGGCATCGGGGAGCTGTATCGGAGGAAGCCACGCGACCGATCAACCCAGCAAATCTCCCTAATGTTCACGGGCCTCCATCTTGTGTGCCAAGCGTACACACTGTTTTACAGTAGGGAAGACAAGCAAGCATTTCTTGAGCATATATTTGGTGGTCAGCCTATGCTGTCTATCTTTACCTTTCTTCACGTAGCGTTAGGACTGGCGTTCCTTTCCGGATACGAACCTAAACTTTTGTCCCGAGCCTTGATGGTCGTCCTGTTCATTACGGCCACTTTTCTGGACACTGACATCAACTACTGGACCAGGGGCAGACATGTGGAGTTCTGGGTACAAGTGCGACTGCTAACAGATAACTTGTGCATCTTTGCAGGGCTGTCCATGATGGCCATAGATGGGTAGAGACTACATGTTATAATTGTAATGGTGAAGCATTAGCCTGGAGACCATTTTCTACGGGCTGGCTTTGGAGTGTTTCGGCCCCAGTTTGTTAGCACACGGCCTTTGCTCTGGCAGTCGATCTTTCCAGCCAACTTTTCTAATTACTGCCATCCCATAATTAAACCCCCCTAGCATGCGCTGGGCAGGAGGCTTGGCGGGCGAGCACACTCTTAGCACCATAGAGATCAGGGAGCCACGACGGTCTGTTCACCAGGCTAGTGCAGCATTTACTATGTGGGGATTGTACCCCAAATTTGATGGTAACAAAATCACATCAGTAGTTGTTATTGTTGCAAGTAGAAATGCTGTTTAAATGAAGCCTGTTGCTTAGATAGTTGCTAAAAACATGTGTATGTCTGTTGAAAGTTTTAAGAGCAAAGTGTTTCAATCTCTAGTTTACTTTTTTCTACCTCGAAATGACACTATATGTGTACCTCATGGCATACTGTGGATACAGTAGTATAGATAGGCTGTTTCGAGACTAGTAGTTGGGTTTGTATACTTATAAAACTGTATTGTGCATGTTTACATTTTGCTAAGATAAAATACTGTTTCTCTTGAACTATTGTCAAAGTAAAATATCAAAATTGATGATAAATTTAGGTTGACTGATATTTTTCATGCTAGTGATGTTACAAGATAGCTTGTACTTTTTGTCCAATTTTATATATGATGTCCGTGTTCAACTTTGTGATCTATGCATTGATTTACAAGGAACCTGTCCTATTCTTTTTGCTGTTAATTAAAAGCTATGTACATGTATCCTTTCTATTGACTTAACCATAGCAATAATATAATATAAGGTACACTCACAACCAAGGCACTCATAATGTTATCAATGTCATAATCTTTCATGTGCAATTGTTAAGATTTTACATGAAAAGACCAGTAGTTGTTTAGTCAGAATGGCAGCTATTGTGCTGTTAGATGAAGACTGTTGAAGAATTTTAGACTGGTTTTCATACTGCTAGCCTTGTAAGTATACATTGTATGTTTGTTTTACTAACAATGTCGTAAAGTGTGCAATCCATCTACTCTGTAAATTGTAATGTAATGTTGAATAAACAGGTAACAAATTATGTATGTTGTTTCTGTTATGAGTAACTGATAGTACAATTATATGTCACAAGGTTACAATACAGATTTCATTGGCAGAACAATCCAGCTCAATACTGGTTCCTTCTGTTTTAGACCAGGTTGTAGAATTCAAACTTTCCATGGTGTCTTACTGTTCAAAATGGCGATATGTCAAAAAGAAAACAAACAAGCAAACAAACAAACTGGACGGATGCCTGCATTGGGATGGCACGTTCAGACTTCAGAGGCTGGAAATTATCCTTACAAGGTGTTGGTACGAGCTTGGCTGTGGAAAATAGTAGTTACGTCGTTAATTCTGCATCTTAAGTTGATGAACATCATCTGATTATTGCAAAATGGGGACAAGATAACAGCTAAGATGTGTCGTCACTCAAATGGTGTTCCAGAACGGTCGCATAGTGTATGGCTTGGAAAAGCTAGGTTTGTGTCGAGTTTTATCATTGTGACGTAACAAATGATGCTAAGTAACAGAAGGGTGACAAACAATAACTGAATCTGTAGCGAGGAGACAGTTACAGGACGTCTCTATATTTGTGCAAGATTGTATCATCTTTTATTGAGATGAAGGCACTGAAAGTGTTGCTGGGACTACTCTTCCAAACGGTGGTAACTTCTGAGGTCTTCTGAGTTATTATAGATCATTTTCATGCCTCGCCAGATCTTGTAATGTCCACGGCAGAATATTCCGCAGTTGGGCAAAATGTTGACAGAAATAGAGAACTCAGTAACTCTTCAACGGGTGGTGGTCCAAGTACAGAAGATCTCTCACCTTCCAAAGGAGAACTGAAGACAGAAAGGGAGTGTCCTACTAACAACTTGGGACATACAACAAAGGGAAACAGCCGCCGGAAGACCATTCTTTTCAACTACGTTCCAAGACATCACAGTCCTGGGAAAAGCACGGAAGACGCTCGCTGTCTCCTGCGACGGAAAGGGGAAGAACCGGCTACCGTCTGTAACGTCTTGGCAGGTACAAGTAGTGCTGGTGGTGAGACGACAGTGACCAGAGAGTGTTCGCTTCATGGAGGAGACCCAGAGCTTTCGAAGACAGAGCCGCCAGGAGAAAAATCGTCCGATTCTGACCAGAAACATTTCAGCAATGGCGGGAAAGTCTCGGACATGCCAGGCGTAAGTAACGGTGATGACAAAGAGCCCAGGGGTGCGTCCCCTCTAGACGCTTTGACGCTGCTGGCCGATGTGGGCGTTTCTATGCAGAAAATACCACGTGGTTACCATGGCAACAACCTCGTATCAGACGACACTGAAGTTATCGAGACATTCGTGAAGACGGCTCAAGAAGGGCGGGATAAGCATGAGGACGGGATCGGCATCAGACCTGGTGTTTCTAAGACTATATCCGCGACAGGCACTCAAGATAGTAACAACACCCCTCACAGCACACAGACCGCCATACAAAATACAACGGAGTACTCTAAGGGAAGTTACCAACAGTCTCAGCAGCTCACAGTGCTTTCAACACCGCCCAACACGTCAAATCCGATCTTCCTGACCCTGTCTCCACAAAGTGAAAGCGACAAAAAGCAAGGAACATCCACAAAACGCAAGAGCCTGTGCTCCCAAAAGTCATCGACGACAGGTAAAAAGCAAAAGACGGCTGCAACGAGTATGAACGCTGCAAAAGAAGGAATGCAAAATGTTGTATACAGGGCATGTCCTGTTTTAAGTGCTGAGAGCCCTTTGAGAACCGAGAACCGACTGTCTTTTACCGAATCCAGGACGACAGCCGACCGGCACAGAATGGTTCTCATTCTCTACACTCCCCAGAGTCGTTCTGAAGTTCCCACTATCGCCACACAAGAACAAGATGAAAATGTACAGATCGAGTAAAACAGAGAAATATTGTGATTTCAACACGCACAGTATTTAGTGTTCTATAAAACATGATGTGCACATCTCAATCTCAATGATGTAGCGATTTTTATTGAATTTCTTTCTCTCCTTACTTTCAGGAGTGTATATGTTACATTGTCCGTCATAACTCTTCAACAACATCTTTATGTCTAAAAGACAACAGTCTGTTACTTTAGGCCATGTTGATTTGATTATATGGATGACATCCGCGCGCGCATCAATTTTCGTTCGTTTCCAAAAAAAAAAAAGTTTTCGACCATACTGGAAATCGTCCAAAGCAGCTGCAAAATGAGCAAATATATGCCGTAAATAGAAAAAAAATATTGGAAAACTATACTAATATCGTAGAATACTAAAATCAATTCCAAAGGAAGAAGAAAATGTGAAGAAATGAAAATGAAGTCTATTATTCGCCATACCATAATCTGTGTGTTTAGCCATTTGTTCAACCTTCATGACCACGTAGATTTCATAATGAAGGCAACTTTTTTTTTGTGCCAAACTTTTTTTTTATTCGCACGCTCGCATCAGTTTTGGGGTACCCAGAGGATGTCATCCATATAATCAAATCAACATGGCCTTACTAACAACTTGTAATTACAACACATGCACATACATATATACTATATCATAAGATTACTATACGATGGTGCGAATTGCCTCTATTGTCAATGTTGCTGAAAATTTACAACAATCACTAGGACAATAACGTCATCGATAATGGGTGCTTCTTATCCACAAATGAGTACGAAAAGTCACGACAATATCTTCAATAGTCGGGAGGGCACTATTGTTGCAATCTTTAGTGGTCATTTGCGGCAGTACTTGAAACACATTGTTTAGAAACGATCGTTGCCATCTTAGGTATGCTTGAGATCCAACACTGAAGCACTGTAAACTCTACTAACATAGTTATAAGGGTTTTCATCTACATGTCTATTGGAGACATCGGTGTCTATATTCATCAATATGGACTGTATTATAGAAACTATCACCACAGCATTAGAATTCGATTTTGAAGTCGTGTCCATACATAATTCTCACTGTTCCTTCCGATTTCTACAATATTATCTTTATCACTTTGTGTTTTGTATTCTGTGTGAACATGGAGTATAACCTATAATGTAGGTGTCGTCATCAACCACAACATTCCAGTTGGGTATGGTCTAAAGTGTGCTTTAGAAGTATGCATATGCATCAGCACTAACAAATATATATTGGGTTGTAATGGGATATTTTGAGAAAAATGCCTCCACAGAAAACCAGTTCACAGCTTTAAATGGCATCAAATTCAAATCAGTTCCTTTCAGCAAGGAGAAAATGACATCAATATCAAAGATGAAAGACATAAATCAGAAAAAAAAGCTACAATACTAGTCGACTCCTCTCGCCGTCCAAGTTACTTGTAAAAATGAGTCTTGATATATTACAGAAAAACCGTCTTTCTTGGAAAGATAGTAACGGTATTGTTATTTGCTAGAGTTACGACCAACTGTCCACCTGAGCCCACAGCGACGCCCCACGGCTCTGTGATGTTAACGACGGTTCGGACAAACTCCCCGCGGCTCGTGAACATGTCTACCCGACGGTTTCCCTGGTTCGCCACGATGATGTGACCGAACCTGTCCATACATATACCCCGGGGTTTGATTAGTTTACCTTCACCACGTCCAACCGTACCGAATTTGAACAGACGATGCCCAGATTGGTTGTACACACGGACGCTGGAGAATTTTAAGGTCGAAACAAGAATGTTTCCTTCGTTGTCCGATGCGATGTAGCCCATCTGCAAGTTGTCATCCTTTCCAAAGTTGCCATCGAACGAGCCGTTCGGTTGGAATTTCAATATTTCATTAGAAGCTTGCACGATGATTTTGTTGCTTCGCATGTCCACGGCAATGAAAGGGTACCAACCCATCCGCTGTACGTTTATCTTGGTCAATGGCACGCCGCTTTGACTGTACTGTACCGCATATACGGGGCTTGAAGAGCTAGAATATCGTCCAACTACCCACAAATGACCCTCTCCGCCAATAGCAATGCCACAGGGGTACATTCTGTGTCCATTTTCACCGGGCACGACCGTTGGAAAGAGACGAAGACGGACCCCACTCATGCTGTAGACTTGGACCCGTGTGTTGACCGAGTCAGTCACGAATATCTCATCATCAGCAGCAGATATGGCTACTCCACTCGGATCCATGAATTTTCCAGGGTCTGATCCCTCCCCGCCAAATGTTATCCTCTCCAAGTGTGAGTTTCTTTCATAGCTTTCTGCAAACGGAAACTAAAATGTTACATCGTCCTAAAATTTAAACTTACATACATCTTTCGCCAGCATTGATCTACTCCAGATATCAAGACTTGCAGTTAAGATTTAATACTACAGAACCAAGATAAACTCTAACGCTATCTTTCATGTGGAGTTTTCATCAAAGACTTTTGTATTTGTACATGTAGTCTTTGCAAATTGTATCAATGATTGAATCGAAAACACATAATAGGTCTGTCATGTTGTCATCCGATGTCATATTGAATGCAGTTACCACGTGAGCTGTTAGAGACTGTTGTCAGTGTTGTCAGTGTTGGCGACGTTGTCTGAAAAGGGCCAATGGTAGTTCTTCCCTGTGATAGAATTGATTATTATAAATATCAGTTCAGAGTATTCAATCAAACATTTTTGTGCAACCATCCGTAAAAAACATGAAAATCATATCAAATTCAATAGTTTGTGTTACGTTGATTATGACGGTGGTGTCTTTGACTTAAATTTCTATTGAAAAAAGGTAAAGGTAGTTCCGAAAGTCAATGTCGGCTGTAACAAGGATATTTGATGTATATCATTAATTATCTAATACACACTCATTTGTAATAAATGATTTATAAACTGCAGCTGACATAGACTGTGTAAAGGTTAGCACAGCGGATAGTACATTACGAAATACCTTTGCAATGTATTTTGTCTGCCCTATGCATTATATTAGTCGCCACAAGGCTAAACAGACGTTGGCCTACCTTTGGCCCCCCCTCCGCAGCGGTGTTGAAGTATAACCCGGTAAAGGTTCCAAACAAGATCAACGACGCGAGGATGGCACACGTTATCACTGCGACGTACACCCGGCGGCGACATCCTGAAAAATTACCTCTCATCCGTTTCAATTAAGGAAAACACACACACACACACACGCGCGCGCGCGCACACACGCACATAGAGAGAGAGAGAGAGAGAGAGAGAGAGAGGAAGAGAGAGAGAGAGGAAGAGAGATGGAGATAGAGATAGAGGGATAGATAGAGAGATAGAGATAGATAGAGAGATAGAGAGATAGATAGAGATGGATATGCAGAGATGCAGACTCCACATTAAGTGAGTTATGGCTCTCATATTCTATTGTTCTGGACATTTTCTCCCTTTTTATCTAATTTCTGATTTTGTCAGCGTAATCCACAAATCTAGCGTACGGACCTAAACGTAGATATGTCTTACCACAAGTTTCCTCCGGAGCGTTTGGCACGTACATCGAATTCGGGTTCAGGTTGTTCTGTACGTACATGTAAGTCGGATTTGGATGCAGCGTATTTTGGACATGTCTAACAAAGGCTGTAGAGGGCCATACTGCATCCTCGATGGAGGTGCCATCGTTTCTGCTCGAAGTGGTTTTGGTTCGTGTCTCTTCCGAACGCACTGTGTCTTCCTGGGACATGCGCGCAACAGCATATGGCTGGGCATCGTCATCACCAGGGGCGATATCAATTGTTTGTCTGTTAGATGCAGCAGCACCAATTGTGGCCATGTTATTATCATCATCATCATCATCATCGTCGTCGTCCTCCTCCTGGTATCTAATAGCATACGGCTGGATGCAGATATCGTCATCACTGTCAGCTGCTCTCAACACGCGTGTAGTATCTTCCTGGATACAGGCATGACAGTCATTGTTAGCTGGCCTGTAGGAAGATTCACAAACTCCGTGATCATGTGTTTCGGAGCGTTGTCTGTTGATGGTATTGCCATCATCGCTGACAGTCCTAGAGGCAGGTCTACCGTCTTTTTGTATAGATGCAGCATATGATTGGGTGTTGTCGTGTGACTTGAAGGCGGGTTCGTGGCAAACGTTCGGGACGTTTTGTGGGTACATCGGGTTCGGATCCCTGACGTTTTTAGGGTTCATAGTGTTTGGCGTATTCATGGGATAAGGGTCCCGGGTAGCTACATGTAGGTTGTCCGCAGCTAGTTCTCTCTCCAAACGGTCTATCTCCTGCGTGATTTTCTTCACTTCGAGGGCGCGCTGTAGCTCGTCCCGGCGCTTCTGGAGTGTCTCCAGGCTGGGGTCCTTCTCCATGTCTTCCGTACCGGCTGAGGCGGGCAGGTCTTCACAGTTCTTGCCTGTTGGAAATTCCTCCAATGATTGTAAAAGCCCATTCTCTTTCCATACTACACACTCTTGTATTAGGTAGATTAGCCTTATGGAACTGTAGTTATGTGCCAGTAGATGCCATACTTTGTACCTTGTACAATTGTTGTGCAATATAGTTTATCATTTTCATTTCAAAACTTTTCTTACGCCCCCACATCTTTACCAGCACGTCCGCTTCGCCACTACTGAACAAAATAGAGTCAGCGGTAATTATAAAAACTCCAATTTCTAGCTGACGCCGATGGAACACCATTACTCTTCCACACAATGTACCAGACAATTTCAATCACTGCTGTGTTTCCGAATAATTGCTATCTCAATCAGGGTGGGTGAACTTTCATGTATTTTTTTTATTTTGAGTGTCTGCGTGAATCATAACGGTGGGTCTAACTATTATGGCCAAGCGGAATCTGTTACAATATCGTTGGAACAAAACCGGTTGTGTCCATACTTATATAGACCTTACCTTAGACCTTAGGTCCTCCTGTGCCTGTATGCACATTGGGCAGCAAGTTTCCATCTTGGTCGAGTGGCTGCTGTCTCCTCGGCCTCCTCCCAGGTGAGGGGAGACTTATATAGACGTAAACTTTATTGCACAACAATTGTACAAGGTACAAAGTGTGGCAACTACACTGGTACTTATATATACAAGCCCCATTACTTGTAGGAAAATGGTGTATAAAATCAACAATAGCCCAAGGTTTTGCTCCTGAAGCGGCGCCAAAACGAAGCTGAATTAGCGTTACGAAACTGGAAAAAATGCACAATGATTATATTCTGTATGCGTTTTGTACTCACTGTATGAAGGCAGCTCAAACCCAGAATCGTTGTCGCCTGCACAATCAGCCTTAGTTGCACTCAGTGAAATAAAAGTTCCGAGAAGAAACGGCTCCAGGACTAGGCGTCTTGTAGCGGGAGTGTTTTGATGCTGAATGAGGTCTGATGATGTAATGGTGATGAGGAGGAGTGATTGGTCGGGTTAAATTCAAATAAGTCACGTGACGCTCTGAACCAACCATTCCTTTCTCGGGGGTGGTAAACTACATCATATTTATGGCATACGTTGTAGTGATTATTAGTGAAGACAAACAAAGTCATTGTTAATTGCATCTTTTGATATTTATGTAGATTATTATCGTATTGATGATTTTATGGACTAATGCTCTCCCAAAGTTTCTGGACATAACGTTATATGTCATTCTTTTGGACCTAAATGGCTACGCAAAACACCGGGGAAGTGTACCGGTACTCACAAGGTTGTATTTTCTTGTAGATCTTGTATTATATCTGTTTTGTGCAATGTGATGTCGTGTTGTATGGACGATTCAATGGTAAGTAATCACCAATACTACTGTTCTTAGTATCAATAAGAATGCAAAAATGATGCTATGCCGTTATGTCAACATCATCTAAAAATCACAAAGTGGAATCAAAATGAGGTGATTTGGCGCTGTCCTTGGTGCTGACGGTACTTCTCGCAGGTACCATAGCAACAGTTGTCCTGAAAACCGTTACGAAACGCATTGGTCGTTTGACTGGACTCATACGATGTCTATGAGGGTCTACAAAATGCTGACTGCTATTTTGTAAATCTAGTAACAACACGTAGTGAGTTTGGCTTGACTCGGTGAGCTGGCTAGTCCATGAGTTTGGTCTGCAGGTTGGGATGTCCAGGGCGTCCTGATGCAGGTTGTACCTTCTCCCAGTGTTCCCGGTTGGCCCTACATGTATGTAGACAAGCACGTACTGGGTGAGGAGTCTATGGCAATGTTTATAATCATGACAAACATCATCAACACGCAGGGAAGGTTCTAAGGCTGTGGTGTTTGTCAGACACTGAACTGACGAACTTAATATCTCTTCTGGGAAATATTACCTACTCCCCAGTAGTGTACAAATCGTGGGTCATAATTTTCCAACCCTTAACCTGGAGATAGAGAAATAGGATTGCTCACAACCAAACCACAGCAGCACTCCCCTAGACCACAACACGCTACAACACGAGCACGTCGGCAGAACGTACTGCGCCTGCGCGAAACCCGTAATGTATTGTGCATAGCACTTCGGAAGAACGTCTCATATAAGGTCGAATTCGCGTATATAAGGGTGACATCCCGTCTGTAGTTTTCAAATGTTGTGTAGAAAAAGATATGGTCTGCAACAGGCAAAATTCTGATGCAACGTTGACCAAAAATCCAGCGAAAATCCAAGTTTTGCGCAGGCGCAGTACGTTCTGCCGACGTGCTTACAACACAGAATCTCGTACTTGGCCCTGTTCGTTCCCAGGACACTGCTCGTCAGTGCTCCTCCCCAGGGCACGTGCTTCTTGCTGCCTTCACCCAGCTTCCCGCCACGTTCTGCACTCAACTGGAGGAACACAGGCAGATATAAACCCTACATACCGTCTTCACGCGACGTCATCCGTGCGATCGTCACCATAATGGTGTCTCATTTGCATTTTAGTGAATGGTGCCTATCTTTACAGCATCTTTTGAACATATGCGTTTCTGTCAAAGCTAAAAGAACAGAAGGATAATTATACATATAATTACAAGCATGCACGAATATAACACAAAGATCTGAGCTACTATTTATTAACAAACAAACGAACACCAATATGCCATACGGATGACAACTTCCGCTTCCATTGCTATGACAACTCATTGATTGATATAGAACTTGGGACAACCCCACAGGTGATTTTTTTTTTTCGTTCTTTATCCTTACCTCCTCAGATATAGCCCGGATGTGGTGAGGCTCAAAGCCACAACAGCCGCCGATGTACCTCACCCCCAGCTCATAGGCGGCGCGCGCAAACTTGTGGGCGTCAAACCTTGTGAGCTGGCGGGGTTCCAAAGCTAGGAAAATTGATGAGTGTCAATCAGCAGTACATGTACAGTTATGCACATCCTTCTGAGGGCGTAGCAACGTTATAGTATATACAGTGACGTTTTAGATTTAAAAAACTTTTTTGGAGGTCTACAATGAGGTCTCGACTTCACTATTGCCCAATGCATTTAACGCTAAGTTTCCTACGAATCATGTATACTTTTAGACCTCCCGAAAGAAATACACACAGGTCCCGATTTTTGCATAATCTCCAAGCAGATCTTCTGGCGGCTGCAAGTCAGCATCAAATTGACAAGACAGTATCAAATACGCAAGGCAGTATCCATTCGCCAGCCGAAGGCGAAAAAGAGATACCAGTACAAGAAAGAAAGCCCGATAAAACGCCTAAAAAGACGTAAAAGATAAGCCGTAGCCTAAACCTCTGCCTGGAGAGTAATTTTTGCACACCCACCGAACGGATTCTCCGGGAGCATGCCGTACCCCTCGTGTTCCATCTCCACCTCGGGGCAGTGAAACCCCACCGGCTGGACCATCAGGTACGGGGACAGGCCCTCCCGGTCCAGCGCCTCCTTCATCATCCGCACGGTCTTCAGACACGTCGTCGGGTCGAACTTACAGTTCACGCCGATCACGTCCGCACCTTTCAGCAGGAGGCATAAACTCGTTTGAAATCTGAATTTTAAAATATGGCAACTGCTCTCAGCCAATTAAGTCGGACCCTTACATCTGAGACGGTTTGGGCCTAGTAGAAAATGTTGTCCCTTCCCCACAAAAGGGGGACGGGTCCTGGAGACAGCCCTGGTCCTGGTTTTTCAGGACTGAATTTGAAAACAGCATTTATGCGTAGGCCTTACCTGTACATCGCACACAGCAAAAGAAAAGAAACAAAAACAATTCTCAGCCCACCGGCCTTAGCCATCCTGACGGCACATTCCCCCGCTGGCACGCCGCTGTTGTCACCCACAGGACCGATGCGTAGAGTACACGCTACAGGCTTTCCCGTGGACTTCAGAAGCTCAATAGCCCACTCTGCCTCCTCTATGTACCCTATAAACTAAAGAAGGCAAATTTTAAGGGACATGCAAAACTTTTTCTAGACAAATGACTGTTAAATGTCCCTCCTAAATACATGTACATGGTGTATCACATCCCTATCTCTCTATCCCTACCCCTCTATCCCTATCCCTATCCCTCTATCCCTATCCCTTCATCCCTATCCCTGTATCCCTATCCCTCTCCCTCTATCTAGGTGAGCCAATAGTAAGTCTACATCATGCTCCACGTGACTTACCTCAGCCAATAGGAAGTCTACGTCATGCTCCACGTGACTTAACTAAGCCAATAGGAAGTCTACATCATGCTCCACGTGACTTACCTCAGCCAATAGGAAGTCTACATCATGCTCCACGAGACTTACCTCAGCCAATAGGAAGTCTACATCATGCTCCACGTGACTTACCTCAGCCAATAGAAAGTCTACATCATGCTCCACGTGACTTACCTCAGCCAATAGGAAGTCTACATCGTACTCCACGAACACCTCCACTTGTTTCCTGAACTCCCGCTGTACGGCCTCCTTTCCTCTGCCCTCCGTGTAGGACGGGGTCGGGGACAACGCACCGCAAATCAGCACGTCGGACTCCCCCACCACCTCCTCCGCAATGGTACAGGCCAGGTGGTTCAACTCTTTGCACTTGATAACAAATAGTGGTCAACAAAAAAGATGGAAGAAATGGGGGACTACAAATGCAACGTATATAAAGGGACAAATGTGTTTAAAATGGTGAGGCTAAGGATACATTGTCTCTTGTAATGCTAGGTGAAAACACTGATCGGCTTTATCACTGACTTGGATGACCTTTCAGATGATATTCTGGTACATTTACTTTTAAGAGGTTCCTCTTGTTTATCAACAATGTACAATACTCAAATACTATGACATGTACAGACATTTTTGTTAGTATCAAATCGTTTTTTGTAACATCTTGATTAATCCTGTCAGTATTTATATATTTGTTTCACCTGTTCATTGATTAATTATTGGTGTTTCTATCATGCTTTGCTTGCTTGTATTGTGTATTGTCTGGTGGCGACATGAATATAAATGTAACTTGAGTGTGTCACCACCACGTCTTGTCACTGTATGTTTCAATAAAAAAAAATAATGCTAGGGTCACATTTCCAAACCGAAGCGCGGTCGGACAGTTTGAGGGAACGAAAAGTGTAAAAGACAACAAAACACACAAAACGTTTTTAAAAAAGCCTAGAAAGGCCGACATTTGCTCGGGAGCAAATACAGCATATTTCAGTCCATTTCCCTGCCCATTTCAACATGTTCCATACCAACCTTTTCTATCCAGTAAGTGTTTCAATACCCCTAACAATTGTTCTCGAAACCCCCGTACAGTGCTTTTCGGTGTTAATAAACCTCCATGAAATTCTTTTCGGGGCTGGTACCTCGGGCGATACGGAATACACCGTGTTGTATTCTATATGTATGATATTGTAGTTGATAGCACGTCGGAAGAACGTACTGCGCCTGCGCGAACCCGTAATGTATTGTGCATAGCACTTCGGAAGAACGTCTCATATAAGGTCGAATTCGCGTATATAAGGGTGACATCCCGTCTGTAGTTTTCAAATGTTGTGCAGAAAAAGATATGGTCTGCAACAGGCAAAATTCTGATGCAACGTTGACCAAACATCCAGCGAAAATCCAGGTTTTGCGCAGGCGCAGTACGTTCTGCCGACGTGCTGTTGTTGATTACCGTAATGGAACTGCCAGCCTCGTGCCCGGGTAAGTTCAGCTTGTCGTCTGTCGAGTAGAACGTGAACGCCTGCACCACATCTGCGCCTGCGCGAATATACTCCTTGTGCAGCTGCTTCACTGGAACAGCGTCGAGTAGTGATATGGAGGGTTAGTCAGAAAACGTATTTTTGCAAGCAAATGTAGACAATCTCCCTCCCATCTTTTCTAACCCCCCTATTCCACTAGGACGGCGCTCTCTCTACGATCTAAGATTTTTACAGAGCGCTCAACGAATTTCATAGATTAAGAAACGAATCTTTTTACGCTTTGTGTGTTTTGTTGTTTTTTCAGTCATACTTTTACACTTTACATAATATTCAAATTATGAAATGTAGGGCTACGCAAATTCAATTCAAGTCGCAGCGAGAGCGCCGTCCTAGTGGAACAGGGGGGTGAGAGAGATGTTCCTTTGCACCTCAGGTGCCTCCTAGTGCACTTCAATGGATTCACATGTTGATAACATCCAAACGCATTGCAAAGTAAATCAAAGTATTGACAGCACAAGTCAGTTTTGTTTTCCATACTAGTACACAGAAAACGCATTTTCGTTAAAATAAAGTGGGAAAGTTAAAGTGGGAAGTTTTCTCTTCCGTCACACGATTGACGAATAAGGATGAATTAATGGTTGTTGTGGCATGGGTTATTACATATTATAGAATGGATAGTTAATCATTATCGCTAACCTGAGTCGGGATGTTCCACTACAACTTCAGGGGTCCAGGGTCCAGCCATGACGTAGGTGCGTTTCTCTAAAGTGAAGACATAGCTGCCGTCACCAACCACAGGACCCTCTCGTAGACGCTCTAGTAAACCTTTCTTTACCATCGTGGGCCCCTAAAGAGGCATTGTGTGAGATTTTTGCACCAAAGATTGAAATATGTTCATTGAAAAAATCTCCGTGTGATTGTAAATTACTTCCACTTTTCAACATATTTGTGCAATTATCTCACATTTCTGACATTTATGGTATAAAACAGGCCACACGAGGCGCACTCAGTTTGTGGTACCACCACAAACTAACAGAATGTAAACAAACATGGCTGACAGCTGTGTTTCCAACTTTAAACAGTCGTAAGGCGTCATGTTTTGGCACCTCCACAGCTTCTCGAGTTATGTTGTCGAAATACAAACACACATACATACACAGCCCGCTGCAGTACCGTAGGAAAACGCCAGGTAAACCATTTTCGCACATGACCTTCGTTTCCACAACCGGTAGTTACATACCAAATATAATGAAGATCCATCCACAGGTTCTTAAGTTATGCTGTTGACATACATACAGACCCAGACCACAGCCACTCCACCATGGCATGGCACAACAGAAAACATTACCTTTTTGTCGAAGGTAAAAATACCGAGTTTTTAAACGCTAGAAACGTATGATTCCCTGCAAAGTGACGTGTTCCAAATATCCTGCCTAGCGTTAACATACAAGACAAGTAGGCTCTGATCTGTAGCTGTCAGAAAACTTCGCGTAGTTGATAAAATGCCCGGTGGGGTCTGTGACGGATCGAGACTGTCGTTGATTTAGCTTGGCAGCCTGTGTACCATTGTTAGGGCCTTTAGATAGAAGATTTAAAATCAATTGAAGGCATCGTTAGATCTAGAGGCAAAAGAAATAGGACAAACAGGGCCTACCTTGCACTGTCCGCCTCTCTGTCTGGTTGTCACTGGCAATGTGCAAATATTTCTATGGGGTCTATATTTGCAAGCCTTCACTAAAATGAATGTAACTTAAACACAAACAACATTTGCCCTCCCTGACGTTCCATAGTTCACGGTTCACGTGGGTTTGTCCTAGTCTGGTGCAAGCATAAGCAACGTAAGAGTATCAATGCTACATGAGAAAGAACCTTAAGTAAAATAATTAGTTATAATTTGTTTTCTCTATCTCTTGATGTCATGAACTAATATCACGCCACTCTAAGTGTTGCCGTGGCAGACTCAAAGATTGTTTACATGTGTACAATGGAGGTTAAAGTCCGATTCCGAGCGTGACCTGTCCAGTCACTGACTACAATATCACTCACACTCAAAAACCTGGAGTCGGCAGTGGAACTGTGTGATGTAACACCGAGTGTGACGTGTAAATGTGTAACGTGTGGTTTTGTAAATCTGCAACGTGTGATTTTGTGGATTTCTAACGTGTGATTTTGTGAAATTGTAACGTGTGAAGACAAAATATGTTCACGAAACGTATATTCTAACATTACGATGCAGAAAAACAAGATTTTTAATTCAAGAAGGAAACATGACTCGGAAAGACCGCCTGCTTTATGATGTTTATTAATTTAATGCCAAATGTTAAAAACTTATCTATTAGTATTAGCGTCATTTGTTAACAAGTAGCTTATTTCTCTTCTTCTTTTATACTGTTGAACTCCATATAAATGGGATTATCAGCAGTTGCACACGCGTTAGTTACAATACAATTGGGTACAAATAAACGTAGTAAAATAAAGGATAAGGCGCAAGGAACTGATTTTGCGTCTGCAAAGGACAACTTACTTAGTAATATTCGATCTTATGGTTTATGCTATACTTTCAAACACTACATGTACGCCTCTCATCGTATCTGATGCAATTGTTTTAAACGTTCTCTAAAGTACAACTTTGACATGGATGTTAACAGCTTAGATTGTATTCCGTAGCAGTTCTTAGAATAGTCACTTGTTCCACTTGTCACCATTGTTAGCTAGCACTGTCTGTATACTCTTCCTAGATATTGTTTCATGTTACAATTATCCCCCGGGCATGAATTTGCAAATAAACTTATGATGTTAACCATGTTGCTGGGCCTCCTGGACGTTACTGCCCCATCAGTTTGGGTTGCAGTGCAGGGTGCCCCGGGCGGCCCGATGCCGGCTTGACGGACTTCCAGTGTTCCTGGTTGGCTCTGAAGTTGGGAGAAAAGACAATACTCTGTAGAATCCATTCCAAGTCACCACGAGGGCTTTTAGATTATGTTTGTAATACTTCCGAATTATTTTGAATGCAATTCGAAATTAAGAGAAATAATGTTTAAAACTCTACAACTGGATGATACGAATTTAATTGTCAGACGTTCCAAGTGCCCATTCGACACTCTTCCTCAGTGACATTGACTCATTGAAACGTCTGACAATTTAATTTTTATCATCCAGTTGTAGAGTTTTAAACACTTTTTCTCTTATATGATTCACAAGCGTAATTCGAAATTGTTATCAAATTGTTATAAAATGCAACAATTTAAGAATTCAGGGCAAAGACATGTATAAAGAGAAATAAATACTTCATCCTGTTCTGCAGGAACGTGCTGGTCCTCAGGGCCTCTCCCCAGGGGATGTGCTTGGAGCTGGCCTCCCCCAGCTTCCCGCCACGCTCAGGGGACAGCTGGGAGGACAGAGTCAGAACCGTTACATCCGGGACGGAAGTATTGTTTTCGGTCGCGTTAATTTATAGTTTGTGTGTTTGTATCAAGTCCACCGAGCTGGCCTCTCTCAACTTCCCGCCTCGCTCAGGGGACAGCTGGGAGAACAGACTCGTTATGGCAAATGTTTACCTGGTGTTTCCATAGCAACTGAACATCCTCTCTTATAAACATTTGCCTGAACGAAAGAAAAGACACTAACATTTGCCACGGGTTTAATTTTAGTATACTAGTAGCGATATAAGCCCTGTCCTTGGTGCTGACTGCCCATCAACAGTCTTTAAAATGACGCCTTTATACAATAACCTTCTATTTACTTCCGGGACGGAAGTATTGTTTTCGGTCACGTTAATTCATACAGTAGTTTGTGTGTTTGTGTCGAGTCCTCGTTGGGACCTGGGGAATTGCATTGAGTTTCACTGGAGTGATGGGGTCGTGAACTCGTTGTGCTTCTGGGATCATACTGTAGTTTGGGATCATACTGAACCTATAGTAACAAGCTTTAAGGCTGGATTTCAGGCTAATAATGATTGAGAATAGGTGGAAATCTCTGTATGCCCTTACCTCCTCAGATATAGCCCGGATGTGGTGTGGTTCAAACCCGCAGCAGCCGCCGATGTACCTCACCCCCAGCTCATAGGCGGCGCGCGCGTACCGGTTAGCGTCAAACCGGGTCAGCAGCCGAGGCTCCAAAGCTGTCAAGAGCAAAGTGATAGAAAACATTTCATATCACCAGTGTTGACTCTTATGCAGTGGTCGTGGCGTGGTGCAGTCAAATTAAACTCAAATTTAACTCAAATTCGATTCGATTCCGCCTGATACTGACATTTACTGCCATTTCCTGGCACATCATTTCATACTTGAAGAGTTTGAAATAGCCCCAAAACAAGCTACGCGAGGCGTCTCTTTATTTTTTGGGTACCACCAATAAATAGCTAGAACCAGCCTACGATTCAAAACAAGCAACCATTTTCTTTCAGCAACAGCTCATTTTTGCCTTACAGATATCAGTATGCTATGCATATGGGATAGGATTGATCATATTAACGGAATGACTAGAAAAGGACTTCGAAAATCCAGTTTTGCCGCCGCGTGAAATTGCATTGGATGCCTTCAAGGTAAAAGCTAGGGAAATGTCTTACCGAATGGGCACTCCGGTAGCATGGCGTAGCCGGGATGTTCATTCTCCACCTCGGGGCAGTGGAAGCCCAGCGGCTGCATCATCAGGAAGGGAGACAAACCCTCCTTCTCCAGCGCCTCTTTCATCAGCTTCATGGTCTTCAGACCCGTGTTCGGGTCAAACTGGCAGTTCAAGCCGACCACGTCTGCGCCTGGTAGAGGGAGAAAAAAAATAGCATGGTCTAAATATGGTCTCTGGGAAAGACTGAACCCAACCATATCCATTACAACCTGACCTATGGTCCATGCGGAAAGACCACGCACACACACACACACACACACACACACACACACACACACACACACACACACACACACACACACACACACACACACACACACACACACACACACACACACACACACACACACAGTGTGACACACAGAGAGAGAGAGAGAGAATACCAAAAACAATACTTCCATTTTTCATGGAGGTTAAGATGTTTTGTGTGTAGAATTCTCACCAGCTCTGGCCATCCTGACGGCGCACTCTCCGGCAGGCACATCCACGAAGTCCCCGGTAGGACCCATACACATCGTGCAGGCCACCGGCTTTCCTGTGGTCTTCAGAACCTCGATGGCCCACTCAGCTTCCTCAACGTGAGAGATAAACTGGAAACGGAAATGGCTAGTTAGTTTTTAGCATTTTTTAGAAACTCTGATATATTTTCATAGACTCCAACTTGTACTTATACATTGTAGAGCCGTATCCTGTCAAGCTACACTGATGCTAGGTTTAAGAATGATTTTTAGACTTATGTTTCTTACAATGTATTATTAATGTATTAGTGTATATTGTACCGTAAATAAGAGTCATTAGTCATTTCGGACTTAACAATGGTAGTAAATGAAATCACCGGACTTGACTTTTATTTACTAGCATTGTAAATTAAGTCAGGTACTGTAAACATTACCCGACTTTACTAGCACTTACTACCATTGATAAATACAATAACCTTTCGTGTAGTGGAATTAATGTGATCAGGCCCTTACTTCAGCCAGCAGAAAGTCCACGTCTTTCTCCATGAAGACCTCCACATGTTTGCGGTACTCTGCCTGCACAGCCTCCTTCCCTTTGCCCTGTTTGTAGGACGGAGTCATGGTCACCCCTCCCGAAATGAGCACGTCCGCGTCCCCGGCCACCTCCCGCACGATGTCGATGGCCCGCTCATTCAGTTCTTTACACTGAAGACAAGAAATCGGAGATTTCAGACTTCCAGGAAGTATTTTGGGTTTTCAGATAGGGCGTAAAGCCGGAGGTCCCGTGTTTAAGGAGAGCCACACCTTGAACATGTTTTAAAGATCCCACTACCACTTATCGAAAAGAGTAGTGGGTGGTGGCTACGGCATTGTTGAAAATGAATGATTAGGACACCTGACCTTGTAGACACGTCACAGACTCCAGCAATGGGTCAAAGGTGTCTGAAAGTCTGTATCGCCCCCCGTCCCGGTTTCCTTGTACTGCATACAACGTTTATAACAGGCTACGGTAATATTCGAAATGATACTCTCACAAAAAATAACGACTATTACTACTAACATCTCATGGAACCAATACAGACAATCTAAACGAAAGAAGTTTCGAATATAAAAGTAAATAAGCACGGAAGTGATTTCCCGCTATAACTTCAGAAATAATTTGCCTACCGTGGTGATTTTTCCGGCGGCATGGCCGGGGAGGTTCAGCTTATCGTCGGAGGCAAAGAACGTGTAGGCCTGAAGGATGTCTGCGCCTGCGCGGAGAAACTCTCGGTGTAGCTGTTTTACTGAAGGGAACGTGGCAATAAAGTTACGGTCTTGGTCAGAGATATTTGTAAAAAAATCAAACGCTTGTGTTTATCAATGCCAAAACTTGCTCAAGATAAATAATAATCAATACTGAACTTGACTTTCGGGACTTATTTCTTTCTATTTTTACACTAACCTCTACTAACTGTTAAAGTTATGAATCTATTCAGACGCCTTTTTTTTTACTTTTACCAAAAGTACAACAACAACAGGTAAGCCAGGGTAAGTACAAAGTCATAGGTATGTGCCGTTTGGTAGGTACACTATCTGATGTATCTGATAAAACTACTCAGCGTACAATCGTATTGTTGCTATGATTTACATTCGTCGTAGGCCGTCGTAGGGTATAGGGTTTTGATGCATGTCGTAGAGTTTTCGAACAGGGTCAGTAGCAGACGTCTAGAACCACCCACCGACAAGGATCTAAGGCAGCATTTTCCATAACAAGACAGCTGAATTTTGCAATACACATGCACGACTAGTATCCGAAGAATGCCTTGCGATCGTACGTCGTACGTGACTTACCCGCCTCTGGATGCTCTATGACGACCTCCGGTGTCCACTGCCCGGCCATGACGTAACCCCGCTTCTCCAGGTTAAACACATAACTGCCGTCTCCCACCACCGGACCCTCCGCCAGCCGCTCTAGCAGACCCTTCTTCACCATCTTCTATCAAAATCCAAAATGACGACTTGATTTTCTCTCTGTCTAAAGGTCAATGTCAAATTCGGGCCTCCTAGAGCTGGATTTGCTTCCACTATGTCCTGTTCAGATTTTTTGACCCCCATTAGTGTCCATTGCAACATTGACCCCGTCCTCCGATCCCCGTTTATTTTAGTCCAGAATAGCAGGCATCGTGTCGCCCCCCCCCCCCCCCCGTGTCATGTAGAGGCCAATGTGCCACAGTTTGCTGAGTCACCGTTCAAAGGTCATATCTTAGCCACCGGCACGAATATGACGCAATATCTTACAAATAAAACTATAATACGTTAACAGTGTTACGCAGAGAAAATAAACTCGTCTATAAAGGGTCATTAATACCAAATCGTGAAGCCTAAATGATAGATATTAAAAAAGTAACTTGATTCATGTTTCGATGTTCTGACATGTATTCAGCTCAACACCCTCCTTCATTATGTTTGGTACAGCTGATCTGATCGAAATGCAGACCCGAACTTGGAACATGACAATTATTTTCTTCATTTAGCACTATGTATCTATAACGCATACTAGGTTGTCATCCACGACGTACTACAAAATGAGACAACGGTCTTCTAGCTTTATTTAAAAGCTTAATCAAGCTTCTGAATAACCTCTGTGGTGACGCAAGAGTTCACTGGAAAAGCCCTGTATATTGTTGTCATTCACACTTGTCTATTTCATGAGTATTACGCTTGGTTAAGTAGAAAATAACGTTATTATACAACAACAGAACCCCCCCCCCCCTCTCCAGGCTGACTGAGGGTCATAGACAGGACAACGTTCTACGGGTTACTGTCCAAACATCAGGCCTAGAACAAACACCCTTCTGACCGGCTGCAATCAGTTAATTACTGAACATTCAATTTTGCAGTATAACACGCACAATTAGTATTTCGTACATGAAATAACGTGAAGGTTATTCACACTTACCCTTTCGCGCTATTACGTTTTGCTCAACGAAGACAATAAGGTCCTAGTCAATGTTAATCGTTCCAGCCCAATGTGTCACTGTGTCGGGCTACTGTAAGTAGGTCGGCCGGACGTCACTGGTATAGGCGGTATCAAAGGTCGGCGTCTCTCTCAGGAGTTTCAGAGCAATAGGGATCGGTAAAACGAGCCTAGTATAGAGGGCAGGCACTGATTAAAGGAGCGCACGGTGTATTTCTCTGCATACGTACTTAATAGCAATAGATCAAGGCAAAGCGTCTTATGTAATTACCTCCATGAAAACTGGAGGTATTGTTTTAGGTCTGTGTGTGTGTGTGTGTGTGTGTGTGTGTGTGTGTGTGTGTGTGTGTGTGTGTGTGTGTGTGTGTGTGTATGTGTGTGTGTGAGTGTGTGTGTGTGTCTGCGTGTCTGTCTGTGTGTGTGTGTTTCCGCATATTTGTGATCAGCATAACTTAAGGCCTTTATGGGCTGTGATGATATTTGGTATGTTTGTAGGTCTTAGGAAGACGAAGGTCAAGGTCAAATGCAGCAGAACTTCCGTTTTTTGTATATTTTGTCCTGGACATGCTGTGGTCTTCATTTTATGGTGGAAAGTGGCTTTTTGGGTTTGGTCTCCGTAGTACGGCACCCTGAAACTGATACGAGCGTGCGAAAAAAACGTTGCAATCCTTACATACGGGAACTTAACATGCTGAAGTTCCGCTGACGTGCTGTTACGTTCTGGGTACAAGTTAGCCACTTCTGTGTTGTTACTCGACACGCGCCGGTTCCTGCTGATCAAGCTGACAACAAAAAGCACCAAGACTCCATCTAACATCCTTGTTGTCATATTTTCCTCACAACCTTATCTGTAACCATCACAAACTGTTCATCTCTCTCAAAACACGTCCGCATTCCAGTCAACAGAGATAAGACAGGCGTCAATAGTGTCGCAAAATATTTGGAAGTATCTACGAGACGGTTGTGGCTTTATAAACAGTCGACACCAAGATTCTATAGTGAATTCAAAGCATCCTTGTTGTTAGAACTGGTCTATGGACGCTTAAACAGAAAAGAAGTCACTTAATTTTCAGTCTATAATTACAAGAACTATTGCGAACACATGTACATACGCTAGTAGGAATCAGGACAACCCCCGATTGGCTAGGACACCTGCCTGTCTCCAAGACACGAAAAATATCAGTTTATTTCCTGTTTACAGGAACTACAGTTGTATATATTGACATGGTCCCTTTTAATTACTACACCTGCTCACGACGTCCATATCCTGTGTTTATGGGAATACTTCTGCAGAGCTATTAGTCCGAATTAGTTTTGGACAACCCAAAAAACAAACCATAACATCGCCATGGTAACGTCGCCCTTTTTGCTCACGGTCCGTACACAACCCGTCTTCGTTTAGTCCGTCTTCGTCCGTCTCTGTGGCGGACGTTTTACAAAGTCGGCTGGGGTTTCTCTCTTTCTCTTTCTTGAAGACTGGAATACATGATGGAGATCATGGAAAGCCCCCATGTGGTGTGCTTAATCCTGCTGGCAGTCTCGACTGTTGGTAAGTACAAGTTATAACAAAAAGTCGTTTTTTGTGAATTTCTTGTGAAAATCCGTTTTTGTGAATGTCTTGTTTGATTCATTGTGAATTTCTCTGTTTACGAATATGGTATGACTCTGTATTTTCCCAATGAACGACTGAATGAAAAATAATGGCATAGACTAGTAATAACTCTCAAACTCGTACCAATGCTATGAGTTTTAAACTTACATATTTATTTAATCGGCGACAACAAGGCAAATCAAATGGATGTAGTTTACACGTACCATGCTGGCGACCCTGCCATGATTTGATAAAATGCGTTTTTAAAAAAAAGTGCAAAAATGTTTCCATAACTAACTTTCAGCTCAGTTTTTTTTTCTTGGTAAGCACGTATTGAAAACTTGATATCAAAGTGGCGAAGCACGTTACGTCTTGGTCACGTCATGAAAGGTGTCATCCTAGTCATTCAGTCCTATTCAGTCCCAGGTTTATTGTCACAAGTTATCATTGAAAGTTGTTACATGTCGAAATGAAGCAAATGAAGAAGCGAGCAATCGGAGATTTCAGACTTCAGGGAAGTATTTTGCGGTTTCGTGAATTTATTGGAACAACCGAGAAGATTGTATGGCGTACTTTAATGGGGACTGGGATTGGGGGTTGGAAGGTCGCTCATGCAATCTTCGGCTTCCTGAATTCCTCCTTGTCGACTTGTATTTCCTGCTGGCAGCCGGTCAGATTCTGGGACCATCAAGTTTACCCCATTTCCTGTGTCTTACTTTTTACCTCCTGTGATTCTGCCTATCAATCTTCTTCCACCCACGTGCTGTCAAACTGCATTTGTACTCTGTCCGGACAAGCATGCACACGAAACAACAAAAAAACACCCGAAATGATACTTCCAAGCCCGGAGTAAAAATAAAAAATTGAGCACAGCGTCCTGGGAGATTGAAACCATTCAGTATTTGTGATTAAAATTTGCTCTGTTGGTAATAAGGACAAGGGGTATAGCATGTCTGGAGTTGTGAAAACAATTATTTACGATCTGATTATTACGTATACACGTAAGGGGTCGAAGGCTGAGTGAGCTACTAGTAAACAAGAGCGTTGTTTGTAAAACTCGTCTATTACACGCCATTAAAAGTTATCACACCGTTGTCAGGAAATTCCAACAAAGTGAATAGTACCGTTGTCAAGCTATTTGAGGAAAAACTTCATTGATTAACAAAAAACAGTTGTTTCGCTTTTCAACATTTATGTGCAAGCGAAGTGAACAAATTCTGAATTCTAGATAACCGCAGACATTGATTTGTCAATATATTAATAGCTGAATGTTCACGAGAATTTTTCTTTTCTTAGATTGCGTGATCCCGCCAGCTCCAAGTTTTGACTGTAACTTTGAGCGCGGCCTGTGTGGCTTTCATCAGGACAACAACAACGACATCGACTGGACCAGGCACAACCGCGCCACGCCCAACCGAGTGTATGCATTACAAAACAACGCACCAAGTGCGAATACCGGACCGTTTCATGACCATACTCTGGGCCAAAATCATGATGGTAAGTGTAGAGTCAACTACAGCTCTTCGAGATATGTCTAACAGTTACAAGTGCCTCTTCGATAGTAGAATAAACACTACAGGTTTATGGAACAGTGAGTAGCTCTAAACATTTGTTATAAACTTTGTTAAATGTCAAAAACGAGTTTCGCAAGTATATTTATTGTCAGCATTATCACATTATCTTTAAAGTTTAAAGTAACTAAAAACTTCCGAAAACTAAAGAATACCATGGGAATGTGTAGTAGCAGTAAGATAAGACAGTGATAACGAAAATGACAACACAAATCATCTGAAATTGTTGTTAGATTTAGCCTGGTGCCCAGTCTACCGCGGTTTGGGCGGGCTCTTTTCGGGGCTGTAGTAGTTTCCTGCCGCCCAGCTCAACTAGGCACCCCGGTAGGAGTTTTGCACGATACATTTTGCACGATAGTTTAGGCTACGGATAGATTCTGTCAGATCGCAATCTCTATCCTGACATGCATCATATAAAGGGCTTATCAACTCCCGTCGTGAAAACTCCAACCGGGAGCCTTGTTGAGCTGGGCGGCGGGCAACTACTACAGGCCCGAAGAGAGCCCGCCCAAACCGCGGTAGACTGGACACAAGGTTATGTTAGATCAGGGGTAACGTCAGTTTTTTTATGTTCCAGGGTACTACATGTACGTGGAGTCCTCTAACCCGGCACAGACAGGTGACGTGGCCAGGCTGTTCTCCCCGGAGACCAGTGGACCCTGTCTGGAGTTTTACTTCCACATGTTTGGGCAACAGATGGGTGAGCCTTGCTATAAACGTTATGATTCTAACCAAACTTGCCATCAGTTCTTTGTCTGAATGTTGTGACGGCTTGAATACGCCTTTTTTCAGAACGCTGTTACAGTAATAATATGTAGCTTACTAGCAGAATTACTTGTGCCACCACATGTGGATGAACTGAACTGAACTAGCAGAATACTATGCGTCCCGTTGTGTCATGATATAAATATTAATTAAAAGAGATTAATATAGGTATTAATAGATGAAGATACGAAGATGGTTTATTTACCATTCTGAAACTACAAGTAGTGTATATAAGAAAACATACTGGATTACTACATGAGAATGTATGTGGATTAAAATTATGTAAACATTGTTGCTGACCCGTGTTCTTGCTGGTACCTAGGCATCCTTCAGGTGTACACCCGACTGTCGGGAAGTACCGACATGCAGCTGCAGTGGGAGCTGAGAGGGGACAGAGGAGACATCTGGTACAGGGTAGTCATCAACCACAACATTACAGACAACTATCAGGTTAGTCATCAACCACAACATCACAGACAACTATCAGGTTAGTCATCAACCACAACATCACAGACAACTATCAGGTTAGTCATCAATCACAACATCACGGACAACTATCAGGTTATAAGATGTAATTGGAAATCGTGTGTGTGTGTGTGTGTGTGTGTGTGTGTGTGTGTGTGTGTATGTGTGTGGTGTGTGTTTGTGTGTGTGTTGTGTATGTATGTGTTTGTGTGTGTTGTGTATGCATGTGTGTGTGGTGTGTGTGAGTGTGTGTCTGTGTGTGTGTGTTTGTGTGTGTGTGTGTGTTTGTGTGTGTGTGTGTGGTGTGTTTGTGTTTGTTTGTGTGTGTGTGTGTGTGTGTGGTGTGTGTGTGTGTGTGTGTGTGTGTGTGTGTGTGTGTGTGTGTGTGTGTTTGCTTGTATCTTCGTACAGTTGAGTGGCAGCACGTGGGTTGGGCGAGGGGGGGGCCTAACCACAGATCACAAAAGTTCAGACACAGGAAATTAGGTTCGAGAAGGAAGTTGAAGGTGAGTCTGTCGCCCGGATGCCTGTGGAAAATGCATAGATGTAAACACAGAAATTCACGATAATGAAGGAAACAAGAATTTCAAAACACTAAATTCTTCTTGGCTGCTGGGTGACGACTACAAACAACTGTCAGAAAAGCAGATAGCCAACCTTGCTCGCGACAAGGGGCAGTGGAGGTCTCTTGCAGTCGCCTGCGCAGCAGCCGACTGATGATGATGATGATGAAATTCTTCTTTGAGGCTCGATCGAAAATCCCTGGAAATCAAAACCGCACATAACGTAATATATCTATAGTCTGAAGTCATTTGACGTTGTCTCCATTTTTTCAGGTCATATTTCATGGAGATATCGGTGGATTTCTCAGTGACATTGCCATTGACGACATCAAAACGTGGAACGAAACATGCGAAGGTGGGATTTCTGTTAAAACGTACTATTTTGCAGCATCTGATAATGATACTAGATCCATCGGTACACACGATGTCCATTAATTGATTTTGTTTTTACCATATCTTCCTACAAACAGCATTTGGAAGTTGGGGAGATTGGGGAAGCTGGACCGAATGCTCGACAACCTGTGGCGGAGGGATACAAAATAGAACCCGGTACTGCGACAGCCCGCCGCTGACTTACGGCTTCGCGTGTGTTGGAGACGACGATGGTGACATGGCGGACACAGAACAACAGGATTGTAACGAACAGCCTTGTCCGGGTACGATGTTTACACGTAGATTTATCCAGGCTCATGTTCACACCGAAATGTAATAAATTTTCTGAGATCCATGCAGAAACTACAAAGGTTTCTTTACTTACTTTACTTTATCCGGCCGCTTCGACCTCTATGGGGGCGTCGCGGGGAGATGGAAAAGGCGATCCAGGAACTCAACAAACGGTCCCTGTTTTTTTTATCTTAGTTTGTACCAGCAGTATTTCAAACAATCACGACTCCTACCTGCTGTAACGCATTTGATGTACACAAAGAACTATAGCTATTGATGAAGTTCTAGATGATTATTACATGTACACGCGGTATGAGGGGTCGAAGGCTGAGTGAGTTAAACAAGCACGTTGTTTATAAAACTCGTCTATAACACGCCATTAAAAGTGATCACACCGTTGCCAATTCGAACAAGGTGAATAGTACCGTCGTTAAGCTATCGATTGAGGAAAAACTTCAACTTGTTTATAACGATTCAAATAATAACGCTTATTCGGTCGGTAGTAGCTATGGGACGAAATAATTTTTGATAGGCAGGTACAGCGAATTAGACACTACAACTTGTTTCTGCATCTAATAACGTCTGTTTTGTCTTTTTCAATAGTCTCTACCCAGTCCTGTGACTTTGAGACAGATTTCTGCGGATGGACCCAGGCAACAGATGATCAGATAGACTGGCTGATCAACCATGGACCGACCTATGCAAGGCAGTCCGCGCAATATTTTGGTACCCCAGGAATTGGGACTGGTCCTATCGTCGACCATACCTTGGGGAACGACAGTAAGTCTTTATTTATCCTTGTTATACATATATTATATTCTTACTGTGCTATGGCCATTTTTGTTGGCTGGTTACTAAATAATATTACCTGCATCATTATATTTCAGCCATACCATAGGTATGGATGAAATGTATTGTTTTCCCTCATGTTTCTTCTCCTTCTTCTCCTTCTCCTTCTGTCATTTCGTTAAATGGATTCAATTTCTTCATTTCTTGGCTAAATGACCTGAAATTTGGCATAGAGGTAGAGTGACCATGTACCCCTAGACTTTTTTTCATTTTTTTGATACAGGCCTTGAAAATTGTTTTATTTGGTTTTTTGGTCATTTTCAGGCCATAAATGTACATTTTCTGACCTGGAGCCCTGGTATTACAACCAAATGACATGAAATTCGGTATGGGGATACCTTGGACACATGCCCACAGAAAGTCATATATGATTTTTACATACATCTCTTCAAAATTGTGAAAAATAGGGCCTTTTCGCTATTTTCGGACAAAAATGTACATTTTTGGCTCTTGTGCCCGAATATTAAAACCAAATGATATGAAATTTGCTATGGAGGTGCCTTGGGCACATGCTCAAAGACCATAAATCACACTTTTATCATATGCTACTTTAAAATTGTGAAAATAGGACTTTTTTTTGCTATTTTCAGACAAAAAATGTACATTTTTGGCTCCTGTGTCCTGATATTAAAAGCAAATGACCTGGAATTTGGTATGGGGGATCATTGGGCAAATGTCCAAAGAATGTTATTCACACTGTTGACATGCACCACTTAAAATTGTGTAAAATGGGGCTTTTTTTGCTATTTTCAGACCAAAAATGTACATTTTTGGCTCCCATGACCTTATATTAAAACCAAATAACCTGATATTTGGTACGGGGGATCCTTGGACACATGCAAACAAAATGCTATTCACCTTGCTGGCATACACAGCTTTCAAATTGTGTAAAATGGGACTTAAACATGGGAAGGAAATGGCTGAAATATGCTGTATTTGCTCAGGAGCAAATGTCGGCCTTTCTAGTTTTAGATTGTATTTATTGATTTGCCTTTAG